>OW679194.1:149878873-150116403 GCA_940337035.1 Agriotes lineatus
TGCTTCGTCCATGATTGTGCTTGTTTTCTTACATCGCCACTCTTCACAACATAACGACAAGCCTGTGTGTTACGTAGTCTTTTTGTCCGAGCCGTTAAGGTGTGTGACTTTACTGCTACAGTGATACAGGATGCTGCACTGTACAATAGAACTACTATTTATTCGTTTTTATACAAGAACTGACCCAAGTAATCAATAGATATAGACTCAAGCATTTGTAGATAGAGGGTGGTGCAGAGGAAGACTGCACTAGCCAGCTTAGAAGTAAGGCTTAAAGTGGTAGAAGGTATTTTTTATTCGGGCACGTTAACCTAGTAATAATAATAATAATTTCTATAAGAAAGAAGATAGTTCTATTCGATGCCTTCTGTAAATAAATCTAAAGAAACCTTAAGAGTAGATTTTGAAATGTTGAGTGACCCATGTTAAAATATTTTACTATATATGAAATTCTCTTGATGTTTAAAACAGACTACGAGATTACATGCTCAGTTATCTCGAAGGCAATTTCTTAACTACGTCAATTATTCTCTGCAATATTAGCTTACAGTATTGATTTCGACCACTTGTATTGTTTCAATCTAACAAAAATACTGCACCATAATGATTCCTAAAAAGTTAAAGTGACACATAAACAACTGTTTTTTATTAATTGACCATTTCTAATATATTACCGATTATTGTGGCAGTTGAAATGTTTTCGATATTTACTTCCCTCGTCTGAAAGACGAAATAAGTCCGGGATTTTTTCAGATCTTCACGTTCCAGGGTCCCTAGATGACGGTTTTCTCAATTCTGCCTGCCTGTCTGTCTCTGGGAGATACAACTCCAAATCTGTTTGTTGGAGGAAAACGGCATTTTGCATACGCATTATATATCTACCTGGCATAAAACCTAGAAATTTCAGACAAATACATACAGGGTGCGCCCCTTCAAAAAATAAAACTCTGTTTAGTTTTGATTTAACTGAGAAACAGGTAACAGTAATAATTTGCACAAAGCTCAGGCTTTACATTTAACTAAAAGGGTCCTAACAAATATAACGTAAATGCAGTAAGGCAGAAAAAAGGGTCAACAAAAAATGGGTTCTATTTAAGGCAGCCGAATTTACTTAGGTATTACACAAAATTATTTAAAAAAAATGTATTAATTATTCTTCAATTTTAAATAAAGATAAAGTAGTGCATGATGCATATCGTTAGATTGGTAATTAAATTTGCTGTTTAATGGCAAGATGGCCCTTAAAAGGTGCCATTTAAAAAAACGTGACTTTTTCTTAAAAAACGTGTTTAGCAAATTTTGTTCTTTTATTAAGTTTGTTATTGACTTTATTGATAAAATAGCTATTATTATTAGTAGCTAGAGTCAATTAGAAGATATTTTTTTAAGTCTCAGCCTTCTATCGTAAAAAAATAGTTGAAAAAAATATTTTTCTGTTTGAAAAAATTTGGCGAGACCAGTTTATATAATTTGACTTGTAGATTCCGAAAAACTGAAAATATACAGGGTGATATATTTAAAAAATCAAACTTGGTGTGATTTTCGGTGAAACCGAAAGTCGGCCATTGTGACTATATCCGTCGGTCAATCAGAAATTATCTCTATCTTCATATAAAATTTTATCTAAAACGATTCATAAATAAAGAAAATATAAGCATGGCCCTAGTCTCAATGTCACCCGGTATACCTACTCGGTAAGTATATGTAGTGTGGAAAAACTAAGTAATCAACTTTTAACATTTTTTTTTTCAATTTTAAAACCTTAAGAGCAGTACAAATTACAACAAGACTATGTAAAAATAGTCAGCTAATATTATTCAATTTATTCAGTCCTACAGGTTAACAATGAGCTCATATTCAAATATGTATTTTTAAGGTTGGAGTTTGGCTTATGCTGAAAGAATAGGGACGCATTGCTACATAAAAGACACTTATTATCTAGTTACAGGTACCGTACTGACTTAACCAAGACTTTGTTTGAAAGATAAATGTTGGCTGGTTATCGTCAGCTAGTTTATAAATGGCAAAATGAATCGCTTCCATTGTAGAATTACAGTTAAAATATCAACCACTTTACAGCCATAATAGGTGAACAGGAACGTTTAGAACTAATTACGAATTATGAAGAAACCAACTGCTTACGACAAAGTTTGTATACACATTTGCGCTTTCTAAATTTTTGAACTTATTTTATATATTCATGCTTATTGTGCTTTTTTCCGTAGTACATTTTAATTTGTTTTAAAATTTGTAATTTATGTTTAAAAACCGCTCATGTCCTAGTACTTTATTTTCATTTTCCTGGTTATTGAACTATTTATTGTATATTTAGTTATATCGAAAAATGGTAACAAATTTTATGAAAAGCACTTAAAAAAGCCGATATAAAGGTTGATAAGATGAAGAGACGGGTTCCGACTGCAGTACCATTGGCTTCCAGGCAAGTTATTTTGAAGAGTCTACTGTTTTAGATGAAGTCAAAATTAGTAGCGATTTACTTGCAATGGAGAATTAGATACCTACCTATTAGGAATTGTTTTTAAATCGAATATTGCTGTGAAGTGACGCACTACGATGTAAATAGCAACGATCATAAAGTTGTATCAGAATGATAGGGACAGATTATCCTTTAGTGGCCAAAACTAGTAATTTTATGTTAAAAGTTAGTGAAGCTGCGTTGCCAGATTGTGGTAGGCCATTCCAAAGGTCACTTTATAGGCCCAGTGTCACGGTCTGGAGCAATACAGACCGCATTAAAGCTACACATTTTGGAAAAAATATAGCATCTTAGAAGGCGACATGACCGAAGATTTAGAGATTGAAGCATCATTTATTCCAAAATTTAAGTACTCAATAATTACAAGCGTATATTGGGAACGAATTTCGTAATTTTAAAACGTATTAAGTGATCAAACGAGAAGTTTTTCGGTTGATAATCTAGAAAAACATTTGTTAATTAGCTACTACAGAAATAAATCACAAAAAGTATTTCATTGTTATTGGTATTTTTGAAATAACAACTGTTAATTTCTGCATTCGTTAAGAATATTTATTTTTTAAGTTGAAAAAGAATATTCAGTTTTGTTGAATTGGAAAACTATGTTTCTGTTTGCAATCTACATTTTATATACAGGTTTCTTAAAATTGTACGGAACATGACAATTCCATGAGTTAGAAAAGGTTCAAATACTATTTGCGAAAAGAGTAACCGAAATGGAAAATGCAATTATTACTTTGGTAGATAGGCAACAAGTACAATAGTACATGTAGCATCTTGTATTTTCTAGGTAAAACGTATATGTATTTCTGTGTAGCACATTTATCTCTATGTTTTCTAAAATTTAGGCAACTGTTCAAGTTTTTAAATTTTTATTGAGAAATTTTAATGTTTATTTTAAGATTTTAGTGCCTTTTTAATGCTTATTTATCTATATCTTTTAAGCATTTAAAGCGATATTTTCTGTTTTTTTGTGTGCTTAAGTTATTATACTTCATTGTTGTGACACAAACATTATAATAGGGAACGTTACAAAACGTTTTTTAGATGAAGTTTTAATATACCATTAATAGAAATTAATAATAAGAGACTTCAGTCTCGCAGAAGCAAATTATAACATACTAGTGAATGACCCGAGCTACGGTTCGCTAATTTAAGAAAGATTCATTGACATACATTAAAAAAAGGATGCATTGGGCGGGAATAGAACCCGTGGCAGGCAAACATTCTACCACTGAATCAAGGTGCTTCGTTGAATAAGGCGCTGCTATAATGGTATATAGTGAATCACCCGAGCTACGCTTAGCTTCGTTAATTACACGATTTTTTCGTACTTTTTTTGAAAATAAAAACCGACCTACGATCTAAGTCTAAAAATTAGCAAAATTTTAAGGTATCATACAATTTAATCGGCTCAGTATCTTCGGAGGAGATAGCGAACAAATATATAAAGAGACCACCGATTGTATGGTATAGGATTATAACGTAGAGAAAATAACAAAAAAAGACACCACTAATACTAGTTATGTATGGTACAACCGAATAAAGAGGCATTTTATCCATAAGGGGAAAACTTTAGCGCATCAAGCAAAGCTGCCTTGCCTTTATGGGCTGATTCTCATTGTCAACTCATGTAATGTCACTCATCTCTGAAATGCAAAAAGTTAAAAACATTCGGATGTGTATTTAACCTCAGTCCAATCTTTGAAATCGTAAATAGATGGAGGAATTATCATTATCCTCATAAAATTTCAACCAATCAAAACAGTGGAATTTTTGATTTGTGACCAATGAGGTGCGAATTACGCCACAATCTGTTCTCACCAGGGAGATCTGGCAATTTTTGATAACACCCTTGCGACAATTTCCCTGTATTTTTAGGTTCTAGAGAATCGAATGAACACCCAATTTTTAACATTATTAAACAAATAGTTAGTTGATTTCTGGTGTTGAAATTGCATTTGGGAATAGTTTACCAAAATATCCCTCGACCATGTCAAATTGCCTGTTACAAGTTTTTACAATATTGCCCGAGAGGTCGTAGCGAATGGTAATATGGCATGGTCTTGGGATCTTTTGATAGGCTATTCCCCAAATGAAATTTCAACACCAGAAATCAATTAACCATTTGTTTAATAATGTTAAAAATTGGGTATTCCTTCGATTCTCTAACTAAAGCATTGCTGTAAATCTGGATTATGCTGCAGTATTTAACAATTTTTGAACGACGTTATTTTGCGAATACAATGACTACAGACATTTTCATTTTGTTTTATATTGTTTGAATTTTCCCTTGAGAGAAAGTATGTTTTTGTAATCTAAAATCTGATATTTACTCCCGGTTGTGTAATAAGCGTTTTATTCCTGCTGCAAGCTTGTTTTTGGTCGCATTTGCATTTTTATCGGGACACAGCTGTAGTTGAGATGGCTATAGAGCAGATAACATATCGAGTCGCACAGCTGTAGTAGAAATGTTTAGCTTTGTATATTGTAGTTTGTCCACATATTTCTAGGTGACAGCACAATGCAGCACAATAAAAAGGGAGGGACAATTGTTGCATATTCTTTGTCACCAATGTGCCCCTCTGCAACCTCTGAATTATAATTTTTATAAGAAACGAAAAGATTTGAAAATATATAGAGAAATCTGTGTAAAAAACAGTAAACATCAATTTAGAGGGGTTCCTTTTGGATGGCACACGTTTCTAAGAAAATAGGTAAAAACTGATAATATAATTATTAAAGAAAATGGGGATTAATTATTCAAATCCGGTTGTGCTTCATAAAATATGGTTTGCATTTGTACGTACCTATTCAACACTATTTTTGAGAATGAAAGTCAGTTTTAAATTTTCTCTTGGATGGTAGTATGGTACTTTACAATTCTGAATTTTGAAAAGATTAGAGAAAGCGATACAAGTTCAGATAATCTACTAAAACAGTTTAACAACAAATCGAAATATTTTTCACTTACTACATAAAAGCACAAAAATAGTAATAAATGTAAATTTGGGGAGATAGAAGAAGAAGCGGCCATTAAACCAAATAACTTTGATGATTTATTTGAAAAAGATCGTTTTCTGTAGGTATTGGATGTGATTTATTTGAAAGAGATCGTTTTGTGTAGGTATTGAACTAAGACTGTACTAAGTTTCTTCGTATTTCGGGCAATATTTTGGACGCCAGGGATATTAGAGAACTTACCCTGTTTACTTTCTGCGATGCAGAGATATTTTGAAAGTACGTATTCGGAATTAAACTGATTTACACGCGATTGAATATTTGTAGCATCATTTAAAAATTAATAAAGGTACATAAAAATATCTACCATATTTTCATAGGCAGTATATAGATTAGAAGTTGAAAATTGCTACTTGCGAAACAAATAAGGAAACGAGAGCGATTATTTCACGCGTGCGAAAATCTCAGAAGCGTAATAATCACTTTTTCGTATTTAATGAAGGTTTAAATCAGGATAAGTAGAATGAAGCTCTAATACGCTTAGAGTCAGCAGTCATGTGTGAGCGGTAACGAAGCAACGATATAATAAATACCAGACTGAAAATTTCGTGCCAGTTCAAGAGACTGCCGAAAGAAGCTTCGAGAACAAATCTAAGTGGAGTTTATCGTAATAAGAAAAGACGAGATGTTATTCGAGAATGTTTTCAAGTGGAATAGAAAAGATCTTAAAGTGTTGTAAGCAAGTATATTTGGGAAGAGTAGTATATACGTGGAATTCAGTGTAAAGATTGATGGATTGATTTGCATCATTTAATCTTCTTATCTTTATTCCGCTAGAGGTGTTTCTATAATTAATTATAATCAGTATGAATGTGTAACAAATATAACCTCTAAATTACTGTTATATTAAGAAAGTTTTTTAGAGGCATTTGCAAAAATATTTTTCATAGATGCTGTATTTATTATCTATAAAATGTTTAGAAAATTGTTAATCGTCTAAACGAAATTACTAGTTTAAAGTAAAGAATTTTTGTCAATTTTTTATGCTTATGATATAATAAACGCATAATCGTCGTTTAGGACAAACACAAAATCTTGCCTTTATGGATTCATATAAACTTACGTATTATAAATAACTAGCAGTCCAGTGAGACAAATGTCTCATTTAACGCCCCTTCAAACCTCGATCGGTTAGGCAACCACCCAGACCTGGAAGGTGTCAAAGTGGTTGCCTAACCGATCGAGGATTTAAGGCGCAGAGGGTCGCAGCTACGTTTGGCGGCCGAAACAGTTTTTATTTAATACGCGTTCTATTTGAAAAACGGTCTTTTTGTGATTTCTCGAAAACCGGAAGTGTCACGTGACTGAAATTCGGTTCCTGACCTGACATGACCATTCCAAACATATAACTTTCATAACTTTTTTCTCTATCTCTTACGGTTTGGCTGCTGAAACAGCGTCCCGGATAAAACAGCGTCCCAGACAGACACGTCTATTAGATAAAGGATGTCAATATTGTTGGGATTTGCAGGGGAGAAAATATGTCTCAAATATGTATTTTTTGTACATATATAGACGTATAAATTTGTCTGTTTTTGGTTCGAATAAGTTCTGAGATATTTTTTAATTCTTTCACAGCCGAAGTATTGTGGCTTATACAATCCAACGAAACGGGTATTGTGTGACCGATTAAATTAGCGTGTCCGCTTTTGGTTAACCAGATAATTTTAACTACGAATAATTTTTAATCATTCAGGCACGGTTACTTTTAGTGTCATTGATGTTATATCAATTTCAATTATTAGTTTAATTTTTCAGATATTTTTTTTAGAATTTTAGTTTATCACATAATGTTCAGCTAGAAATAAGTTTTAAACACTAATATTTGTACAGAAGTGCAATAGCAAGCTTTTAAAGATATACTGGCACTTTCGTTTTGCGAATCACCATTATGTTCATTTGTTTTATTAATTATATGTTACCACGCTTGTACGGTATATCATATTATTACAGCTTTATCAACATCAAGCATTTTCGAATTATAATGAAAAATTCTGCTTTTATTGAAATAATTCAATTGTACTTACTGTCTCTATCTTCTGTTGTTCATTTAATTTCATAAAATTCTGAAAATATGTTATCGACAAATTAATATTAAGGGTCTTGGGCGGTTTTTAAAATATATTAAATGAGAAACATTATTCTATTTCTAGATCAAGTTTTATTGCTTACTTGGAATCGTCACGACTGGTTGCTGATATAGTAAATATTCATCCCACCTGAATATTCACAAATTACTTTGATTAAAACTAGTTATACTTAAGATTGAACGCTATATAATAATTATTCAGGACTATAATTGGGATCAAACATTTTCAGTTGATAAACATTGCTAAGAGTGCAAATTTCATCAGGGACAAGAGTTACTAAGAATTGCAACTATTATCACAAATGACAATGGACAGCTAATAAAACGTTCTCGCTCGTACAGTTGTCTATTAGTTGCTCTCTTCTTGTTTGCTATAAAATAGTTATATGTATACGGAGTACTAGATATCTTAACATATTAGTTGCTATAGTCATATTGTCAAAGCCCTACTACAATTTTTCCTAGACTTTCAATCCTAGCAAGAATGTTTTTATGTGATACTCATCGTATTGACATGGGAGTCTCAGTTTTATACCCACGGTTTGTCCGATGATAGCTCTAGACCAAAGAATAATGGCTAAAATTATCTGTTTCTAATGTGACTTCAACTTAAATACAAACTGTGGTTTCAGCCGATAGCTGTGTAGTAGATCTGCTACTAATAAAATATAATAGGAGAAACAAAAATAAAAGTAAATGTAATTAAATATAGTAAAAAATAATTACTAACACCAACTGAATGTATTGTTTTTTTCCATCATTTTTAGCCTTTGGTCGTATACCACTTTAGGCCTTTCTTTTTGGTTCCCTTCTCCCATATGCTCCAACCATTCTAGATACATTCTTCGGTCTGTCTTGAATTAAAATGAATAGTCGTTCTACAATTATTGTACGGTTTCGTGATGTTAAATCGCTTAATTAAACACGAGAAGACCAAAACATTTCACAAACGTCATCCTGTAGCAGTAGAGTTTGTACTATTACCGTGCATGGTGCTGAAGGAAGTACGCCTGATCAGGGACGATGCAAGTCCGATTGGTGACGATCCAGCGTGTCGAACGTTCGCAGCTTCATTGACTTCTGTATAATTATGTGATGAGAGCTTTTTGTTCTGCAACAAATATCACAGAAGCTTATGCCTTTAATTTTCTTCTGTGTTACCTATATTTTCTAAGCTAAACAACAATATTCATTTCTGTTGTTATGACTATTTAACTCACTTGTCATCTATCAAAAACTGACCAATAAAAATACAAGATTTGACGTCTTTGAGCCAATAAAAATGAACTATATTGACAATTCTCACTAGTGAAAATAATCGACAATTTTCGCTAGTGGTACAGTGAATAATTTCTGTTACTATAGAAATTGCGTAGTTTGTTGCTAGATTTAATGAAAACTAATTTGAAAAAGTAGTTTGGTTCATTGAATAGTCTCTCGAATGCCATTCTTAGTCAAAGTTAAGTAGAATATTTTTGCGGTGGTATCACTACTCATGTCCATTGCGCTTAGGATTAGGACGAGTGCGCTAGCACGAGTCCTAATCGAACCTAAGCCCAATGGACATTCGTAATACCACAGCAAAAATATTCGACATAACTTTGACTACTCATGGTATTATAAGTGATTATTCAATAACAACAAGGGTTATTAGAAGGCAGTCTAGACATGTTTACTGTTTACCCAGTTCAACCGTTCATTTTGACAAAGCGGAGTTAGATTTTCCACTATGTTAACGAACATAGATTAACACAGGGGAAATCTTGTACAATAAAAGTAAGTCTGAGTTAAATGATGCTATAACCTCCCTCTCCTTTGATACAATTCCATCTTCAAATTACTACAGCTATTTGAAGTAACTTTCACTCTATTCTAAAACTTATAAGTAGAGACAGTCAATATTTTTACACAGTACAGACAAAAACATAATTTTTATTTGTTTTATTTCCGTAGGAGCTTGAAGATGTATGGTCGTATATTGAGGCAGGCTATGAAAAAGTAGCAGCAGATTGAAGTCACGTGGAAATGATGTGGCCAATGTAAATCAGGAAACTATTCGAAATATATCTAAATAGTTGCCACCAAACATTGCCGTTCTATGAAGCTTTGTTAGATATTCACAGAATCTAGCGATATTTTGAAATATAGAGATTTTAGTTGTTTCTTTGTGGTAGAAGCGAACGTGTGTAGCGGATTTTGTAGTTGTTACATGTCAAAATGTTATAGTTATTCCTGCATTAGAAACAAAACTTAGAAAATGAAGTAAATAAACAACTGTCCAGAAAAATAGTTTCTGCAAGGATGTAGATGAAACGAATTCAAAGTTTGATGTCCCTATAAGTTCTAAAGAAAAACTGATTGATTTTGAGGTTCACTCATAAAACATAACTAATAGTACCTATCTTTTATAAACATTTGTAAAACGCCTTTAGAGAGATATTCTTTTTCAATACATATTTTGTTTTTTACTACTTAGGATACATTCTCCGTATCTCTACGTTGTAATACGATAGGTTTTATAGATTTGTGTAGTTATTAGGGCGATAACAAAATCTTTAACTATCAGTTCAGAAAGTTATCAAAATATTCCCCAAACCGTTTATGTGCATGGTTGAAATAACTTTGCTAATGTACTGCTGAGTGTAGTAAACTCTAAGGATACTTCAGAGACTCGGCATAACTTTCTGAAGTTCTGTAATATCAACATATTTACTTACTGTTTCCTACAGTTTACTACAACATGTGCTTGTTTGTAAGTTTCAATTTGCAAAATTGCCACTTCCCTGCCCTTAAAGCAGCGAGGGTTGCGTCCCTGGCGTCTGGGCCAGCATTTTTCCCAAATTGGGCCATTCACAAAAGAGGTTTAAGGTCAGGATGAATTTTAATGATTTAATATATTGGTGTAATTGCAAGCAACGGTTTAACCCTGGGCAGTTAACCGCGGTTATGGAGGTTGGCTGATTCGAAGTGATGCTTAGTGTCTAGCGTCATAAACCACTTTCTGAATTCTGCGGCCTTACAGTGTTCCCGTTTTACGAGGGGCATTAGCACCAGGTCGGGGTCTGAAAATTTAATGAATTGCTGTATCTCAGGTACCTCAGCTAAGAAAAGCGACGGTTATGTTTTGGTAAATCTTATACATCGTATACTTCGAAAGACGTGGCTGTATCTTATCTGCGGAATGCTCTACGTGAATGACATTCAGGAAGTTCAAGGTAGAAATTTGTGAGTATTTTTATCTTATTTCGTCTTCGCCTTTGATGTTTGGTGAACACGCAGATTCCGGCTTCGTAGACTTCATTGTCCAACCAGACGGAATAATTTTAAAATGCGGTCCCTTTGAAAGCATCTGAATTTTTGTCTATGTTCTTTCGTCGCATGCGCTTCGCATAATGCTAATACCAGGTTTTTGTTTCAGGGTCTCGGAAAATCAACATGGCTTACGACATGGTTATAAAAACTGGCTAAGCTAGGGCGCAGTAGTGTGGTTTCTCGCATAATTAGGTATGGTTTTATATTATAAATAGTTTTAATTACGCCGTGTGTAATACTTTATTACTTCAGTTAGAACGCAGTAATCGGTTAGAAAACAAAACATCAGAACTGCATTAAGGTTAGTACACGATCATTTTCGTTTCGAGTAGAGCCAAATCATGTTTGTAAGTGCTGAGCTCACCGGAGAAAACTGCAGCAGAATGCATTTTTGAAATATTCCGATTTATACTCGAATATAAGTGTCAACTTGAAAGAAAATCGTTTCCATTTTGACTTCTAGATGCTGCAATTGGAGCCGATAAAAGGGTTAAATAAAATTTCACGACATTCACGGAATTTTAAATTGATGTTCGAAAGTGTCGCAGCATCTGTTGTCGATAGTTTTAGGAGATATAAAACTCTCGATAAGAAATAAGAATGTGTCACAGAATTGTAAGATCTTCTCTACTGACATAGTGAAGCGAAAATTTGTTAAATTATTCAAAATAAATATTTGTAAAATACTACATAATGGAAACACTAATGATTAAAGAAGTGTTCAAATAAATTAATTTTAATATTGGCTTTCCTATCTGACTATGATGAATTTAAAATGATTAACCTGGATAAACTGTAACGGGTGTTTGAAAATCGCTTTACGGCTGGACACGAGCATGCATACTACGAAATGGTCTATCAAAGATTTGTAGATGATATATTTTAACAAATTCAGTATATAAATAACATTTCTAAAAATTTCATTAACATTTATCCCAGACTTAAATTCACAATTGAAAATGAAAATAGTAAAAACTCAATAAATTGTTTAGACATGACATTAATAAGAAACCAAAATAGTAAAATTAAAACAAATTGGTACAATAACAAAGTAAAAACAGACTTTTATCTGAATTCCAAAAATACTAACTACAACAAAATACCAAAAAGCTTAGTAGAGGTCATAGTAGAGAGGGCAATTATACTTTAAGCAAAAGCTTTTGACAAAGAAAATTTTAAACAAATTAAAAAAGCTTTACAGACAAATAACTACACACTATAATTAATAAATAGAAATATTATTAAAAGAATACAAACACAAAGTACCTATACATAGTGATGAACTTAGAAGCTATTTTTGTTGGAAATGAGTTTAACAGCATTACAAAAATAAATAACTTAAAATCATACCACTATCTTACATTCCTAAATTAGGAAAAGGAATTTAAAAAAACCCAAATTGCCTTTCAAAATCATAATACCATAGGTCATTTTTTTAAGTAAATTGAAAGATAAAACAAATTAACAATGAAACAAATATAATATATCAATTCAATTGTACGCCACTTAGCATTCGGGAGGTCGTGGGTTCGATTCCTGCGGCCGTCTGCCTTGATTCAGGTTTTTAGGTGGTTTTCCTGAGTCAACAGAGTACCTTCTCTGAGGTGAATGCCGGGGCAGTATTTTCTCTCACCCATCCCGAGTTTCCCGTTCTTGGCTGAAGAAGGACGGAAGGTCCCTATAGCAGCCCGCCCCCAGTTGGGGAAATTGAAATAACCTTTAACTTTGTCCTTTTTTTGTAATAACTGCGATGCACAATACATACGCCAATTAAAAAACTTAAGGAAAAGAGTAATTCAACATAAAATCTTTCAAAATGAAAATAGTTACACCAAACAAACCCAATACAGCTCTCTCTGACCATGCAGTAGATAAATTCCGCAATTTTAACTTTAACACACTCTAAATATTACAAGAATTCAATTAACTGTAAACTGATATTGATAAATTAAATATAATTTACCACAGTATAATGAAAATTCATTTTATTGTAAACTTAATTTCATAATAATATTCAATATAGTTCAATCCTTATTTTTGGCAAATAAAATATTGGAAGTATTGAGAAATCCGGAACTTTTAATGTTTCGCATTCAATTTTTATCAACTAATTAGCACATCAATAACATTTAAAAATTACATTTTACATATAAAACAATTGACCTTTAACCCATCCAGAATGACGAGTTAACGTTAAAGAAGTAGAGTTGTTAATTCCACCATAAAATGTAAATCCTCAACTTAAAACTTTCATATGGTATAAAAATATAAACATTAGTAAGGCAGATTGCTCACTTTCCTAATCTTTAATTTTATATTTCCAGACAAGCAGATGTAACAATTAAACTAAAACATGTAACATTATTACACTGAAGAATGCTCTTCGAATGAGCCGAATTTATAATGTACGTATAAATATTAAATTATGAATTTTTGTTCTACTAAATTAATAAAATGTCAGCTTGAAGAAATCCTATGTAATATGTTACCATGGTTACCACTATGGCACAGAAAAAAAGGTAAATCATATTGCCCCGTAAACGCTAGCTACTATCAAAAGTCAACAGAGAGCTTGTGTAGTGATAAGAATGGACTCAACCGTTCCAGGCTTTACATATGTTTCGATTTAATTATTTGTTTGCAGTAACTTTGGTAAAATGCAAACGTAAGTAAGAATATAATCACTTACCTGGGTTTCTGGAGAATTACTATTAACATCATACCAACCATCATATTACATAACTACATATATTGAACGTAATAGTATATTACATCACAAGGCGCGAATATATTTGAGAAACGAGGAGGCGTGTAGCGAAGCTGAGTGGTTTAAGCAAAACCTTATGATACACTTTCGAACGAGTTATGTGTGCAGATTTACTGTGATAACTGACAAAGTCAGTAATTTTTAGGTTAAAATTACATATTTAGCACATTATATAACCGTGAATTTTGCATTATTTTCATAACAAACACGTTAGTTATAATAAGGAATGTGTAAATGATATGGTAATTTTTCATGACTATTTCAATGTATGGGAACTGCCAGAAAGTGGAATTTGATCAGTTTCTGTTGAGAGGAATTTGCAATAATTTTTATGTCAAAGAAAAGAAATCTCTTGAAAAATGTTGCCTTAAGTTGTATTTGGAAAGATAATTAAACAATATAAATATAGACTTCCCAAATGACTATTATTCATTTTTAGGACGACGTCAATTTGAAAACTTCACTTTAGACGGTTTGGTCTTGAATAATTAATTTCATTAAATCCCGATCTGGCACTAGGTGACTATTTCGAATCGTCGACGATGCTATGGGAAGCGTTCACAAATGTCGACCCCTCCATACTAAAGTTGTTTGGATTGCGATCAGCAGTAACTGCCTTGTCACAGCATGGAAGAGTTGGAAGAAAGACTGGCTGATGAAGCATGAAACTTGTATAAATACCTAGCCGTCGTATTTAATGAATTATTCTTGGTCGCCGAAGAAATATTTGTAACATAACGACTATATTACAACAGTTTTATGAAGAGGACTTCCAGATAAACTGTTCCCATAAATTTTTGTTTGGAAATTAGCTATCACTTGAATAGTCTGCTTTATTTGACCAAACAGTTCTTTCCAGAGGAGCAAGGAAAAAATGTGAAATACAATATGACAATAAATATAGGATACCAAAATTAAGAGCATCTTATCAGTTGCAATTTAAATGACAATTACTGCCAATGTCACTCCGATCTTTTGTCGACACCTTCTCGTTAAAAGTATGCAATAACCGTGTTAAACAAGATGTTTACTACCGAGCAAAATCATTTTGTTTGCAACCTCTATAACCGTCCATACGAACAAGGCAGAAATAACGGACCAAGTATCAAGTACGTTAAATTTCAATTTCTAGAGAATGGGGAGGATGGAAAACAACATTTTCAATGAAAATCCCCCAGTCAGCCGCAACTGCGAAATTGAGAGGGCGATCGTACAGTTCTTCCAAAATTTACGTCAACCTCTATTTAGAAATTACCTATGTAGGCAATCTTCTAGAATGCTGGGAAGGGAACTATGCTTGCAAAGGGTTGGTGGTCACGTGGAGCATGTCATACATCAATACAATAGACATCAAAACTGGAAATATTAAAGTGATAGTTGTTAACCACAACAAATTAAGTTTTGCAAATTTCGGTATCCTATATTTATTGTCATACTGTATTGTATTGTACTATGGGAGGGCTAAAAATTCGATTGCAGTGACCGACCGAAAAGCCTAAATATTTCAGAGCGGAGCAACACAAGCCGTTAGTTGATTTGAACTCAAACTCTGCATTTAAAGTTTATTACTTTTTATTTTTTTTAGGACTAGACAGTTAGTTTCTACGAATTTAAGGTAATTTATCGTCAGTAATTTAATCGGTTGATAGGGATGTTGAAGGATGTTGTCGATTGGTTTGGCTTTCATATTTTCTGGGTTTTAGCGCTCTTCTTTGTATTGCGGTTGAATGCTTTGGCTTTGTGATTGTGGTTGGAGATTGGAGTGAACGATTATGGGGTGATTTTCTTCTGTTAGGTGTTTACGCCAGTGTACTTGATGGTACGCATTTTCCATTTAGCTGCGCAGACAATAGTGGTCATGCTTAGGGCACCTGCTCTGTAATAATTATCTCCAGTTTATTTTCTTTTCACCTAAATTTGGATTGACGGTGTTTAGTGCTTGTGTCTTGGAAATGCTTCTTAACTTCCTGTCCTTTATTTTACATTGTGATATTTCACAATTCTATTTCAATTTTCAGAATTTTGAGTATCATTGAGCATATAAATTTTATAACTGTTGATTTGTAATTGGTACCCCTTTTTTGAAAATTACCATTTCCTGTTTCCAATTTTGAAGACCGATTTTTTTCAGATTGCTTATCATACTGTAGAGCGCATTTTGTGGAGGTTACTTTCGTCCACGCTTTGAAGGCGGATTTCATCTTCTAAGATAATTTGTAAAGAGGTTCAGCATTTATGTAATGGTTTTGCGATTTGCTATAATCTGACTGGTTAAACTAGGATCTCATGGTATTTAAAGGGCAATTAACAGTTTGCGCCTCCTTATATCTCAGCTATGAAACCACTTCGTCTTCTTTGCACGTTGTTTGTGTTACCTATTGGATTTATATCAAGACTTTTAGTTACTTTCCTGTTACCTTTAAATTACTTTAATTTATTTCAGTCACCTACAAGTGATTCTTCAAACTACTTTTAGTTGTGAGTAACAGTCGAGTGGAGCTGTTAAAAACCTCTGCTACTGTATTGTTTGAATGTGTTCTGCCAGTCTCCAGCTCTTTTAGCTGGATCGTACGAGAGATAGTCCTTCAGCCTCTTGATAACCGTGGCCAATATTACGTGTACATGTAATCGTAGTAAGCTGAATTCACGTTCTACGCTAAAAAGAAAAACATGTACTCCAACGAATTACGCTTTTAATGAATATTACTTACCGTTTTTGCTTTGATTAATTGCAATTCGTAAACAAGGTGTGTCTGTCTCAGTGGCTTTCAGAAACGAGGTCGTCTCATACGCTTCCATAACGTATTGGGCCTGAAAATGGTGAGACATTCGAAAACGCAACGGACACAACCTTCCCGGGTTTTCATTACCAACTGCAATGTGTCCCTAAATAATGTATGGTGTAGAATGTACTACCAATATTACTTGGCCTGAAAATAGCGTCTTATGAGATGACTTCTTTTTCGAAGGCTACTGAGATTTACGACTCTTGATTTGTAAACAGCACACATTCACTTGTTTTTGGCAAAATTTCACTGGTTTTATTTAATTGGGTTCATTTGGTAACAGTACCGGTTTTGGCAGCGCCCAGCTTATTTACCTTTACGATGTAATAGTCACCGAATAATTTTGTGCGCATAAGTGTGAGAATTATCGCGAAACTTTTGTTTGTTTTAAGTTTCTGTGTCTGTCTGAAAAAAAATGGTAAAATATATACAGGATGAGCACCTTAAAAAATAAAATTGTGGCTGTTTTTTTAACTCAAGAACTATTACATAAATAAAAGTAATATTTTGCACATGGCTCAGGGTTTTACGTTTGATGACATAGAGCACCTTAAAAAAATAAAATGTTTAGTTTGGTTTCAATTGAAAACTAGATAAAAGTGATAATTTTTACATAGCACAGGCTTTACCCTTAACGAAACTAGGAACCAACAGATACAGGGTAAATGTTCTCATGAATGCGTTGTGTTAAAAACAGCCTCATCTCACCTATGGGAGGGGTCTTCGGTCGTCGCGGCACCGAACGCCCGCTTTACTTACGGGCTACCGCCAATCATTGAAATCGCGTTGGCAGGCTCATTTTAAGCTGCTGAAGTTCGAATTCCATCACCAGTAATATTTTTTTATTTGAAGATTGATATAATTTCCGTTACCAAGTGTTCCTTTTATTGCTTTAGTGTTTTTACGAAAGCGAATATATTTCAACCCGATTTTTAAATTTTTTTAGTGTCACATCGTCCTCTTAAGAAAAATTTTTTGAGTAAAGCATTTTACAGATTTTTTTCCAGTTGTAACTACCTGCTTATTTGAAATTGGGTCTTCTGACTATGTAGCAACGAACAAAATACTAACATTGACTGAATGCTTTGTTCCGTCAAGCCCTACATTAAGGAACTTTCTGCTAACATAAAACAGTACTATACATCCCACTAAGGGCCGCTGCAGCAACCTCTGGATTTGGATAAGACACTACTTTTATATGATCGATATTAACATATATAGTTGCATTTAAAAAATCTTAAAATTAATCGTAGAACATACAGTTTTAAATGACTTTCTTTTCCTCCGCCTGAATTGTATCGCCTGCCCTCGTCTTAAACCCAATGAGGATTACTAGTAAGGAATTTGGGGTTCCAACAAAAATTGGTTTAAAAGGGGTGCGTGGCGAAAAAGCGAATTCCTTAGTAGAGGAAATGTTACTTTTGTTTATTTCAATGTACAACACACTTCTACAATGCCATAATTAGACGATGGATATGACCATTCTAGTTTTAGAAGATAAAGCTGGTTTAATTAGTCAAAAAATGCTATGAATTCTTCCATTGTATGTTTTATTAACTTGTCTTAGAACTTTGCGATTAATTTTAAATAATTCTTTTCAATTTGGAAACTAATCTCCAAGTATCTATATTTAAACTAACATTAATGAACCATTTTCGGAGTAGTGTGCAATAAAAAGTTCTGTTTACATGTATTGTTCGAAGATAAACAATACTTACTAAAATGCTAAGACCATTGTGAAACAGGGAAGTTTACAATAGTTAGGAAGTTTATTTACCCTTCGTTCAAAAATAACAAGCTTCGTTAAAAGTAAGATGCTTTCATTCTCGTATATGTTTGACTGTCTAAACGAACTAATATAAGTTTTTACTGCAACATTCCGAGAATTTTTATGTGTTATAGCAGCAGAAGCAATAAATGTCTTCAAATACAGTGTTACGGCTTTGTAGTGACGCGTGAGTAGCACTGTAGAATATTCTAGCAACAGATGAAATTGGGATTTTTAGATCATTGTTAATATAAATTAGTTTAGGCGCTATAGTACTTTAAATTGCTTGCGATCCTTTTCGGTTTTAAAACTGTGGTAAACTTTTCACCTGCTTGAAAAGCTTTCATTGAACTTAAAGAGCGTGTGTTGGAGTAGAAAGATTGATGAACCAGGAGTGTGGGATCCTCCCATTTTTTAAATCAATTTTTCATTAAATTATAGCGAACTTTCCAAGTTTAATTTAACCCTTTTAAACGTTCACATTCCTCATTTTTAGGAGGATGAATTGCTCGCCACTTTAGATTCTTAAGAAGACAAAGGTATCGCACAAGTTTGCGTTAATGGTGACGGAATAATATATAGCGTTTATTTTATTTGATTTGAATGTACAGTCAAACGTAAATCTCTATGAGCATTTGGTTTTATATGTGATTCTAATTTTGTATACAGGGTCCGGCGACGATAGAGGGGCAGGGGTGGAAGGGTGGAAGATATTTCTAAAACTATGAGAGTTACATAAAAATGTGGATATAAAAGCTGTAGGTTCGAATATGGTGCACATGACTAAAATAGTTTTGATTATACAGGGTGGCTTAAAAAAGTGTGGCGAATCAAACCTACTTTTTTCTAAATAGAATGCCATATATTTGGGTAGCTTAAATGTTTGACATTGAAGTACTAATCATTTTGATATTAAATTTTATGACGAACGGGAGCTGTTCTGGAAATATTAACGATTTTATGCAAAAAAAATCTAAACTTCGGCAGACTGTTCCATAGAACAAGTGATGGAGTTTAAACTCAGGTTAACAAAGCGGCACCAGTTTCTGGTTACTTTAGTGACATAATTTGGAAAAATTAGTATACGCCTCTGAAAAGCAAAATCTTCATATCATTATTCACACAGTATATCCTGAATAAGACCCATTTGAACCTATATCGTAGAAACACGAGCAAAAATAACAACAAAAAGCGCGCACTACTGAAATGAAGATATTGAGGGTAATAACAGGTAACAGTCTTAGAAATAAAGTGGGAAGAAATACGTCAAATATGTGAAATTTAGGACATATTTAAATGGACAAAAACACGAATAAAGGGACCATGTAGACAGAATGCCAACAAAAAGATTAGTGAAAATAGTGAAAGACCAAAAAACTAGTACGAAGTGCTTAGTAGGACGCCCCTCGAAAAGATAGTGCCAGAGTTGAGTATCAAAATCAGTCGAAGCAAACCCATAAGGAAATGCAATTTAACAGAACGAAGTCCTATACCAAGAAGAAGAAGAAGAAGAAGATGCAATATTGCAAAATTTACCCGGTGCTATCTTCTCTGCAAAAGCCGATTTAACCTTCGCCGCGGATTACTCGAGGTGATACATGTGGGGTCCCAGTTTATGCAGCCCCACGTCTGTTCTCTTATTGTTTGCCCCACTTCGGTTCCTCCAGATGAGCAAAGTGGAAGGCCTTGAACGGGTATAAGGAGAATATTTTCGTCTAATTGAACTCAGTTGTCAGTTGAACTCCACCCGCAGCCATAATCCCGGGAGGGTTTAAGGGTTAGCGAGTTCCCACTCGAACCGAGGGCGCGAGCTCTTGCCAGAGAAGTTTTGAAACCCGAAGTAGAACTGCCTAGGAAACTTATCAGTCCAGACCTAGATCCTCATTCACAACCGACTATCCAAGTTCTAAACATTCCTCGATGTTGCGTTCAAACTCCGATCGATTGATGTTTATAACATCACCCATAATGTAGTTGCGTCGATAAATTGTAAATATCTGGACCAGCTGGATCATGTGGCCTCCAGACAAGAGAGCGGTGCACCACGTGTTGTCAACACTAGACATAATCGGTGGTTCGGGGGTCCAAACTCACCTTAAGGGGTGCCTGGTCAGCAGCGCCGCTCAAATCCAGAGCCCGAAGAGAACGAAGCTTGGTTCGCCTGCACTGTACAATTCCTGAACTTTTAGGCAAGTAAAATTGCCGGATCCTTTGTTATCCATGCAGCTCCAAAATATCCAGACCAAACTCACGTAGAGCAAATGCCAACTATCGGGTCAAGCGTTCTCAAGTGAACTTGGTTCTCCAAGTACGAATAACACAAGAAAATCGCTACGTTTTACTAATGCGGAAGATTTGTCCACCATTTAAACTGCTTGTTTACAAAATGAACTTGACAGGCTGAAATTGTTTAAGGAGTTTTTGTTTTTACCAACTGCAGAAAAAAGTTCCAGGGTCGTCCACCAGTATCGATGAGTTGTAACCAGAGTTGCCGGAAAGGCGTTCAGGGTCCCGAGTCTAAATTTTCACCGCTGTATGCAGAATTTTAGTTCATTTTGTGTACATAAATTGTTAATAATATATTTTTAAGTTAATTTATAATAGATTGTAAATAAATAAGTTTATCCAACTTTCTAGATCTAATTCTGGCATTAAAATAAAGGAGTGTGCAGTCGAACCAAAGCAGATTAATAACCACGTCGCCTGGAAAGCCACTGCGGCATCAAGTAGGTGTTCTAACGATTGTGGTTACTTAAACTAAATCAATATTATTAAGAAGTAGCTTTAGTAGGTGAAAGTAGGGTATTTTTTCTTCCAATAAATATTCACTAACCGTGTATTTCTTTTGTATACATTGGTAAATAGGTGATTATGTAAATCAATTGAAATTTGTTGCGTGTTTTGATCTAGGAGGGGAGTATAGATTTAACCATTTGACCTGTATACCGTGTGTCCACAGGAAGACGCACCATAGGGATAACCAAATAGAATAGAAAGATCGGATAATGCTGTGATCGCCAGCACGTTAAAACGTTGTTTTCTGGCTTCTGACTCGCCACTGTATGAAACAATATTGTTATAAATGATACAAGAAAAGGGACGGTGATCATAGCACTGGTTGATATTTATATTCTATTAGCATTATCTTATCTTTATGGTGCGTACTCCTGTGGACACACGGTATATACAGCAATAACAACACAAAGTTAACGAAAACAATAAATTTTTCTTTTCGAAATAATGTCTGCCCTCGCAGAACTGGCGAATACCGACGGAGAAATAGTTGTTCCTAGTTGATACTAGAAATAGTAGCCTGCAAACTCATATTTATACCTCTTCAAACAACCTGTCATCTGCCCATTTCCTTGCCTCCCTATATCCTTTAAGAGGTTCAAAAAGATGATAGTCAAGACTAAGGTGGGGGAAGGAACAGTTTCTATTCTAATTTATTTAGCCTTTATTGAGTTAAGCTGGTAACATATGGACGTGCATTATCATTGGGAGCAATTATGTTTTTGTTGAATATAGTTCGCGTTGTTTGTTCTCTATCTTTAAGAGAAGTTGCCTGTAATACTCTGAATTTATAATCTTCTGGCTGGACCATAAATATTACAAAATACAATAACCATCATTTTGCCTGCTGACGATACGGTTTTGAATTTTTTCGGGGGCGGGGAATTTTAGTGGGGCCACTTCATGTAGCCTACTTACTTTTTGTGTAATTTGTAGTAGTTTTTGCCTTGGTTCATCAAACAAGTTTTCTGGAACGCATCATGTTAAATTTAGCTTTTCTTGAACGGTAGCTTGAACGCTACGAACACTAGTTATCACCATTTTCGCCAATTCGTGGATTTTTATCTTTCTAGTTTTTTGAACAACTTTGTCAATTATTATGATAGCGGGTCTTGCAATATGAAGAGCAACGATAAATATTTGCAGATTTCTCACATTCAGCACACAAAAATTGATGATAATTCGATATGTAACAGAGCTGGGTACTTCCCTTGAATACATGGTCGACACAGCTGTCAATTTTTACCCAAACAAAACACAACTTGTGGTAACAACAGTGTGATTTTTAATTATAGAAACAGAGTGGACTAGGATTTGGAATTATTTCAACAGTGTAGCTGTAGTGTAACGTTTAATGCAAAAAAAGTAGTTAAATTCAAAGTGACAAATTAAATTCTATTTGTCAATTCGAGACATCATACTAAAATAGCGCTATACTAGTAAAATGCTACTTTGAAGTAAGAAACTTGACTCCAACGTTAAAAAAAGGGATCATGACGTGCAACAAACTAGCCTACATTTCCTCGGTAACAATTTATTTGAGGTTAATGTACTTCCAGAACAAGTATGTATCTTTTTAGGTATTTTATGTCTCAGCATTTAAATTAATTAACAGTTTTAAAAAGGTATTGCCATAAACAATGAAAAAGAAGCCAAAACGCCAGGACGAAACCATTCAACTACTATGGCGATTATTGTTTCAAAGAAGATTTCAGCCGAAAAATTAGGAAATGCAGATTGATAATTAAGTATTATACTGAATGAGTATGTTTTGAATATTATTCGGCATGTAGAACATAATATAGCTGGTTTCTCTTTATAGTATTTAACGTTTTATAAATATTTATTTGTGGTGTGAAGACAATTCTTAAATTCAGTGTTTTTTCGCAATATTTCCGTATTTAGGATTAAATTCAGATTCAGATAACTAACAATATCTGTTGCTCTTCTGTCGCAAAATTGTGATTGCTACCTGTGCAAGTTCTGTTTTATTACTTTCTAAAGATTTCTATTTTACCGCTTCGGTCTCTTTTCAGCGTTTCAATTGTTCGCCCATAGAAGCCGCTCTATGTTACGACCAAATTGGCGTCTCTTTGTCTGGATTTCACCGACAAGTTGTGGCATGTCGATGTGGATGTTACGCTACGTGACGTTCTGCACGCTTTGGTTTTGGAGAAGGAAAAATACAGCGTATGAATATGGAAGAGAGATATGCAAGTGACGCATCCAAGCCGTTGAAATTACCCCACATTTTTGAATTAAGTCATCTTTCAGCCCTAGAGCAGTTAATAGTTGAATTATTGAATGCTCTTGTAGCGTTGTAGGCCGGGGCGCTCGCCGCCTTCGGGATAGATTTTTGCGTGTTTTACAGGTAGTTCCTACTGCTGTTCCACTGTGCTTGTAATAGGTGTGGAAATGTATTTTTTTTTCGTTGGAAAGTTCCTATTGAAGGTTTTGCAAGCCCTAATTGACGCGTAAGCGGATCTTATTTAAGATCTTTACCTGTGCCAGCTTATTCTCAAGGAAGTTCGCTTATCAGAAATTGCAAGTCGTTTGTGTACATCTTCCAGCATCTTTGTAGGAGCTTTATAGCATTTGCCCCTTGAAAAATTACAACACTCCGTCCATTGATGCTTTTTTCCCTCAACGTACCAACATTTTGAGCAGTCGCAGTGTGCATCGGGAGCATCAGCAAATTCGAAGAACATAAGATAGTAGCTCTTAAACCAGTAAAAAGATACTATAGTTTTTGTTAATTTTGAACGTTTTATGTGCAGTGAAGTGGTCATTTAGTTGACAACGTGCCTCCTGCTTAAACACCCTATTTGTTGCCGTATAATTAATTAGGAATTCAAGTAGTTGCTACCGTCATTGAGTTAGTTTTTACCATTTGTAATCAAGTTTCACCGTTTGTAATCAGTTTGTTAAATATTAAGTAAGAATACTAACCCCTTTCGTTCAATTCAATTTTTGTTAAATATTTACATGCATATTTTCAACTTAATATATTTAAATATAAAGTAGTAGATGTTGCATGCTATTTTGTATTCTATGATGTATTTTTCTAAGAGGGTTTAGCAACTATAAGGAATTAAATAAAGGTAGGTTTACCGACGCTGCACAAGGACCGTGACCCGAGTACTGACGATACCTAAAAGGATGTTCACATTTCTACTTTTAATGGACTTTTATGTACTATTTACCGATTTAAAAAGTGGTGGTCCCTAAGGCATATTTTACATCTTTATTTAGATTAACAGGTTGTTGTCCTAATTAATAGTGTCATAATAAAGCCAACCTCCCACTGAAGTTAGCATCCCATCCTTCTATTTTTCCAGTTTATGTTGTTTTATCTTGTGACAAACAGCTTAGTGTCGCAACGTTGAATATTTCTATATTTCTGTATTGTGTTGTGTATTTGCAGTGTTCTTACTTCATCTAATGATGAAAGATGTTAATTATAATGTAAAATGTTTGTAACAGCATTTTTCAGTTTAATTTTAAATTATTTAAAATGTAATTTACGTTCCATGCATCGCTTTTCAAATAGTAAAAAATTACCATGAAGTTATATCATTATTATTATTATTTTGTCAATAATTATTATAAATTTAGTGATTTTTCTAAACCTATGCACTACTTGAATCTCTCATACACTGTTAAAATAATTTCAAACCACATACTCTCTATAATAGAAAATGAGACTATATACGAGGGTTTCAATTTTTCTGAAGTAAACTCCAATACAAAACTTGCCAGAAGTTTGTACTTGATCTTAAATTCAGAACTTACTGCTAAATATTAACCTAATTTTTTAGTTGTAGCGGATAATGAAAAAGTCAAAAGTCCGCGGTTTACATAAATTATTTTTGAAAAAAGCTGACCTGTGCGCTATATGCAGAGAAGGAGCACATGCGGGAGTTTGTCAATAAAAAATAACTTTTTAAATCAATTTTTGCTATATTGTAAACATGTCATTTCTATTATGAGAAATTTACAAACTTTTACTTCATCTGTGCGTTAATATTCAGTAGTGATTTAAGCTCAACGAAAACTTTATGAGCAATAGAGTATATTTTAGAAATTTTGAATTTTTCGGCTAAACGTTAAAAAACTTAAAACCAGTACAGTTTCTGATTTGTTAAACCTTTTTGTGGAGACGCTATGCCTTGTTTTTCGATTAACTAAAACAATCGAGGTTATTAACTAACGTAAGATTGTTTACTTTGTACTGCAGTAACTTCAGATTCTATCGTTTCATGTTCCTCAAACGTGTAATAATAATAACTAGCAGGCAAGTATTTAATTCGTAAATGTAAATGTCACTAGTATTGCAATGTCAATTAGTTTGAGGGTACTCAAGAGGGACGTTTTAAACATTTGCGTAACTAGAATTTTTGGCTAGGGAGGGCAAGGCCCTTTAACCAACCATCGTCAATACGTATGAAGACATGAATTTGCGTACATACAAAACTTTTTCCCATATATTTAATTGCTTGTTCTTTGACGCTGTTATACGAAGGTAGCCCCATAAATTTCTGCAATCTAATAAAACAAAAGATTTGTAGCCAACATTTGTTGTTATTATTGTTTCTCAAAATATTCGCCTTTAAACTCGAAACATTTACGCATTCGGTAAAACCAATTTTCAAAACATAAATTCCACTCTTCTTGAGGCACTTGAGAAACAAGGTTTTTGAAGCTTTTCAGAGCATCTTTGAAAGTTCCAAATCGCACACTACACATTTTATCCTTTAATGGAGGAAATAGAAAGTAATCAGAAGGTGCTAGGTTAGAACTGTATGGGGGATAACTTACCAATTTTAACCCGGAAGTCTCTAAAAATGATTTTGTTGGATGTGGGGTATGCCTAAAGGTATTGTCATGGTGCAGAACGATTTCACTCCAGCCATACTATTGTATACCATTCTGCGGTAACCGTACGTCTATTTTCAAACACGACATTTGTGATAGGTCCTAACTTTGAAAAGAAGTCATCAATCATTTTCTTACCAACTGTTCGAGATCGCTTCACTTTAACTGGATTAGGATCTGTTGGAAACATTAATTGCAGACTGCCGCTTAGATTCGGGTTCAAATGCATATATCCAGCTTTCGTCACCAGTTATTATGCAAACTACTATCTTCAGCATATTTCTTATACCAATCCACATGTTGTTGTTGTGCTTCGGTTAAAGTGTGTGGTATCCACCCACAACAGACTGTTCTTACACCCAAATAGTTACGTAAAATCTTGTTTATTGTGGTCATGCCCCTTCTTTCAATTTGGAAAGTGCTAATTCCTAAGCCCCGCCCACCGCCACTGAACAGCGACGGCATTTGCTGATCTGCGACGGCGCTTGCCTATAAATTCTCGTCTTTCTTCTTCCGACTGTTAGTCGAGTTTCGCCTCTGACGTGGTTGACACGTTGAGTTACCGTGCTCTTCTATCCATTCCCTTACAAAAACAGTTTCGCCTCTGGCGTGGTTAACACGTTGAGTTACCGTGCTCTTTTGCTTTTTCCTCCTGATGAAGCTCCTTATGAAAGTGGGCGAAACGTTAAGTTCTTCGACCTCAATAATGACACGGTCCAATCCCGGTAGTCGTTTTTTTACTTAATGAAAATGGACGTGAAAGCCTTCGAAATCATATTAAAAATGGTGCACAATGAACTAAAAAAAATATTCAGACGAAAACAGTATTTTTAAAGTAACTATTAGCTAAGTAATGATGTTTTCTCTTGCATATTATTATTCATTAGAGCCATCCGTCCAACATATGGTATTTATTCTATAATGTTTTTAAGCCAAAAAGTAATAAAACCTGTAAATGTAAGAACGTGTGGAAGTCGATAACCAACCCCTTAGTTTAAATGGGTTTTTATGGATACTTAAGGGCAACACACTTAATTAGTCGGCAATCAGAAAATTTAAGCGACAGACAAACAACTAAACCAACTTTTTAATAATACGTATTCCACAACTAACATACGTGTAGTATGAGGACTTAGGCTTAATACTTAGTATTTCGTTCTTTGGACGCAACGCAATAAAGGCAAAATCAAACGCAGAAACATATTGACTTTCTCATTATATAGGTTTTCTTTATTTCCATTCCGTGTAATTATAATAAGATCAAGAGATTCCGACTTCCCAATTTAGTTTCAGCTGGTGATATTTTTCTTCTAATCAGTACTTCCAATTCGTTCTTGTATTATGCAATAGTACAGAACCTTCACCCGAACAGTCCAATTAACTGCATTTGGGACATGTATAATATTGAGAGTATATTACAGAATTATTTTTTTTAATTTTATACAATTATAAATCAATATCTGTTTAAATTAACAAATGAATGCACTGCTATAAGTTTCTAAAAGATATACTCATAAGCGAAGTAAAAAATCATAAAAAAATTATTTCATCTCAACTTGGCTTAAACAAATTATTAGAATATGGGCATCCTTAATATAATTAATTTTTTTCGAGAGTGCAGCTTTTTGTGTAATTAATTAATATCTACATATTTACAACTAGCCTACTGCGCTAATAAAGCAATTGTGTAACACAATTAGCTCGTCGCATGAGCCAGCTGCGACCTCCTGGTAACTACTAATTAGTCACATAACTAGTCTTTGTTCTTCCTAACTATTTGGCAACATTGCCATTATTTAATGAAGTAATCATTAGTACGCTGTGATGACTGTTCAGTTTGTATGTACAGAGTATCCCAAAAAGATACCAAAGTTTGGGGAGAGGAAGGGGGGTATAGAGGGCATCAATACATTTTTTGTTAACACATCGATATCCGAAAATTAGCCATTTTCCCAGTATACTAAATTATTCGAATTCACAGCAGTTGTTCAAAATGTTGACCATTTACATCTATACATGGATTGCATCGTCATTTCACGGATTCCCGGACCCTATGGATACTACTGGAATACTTTGCACATGTGAGCGCAAGTTCTTCCTCTCCAAGGACGGGTGCCTCGTATACCAGAGAGTTCACAAAAACCCATACGAAAAAGTCGAGGGAGATCGCGCAGACCAAGCTATATGCCCCCCTCTTCCATTGGAAACCTCGATCCAGATATTGACGTTCAAACTGAAGTGTGAAGGTGCCCTGTCATGTGGCAACGACATCTTTCGTCTTATATCCAAAAGGATATTTTTTGAAAGTGGTAAAAAATTATGTTCGAGCTGGAGATAAATGTCAGCGTTCAACGATATGGCAGCAAGTACACTAGCAAGTTCTCTCTCACAATATTAGCCAAAAGACTGCTGGTGTCTTGTAAACGTAACAACATGAGAATTTTCATAGCTCCAGTTGTGGCTGTTTGGACTGTTAAAATATCCATCCCGTGTGAAACATGTCTCATCAAAGAACAACAATTCTTCCAAAACTAGGATGGATCAAATTGTGACCCAATAACCATTGGCAGAAGCGATCTAACGGGGGTAGTCTTTAGGAGTCATAGTCTTTATTCTTTGTAAATAAGTGGGATTGAGGTGGTCATGCCCCTCCATACCGTCGATTTGAAAGCCTCCATGTGGTGTACCATTACGCTCTCTTAATTCTCCAATTGACCGTCTATCTGCCTCCTATCTTTAATAAACGCAAGTTTTTTAAAATATTTTTTATATTTCAACCCCTACCGTTTCAGCACAGTAAGGGCGTTTGGTCCGTTACACCCAATTTACCAAGTCGCCTCTTTTTTGTTAACTTATTTTTTTTAATTCGGTGGAGCTGATCTTATCTTTCCTTTATTTTTAAAAATATTCCAAGGTTATCCCCTGCCTCCTCAATTATGGTGCCAGAAGTTATTTTAGTTGGGAAAAGTCCCGAAATTTCGTACGAAGGTACGAATACTAGTAACTAAACTGTCAGGGAATGGTGCAGAAAACCAGCCCCTGAGGTGATCCAACATTTGTAAAATATTCAAATATTATAACGGACTACAAAATAACTTTATTTATGCAAATTTTGTAGTGACTGCATTTTTTAGAGTATATGCCTTGCTGTATTGACTGCGCGACAAAAATTATTAGCCATGTTGGCAAACCAATATTCAGTCTACCGTTATTCTATATGCCAAATTTATTTTTGTTTGTGTTAATGGGTTAATGTATATTATACAGGGTGTATACAAATTGGTGCAAAAGCTCCAGGTAGCATTATTCCTTGTACAATTCTGAGTCGAAAAGCTTAATACTAAAATGTTGGATTGGTCTTCATAAGCCCTCACGAGCGATAGATAAAAAACATGATTTTTTCAGGCAAAGTACTTTTTTTGTTCTAAATATGTCAAAATGTCATGGAAGAAAGTGCAAAATTGTTGAAATATCGGTTTACCGTGTCATCACAAAAGTAATTCTCCAAGTGCACACGGTTTCCTATAAGTAGACAGATATTTCTGAAATTTTGCGTGGGGCCATAATTTTACATTTTAAATAACTTTCCTTCATGACATTTTGACGTATTTAGAACAAAAAAGGCACTTTACCTGAAAAAATAAGGTTTTCTATGTACCGCTCGTGAGGGCTTATGAAGACCAATCCAACATTTTACTATGAAGGTTTTCGACTTAAAATTGTACAAGGAGTAGCGCTACCTGGAGCTTTTGCGCCAATTTGTATACACCCTGTATTAACACACATTTTTTATCATGGTATTGAACGATTTTTTAAATCCCTATAAACACCATTAAAAACATTAAATTTTATGTAACAGATGATATTTTTAAGTCAATCTTCTTTTAACACATATTTTTACATACTGTAAAATGGACTAGCGTAACAAATAAATTTAAAATACTAAAGATATAGTGTACTTAGACAAAAAAAATCAAAATTACGGTCTCTGAGGCTGTGTGATTTTCAAACTTGCCGCCAACTGTAGGGTTGCAGATCTCGACTGCTTCTCGAGGTTTAATATCGCTTGTTTATAAAATCCGATTTACGCCTTTGTTATATAAACATCATTTTCGTTATTTTAAGTCGGTAGCATCCATATACAGTTTTATATCCTTATACCTTCAACTTTTTTTTATCCAAGTACTTCTTGTATGTAATAGTGTTGATATTATTTACATTTAATGATTTATTTTTGCTTTACCTTATCCCAATAATATTAGTTATTGGAATTCTTTGTTCCACTCTGCTTATTTACCAGGCATCCCTCGCCTTACGCGACTAATTAATCTTAGAATTTGCATTAAATTGTTTTGATAATGTCCCAAGCTTCGAAAGCTTGCGCTTGGAAACGGGATGAAAATGAGTAGTGACACAGGTTTCTTTAGTATTATTATAATTTTTCGTAGTGAATATTAGAGAATCTTTAAATTGCGATGTTTAGAATTATGTAAACATAAATATATCGTATCGTAAATGAAAGTATTTGATTTGACAGGCGATGCTGCTGCTATTCCATAATGGTTTTATTGTGCAAGCGATGTTTTATAGATTAGTTTTTTCGTAGCGATCTCAACCAATCAGAAGGCTGGATTTAGTTAAGTTATCTTGGAAGAGTACACTGCAAAAAGGGGTAATGTCACAAAACCAAAGAACTGAGAAAACTGAATTTTAATTCTATAAACCGTTAATACATAAAAGTTTATTTCTTTAAACGAACAGCAAATAGTATCTTATGTTCTTCAAACATCTCTATTTATTTAGACAAAAGAACTAAAATAAAAACTAATTCTGAAATGCAAAAAAAAAATTAAACTATTTTCTTGCGTGCATTTTTCTCCGCAAGAAGGGGGCTTGTCCATTCATCATCACTATCTTCTTGGTTATGTCCACGTGGAAGATTGTTGAAATACTCGATTGCTACTGGCCCACAAAATCTTTTTAGCTCTTGTAAATTGTTGTATTTTAAGAGCGGCACTGGAATCAGGTCTGAAAATGAGAGATTTTTGGAAAAGAATCTCCTAAGGGATACGAGATTAACTTACCATTGTATGCTTTGTGGGGAAACATAAATTCGCCATGTTTTAATATGGCATGCTGTTTCTGAATTAAAGCCCTGATGTTGGGTAGTACCACTACAGACGTTTCAATAAAACCATTATAGGAATTTCTGTGAATAAGAAATTGTGGGTGGTCCTTTGAAGCATGAACTTCCTTTACTTCTCGAATGGCTATTGGACATTTCTTCTTGTAATATTTTGTCAAAAACGTTGTCCAGCCTCTAATTAATTCTTGTTCCACTTCTATAAGCTGAAACGGTGATGGTTTTGTTCTAGCGTTCTTAAATACCTCATACCAATCTGATGGGACTTCTGCTTTTGCCTTTTTATTAATCAAACCCATATTCTTATCACATTCCATATACGAATGCCCTCGTATCGGAAATGTTAGTTGAATGAAATCTAATCGGTTAATTTGATGAACAATATAATGTAGATATCTAAACATTGTATAGTTCTTATTTTGACCAGGGTAAGAATCGCAAAAGATCTGCAAATGACGAACTGCAGGATTTAAAATCGTAATGAAGTGATGAAGCATCGATATTACTTCGTCTGCTCCCTTTCGTGCAATTGTCTGAGGGTACGCATAGAAAACAGAAGCTCCAGTAGAGAGAGTGTGAATATTGAAGTTGTACAACGATAATTGACGTTTATAATACGCGTCGTTTGTGGATATGTTTGGTATAGGTAAGTTATGTTGATAATCCAGGGTAACTGCTTCAAAGGAGTTTGAAGTACGAGCTTTTCTTCGCGACTGCCTTTTCCTTTCATAGAATGTTTCTGCTTTCTTCTTGTGGACTTCGTTCTCAATACTTAATCTTTTTTTCTCACTTTCTATTTTGCAGCGGTGTTTTTCGTTTCGTGGGTTTTCTTTTTCTAGTGCTTTTATTTTTGCCAAAAATTCGTCGCACGTGCTGCACGTGTCACTTCTGGGATACCCAAATGAGATGTTAAAGTTATTCACAAATATCTGTCGATATCTTTCGTATGATATGGGGTTTTCTGAATATTTTTCCTGGTATAAGTTGTGCATCTTTTGTACATTCAGTTCCTCTGGCAAGTAAATCTTTTTTGTCTTTTCATAGCTATAATGACTTGTACGACCTTTAAAACTGGCAATATGTTGCTTTACCTTAGTAACGGTTTCTTCAGGAAGTCTGTTGGGCCTATTGTGATGAAGGCCCCTTTTGTCTTTGGGAGCATGTCCGGTATCCTTCAGAGACCTTTGGAGATATTCTAACTTTTTTTTAGAAATACCATAGATAGCCCTAAAGCCTTTAGCACATACCGGGACTGCTACTATGCCTGATTCACGTTTGATCTTAATATGATAAGCAAAACTTCGCTCGTGAAATTTTGCATCGGCTTCATTACCACGTGGGCGTCTTCGTTGAATAATATGTGTATTTATTAAACTGCACAGGTAAGCATTCTGTGCAGTATGACCATCAATCTCATTGAATTGCTTTATCAGAAACTGTCTTTCCGTCTCAGAAGTGTTTATAAAACATTTTAGGCGTAGGCATTTGCAATCCTCGCCGGCCTCATGGCTACTTAACCTCAACTTTTTGGCTACATCAGTCATCCTCCCGAAGGATTTTCTCTTTTTTGTAGTAGTTTCTCGGTTACGTGACATTCTGACAGAACAACACACTTAACTAAAGTAAGCACATAATAAGAAAGTAATTACCTACCTTTAATTCTAATGGATTTCACAGCAGATACAAAATTCATCACATACAAACAAACCATGCATTGCACTGAACAATAAAAACCGACCTATCCAAATTAAAAGTTGGACATACCTCCTTTTTGCATAGGAGCCAGTGGACACTCCTCCTTTTTACCGTGTACAGAAATTTTCAATGCCTTCTAAAGACGTGACATATCTACTTTTTTGCTGTGAACTGTTATCAGGGTAATAGTACCCATAATTCTCTTCCAGATGGCATGGATAGCTCTATTTTATATTTTCTGTGACATTACCCCTTTTTGCAGTGTACTCTTCTTGTGTAATTCCGATTATACAAAATCAATTATACTAGAGTAACTTCACTAGGCAACGCAATACATAACTTTTGTCAACTCGATGTTGTTTTCATGGAGATGACTTTCAGATAGGTTAATACAAACAAATCGAGCTGCCAATAAAATATTTATTTGATTCTGATATTAAAATTGACTCAAAAAATAATCAAATCGAATACAATGCGTACGTCGAACAGGTTATACGTCTCAAACTTCCTGCACAATAACAAATCGTGTCAGTTTGACAGAATAATCCCCACGCTAACGCGGTCGGACTATTTAACCTGTCAAACTAACACTCTTTTATTATTGTGCAACAAGTTATCGACATATAACCCGATAATATCTAAGTACTTATAGTATTACTTCTGATTATTTTTTTGTAGCAATCTCAACCAATCATAAGGCAGGATTTAGGTAAGTTATCTTATATAATTTCGATTATACAATATCGATTATACTAGAGTAACTTCACTAGGCGACGCAATACATAACTTTTGTCAACTTGATGTTGTTTTCATGGAGATGACTTTCAGATAGGTTAATACAAACACATCGAGCTGCCAAAAAAATATTTGCTCCTAATATTGAAATTTACTCAAAAAATATAAAAAATCGAATACAATGCGCACTTCGAACAGGTTATACGTCTCAAACTTCTTGCACAATAACAAATCGTGTCAGTTTGACAGAATAATATTCTCGCTGATGCGGTCGGACCATTTAACCTGTCAAACTGACACTCTTTTATTATTGTGTAACAAGTTATCGACATATAACCCGATAATATCGAAGTACTTATAGTATTACTTCTGATTATTTTTTTCGTAGCGATCTCAACCAATCAGAAGGCAGGATTTAGTTAAGTTATCTTGTATAATTTCGATTATACAATATCGATTATACTAGAGTAACTTCACTAGGCGACGCAATACATAACTTTTGTCAACTTGATGTTGTTTTCATGGAGATGACTTTCAGATAGGTTAATACAAACACATCGAGCTGCCAATAAAATATTTGTTCCTAATATTGAAATTTACTCAAAAAATAATAAAATCGAATACAATGCGCACTTCGAACAGGTTATACGTCTCAAACTTCTTGCACAATAACAAATCGTGTCAGTTTGACAGAATAATATTCTCGCTGATGCGGTCGGACCATTTAACCTGTCAAACTGACACTCTTTTATTATTGTGTAACAAGTTATCGACATATAACCCGATAATATCGAAGTACTTATAGTATTACTTCTGATTATTTTTTTCGTAGCGATCTCAACCAATCAGAAGGCAGGATTTAGTTAAGTTATCTTGTATAATTTCGATTATACAATATCGATTATACTAGAGTAACTTCACTAGGCGACGCAATACATAACTTTTGTCAACTTGATGTTGTTTTCATGGTGATGACTTTCAGATAGGTTAATACAAACACATCGAGCTGCCAATAAAATATTTGTTCCTAATATTGAAATTTACTCAAAAAATAATAAAATCGAATACAATGCGCACTTCGAACAGGTTATACGTCTCAAACTTCTTGCACAATAACAAATCGTGTCAATTTGACAGAATAATATTCTCGCTGATGCGGTCGGACCATTTAACCTGTCAAACTCACACTCTTTTATTATTGTGTAACAAGTTATCGACATATAACCCGATAATATCGAAGTACTTATAGTATTACTTCTGATTATTTTTTTCGTAGCGATCTCAACCAATCAGAAGGCAGGATTTAGTTAAGTTATCTTGTATAATTTCGATTATACAATATCGATTATACTAGAGTAACTTCACTAGGCGACGCAATACATAACTTTTGTCAACTTGATGTTGTTTTCATGGAGATGACTTTCAGATAGGTTAATACAAACACATCGAGCTGCCAATAAAATATTTGTTCCTAATATTGAAATTTACTCAAAAAATAATAAAATCGAATACAATGCGCACTTCGAACAGGTTATTCGTCTCAAACTTGCACAATAACAAATCGTGTCAGTTTGACGGAATACTATTCTCGCTGATGCGGTCGGACCATTTAACCTGTCAAACTGACACTCTTTTATTATTGTGTAACAAGTTATCGACATATAACCCGATAATATCGAAGTACTTATAGTATTACTTCTGATTATTTTTTTCGTAGCGATCTCAACCAATCAGAAGGCAGGATTTAGTTAAGTTATCTTGTATAATTTCGATTATACAATATCGATTATACTAGAGTAACTTCACTAGGCGACGCAATACATAACTTTTGTCAACTTGATGTTGTTTTCATGGAGATGACTTTCAGATAGGTTAATACAATCACATCGAGCTGCCAATAAAATATTTGTTCCTAATATTGAAATTTACTCAAAAAATAATAAAAACGAATACAATGCGCACTTCGAACAGGTTATACGTCTCAAACTTCTTGCACAATAACAAATCGTGTCAGTTTGACAGAATAATATTCTCGCTGATGCGGTCGGACCATTTAACCTGTCAAACTGACACTCTTTTATTATTGTGTAACAAGTTATCGACATATAACCCGATAATATCGAAGTACTTATAGTATTACTTCTGATTATTTTTTTCGTAGCGATCTCAACCAATCAGAAGGCAGGATTTAGTTAAGTTATCTTGTATAATTTCGATTATACAATATCGATTATACTAGAGTAACTTCACTAGGCGACGCAATACATAACTTTTGTCAACTTCATGTTGTTTTCGTGGAGATGACTTTCAGATAGGTTAATACAAACACATCGAGCTGCCAATAAAATATTTGTTCCTAATATTGAAATTTACTCAAAAAATAATAAAATCGAATACAATGCGCACTTCGAACAGGTTATACGTCTCAAACTTCTTGCACAATAACAAATCGTGTCAGTTTGACAGAATAATATTCTCGCTGATGCGGTCGGACCATTTAACCTGTCAAACTGACACTCTTTTATTATTGTGTAACAAGTTATCGACATATAACCCGATAATATCGAAGTACTTATAGTATTACTTCTGATTATTTTTTCGTAGCGATCTCAACCAATCAGAAGGCAGGATTTAGTTAAGTTATCTTCTATAATTTCGATTATACAATATCGATTATACTAGAGTAACTTCACTAGGCGACGCAATACATAACTTTTGTCAACTTGATGTTGTTTTCATGGAGATGACTTTCAGATAGGTTAATACAAACACATCGAGCTGCCAATAAAATATTTGTTCCTAATATTGAAATTTACTCAAAAAATAATAAAATCGAATACAATGCGCACTTCGAACAGGTTATACGTCTCAAACTTCTTGCACAATAACAAATCGTGTCAGTTTGACAGAATAATATTCTCGCTGATGCGGTCGGACCATTTAACCTGTCAAACTGACACTCTTTTATTATTGTGTAACAAGTTATCGACATATAACCCGATAATATCGAAGTACTTATAGTATTACTTCTGATTATTTTTTTCGTAGCGATCTCAACCAATCAGAAGGCAGGATTTAGTTAAGTTATCTTGTATAATTTCGATTATACAATATCGATTATACTAGAGTAACTTCACTAGGCGACGCAATACATAACTTTTGTCAACTTGATGTTGTTTTCATGGAGATGACTTTCAGATAGGTTAATACAAACACATCGAGCTGCCAATAAAATATTTGTTCCTAATATTGAAATTTACTCAAAAAATAATAAAATCGAATACAATGCGCACTTCGAACAGGTTATACGTCTCAAACTTCTTGCACAATAACAAATCGTGTCAGTTTGACAGAATAATATTCTCGCTGATGCGGTCGGACCATTTAACCTGTCAAACTGACACTCTTTTATTATTGTGTAACAAGTTATCGACATATAACCAGATAATATCGAAGTACTTATAGTATTACTTCTGATAATATCTATTGGGTTGGATAGAAGTACACTAGAAAATAATAAATTTTAAACTGTTTCCGGTTACAGCGGCCACATTTCGAATACTGAAGTGTTAATAATGTTACCTTCGGGTCTACGGATAATTAATTATATGCTCGGAGTAATCTTTTATGTTGTTAATGTATTCTTTATTAAAGTAAAATTTATGAGAACCATAGACTACAACCGAATCCTAATAGACAAAGTTAATCAAACAGCAGTCACAATCGGCATAGCCGCACGTACCATCGCCTTCAACAGATTAAATTCAGCTGTAATGCAACAAATTCAAACAAGCTCCTGTCATCTCTTATGGAGAAGATCTAAGCATGCGAAATACCAGGTACTTGAGACACCGACTGCTGCGGTCATAGAATTTTGCCGAGACTAAGAAGTTCGAACCCTAGCAAGGTATCATTTACATGCTACACATCGGAGTAACATGGGACCCACGGCTTTACATCTCTTCCGAATGATGGCATTCTGTAGAGGCTTTCATCTTCAATTTTTTATTTTTGAAAACCTCACCGGGACCGGGAATCGAACTCGCGACCCTTAGATCAGTAGTCAGGATGCTTACCACTGAGCTACCGACCCCGGGTAACTAACTACTTTTAAGGATGTTAATTAAATACTGTGTGGAATACTATTGATGTAGCGTTTATTAATAGGTATTTTTATCTACTCCTACTGTATAATGACCATGAATTATGATTCATAATTCACGGTTTGCAACCAATTATAAAACTATATTTTCACAATTCAATAGTTTGCAAGTTGCAACCAATCAAAAAATTCTATTTTTATTATTCAATAGGTTGTAGCCAATCACAAAATTCATTCTTATTATTAAATGACTTTTGAAGTTAACAGCTGTCACAAATGTCATAATTCGGAAATATGAACACAAAACTCCTATTGCATAGGAGTAGATAAAATATAGTATTACATTCGCGATTATGACCATTATTCACTCAGATGACTTGCGCCACTCGCCTTCGGCGTTTGGCGCAAATGTCATATTCGTGAATAATGGCTGTCATAATCGCTCATATAATAATATATTATTATTATATTTTATAGAAGTTCAGGCAAGAATTTATAGAATAATATGTAGTTTGACGCTGAAACAATGAGATTTATTAATTGTCATGCAGCTGTGGAAACCTTTGCAAAACAAAATACAGACTCCCTAGCACAAAAATTGTATGTAGATACCAACCTAAAGAAAAATTAAATGTTTTTGTGTTTAGTGAATGGCCTATATGTTACTGTATCAGTTACGAATATCAGAGTTTTATTTAGCCGAGCATCTACCTTCTTTGTGAGGGTGGTTTTTTGTGCTATATCAGAGCTTAGCATTTCGCTGCAAAACAACACTTTGTTATAGCAGTTTCTCGACATTATGTTGTGACCACTAAGTTCTATAAAATTTTGTTACTAGTTCTTACTAGAGTTCTGTGCAGTACTACACCTAGATAAGTGAGAGTAAAATTGTGTGAAACCCAGAAGTCCTGTCTGTTTCAAAGAAAAGGTGACCGACTTTGTTTTCCACTTTCCGATGACCTACAAACCTAAAATTCAGAACATTCCATGAGACCTAAGGTTGATGAGGAAAATATTCAAATCTGGAAAATTCAATATGTCGGATACAATAAGGTGGTTTTTCATTTTTCGATACATTTCAAAAGACGTAGAAACTAGAATTTTTTATAGGAGTTGGTCCACACCATAGTAATAGCCCTTCTGGTCAAAAATTTAAAAAATAATACATGGGAGTTGAATTATAGAGCATAAAATGAAATAGGGGTCGTTGTGCAAAAATTCCTTCACTCAGTAGGAACATTTTTCACCGACGTGATCCGCTTAAGCTCCAAAGATATTTCCATGCGAATTTCGAAAATCCTTGGTTTAGGAAGATTTTATTGATTTTGAAAGATCACCGAAACATCGAAGGAGGGATTTATTGAATCCATCTTGGCGGTACTGATTAATAGATTGCTTCTCGTACTGTGTGTGCGCTGAATATACCAGAGGTTCATGATATGGCGATGCAAATGCTCTGATATTTGTGTGTATGCAGTAGCTGACATTCCTGTGGTTATGCTAGGATTTAATAGTATTTCAGAAGCAAAATTTACCTGCGGCCGCCCTTCAACTTTGGTATGTACAGCTGGGTTGGCCTTTTTACATTGCATGATTTTTGGTAGAAATTTTGGGCTCCGCTAGGTATGCTTCATTTCGGCAGTGTTGATACCACGTGAAGCAGCTGTCGAACCGATCTGTAAGCGGTTTTGGGTGTCTTGGCAAGTGGTGCTGACAATTCTTTTACTTTAAGTTGTTCGGGGCACCATTGCTCCATGCGATTACACATCTCTACCTGTTAAGAAGCTTGCACCACTCAACCATGCCGACTTTGAGCAGCTTATACACAGCTCCCAGCTTCATGGCAGGCGGCCATCCAAGCTTGGACATCTTCGGCTAGCTCCTTGCGTAGCAAAAATTTAATTTTTAAATTTTTTAAGACATTTAAAATTCAAATTTTTTTAAGTGAAGACTTCATACATTTATAATTGGAAAAACAATATAAAATGTTAATAAATTACTCCTTTAGATTTTTTATTATTTACCCAAAAGTAATATGTTCGCAAAATTATTACGTTCTTGATACAATGCGCCTTTTAGAAGAAATATTTTTCAATGATAATTATATCTATATAAATGGATTCTAAAACTCTAATCTAGCCCTGTTAATGAATTACTGTTACAAAAATCTTGTAAGTGTTATTTTACAGTTGTCTAAATGAGGAGATTTTTTTGTCCAGTTTACATGTTCTAAAAAATCTCCTCATTTAGTCAACTGTAGAATTCTAACTAAAGTTATAGAAAAGTTATTGTTTAATTATCTAACACATGCTAAAAAGATCTGATTAAAATCTTACTTAATTTCCGAAAAATAGCACTTTTAGGATTTTGACAATTTTGAAAAACGCCATTTTCTAAATAAGTAAAAATCACTCGGTATATATGATAGAGGCTGAATATGTCTTTTGACATGCAAAAATTATGCCCGTAAAAAGTTTTTTTGAAAAATACATTTTTTCCCATATGATGCCGACTCTTTGGCGATCACTGTGTATATACAGTGTAAATAAACATTGGGTTTATAATTGATTGATATAATTGATTCAGACTCTTACTTTGTTTTACCTATGAGTATATGTTAATAAATTTTCTTTTAATCAATTTAAATTTCCGTGTTTATTATTATTTGAATATTAAAAATTATTCTTTTGGGTAGCTCCTGAAAATGAGGCATGGATTCTTTTTATCTGTATTGCTTATTCTGAAATTTGATGTTCTTATTTTAATTTTGACACCTCAAAATAACTTCTGTCAAATGATACGTCACACAACTTTGAAAATTCAATGACAAATACCAGATCGTTACATTTGTTATATAACAATATAAAACAGTAAGTAATGCCTTAATAATAAATTCACTATTTAATCTTTATTTTCTTTCAGTACTTCTCTAAATACCTTAACTCACCCGCCTTTCACTCGAACTTATCAATGTCCCCGGCAGATACCAACTCGTCATACTCAAAACAACGGTGAAGGCCTCCAATGACAACCAAAAACTCCCTCAAAGCATGGATCTAAATAAACCTCAGTCGTAGTTGTTTCACCTCTACACCAAATCCAAAATTCCCTCATGAAGCACGCCACAGCTCATCATCAGGGATCCCGAACAAGGACAAGATACCAGACCTCAATTGCCAAGCACCACGAACATCTCCACTGTCCACTCCGCCAACGACTTCCCTGAAATTCTCCTTCCGTAACAATACCTCGTTGTAATCCAACTCAGTTGATGTGCAATGTCAAATGTACTTCCACAATAAACTTAATTCGGTATTTATTTCTATTTATTTTGTGCTGTGATTAATCCTGTTTTTAGTTTAGTTTCTCACCATGTACTTAGTCTTCCTTCATTTTGTATACTCATCTTATTATTTCAAAATTTCATTTTTATTTTACTACTAGAACTCCTTCTCTATTGTAACCATTTCATTTTTAAAATATATTACTTTTTAATAGGGTTTATTTCATAATTTTTATATACAAAATTAATTACAGCTTTTTATTTTTAAAATTTGTTATCTTAATAACGATATCAGATTTTCCTCTTCCAACACGCTATATCTTTATTTTTGATTTCTACCCACTATGTGCAATAATCTATTTCGATTAAGTATTTGTCATTATTTTCCAATTTCATATTTAGATATTACATTAAATTCGAATTCTTCTGTTTTTCAATTATCCTCATTTTATTCAATTATAAATTTTATATTAGTTTCTAATTACCTATCAATTATTCATATACCCAATTCTTATTCAAATTGATCCCTATAATATTCAACTACTGTAATCTCTTAATCCTACTTAAAAAATTGATTTTTACACCCCAGTATTCATATCATATCATATCACATATACAGTGTAAATAAACAGTGGGTTATAACACTTTCTGATTTTTATGTATTTATTTTTGAGGAATGTTATGTGGTTTAGGGATTTACACCAACAGTTCAAGCAACCCACTCTATCCTGCTCAGGATCCTGCATGCAAAGCTTTTCTACACCACAAACAATTTTTGAATCACAGTGGTTTGTTTTTGTAAGACATTACTAAACCTTAATTCATTTGTGATAATGAAATTTCCCGTGTAGTCAATTTTACTGATCATGTTGGTTACCTCTTGGCTAAGTCATCATGACCTTTCTTTAACATCATTCTCATTTAACATTGGTGCCTTGTTAAATCAAGTAGCTCGAATGGTTCCAGCCGTGTAGCTTCCTTTTCGTAGCAATGCCTTTAACAGATGTGAGGTCGTACAATAATTATAAAAATATGTTGTAATTCGGTGTTATGGTCTGTTAGAAGTGCAATACAGCGGTATCACTCGGAACAAATTTCAAAATGTCTTGTTCAAATTTTGTTGTACTACCGCCTTTATTTATAAAATCGTACATCAACACTTATACATTTTTTAGAACAATCCCAAGGTTATTCAATATTATAAGTAGTTTTAGTTGAAAATCTGATTTCAAGCCATTTTTCTATGAACTCAACTATTTTATATGCACTTTCCCAATTCCTTGAAGAGCATGCTGGAGTAAAGTTAAAATTACTCCATGGTACTTGAATTTCCTAATTTTTAATCAACTGCTCGCGCCCGATGGCTTCTATAAGTGTTTCTGGATCAATCTCACCACTTAAAATTTGTACAAATATTGAAATGGCATTTGTAAAGGAATTATGTCTTTATTATTGTCATTTGAACATTAACCTGTATTCGAACCTAACGCTTTCAAGTTAAGATCACATCCTCTATCAAGTGAGTGGTCGTCTAATATAGCTAATAGCTTTTGAGCTTCCTTTAAAGAGCAGGAAGAACCAATGCAGACGGTATTCGCGCGTGTACACGATTTGCATACGGCAACTAAGACCCAGTGTCCATGTTACTGTACATGGACGTTATGCACCTGTTGTTTTCTTAAAATTATTGTATTGTCAATTTTAGATAAATTGCAAACCACTACAATACAAATTTTAACAAACGGTGTCAACTCTATTGTAGAGTGAGGTCAGATGCTTCAAAATGGAATTTGATGAATTGTTACTGAATAAATAGATCTATGGTCTATCGAAATTGAGTAAGTAATAGCCGATGTTAAAGGCTTATGCATTAAAATTCTCGTGAAAATAGCTTCAAAGTCGTATTTGTTAATTATGAGAAACTAATATGAAATGATAATTCTTCTGCTGTTGTTGATAATGCCACTATTTTAATCAACATACTTTTTATGGCTATGTCTCTAAAAGTTATCATTCATTGCCTAATTTAATTAACATCACTGCCGTAATTAAAATAACTATTTGACAAATGAAAATTTATAAAACGACAGGGATTATAGATGTATCCATTTGTTACTTCAGTTCACTTATTGCAGCAGCTAGGATAATTAATTTTACGTCTGTTCCAATTTTGGCGGAATAATTTTGCCGATTAGCGGGCTGTGCGACTAACACTCAACATGCTCGCGCAATAAATACTGCAGGGTTGACTAATTTCGTGCAATTATTGCTATTACGTTGCTAACTGGTATTAGGAATCCGTTTTCATCGTCCTACGTACAGAACTATTACGCCAGCTTTGAATGAACATCACTAGGGCGGTGGTTTTGGTATTAGATGCCTGGATTGTACTAAGTCGTAGACCGCAGCCGAAGGGCGGCATTCATCGACTTCAGTTTTCCTGTGACTGAAAGTAAAATTTACGGCCACTGCACAAATAACTAAAAATTATGGACGTGTTGCGACTTATAATAGAGTTACACGTAACCGAAAAAGCTTTAGAAAGCCAAGCTGTAGCGAAAATTCCAGAGTTACCAATAAAGAGCTCACATTCGACCCTGTGTTTGTAATTTATTACAAAACTGAAAATTGATCTTCCCGCGGCGTTATTTATAGCCCCATAGATTTATTCATTGTGCACAGTGTGGAATTCTACAGTTACATTTTTATATAAATTTGGATGTGGCATGAATACGCGTCATACTTTTAAAACGAATAATTTATACTCAGCCTCTGTATTTATTTATGGCTTCCATACAGGTTACTGTGGAAGTCAAATAAAATTGAAAGGATCAAAAGAAGGAAAATGTTGTCGAGGAGAGCCATTGCATAATTAAGGGAATCGTATAACGAACTTCTTTTGTGTGATATAAAGATGATGTGAGCTGCATAATTTAAGAACCTTATTCTAGAGCTTGTTTGCATGTTTCTCTAGACTTCTGAAGTAGTTTGTGTCTAATTAATAAATCGTGTTAGTGTATATCAATTCAATTTCGCAGTTTTAACCCTGTAATCGGATTAGGAGTTTGAAGCATAAGTTTATTTCATCTGTCTTTTACCTTTCATAACTGTTCAATGTTTTTTTTGTATTGGTTTGGAGTGCTTGCAGACAGTTTAATAATAAAAACTGTTTGCTACACAATAGCCACCACGAAATCAAAGTCTCAAATTATTATAAGTGTGTTAATGCTAGTATTTGCTGTATAACATGTTAAACTATCTTAAATAGTGTTATTCTCTTGGAGATTATGTTATAGCTCGCTTTAAAAATACACTGAAAATTTGGAATTCATTTGGGGAATGTTTGAAAACAGAAAGCCAATATAGTTATAAAGCAGAAGAGAAATTTGTAATAAATATATATCACAATATATTTTCAATTAGCTACTTATAAATGTTGGTTAGCATTATATTTCAATTATGATAAGTATTGGTACCTATGTAAAGTAATAAAATGCAATAAGAGGAGGGGAATGTGCCCCTGATTCTGCAGTTTAGCCTACGACTCGATTATAAAAATCTCCTGTTCTAGCTCCATTACTTATTGCAATCTGTAATAAATTTTGATAGATAGGAATTTTAGTTGTGATGACATTAATGACATTTAGTTTAATTGGATTCATCACTTTAATAAAGCGGTGTTGATTCCAAATGTAATGTGATATCAGATATTTATGGCTGCCCGGTATCTCACACACATTTAAAATGTAATACTAAAGCTAAACCATTACTACTCTTCAACGCCATTGCCTGTTTACAGTAAAAATTCTATTCAAAAATCTGTAAAGAGCTTTACTCAGAACTTCCCTTGCAAGTGGACGTAGTGACACTAAATACTTTTAAAAATTAACGGAAACTAGGAGTAAAATATCTTCAAGTTTCTAATAATACTGAAATAATAAAAGGAAACACTTGATAAAACCAAGTTACATCAATTTTCAAAATAAAAAAATATCGCCGGTGGTCGAATTCGAACGATTCCAACGTTTGGCGGAATATTGTAAGCATTTCTTCCGTTTCCTTCATGCGTTACGAGCAGTCCTCGCATCCTTGCATCGCGGCTGCCTTGAATAGAACGATTTTTCGTTGACAACCTTTTTAGAGCATTTATTCTGCATCTGTTGGGTCTAATTTTCGTCAAAGGTAAAGCCTGAGCTATGTGTAAACCGCAACGTTTATCTATTTCTCAGTTGAAGCAAAAATTAACAAAATTGAATTTTTTAAAATACTAACCCTGTATACATTTCTTCGAATTTTGCTCCATTTCATGCCAGGTAGGCATATAATCTGCATGCAAAATATCGTATGCTTCCAACAAATAGTTTTTGCTAACAGCACACAGACAGGCGGAATTGAGAAAACCTGGTTTTCGTCATCTAGGGACCCTGAAACGTGAAGATATGAAGAAATCTCGAAAGGTAACTTTTTCGCGATTACATTACTTTCTGCGACCTTCGTTAAACAAGTAAAATAAAAATGCATAATACTTATGCTATGCTAAAGCTTAAATACTTTTTGGTTTAACTGTGGACAGATTGACACTCTGTTATTGAATAAAAAATTTATTGTATGAGGTATGTAACGTATTGATTAAAGCTATGCACAAATTACGATAGGTTTTCAATTCAGAATATTGAGTTCTATGAAAACGATCATGTCTCTTAAAATAGTAGTCTTAGGTAACCAGTGTACCAGCATTTCAGGTGAAATGATAGCCCACAGTAACGGTACATCAGCTGTAAAGGCTTTAATAAATTTTGTAAAATACGCTATGTGCCTACAGAAGACACATGACGAAAGATAATCACATACATCTTAAGAGAACAAGAGCAATTGCACGACGAATTATACTACGTAGTAAACAGGAATGGTGGAAGGCATTCACATTGTCAAAAACCCAGGTACTCGTATTAAGAGAGTTGCGAATAAAATACAAATAATTAAAGGTTCTAAAACTCATCAGCAAATTCTCTGCTTAATTAAAGGCTCATCTATGTAACACAACCAATAGATACAGTGAATACTTTCTAATATAACTCAAGTAACAGACACTACAGCACACAATTTACCATACACAAAACAGAGAGTAAAAAGTAAAAATCTGTAAAAGGCTTTACCCAGAACTTCCCTCGTCGACATTGTAACACTAAATAATTTTAAAAATAAAATTAAGTTTGGAGTAAAAGTATCTTTACGTTTCTAATAAATTAAATAAATTTTCAAATAAAGGATAAGTACTACTTTACAACAAAATATCACTAACGCAATAAAAATCCTAAATATTACTCTTCCAAATATCTCTAAACACACGTCAGCGTGGAAAAGAAAAACTCTAAAGTAAATCTACACCTCTCGCGGCTGAGAAAATAATACAGAGCTAGAAATGGGATCCAACAGATACAGGGTAATTGTTATAAAAGCAAAACAAAAATGGGCAACAATAAGCTGTTGAATGTCATGGAGTCGTTGCGTGGCGATATGAGGTAAAACTCTGTAGCAGAGAGCGGTGTGCGCTAAAATTGCGCTGAGTTCAAATCTCGTCTGCAATATTTTTTTATTTGATATTGATGCAATTTGCATTGCCAAGCGTTTCCTTTTATTGTTTCAGTATGATTAGGAATGTTAAAATATTGTTACCCCTAGTTGCCTTTGATTTTTCAAAATATTTAGTGTCGAAACTTCCACTTCCGAGGAATATTCTGAGTAAAGCCCTCTACAGAATTTTTTTATACTACATCAGTAAATATTATTATTCGTATGATTTGGTGCGCAATTATTTTGTATTTCTGTTCATACCATTACCTTTTTTGTAAGATGACTTGGAGAGCAGGAATCAGCAAACATTTTCAATACAATATTAAATTTCTATGTTCGAGTTTGAGAATGGACAACCATTATGTCACATTACGATAGAGAATTATCACGAACAAAGATTTTTCACCTGTAGATACACTCTCAAGGTTATTAAAGCTGTTTAGGATATATACTCACTTAAACCCGACTATCCAAAATACATACACCAAATGGTTAACAAAAACAACTTTATTATTCATCTGGGTTCCATGTCGGGATAAATGGAAATAAAAAAGTTGATCTAGCAGCAAAAGATCAACAGTGGTACCGAATCAAACGTACCAAAAATGTACCTACAAAACAAAATTTAAAAAATGGAAGGCATATCTAATGTCTTTCTTCCATGACCGTCAGCATTTTATATGTTATCCACTTTCTTTTTACATACGTGGACTTTTTAATTCCCCTCTTTCATTGATGGTTGTTTTAAAATTGATCCATATTTCTTCAGTCGTTGGTTTTTGAATTTGCTTAGCTTGTGCTTTTAAAAATCGTTCTTCCATTGTTTCGCACACTTCTTATCTTATTTGGTTATCTTTTAGTCTATTTCCGTCTATTTTCTGCTGTGGTTTGGTTTTAGTTATTTTGCTGAATCGGATTATTAATTGCGCAGATAGCAACTCAACGGGCCGTGGCGTCGACGCCGCGCCGGGAGCAGTTTTCATGAAATTTTTATATCTTCGGTTTATCGTGATACAGCCAAATTGATTGCGAGCAATGCGTCGATGTGTGCCTGCTGGGGATTCGTACGTATGCAAACGTGCTTTGCGAGAAAAAACGTATTGACGATAGTTAACTGATCTTCCATGCAGAACTGTATAAATCTACCACATCTGTTGTTTAATACACAGAGTCTGTATTCTTTCCCGTATCCAACTTTTGCATTTAAATCTGCCATTACGATTAAACTGGAACTTTTTTTGGTTTTTCGTTGTAGATTGCCTAAGTCAGTATAAATTTTATCGACGCCATCTTCACACTCTGTCGGCGGTGCATATGAACTTAATATTGATAGAAGCAGCCTGTAGCTATAACATCATAATTTGTTGTCTGTATTACGAAATTAAAAAGCTTGATTTGGAAGATACATGTTTTAAAACAGTGACTGTTTTCAGAAAATATGTTATCTATTTACTACAATGGTTTCCTAGTTTGCTTAGTTCCTAGTTTAGCAACTGAGGATGTAGGTTAAAAGTCATTCCTGTCAGTTCTTTCGAAGAAACGAATAAGTAACTCATTACGTCACTCATTTGACCCTATGTCCGTTAGATAATGACGCTCATTACATTACTCAGTTATGTAATGGCTTCACTACCTAACTGAGTGGTGTAATGGCTTCATTACCTAACTGAAATGGTGTGAAATGAATGACATAGTGACATTTGCCTACTAAAATATTTTTGAAAATGACAGATCTGACTTTTCTCTTAATCGGCCAGTCGATAAGTCTTTTAAAATGGCTGTTAGCGGGAGTAATTCCGGACAAGCTGGAATAAATTTTAATCTGTTCTGTTGGTACTCAGAAAATATATATTATTTTTGCACCCCTTGACAGGCCCGTATTTAACCGCTATACTTAAAAAAGGTCTAAATTTTTATATTTTTCCTAATATTAGTGAATATCTCGATTAATATCAACTTTTGAGCAAAATACGTAGTTATCAAAATTAAAAAAGAGTAAATTCTCTACAAAAAAGGTTCTATACATTTTTGTCATACATTCGCTTGTTTTGAATTCATAGGCGTCGAAATATATATATTTTTTGAGCATTTGCTTGTTATTTTCTTTTACAATAGAAGAAGTATTGGATTCACCCCAAAAATTCAAAATTGAGTTTTCCACAGATCTTCACGTTTTAAAGTTCCCTGAACCCAAAAAAGATATTTTTGTTCATTGCTCTGTCTGTGTGTCTGTCTGGCTGTGTGTCTGTTTGTGAGCAGAATATCTCAAAACGAAAAGAGGTATGACGTTGAAACTTCATATATAAGTTTTGTGTACTATCTAGATGCGACAGCAAGCTTTTGAAGAAAATCGCATAACTGGAAGTAGGTGTTTACTCTTGTGATTTTTCAGTTTTTTGGATTTTTTCAAAAACGGCTCTAACGATTTGTTTCAAACTTTACAATTTTATTAAATTTTTAATGTGTATTGATGTGAGCTAGGCAATTTTCCAGTCGAATACCTCTAAAATGGGTTTCTTTTGTTTTCTTTTTCAATTTTTTTTGTTAACTCCTATTTTAAAAAGAACACCCAGTATATTATTACATTCTTGAATTCAGCTTAAAATTTTAGAGAAAAATTGTCTCTTGAACTAACGCTCTATTGTGTACGGTTTCTGTACAAATTGCAATTTTTGAAAATTTTTGACAAATGCTTGTATGTATGTATGTATGTATAATACTTGCGGTGTAGAAGCTGGTGCTTTATGTGCTTGCATCTGGCGGTACAATGCTCAACTGGCCCCGGATTCGGGATACAAAGTTAAAGATTAAAAATCAAATTTTGGCTAATAGGCCAGTCGATAAGTCTTTTGAAATGGCTGTTAGCGGGAGTAATTCCGGATGATTCAATTAGGTACAACATTTTATTTCTGCATGGATTTAGTGGCTGCGATACTGTTTCAGCACTATACAGGCAGGGGAAAATGAAGTTCGTTAAACTTCTACAGAAAGAGAAAAACTTACAGAAGGCTGTTCAAATTTTCAAAGACCCAAACGCGTCCCCAGAGGAAATAGATAAAGTGGGAGAACAATTTCTTCTTCTTCTGTATGGATCAAAACATTGTGTATCACTGAACATTTATAGATACTAGTGTTTCGTACAATCTATTAACAGAAGTTTACCAAATCTAGGTTCATTACCACCAACCAAAGACGCAGCTCGCTTGCACTCGTTCCGTACTTACAACCAAATTCAGCTATGGTATGGAAACGAAAAATCACCTTTAGAGTGGGGATGGAGAAATTCAATGAATGCATTAATGCCCATTCCCACTGTACAAGACGCAGCTCCCCAAGAATTACTGAAACTAATTTCTTGTAAATGCGCCAAAGGTTGTAATGTATCTTGTAGCTGTCGCAAAGCAGGTTTTCATTGCTCAGTAATATGTGGTTTCTGTCAGGGCAAATCTTGTTTGAATACTGTGGATGTGATCGAAGTAGACGACGAAGACGACGACGATGACTTGCATATCGATCTAGAACAATCAATAGAACATTCCCAAGATTATGAAGCAAATTCGGAACACGAGACAGATATTGTTGAAAGTCAAAGTGATATTGAACAACCACCAACATCAAAAAGGCAAAAAATTGACGAGCAGTCAACTTCAAAAGAAACTTGAAGTTAGCAAAGTTGGAATAGTGGATTAGGTCTATTGGGAATACCACTTAAAAAAACGCTCCGAGTACCTCTAGGTGGTGTGGAAGCGAGTACAAAGTAAGCGACATAATTTCTTTACATGAGTACGAACAAGAATTTTTTGTCGCATCGAACGTCAATAATAATAAATTAAAATCTGGTATGATACACGCACACAACTTCCTTTCATAGTGATTTTATAGTTAAGAAAAATTTGATTTTTAATCTTTAACTTTGTATCTCGAATCCGGGGCAAGTTGAGCATTGTACCGCCAGATGCCAGCACATAAAGCACCAGCCTCTACACCGCAAGGTAAAACGCGGTTATCGATTATACATACATACATAGGTACATACATTCAAGCATGTCAAAAATTTTCAAAAATTGCAATTTGTACAGAAACCATACAAAATAGAGCGTTAGTTCAAGAGACAAATTTTCTCTAAAATTTTAAGCTGAATTCAAGAATGTAATAATATACTGGGTGTTCTATTTAAAATAGGAGTTAATAAAAAAAATTGGAAAAAAAACAAAAGAAACCCATTTTAGAGGTATTCGACTGAAAAATTGCCTAGCTCACATCAATACACATTAAAAATTTAATAAAATTGTAAAGTTTGAAAAAAATCGTTAGAGCCGTTAAGAAAGTAACAAGCAAATGCTCGAAAACAAATATATTTCGACGCCTATGAATTCGAAACAAGCTAATATATGACAAAAATGTATAGAACATTTTTTGTAGAGAATTTACTCTTCTTTAATTTGATAACTACGTATTTTGCTCAAAAGTTGATACTAATCGAGATATTCACTAATATTAGCGAAAATATAAAAATTTAGACCTTTTTTTAAGCATAGAGGTTAAATTCGGGCCTGTCAAGGGGTGCAAAATTAATATATATTTTCTAAGTCCCAACAGAACAGATTAAAATTTATTCCAGCTTGTCCGGAATTATTCCCGCTAAAATGTACTTGTCGACTGGCCTATAATGCACTTTTCTCAATTTTAGGCAATTGGAGATAAAATGTTGTACAATGCGTGTGTGATAATGCATCATTAATATACTTGTGTGGTTACATAACTCGTGCTAAGCACTCGTTTGTAACTTACACACACGTATATTAATGATGCTCTTATCCCACTTGTATAGGAAATAACTATAACACAGTTATCAAGCTAAGATTATCATCACCGAAATGACATTGCTCTGTTGTCTATTCATGTTGCAAAGAATTTAAAGAATTGTGTACTGTAGTCAAAGGGTAATATTTTTGTGACGCGATAAGAATTTTGAGATACGCACTTTGTTATTCACATATTAAAAATAAAATGAAAATAAAGTAACTTACAGCAAGGATGACGCAACTCAATTAGATTGTAATTGTGGTTAACATAATACACAGTACAACAATAAAAAATATTTACATAGATACAATTGATGCTACATACAGATTACTAAATGCATCGGACGTTCTTAAACAAGAAAAAAATTGACCCTTAGCAGTAAATAAGAATTTCCAATTTCAGTAATGGTCGAACCGTATGCCATTTACTTTAGCTCTGCTCGCTTTGAATCGCAAGCTGTATTGCTTAGAGAAGTATTTTTGGATACTGTAGAACTCTTTGATAATACGATTTAGACATAAAAATACAAACAGCATCGTTTTGTGGAAAATATTTTATGTTACTAATAGAGCACTTATTTTTAGGTTTCCATAGCGAAACGTAGCATCTTTTTGATTTCACAGTCTGAATAGAATTGTTTATTAGAAATCTTTGTTGCGATCAAAAATTAAAACATTCCACAAAATATCGGTAAATTTGTAGTTTTCTAGATATATTTTCCTAGTTAATTGTCAATAAATACTGTAATAATTAAAACAAATAATATTTAAAAAATGGTATATTGTTGCAGGCATTTTTATTACACCTGTATGAGGAAATTTGTTGAATAAGTGTAAAATGTGACATTAACGAAAATTTCAACCTCCCCACCTTTAGTATTTAACACCACTATTATAGCTTCACCGGAATGCCGAAAAGGAGTCGTGGACATAAAGAGTACGTAATAAATTCACGTAGTTGTCATGAGCAATAAATAGTGGAGCAGTAAGGGCGCACCACGTTTAATAACTTAGCCTAATAGATTACGCCCAACTACACAGAGTGAGTGAGCCTCGACGAAGACGGTCTATAAGGAGATATGAAATACCCAAAAACTCGGAACATGTGAGCAAAAGATATGAAGTGATGAAAAACCTCAATCAACGCTCAAGCAAAACCACAAATTAAATTGACTCCCAAATACGGTCGTAGAAAAGGCCTTCTCGAACGCAATGCTTTAATATAAAATACTAATAATAATGTCTGTAATTTTCAACACACTTTTATAACAGAATAACGCATACGACTGTATATAATCAGCTTAACACGTTTTCTATACCTGATGGTCGAATTTGTATGTTTTTCATTAGAGCTGCAAGAGCTTAAGTTTCTCTATTTTGTTTTCAGCTGTTTGTTTAAATTTTGTGATTTTCTTATTTGATCCTCTAATTGTTTGCGGGTCGGTGATTAAACTTTGTAATTAAGTTCCGTTTGATTCTGGCGTGTTGAGGCTCCCAATGCAGTTAATGATCAATTCAGTGAAGAAGAAATGGTGACTCAGTTTGCTGCATCAAGGACAGGATTAATCCGCTTCTCCTCAAACATTAAGTTTGAAATGAGAAAACTTCTCTTGCCTTGCCTCAATATACGTTTATGGCGTACAAATCTGCAAATATGACATATAAATTGAATTTGTTATAATTTCCGACTTTAATTCAACGTTGCTCTCCTCTGAAGATTAGGCTATAAGGTAAAGTACACACACATGTAACCTGAAGATAGCACAATGAGCCCAGCTTGATGTAGGCCCTTGAATGTGATTCACCATCCGCTTATAAAACTACAGAATTTACACATTTAGTAAATTTAATATAGTTCTATATAATTGTGAGGAGATGGAATGGACAAAAACGTATAACAAAAATACTTCCGCTAGTAGATTCCTATAACGGTACTGACTACTATAGCAACTCAAACGGGAAGTTTATTCTAATTGCAATAAATATTATAGTAGCTTTTCAATTGATGCCGGAAATTACAATTCATAAAATGTGTAAGTGGTTGGTCCTCAGGTTGGGAAAAGCGCGGTTTGTAATGAAACTACTTTAGATAACAGAGGCATTTGAATATGTAAATGAGGCGAAAAGGTGTGGGCTGCTAATTTAAAAAGTAAAATGATGTGATGCTACGATAAGGCTCGGAAAGGGAACTGTAGTAGATCGGCAACAACTAACTATTCTGTCTGCGATTTTCGTGTGAGATTAGCCCAGCACTTACTGTGAAAGTCGATTATCAGGGACTGCGTTTGATGATGGAATAGGTAAATTAAAAGTTTAAGCGTTTAGTACGTTACGTTTTGTAATAGAAATTGATATTGGGAAAAGTTGGTTACACTCATTAGCAGTTTAAACTCTAGTATTCAACTTTTCAGTTATCGTTTCTTCTACGACAATTATGTGTGAGATAATTAAACACATTACAGTCTGCGTATATAACATAAAAAAATAATTTAAAAAATATACCATTCTTTTTGAATAGTTTTATTAGAAAAAAAGCGGTTTGTTGCCAATCGGCTATATTAAACAGTTGTTTTTAATCAAGCATAAAGCTACTCCACACTTTTCACATTTGGTGTGTGTAAAACCTTTATATCTAGGATATTTACATGTCATTTTGTTATCGTTTAGCAGTAGTCAATAACCAATTTTGATTGTAATCACGAAAAAAACACCTTTCGAGGTTTCTTCGGATCTTCACGTTTTAAGGTACCTAGATGACGAAAAAGAGGTTTTCTTAATTCCGTCTGTCTGTCTGTTGGCAATATACTTCAAAAACTATTTTTTGGAGGAAGACGATATTTTGCATACATATTACATACAAATATATACAGGGTGAGCACCTTAAAAAAATAAAATTTTGTTTAGTTTTGGGTTAATTTTGAAATAAAAGGAAGTAATAACTTTCACATAGGTCAGGCTTTACATTTTTCCGGAAATAAGACTCAACCGATACAGGATAATGTCATAAAAGAGTTAAAACGTTTCAACAATAAGCCCGTTCTGTTCAAGAGAGGCGCGCGCCGCACTTATATCTATAAGGCTTGATGGCGCAGTTGGAATTTCGCTGCAGTTACATCCGCTGCGGAGATGCGGTTACGATCGCTATGCAGGTGCGGCGGGTTCAAATCCCAGCGGTATACATTTTTTTTAATTTGCAAATTGATCTAATTCGGGCGAGGAAAGTTCTGGGTAAAGCCTTTTACAGATTTTTTATTTTTGCAGCAACTTCTGCTTCTAAGTTGCTTGATAATGCCCCGCTTGACAGGAGTTTTCCCCATATTACAGAAGCATTGAGCCATCTCAGTGCGAAATTCAATCTGAGTCAACATGTTTTTGACTTTCTCTTACATGTCTAAGATACTAGAACCAATCATTAACGATGGCCGAATTCATAAGATGATAAAAATGCAAAGATACCATTTTCTGCTCTTCTACTCATCTCCCCGAACTGCTGTATAGTAAATCAATGCCACCCTTATGCTGATTATATTCACAGATAATGTAGGGACAATCTACGTCAATATTTTTCTTTGCTTTTTTGCCATACCTATTGACTTTGGTGAGAGGTAGAATGATGACAATAGAGTAACGTACTTCCTGTCCTTTCAAATTACTGAGGAAATATCAGCATCATCCATATTGGGAACACACTCATACCTTACACCACGTGGAACGTTTTTTAGATCTTTATCTGTTGTCAATTTACTATTGCGAACTCTGTTCCTTCTCGAAGAACCTAAAGAGTAGATACCTCCTTTGGCCAAGTGAACCATCCGGTAAGCCTATAGCAATTGTCATGGTACAAGCTATCATTTTGCATATGTGGTATGATTCTGCTCTGTCGCAATTCATTGTCTGGTTTTTCATAATTTTTGTGGCTTGTGTATATCTCAAATCTGTAAGCAAACACGGAAACTCCTGTTAACACGAAGAACTTGAAGCCCCATTTATGGGGCTTCATTGGTATGTATATATATATGGAAGCTTTTCTCAGGCCTTTTAGGCCCATAGCTTGGTTATTTCTTTCCATCTCTTTCGATCTTGGGTCTTGTTTTTCCAGTCTCTTATGTTCTTCGCCTCTAAATCTTCCTCCACTGCCTGTATCCATCTTTTCCTTGGTCTGCCTTGCTTTCGTGTTCCTTGTGGAGTTTTCCGTATCATTATTTTGGTTACTCTATCTCCTGCTTGTCTTTCCATATGCCACAGCCAGCGCAATCTTTGGGCTTTTATAAACTGCGTGACATCTGGTTCTCCGTATAGTCTGGCTAGTTCGTCATTGGTTCTCCTTTCCCAGCTCCCCTCTATTCGTTTTCCTCCATATATCCTTCTCAGTATCTTCCTCTCCCATCTTTCCACTTTTTGTTGCGTGTTTTTGTTTAAAACCCATGTTTCGCATGCATATGTCAGGGTGGGCCGCACTACTGTTTTATACACTCTTAGCTTCGTGGTGATTGCCACTTCTTTGGATCTTAGGATTTCACTTAATGCACCCGCACACCTTTCACTTTTCATTATTCTCGCATTCACTTCTGCGTCCTCTTCGCATTTACTAGTTATTAACACCCCAAGAAATATAAAGCTGCTCACTTTTTGTATACGGATCTTTCTACCGCCTTTTAGTTGTAGCTCCACATACACATTCTCTTGCTCGAGCAGCGGAGCTGCTTCCACTACCATTAGCTTTGTTTTTTCTTGGTTGATCTGTAGGCCCATTCTTCTAGCAGCTTCTTCCAGATTAGCAAATACTCTTTGTAGCTCTCTTTGCGTCCGGGCTATCAGTGTGATATCGTCGGCATAGGCCAAGCACTGGTGTCCTTTATTCATTAGGGTTCCTGTCCTGTTTATTTTGCTGCTTCTTATTATCCTTTCCAGTACCAGATTGAATAATGCGGTCGATAGCGGATCTCCCTGCCTTAATCCTCTCTCCACTTTGAATTCTTGTGAGGTAGTTCCTCCAGCCCTGACCTTATTTTTTGTGCCCGTTGTTGTCGCTCGTACTAATCTTGTTAGCTTGTCAGGAATCTGCATTTCTTGCAACGCCTTGTACATCTGATGTCTATCTACCGTATCATAAGCTTGTTTAAAATCTATGAAAGCCACATATGCTGGTATTTTGTATTCGTAACAGCTTATCAAAATTTGCTTTAGTGTGAAAATCTGGTCCATTACTGAGCGTCCTTTTCTGAATCCCCATTGGTAGTCTCCTAGCTGGTCTTCTGCATATTTGTCCAGTTTTTGTTTTACTGCTGTAGCCAAAATTTTATATGTTACGTCTAATAGTGCTATACCTCTATAACACAGGTCTGCGACCAAATTTTTTTCTTTAAACTAATGGGTGATTCTTATGTATTTTGGTGCGCTGAGTTCGGAAATGCCCTCAATTTTTTCCCAGCACGTAAGCATTTTCCGCAAAATGCATTTTTCTGCAGGATTGCCTACCTTAAGGCGTATATTTATGAATATGCCGAAAAAAGTTGTTTTTCCTATTCGGCTTCATAGTTTTATATTAGAAACTATGAAATATGATAAAAATTAGTATATTTAACAGTATTAGTCAGCGTATGAATCATGGAAACCCATTACCTTAATAGTATGCAATTAAGGTTTATCGCTTTTCTTCGGTGTTTTCAGATTCCAATGTTACTGTAATAAATGTTTTTGTTATTAAAAGTACATAAATAAATAGGAAAAATTCTTTCTGGTAATTAGCGTAATTGTGGTGAACATTATTGACAAATGAAACCTGGATTTTCCCATTGCCCTATATATACCCCTCGTAGTCCTTCGATTTGTTCATTTCAATTTAAATATTCTTAAAGTTTTTTTTTTTTTTTTGTTAAACGTTTATTATGCAATCTGTTAGTACAAACAATAGGCATATATTTTGAGTGGGACAATGTCATGAAAGAGATGTGTTCCAGTGATCACAAACTCTATATGTTAATATACAATTTAAGTATTTTCTGATGTAGAATTACGTATATATAAACATAACATAAAACATAAAACACAAAACACGCATATAGTTCTAAGTTGACAAGCGTACAATAGTTCGCAAATTTATGATATTGGTAAATAAAATAGAACAATGTTTATTAATAGTGATAATGTTTATTATAATGTTTACGATTGATGCACAAGATCCAGTGGTGTTTTCCGTTTTAGTCTCCTAGTCTGTTGAATATTGTCTAGTAAATTTATTGCTAATGTATTAGGGTGTGTTTCTAATCGTTGCAAGTATTTTGCACTACACTGCATAATTAAATCACTAACAGTGGGCACTTCTAGGTCATTGTAAATGTCTTTGTTGGTTACAAACCAGGGAGCATTAACCATTGCACGAAGCACCTTTGATTGAAAACGCTCTATGATAGCTGTATTTGATTTTGAGGCTGTTCCCCAGAGTTGAAGCCCGTAGGTCCACACCGGTTTGAAAATGGTGTTATAAGCTAATAATTTGTTGCGGAGGGACAACTGTGACTTGCGTCCAAGGAGCCAATAATGCTTGCGGAATTTTGCACCAAGTTGCTTAGGCTTCTTCCAAATGTGTGTTTGCCATGTTAGACCTTTATCCAAATGTAAGCCTAAGTATTTTACTTCATTTACAGTAGGAATTGCCTGGTTATTTATCATTACCGGTGGCGCCTGTCCACGGCATTTTGTAAAAACGATATACGCTGACTTTGTGTCGTTAATCTTGATGCGCCATTTTTTTGTCCATTGAACGATTTGATTTATATTGTTTTGTAGTCATCTTTGCGCTTCTACGGGATCTTTACTTGTTGCTAAGATTGCAGTATCGTCTGCAAATGTCGAAGTGGTTACATTTTCGTCTACTGGAAGGTCTGCTGTATATAGTAGATAGAGAATTGGCCCTAAGACACTGCCTTGTGGTACGCCAGCTGTTATGGGATGCACTGTTGTTATGTCGGCTTCAAACCTCACTCGAAAAAGTCTTTCTTCCAGGTAAGATTTGAGGATGTTATACACAGCTGTTGGTAGTTTTTGTTTTAGTTTGAATAGTAATCCTCGATGCCAAACTTTGTCAAAAGCTTGACTCACATCAAGGAACACCGCTGCGCAATAGGCTCTGGCCTCAAAGGTTTCGTTTATTGTGGCTACCACTCGGTGAACTTGTTCGATGGTTGAATGGTATCTCCTGAATCCAAATTGATGCTCTGGCACAAGATTTTTCTCTGTAACTATTTTCATCAGTCTTTTTGCCAGTAGCTTTTCTAGTATCTTCGACATTATTGGTAAAAGGCTGATTGGGCGATATGATGTGGGGACATTTGGTGGTTTTCCTGGCTTCTGTACAAGTATCACTTCGGCAACCTTGCATTGTACTGGGAAATAGCCGAGTCTTAATACTGCATTGAAGAGTTGGACCATCATAACGATTCCTTTGTGTGGCAATTCTTTTATTACCTGGCCTGTAATTAGGTCATATCCAGGGGCCTTTTTCGGGTGTAGTTCGTTTTTAATCATATTTCTCACTTCTTTAAGTGATATATGTTGTATTGGTACACCAGGTTGCTGGGATTCGTTAAGATATGTACTAATTTCCTCATCCTCTTCCCCATTTTGTGATGGAAGTGGTTTAAATACGCTCGTGAGGTGTTCCGCGAAGGTTTTCGCTTTTTCCTGATCTGATTTTGCCCATTCACCATTGGGCATTCTTATTGGTGGTATGTGTTCACGAGGTTGTTTGAGCCTTTTAGTAGCCTTCCACAGTGCGTAATTTGTGTCAGCTGTTGGTGTCATATTTTCTAAATATTGTTTAAAGGATTCGTTTTTAAGTTCCGTTAGAAGCTCTGTTAGCTGCCTGGCTACTCTGTTGTAGTTAGTTTTATCTTGCGGATGTCGTGACTGCTGCCAGACTTTTTTAAGTTGTCTTTTTTCGAGGATTTTCGCACGATTGCTTGCTGGGCAATTAGTTTTCTTTTGTTTATGTGTTTGCGCAGGTGTTGCTTCCCAGGCAGCTTTCTGAATTTTTTCAGTGAAATTTTGTACTTCCGTTTCTAGTTCGTTTGTTGTTTTTAGTGATACTTTGAGGTTTATGTTGTTTTCGACTATTTGCTTGAACAGTTTCCAGTCGGTATTGTGGTTGTGCAGTTTTAGTGGATGTTCTTTTTGCTGTAGTGCAGAGTAGATACTTGCTATCACGGGCGTGTGGTCCGAAGCGATATCCTCATTCGATTTGATGGCTAGATATCGGGCTGCAAAGCCTTTTGTAACAAAAAAGTCTAGGCAGTCAGGTAATTTATTTCGGTCTGTTGGCCAGTATGTGGGTTTGTACGTGGATAAGTGTCCAAGATGAAGTTGTTGCATTACTTCATGTAGTACTTTTCCTCTCCCTGGAGCTGTTAGTCGTGATCCTCAGGTGGTATGTTTCGCATTGTAGTCGGCTTCCGCTAGGAACCTATTTCCCAGCTGGTTGAAGTAGTTTACAAATGATTGTTTATTTGCTGGGTAGTTTGGTGGGCAGTATGCGGCTGACACTGTAATAGGTCCATGCCAGTCTTCAACGACTACACTTATTGCTTGTAGGTGTGGTAGTTCTATTTTATTAAGCATATAGTGTTTGATACCTTTCCGAATGATGAGTGCTGCCCCAGCTCTGGCTCTTCTTTCTGTGTCTGGATGTGCTGCATTGTAAACCAAATAATTTTGTATTTTGAAGCTCGTATATGATGTTAAGTGGGATTCTGATATTAACAGGATATCGATCTTATGTAACGCTAGAAACATCTCTACTTCGTATTTATGGTTTAGGATACCGTTGGCATTCCACAGTGCTAATTTATACAACTGTGCCATTTTTGTTTAACGTAATGGTCATGTCTTCTCTAAGTTGTCTGACTTCTTGTGTCAGTAGAGAAATTGCTTGCTGTTGTTTTTCAATTTGTTGTAGGAGTTGTATATTTTGCTGATGTAAGTAGGTGTTTTGTTGTTGCAAATATGATATGATATAATGGTTTGGTAGGTTTTGGGTTTGTTGCAGGTTGTTGTTTAGTTGAGGCTGATTGCCTGTGTTTTGTATGTAAGTAGTATTTCCACTTTGTAGGATTTCAACCTTTTTTGATGACACTGGTGGTGGAACTTGTGCTTGGTATGTTGGTGGTTTTACTTGGGGTAATGTTGCTTGGTATGTTGATGGTTTTACTTGTGACAATGCTACTCCATTTCTTGTTGGAAACCTTCTTCTTATAATGTCCAGATACACTTCACACCCCTTGTAATTTGCAGGATGTGCTCCTTCACATAATATGCATTTAGCTGGTTTTCCATCCTCCTTTTTCTTTGTGCATATGCGGTAGTCATGTTGTCCTGCACATTTTACACATCGGTATTGCTGGGTGCACTGGTTCCTTGTGTGCCCATAGTTTTGACATCTTTTGCATTGCACGATTGATTGTTTTTTATTTGGCGTTTCAAACCTAACGACCGCATTCATGAGGGTAGTGATGTGATATATTTCTCCATTATTTGTATTTCTTTCCAAGTCTATGAAAAACAAGTTTTTTTGTTGTTTTGTTATTCTATCGCGTACATTCATTAGTTGCTTAACTTTGTGTCCCTTTTATAGTAACGCTTTTATTATCTCATCTGGATCGGTGCTGTAATGAAGGTTTCTTAGGACTACTCTGAATAGTTTCTCTTTAGGTAGTTTGTATGTATGTCTGACAATATTTTCTTTATCTAATACTTCTTTAATTTTTTTGTAGTTTTCTATGTTGTTTGTATTTTCATTTTACTATCTGCTAATAGCTGATAAGTAAATTCTTTTGTGGTTGTTTTTATCAAATCTAACAGGGTAGAAACTTCTTTGCTTATTCCATACAGGATGAAAGGAGGAATTTTATTGTTGTCTTGAGAATTTTTGTAGGTTGTCTTTTCGGATGTCTCTTGATCTGGGTTGCTTAGTGCAGCGTACCGATTTTTTGTTAGAATTTGATTTACTTCAGGTCGTATTTTTGATGCTTGCTGTCGATTTTGAGGGCTGCTTTTATCTCTTTTACGTTTTCCTTTTTTTGTTTCAATTTTTTGATATGCATTTGGTTCGTAAAATTCATCTTCAGATTCTTTATTTTCTTCTGCTGTAGTTTTTGTCATAGAATTCTTATTGGTATTTGTTATGGTATTTGGTGTAGGTGTACGTTGATTAGTAATATTGGTTTCTAATTTTTGTTTGTAAGTTGGTTTACTTGGTATTTGCTGATTGCAATTGTTACGTGTAGTACTACTTGTTGACGGCGTCGACACTGGTTGCGTATGATAGTTGCCTGTTTGGAACGCTTCAAAGGTTCCTTGGGTCTGCTGAATTTGGCTTATGAGTAATGGGTTTGGTTGACTAAAACTGAATTGTTGTTCAGGCCAGTATTGTAAATTTTGTAAATTTTGTTGAGGCTGTTGGGTGTAAATCATATGTGGAACATTATTGTTAGTAGCATGAATTTGCTGTGTGCAATGAGTGAACTTAGGAACATGTACTTGTGAGATCAAGAAAAATCTTGGGCCCCTCATGGAGTGTGTTCAGGCTGTGTTGAAGGACTTCGCATGTGGTCTAAAGGAAAGGTGAAATCTTTTCGTTTTGGGGTGCCTATGATTTGGAGAGAGCCGAGAAACCACGGCGATGACTGCTACTTTTGTTCTTGCAACATACAAGGGTACAATGCCAAAAATAAAAAAGATATATGTTACCCAAACATGCAATCTGCACTTCGGCCTGTGCCTCATGGACCCGGTATTCCAGTACCGGTGCCCCCACTTAATTTTGACGATTTGCCAGTGCCATCAGAGAGCGAGTCAGAGCAGTTGGATGATAAGTTTCAAGTCGAAGACTGTGGACCCCAACAGTTTTCAGAAGAAGAATTAAACGACCTCGTTCGTGATTTAGGGCTTTCTAAAGAGTCTGCTGAGTTACTGGGCTCTAGACTTCAAGAAAAGAACTTGTTGAGATCTGACACTTTATTCTCTTGGTACAGAAGCAGAGAAAAACAATTTGAGTCAAATTTTTCTCAAGATGGCGAACTTGTATATTGTTCTGATGTTCCCAAGTTGATGTCAATGTTTAACATTCAACATGTGTCAGATGAATGGAGGCTTTTTATTGACTCGTCAAAAAGAAGGTTAAAAGCAGTTTTGCTACACAACGGCAATAAATACTCTTCTGTACCCGTGGGGCACTCTGTGCATCTAAAAGAAAAGTATGACAACATGGCTTTTATCCTTGATAAATTGAAATATAAGGAGTTTGGATGGCCTATCTGTGGTGATCTCAAAGTCATCTCTATGGTGCTTGGACAACAAGGTGGCTATACGAAATTCCCCTGTTTCCTATGTGAGTGGGATAGCCGGGCAAAAGCACAGCACTGGAGCCAAAAAGTGTGGCCAACAAGAACTTTGAAGGTTGGAGAAAAAAATGTTCACTTTGAGTCTTTGATTGATCCCAAAAAAGTCCTTCTACCCCCACTTCACATCAAGCTTGGACTGATGAAGCAGTTTGTCAAGGCATTGCCAAAAGATGGCGAAACGTTCAAATACCTTGAAAAGAAATTTCCGGGACTGTCTGAAGCAAAGTTAAAGGAGGGTGTTTTTGTTGACCCGGACATTCGGAAACTAATGAAAGACAATCAGTTTGAAAAGGTGATGAAAAAAGCTGAGAAAGAGGCGTGGATATCATTTAAAGAAGTTGTGACTAAGTTTTTGGGGAACAATAAGGACCCGGATTATGAAGAAATTGTAAATAAAATGTTGAAATGTTTTAAAACCTTGGGGTGCTCCATGAGCTTGAAACTTCACTTTTTGAACTCCCATTTGAGTTATTTCCCAGAAAACCTTGGTGCCGTAAGTGAAGAGCAGGGCGAGAGGTTCCACCAAGACATCAAAGAAATGGAACGGAGGTACCAAGGACGATGGGATGTGAATATGGTGGGAGACTACTGTTGGATGCTTCATAGAGAACTTCCAGACATCCCACACAAACGGAAAAGCTCAAAACGGAGTTTTGGGGGAAAAAGATGTAGATATTATAAAGAATTATAAATCCTTATTGTATATACTACATATTATTTTTATCAAATTGTATTTAAAAATGTAAATAAACCACTAGTAATATATTTTTTTTTATTTCAAAATGCATTTTTACCTATATGTACTGCGGGTTTTGCATAACTTTCTTTTTCATTTTGCGGAAAATCCCTACGTGCTGGAGAAAACTGAGGTCATATTTGGACTCAGCGCACCAAAATACATACGATTCACCCATTACGGTGAAAAAAAAAATCAAAAAATTTCAATTTGCAGGCCTGTGTAATTACTGCACTCGGTTATGTCACCTTTCTTGTGTATGGGATTTAGTATTGCCATTTTCCAGGCTTCAGGTATGGATTCGTTGTCCCATGCTTCTTTTATAAGCTCGTAAATTTTGAGGTGTAGCTTTTCGCCTCCATACTTGAGGAGTTCTGACGTTATACCATTTTCCCCCGGGCTTTTGTTGTTTTTTAGATTAATTATTATATCTGCTATTTCTTCTCTTGTCAGTGGAGGTATCTCGTCTTCCTCTCTTACCCCATTTGTTGGTTCGTTTTCCTTTGTCTCCTCTTCCATTTCTTCTTGATTCTCTGTAGTTTGGTTCAGCACTCCTTCGAAATATTCTCTCCACCTTTCTGCCACCTCTTCCTCCTCCGCAATCAACTTTCCTGTCTTATCTTTGCAGTATATTGGTTTACTTTTACTTTGAGACTTCACCTTTCTTTTCTTTAACTCTTGGTAAAAGTTCCTGATTTCCCTGTTTTTATATCTTGCTTCTATTTCCCTTATTTCTTTTTCTTTCTGCGCTCGCTTTGCATCTCTACAAGTTTGTTTTGCTTTTCTTCTTTGTTCCTCGTACCTTCTTCGATCTTCTTCTTCTCCTGTCGCTAGCATTTTTTCCCTAAGCCTTCGTCTTTTCGTTAATTCGTCTCTACATTTTTCGTCGAACCATACTGTTTTGTTTTTTGCGGTTTGTTTTTCCAGCGTGCTGTTAGCCGCCTCCGTTATTATTCTGTTCATTTTCGCCCAGCTGTTTTCTGCCATGTCTTCGTTTATATCCTCATTGTCGTACTTTTGCTCTATTAATTTTTGGTATTTGTCTCGCATTTCCATGGTATGTATTGCTTCATATAATGCCGTACTTTGGTAGAACACATCTGCTCATCTAAACTAAGGTGATACTCCAGAGAAATCGGTGAAAATTTTGAATTTAGATGATCGATTATAGATCTAATTTTTATGAAGTCGGTCATGGTCTGGTTAGTCTCGGACTACTAACGTACTGTTACAATTGAACTGTATATGCCGCCGAAGTTTTTCGAATTTATTTACAGGCATAACCTTTCTAATTGGCAGAAATCTTAACTTGTCACTCCAGTAGGACCTTGTATTAGACACATGTACAAGGGGCATATATGAAACTATTCCAATAAATTGCTTTATTTCTAAAGCTGGACATATTTAAGGTCGCTCTGGTTTTTGCTGGACTGTATAAATATTGGGCTCTTTAACAATTTTTTCGTTTAAATCACCCGAAAAGAAAATAGAAAAAATTGGTATGAAGTTTCTAACCGTAGCAGGTTTTCAGTCAAAGGTGTTTTTGTTTCTAAATGATATTTTCACCCTGCTTTCCTTTTATGACATTTTTTGTTTCACCATCTCTGGACGTGAAGGAACAGGAGCATCATCTTTCGACGTGGAGGCAATAGGAGGATAACCTTTGGACATCAGGTAACATGAGTATCTCAAGTTAGATTCTGCCTGGTCACATTCTTTGTCCTCTACAGGCTCGTTTTTGTCGCTAGATTCTTCTTGTGAAATGAAAAAAGATCTTCAATGTTATTCGTATTTCGACCCCCATCATCACTTTCAAGCGCCGTGAAGTTTGCCCAATATTCATCTAACTCTATCAGCTAAAATTCGTCAACTCATTCTACAAAGAAAAGAGTGCATATCCGTAAATGCGATATTTACTGTAAATGAACAGTGTTGTCTAATGGCATATCAAACGCACGATGTTGCCTAACGACAGAAAAACAAAATATAAGTTTTCTAGATATATAAGCAAAGTTCCTAAAAAACAATTATCTAGATAGAAAAAGTACATACCTTTCTCTTAAATTAACAAAATTTTTCAACAAAATTTACTCCTTTTAGATCACGTTACTGACTTACCCTGTGCTGAACCGCCACAGCTGATTAACACAATTTACCTACAAATGAGCCACGCAGCGGCAAAATGCAGCATCGTTGCATTGCACTGGTATGTGGAGAATATGCAGCACCATGTAGTAGGGCCAGGCACGCGTTTTAGCAGTAAATTTTTAACAAATTTCAGTTACGTATTAACGACAACGGTATGCATTTAATTTTTTGAATTTTTGGACTCTTGTGCCCCATAATTATAATGAATGTATTTATTATACTGAAATTGATCATTGTCACTAAGCTATGAGTATTTTGGGCACAAACAAGCACATAGATGTGTCTAAAATTATGTTAAAATGTAGTTTCTATACTGTAAACCATAGTGAATTTATAGTGGACCTAATTGATGCATAATTATAAGTAAATAAGTTCGGTGGCAGTACTTCGTGGTAAATGTTTTTATTTATGGCGAAAATGATCCTTTAGTTTCATATTACCGTAGTGTTGATCGGCCAGCTTTATGTTGTTCCAGCAGAACAGAAAAAAGTCAGCTTAGTCCACAGAGGAAGGATTAGCAAATTAAATTTCATTATTAGACAGAGCACTCCATTTGGCCGGATTTAACATTTCCTGTAGCACTTAATTCCGCAATTTCTTAATGGATTTGGATCAAATTGAAATATAATCTTCCGTCAGAAGTAGAAAACCACGCCTATCACGGAAGAGAGATACGGAACGATAATTAGTGAAATCTCTGCGTAACTTTCAAAACAAACATCGAATTAAATACGCTATAAAACGAAGAGCTCACAAAATGTTATCCTTAATGAAACATCCACAAGGAGAGTAAATATTTCCAGATGCGTATATTCTGCTTATTTACTGTATGTACGATTAGATTAGGTAAATATACACAAATTTGGTTTACAAAAACACAGCAGAGAGAAATTCAACTTCTATGCAGAAGTTAGATCACCTTACATGATTATATGTGCATTATATCCACACAGACTGTTCGTATCTCATTTGGACTTATTGTTATAGAAGCGGTGCTTATTTATTCCATCACTCTAATAATTTTGCAAATAATGGAAAAAAATCTTATTTTTAATAGATTGCTTCCGCTTCGTCAAGTAGCCTAGTAAATGATAATTAGAAAGACTAATTCTGACTGAAAAAAGCTTAAACTAAAATGTCTAACCTTAAATTACTAATTTATTCCTTGCTCAGATAGATAGTATGAGATTGGAGGTTATCATACAAAAAATAGTGGTGGTTTTGCATGACACCATGTTAGTTTTGAAAATGCTATGATAACTCATTTTTAATATGTAGTAACAGTATATAAGAGAAGTTTCGGTGTTCGGTATGCCTTACTTCGAGCATCGTGCCAGCATTACATTCTGAAATTTTTTACGACACGACGTTTTTCCATTCTTTTTTTGTCGAAAGCGCCAGATACACATTGGTATACTGGTTTGCCTGTTATGACTTACTCGAATATTTAAGGACTAAGCAGATGCTTGTTGTTTCAGTCTGTACAGGTCAGTGGCGGCTCGTTGAGAATTTTCATGGTATAAGCAACCACAAAACGTAAAATGCATTTTCCAAGCCCTCACAAACAAAGAGAGATTCCGATATTACGTAATTTACATATTTTGCCAATGGACTAGTGGAGGTTAACATCCCTGAAGCCATTTAGTTATAAGAAACCCGGTACGCGGACGTTATCGCAGTGGTCACGTCAGGCTGGGGCTACTGGAGGCTTGAGCCTTTGCGTTGATGACTCCCGTTAAATCTTAAAATATCCTTATCTTTTGAACTACTTCTTTCCGCTCAGCACCCGCTGCAGTCTATAAACTATAGAAACGTTGCACGTCACAGTTCATTTGTCATTCAAAATGCCCAAAAACAAAGTCGGCATTCTTAATTCAATTTTCTACGTAGATTAATGTAATCTAGTAAGAATTAATATAGTGGTTTCATTTCTTGAGTTACGACATAAAGGCTTTTCTTTTAATGTAAGTCATATTGGCTTTGATATCGACAAATGACATATGCTTTTAGCCATTCAAATATATTGTAATAATATACACAGGGGTGTTAGAATCAATTTTAGAAAGGATTAATGGAGTACAATGGTTGAAGATAAACTTGATCTATTTAAATATAAATTGGAAATGTGAATAATTATTATGCAATTACAAAGTAAAAGAGAATTTATAATTGAGTGGAAAATGGCTATTTGAAAAACAGATGGATTCGAAAATAATAAAATATTTTAAAAATTAAGGTTTGATCGGAATGACAAATACTCAATTGCAATAAAATTAGTAGGTGTAAATCAAATATTATTATGAGATAGTGTGGAAAAGTAGAAAAATTGAGATCGTTAAGGACTTTGTTTCGATTATTAAAAAATAACAAATTTTTAAAAATATAGCAGAAATAATTTGAGGTGATTAAAATACTAAAAATAAACCATATTTTATTGAGAAACCGTTTGGATAATGAAAAGGGTAATAATAAAATTTGAGAGGTGAAGTTAAAAGAAAATATAAACCAAGAAGAATAATTAAATACATCAAACTAAGGAATATTACAAGTATGTGGTAAAACTAATGGCAAGTAGAATTAATCTACAAATGTGAATAACTGGAGAAGAATAATAAGTCAAGTTTATCGAAAAAGTACATTTCACATAATTAATTAATCGAATTGGATTACGTCAAGCTATTTGGTGATAAGGTAGAGTTCCAGAGGAGGACCATAAGTTAAGAAGGCACGTTCCAGGAAGTTGGCAGAGGCAGTATTGGAAGTAGGTGTCTGCAGATTTGGTCTGTTGACTGCATGCTGTAGGGAAGGTTTAAGTTGCTGATTCTAGACAGTTGGGACGTCTTGTCTGTCAGTGGGGCCTTTCATTGCAGGAAGGTGTGTGAGAGGTTGGATCAGTAGGCGGAGAGGAGCAGGTTAGTTGACATCCTGAACATTGTTGAGACCAATTGCAAGGTGGGTGATTTGTATAGCAAGATAATTAATAGAAAAGGAAATAAAGACTATAAAAGTGAATTAGTTATTAAAGAATTACTTAAAGTTTTTAATATTGTTGTATACTAGAGAAACAATCTGGTATTTGTAATTTGAATTTCAAATCTGTTTGGCATATAGTTGACATAAGTTATTTTGACTTATGGGAATGATATTTTAAAAATTTAGAACATCAACTTTCAGAAATAGCCAATCTAGATAAAGGAATCCACCGCTGATTTTTCAGGAGCTAGCACAAATAATAATTATTGATATTCTGAATATAAATAGGGCAATTTTAATTTGACAAAATAAAAATATTATTTCAAAGACATATTAATATCACTATACCTGAAGGTAATCAGCATATATAAGGCCGCCACACCGCAGACCTTAGCAATATATAGTTCATTATAGTTAACTTCAGTGATTATGGCAACATTTCTGATTTAAAGTATTTCCAGTAGGCCATGAAATTGAGAAATTATGTAGTTTTTATAGTTCAAGTCTTTTACATCTTAAGTATTGTGAATAAATAAAAATAACTTAAAAATTGTAAGCCTTAAACTATTCAATAAAGTGTCATTACTTTTCAGTAGCATAGGAGACAGTGTTGATAAATTATTCCTATTAAAGACACGTTTAGTTATCTAGACCAGAAACTAAAAATATAAAGTTTATTAAAACAAAACCCTGCTGGAGCCTGGAACCCTAACCACACAAATATTTAACAACTGCCAAATACGTATTTCGACAGCCAAGCTGTCATCACTAGTAGTTACGAAAAACTTACACACCACCAGTGACCAAATCACAAATGGAAGTGGGCGATTCCCGCGCATTTTACAGCTATTTATACTGTCTGAACCGGAGAGGTTGGCCGAGGGCCAATTAACATGGCCGACGGTCAATATAACTTCAATAAATCATATAAGATGGAGGACGGTATAGGTCCACCATCTTTGTTCAAAAGTTTATTATCTCGGATTCTAGAAGTATTTTAAAAATCGTACGCTCCCCGGCTACCACTCTAATACCTGTGGTAGTCGTTAACCCCGAAATAAGGAAACTCTTTCTCACTTTCGGCGAGTAAGGCTAGCCACCTACCCGGCCTACGGGCAAATAGGGCTCATAGAACCACTTTGTGGTTAAAACAGGCCACTGCTTATAATAAGAGGAAGAAGAAGAAGAAGGATGTTCGCCGACTTCATAAGGGACTTCACCAGAAGTGAGGCAAAAGAACACGGTAACTAAACGTGTAAAACACCAGAATCGAAATTTGTTTGTAGGGGTTTTAAGGGATAGAACGCTACGGTAACTGAATGTGTCAATCACGCAGCAGGCGAACTTCTTCTCTAAGAGGACATAATGACAATCAGTGGCGGCTAGTTATAAGAATCGAGGAAGCCATGGGTCTACCACAACAAATCAGTAGGTCAAGATTTCTTCTATTCTGAAAGAAAAATATTTTTTACTTATTTTTCGTCATTATTGTTACTTTAAAGCTTAAAGAAAGCTCCATTAATTTTTATTTCATAAATATAAATTCTACGATAATTACTTGCTTGCTCTCACAGACTCGCTGGGACAGACCGAAGTGGTCCAACTTTCAGACAGGTGCGAAAATACGATATTTAGCTTGAAATCAGAACTCTTTCATGTTTGGCTCAAGCAGTTTGACCGCACTGTGATAACGCGCATCTCGAGTTACCGATTTCGATGGTTACAACTTTAGCACGTATAGGGTGACTTCGTCGAGTGCAGGTGAAAAAACGCGGCGTCTTAGAATTTCATTTGCAGGCAAGGTCGCAAAGTCGTAACCATGGGGGTGTTATTTTAGTCACCTTTATTTGCATTAATTAATTGTGATTATTATACACAGCCCGGAATAAAGTATGTTCGTATTTGTTTTTCAACATTTGTTGTATATTAGCGAACAAAATAAAATGATATCAGCATAAAGAAGAAAAATGGGAGATTTGTATAGTCTAGATATGGAACACAATATCTTGAAGGTGACCACCATTGCCTCTCATGCACTTCACTGCCTGTTTTATTGATTACGTGTGCCATTACTGGCTCCCAGACAGCCACCAGCATTTGCTCAATTTCTTCTATTATGCGCTCATTCAACTCTATGATTGTGTGGAGACGTATTATGTATGTACATACCAGTGATTATTTTAACAACTGTCAATAATAATCACAGTTTGCTCGAGATAACATTAAAACGAATTCAAAAGATCTTAGTTGGAAAATTGTCAAAAAAAGTTGAAACTGTTTTGTCGAAAATGGCGGTTACATTAAGGATATTGTGTTTGACACCTACGGTAAACAACCTTCCATATTTCTTTTTTACAATGACGTAATTTTTATTTTGTTCGATAATATACAATACAAGTTATTAGAAAAGCAAGTAGGGAAATACTATAAGCCGGATCCCATATTATATATATCAATTATTACTTGGTTTAAATTTATACCTTTTTTTATCACACAGTTGTTGGAGGGCACTACGCATCTATCATATTACCACGAATAAAACCAATTCTCCAAGAAAAGTTTGAAATAAAGTAGTTTTGTACTCTTAGCAACGAATTCCTATTATTGTATTATAGGTATTATTTACTCATTATATGTAAAGATAAAATTAATTCTCAAATAGTGGAGATGTAATAGTATTGGCCGAATTATAGATTTAAAAGGAAAATGAAAGAAGTATATTTGATTTAGTTGATCATATTTTATTAGCCTGTAAAGTTTGGCATTTTTTTCACTGATGCTTAGTTTTGACAGTTTATATGCGAAGTACATAATTGGATCTCGAGCTATCGGGGTCTGCTTTGGGCTCTGAGGGTCAAAAATGCATTTTATATTCAGTTGGCCCTACCATCAAAATTATCAACGACCCGTCACCGATCATAATGTGAAAGCCTCAGAAATTATCCAGATATTTTATATCTCTTTTTCACCATCGTATAGGCCTTAAAAAGTTGACCACATAATGTGTAAACTATTTTCTTTTAGCTTTAATAACAGCGAATTTCATTTAATCCCATCGAAAATGGGACACCCTGTATTCAAACTATATCAGATATTACAGATACAGTAGTTTCAATAATTTATGACGATCAGTTTTAGCAGATATATTTCTCATTTAATTATTGATAAAAGCATCCTATTAAATGAAGCGTATTTGAAGAGAAATTTAATATCAAAATAAATTGAAGGTGAAGGTAATTTCCGATAGCAGTGAGGTTTGGTAGTTGTGTATAAAATATGTAAGAGTTGTTATCCCTGGGCAGGGACGTAAATGGTTATAGGCAGAGTAGGCCCCTGCCTACACTGAAAAAATATAATTTTTTTCGTACTGATTAAAGAGAAACAAATAAACAAGTGGGCAATTTTACAAACAAATTAATTTGTAATATTAACCATTTTTGCCTAAATAATGCAAATTGCACCCGATCTGTTCGATACATTTCCTGGTGCAATGTTAGAATGTTAGATATCTACCAGTTTGTAACGGCGTTTGTTGTATGACTCTCACCTATATCAATCAAAACATTAGAATTACTAGTTTCTAGCCCACCGCATAGATGGCCTTACTCTAATTATAACATTTTTTCATTTTTAAAATTCAATGTAATACAGACTGACGACAAACTAACTTAAATTTAAAAAAAAAAACTGTTGGAGCGAGTCCAGTGATTGCACACATTGCACCTACATTTACTGCTTTAGGCTCATAGCTGGTACAGTGCCCCATTGCAAATTACAGAACGCAGAACACCACAGACCGATTTTGAGAGCTTACTTGTTCTACTACTATAGAATTTTTCGCTACAATCACTTGCCCGCTAGAATTTGTCCAATTTAAGACACTTCTGCGACCCTAGACGGTGGCAGCTTTTTATTAGAAAGAGAATTATCGAACTCGACCTGATGCACTGATTATACTAGGTGCTGACAGAAAAATCTTCGCGCTTCAAATATATTGATTACTACAAGACGGGATGACAGTGTGGCTGCGAGTATAGAACCTTATTCTATGTTAATATGTTACTACGCATAATATAATTGTTTGTTTATATTATATTACTTCCACATATTGACTAGCTTTTGAGCGCACCAGATAGTATTTTTTGCATGTTAAAAATTTAATTCTACTAAGCAAGACAAGAAAATGGAACAACTCTTGATAGAGATTTTAGCATAATTTCATTACCTTAAACGAGGCTTGAAACAATTACATTTGTTATAACAATGTTGATTCGTAGCAACGTCTAAGCAAGTTGAGGTTTAAGTTAAGAATACCTAGCAACTGTACATATTAAGGCAGACACATTCACAACAGACTATACTAATTATCACAGTTATGTTTGTCATGCATAGTACATAAAAGTAAAAAAAAATGTTTTCAACGTCGTTAATACAGAAAGCCCGCTGCCAGAAAGCCAACTTTTGCTAGATCGAATTATGGTAAGAGTCTTCTATATCATCTACAAAATAGGTAAAAGATACCTCAATGCTTGTTACAGTATCAAACTGATTTAACGACACTCACAGATGAGTGAGTGCCAGATAACTAAACAAGTCCGGGAAACGTGCACACTTACCCTGGAAATCGTAAGAAACAGGCGAAAGGCCGCGGCTCACATACGCTCAGGGAGAGGGAGTGGCCGAACACGAGACACCACAAGCGTGTTGATATGTATAGGGTGTTACCAAATAAATCGGCGCCACAAGGTCCAACTCAAGGAGATCCACGCTTGACTGAACCTTGAAAGTCAAGCGGGGCAAACAGTACTCAATTACTAATTCTAGAAGCCACAGCGCAGCAACAAGCGCGCCAACCTACCTGCAACGCTCATTTATCACGTTCCGGCCTCACCTTACATCGACCTTGACACAGTGACTCAGTCACCCTGTAAACAAACATGCACAAGACAAGGGAAAAATCATAAGTTGTTAAAAGTTAATGCATCTATTGGGGCCACCTCACATGGCCGAAAGCTTTACAGTTGTACCGACGTGGTAGCAATGTACTACACTCTAACAAATACAAAGGGGTAAATGTAAAAAAAAAGAAAGAAACCCAGCTGAGAGGCGCCCTATCTAGGAGCTACAACGCACAGCTAAGACGAACAACAAGTCAAATTTAGTTCTATTTAAATGTCGGCTTACAACTAAACAAGTGTATTACACAAGTGTTAAATTTGTACATTAGTGTACCAGGCCTTAATTGAGCGCCGGGCATGAATATGTGAGCTTTAATCACAATGACATACTGACTTGCGGCAAAAAAGTTTAGAACACAAATGTTACCTTGATTGATAGATTAGCCTCGAGACGTGGCGTAGCTCGCTGCGTTAAGGCGGCGCTTGTCGCTATACTGTTGATACCGTGGCGTGGGTGAAATGCAGTGACGTCCAAATGATCCCCTGCGTTTGGCGTGGGTAAAATGTGTCATAACCGCTTGGCAAACACGAACATCAGCGTGTCTGTTAATTAGCTCACTCGAAAAATATTTCCCGCCCAATAAATGACGGACAAAACAGGCCCAACGAGCCTCCGTAATTACTGAGTGGCTAAAACTAAACCCGCGAGTGGACATCACCAGCACTACTCCCGAAAACACAAGTACTCTCACAGCTCGCCAAGCACCGTCTGCCGAACACAATTAAGGAAGTCACAAAATTCACAATAAAAATATTCGCTGTAACAGCACAAAATGAAACATCAGACGCAAATCTAATGAGGCACCACACCAACGGTCGCGACCCCTCAAGAGGGGACGCCGCTGGCGTGCGCTCTGCAGCACAACCGCTCGTGTCAGATCCTAGCTCCCAACTGACGCCACGCGAAGCTTACGCGCCAAGACGCTTATCTGCGACGTGTCATAGGTAACCAATAGGAACGCTCGATGATGAACAAGCCGTCGCGGTGCGATAAAGATCGACAGATGCTTTTATAAAATTCGAGAAAAATATCTCACTCGCTCTCATAGATTGTGTTCCTGGAAAATATTTAAACGAACGCTGTTACCAGTGATGGGACGGCCAGCTGCAATATCTGACTGCATAAAGGTTCGCGCAAACGCTAGACTGACAAATGAAACCAAAAGCCACGCGTGGGTCAAGATTCTTGTTTGATGCGAAAGCTGCCGTATTAAAAGATAAAATATTACCGACACGGGCCCGACAAACAGGCGGACTCGCCAATATTCTATCAAAAGTACTCCAAATGGTTATGCAGGTATCGGAATTAAGGAGCCTGACGTACTGCTAATAATAACGAAACACTTAGCATTAATGTGAATTACATGAATTTGGAAATTAAAGAAAGCATTGCAGCCAGTGGGATTTTAACTCGCGTTCACTGATAAATGCGTATGCTTATCGTTGCGTTATAAATGAAGCAGAGGCCTTCCGATTGTGGGTGAAATGCGCCCGATCGATACCGATGAAAAGATATATAAGGATTTATAAAAAGTTCTACTGACTACATAATAATATGTATGTTTTTATTAGAAATGTGTTTTATAATTTTGTTTTCTGTTCTGATTTTATTTGTTTTTTATTTTTTTATTTTAGGATTTAGTTGTTTATTTTTAATACTTTTGAAGTAAAAATGTTGGATTTATTTTTGAATACCTAGCTGTCTGTTTTGAATACATTAAATCATATATCCGTAGATAATAAATGTGTCACATATATCGTTAGTGTACTGAAGGGCGCAAAAATGTTGGCTTGTCTACAATAAAAGTTTGCCTAGTTACGGCTCTGTCAATGGGCAACCCTTATGCTTTTTTAGTTGGGACATGTAAGCAAGAGCTTTATGAGAAAAATTATATCCCATGAGATTTTGATGAAAGCGTTTGAATTGCACCTACTTAATTGTCACGCAGTTCAAACTTAACGACTGACAGCGGTAATGGTTTTTGAGCTATTTTGATACTAATTAAGCTTTGTAAAGTATTTGCATAATTTAGTCAGTTCCAACATACCATTTTGCAAAACGTTATCTGTCGATATTTGTGCTCCGAGACTACAGCCAAATTGCATTACTTGATTGTTGGATTTAGGGTTTGCTTAATACAGCGGGCCGAAACCGCATCGGAATGTTAAACAAATAGAATAAAATTTACGGTTCCATAAATTTTATTTTTGGAAGTGAAGTTATTGAGTTCACGTTGAAAGCTTTCTTTTCTATGTAAAATATTGCGCGAAGCAGGCTAGCACAGCAAACACAGCTCGTTTACACGAAAGCCCAACTCCGAGAACAATATACCTACCCAAAATATGTAACAACATAATTTAAATTCGGCGCATGTGGCTTGAAAAATTCTGCAATTACACCGATTGTGTGTGTCGACGTTCGGCGGCGATGAATTTAAAATTCAACCCTTTTTGCCCACAAGAGATTTATGTAAAACCACCCGGTCGTGTGTTCGTGTTTGTCAAAGGAAAACATCTAACACTTTATGAACAGCCGTGGAGCACAAAAAGTCCAACGAACGCAACAAAAAGCTCGACGGGAGCTTTGCGTGGAGGCGAACGTGTGGCTTATTTACAATTCACACTTTACACCTTTCTAAAATTAAATAATTGGCAAACGATGCACAAATGCGGAAGCCGAAGTCTCTGCTCGGATTTGTTTATTGGAAATTAAACGATCCCGAAATAAATGACAGATAACCGTCTTATCCTTCAGATGCTCCGCGTGGTTTATTTTATTATTTATTGATTTTGGGCAAGCTCCAATTGCTCGAATATGCCCAGCTTGATACTGATGAGTAAACTTTGACAGTTGCATGATTTAAGTTCGCTAAGTTTTTTGTCATTTCAATTAAATCAAGTGCTATAGTGATTGTTTCGAAGTATTTCAAGGAGGAATTTTTGTGTATTCCTAAAAAAGCTTTATGCAGATGCTTTAACAATACAAACAAATTTAAGTAACTGGCAGCAATGGCAAGCCGATGGTTAATTAAAAATAGAACAATATCAAATAATGCTGCATAAAATATGCGTGCACTACTAAATGTTAAAAAATATGCCATGTAATAAAACATAATCATACACAAAAATGCTATTCTTCCTGGGAACACAACAATCGTAAATATTCAGAGAATGCAGCCTACGCACTCCTTTACGTTTCGTCATAAAATTAATATCTGAGTTACGCTGTATATATTACATATCTTGGCAAAGCCTTGCATAGTTTCTGCGTTCTTCGGCGACAGTTACAAACGAGTCCAGAATTCTAGAAACGATAATTCCGTTGTCAAAACTTCCCTCTCCAAAACAACTGCTCGTCATACATCTGAAATCCAATTTATAGTTGAGTGAAACGTCCTACCCTTATCCTACCGGACAGCTTTATTATTTTAGAATACAAGTTCTCCCAAAAAATGTATAAAGGTATGCATCGCTGCAACAACCAAATTTTAGGATAACCTTTAGGTGTAGACGATCAATACTAGTAAAGAGATGAGATGTGTAGAAACTGTTGGTTTCCAGTTGTGGGTTGAATTCAAATATCCACGAAGGAATCATTGAAATGGGAACAGTAACTGTTAAATGCAATTTTACTGCAGTATTTTGAAAACTGTGGGAGTCAATAATATATGTAAATGTGTGAACGGAATGCATGACATTAGTAATTAGTAGCTATTTACGACATTAGGCCGGTAGCTAAGCATTTAAACGCCAATACTGGTTGTGTGGCATATATTTTTTTTGATGTATTAAAGAAAAACAAAAGCCATTTCGATTTTATAAAGAATTATTTCAAACTATTTGCTTTAAAAACGCTGTAATTCTTGTTGTATATTTAGCAATACTGAAGTGCATTGTTGGTGACGCTGTTTATGTCAAATTCGAGGTTAGGTTTTACGTCAGTTTCTATCAGACTGACGAAAAACCTAGAATTTGACATCGAAAGACAGTGCCAGCAACAATGTACTTCAATACTGCCAAACAAGAATCACAGGCGTAGCTACTTAAGTGCTACCGGCCTATGCCATAAAAACGTACCTACCGCTGGTAGATAGTTGCTACTAGGGTGTCTCGATGTCAATTTGACGGAACGCTGGAAACGACATATATTGTAATGATAATATAATTACCGGTGTTGTTCTAGTGACTACGTTACAAACAATAACAATGTATTTTAACGAATCAAGTTGTTTGGCTAACCTGTATTTGCTTTTTCCACGTCATAGGCTACGCCAACTAGCATCTGTTTCTTGCCTGCTCGCCAAATCCATTTCCGGTTTATGCATAAAAAAGTGACGCCAAGCTCGTAATTTCCTCCTGGAATGTTATCAGCGGCTGCAACCTATCTCTGAACCTCGAACAAAGTGTTCCCCAGCTGTTGTAACTTGCTTTGCACCTCTCGTGGCCGCCAGGCTACTTGGATAGTGACCGAAAATTGAGCTCGTACAGGATCACGTTTTAAAAGGGACGCCAATCCCGTACCTGCTTTCTGGAACGGTTGTAGGTGCTGCTGTAGGTGCTGCTGTCTTCTTGTAGACCACAAACAACGGTCCTTCTTGACGCTGTACACTGCTTTCTGCTGCCCGCAGCTTCAAAACTTGGCACAACTTAGCTCCGAAAACTATTACAAATTCAGGTTTTCTCTGGGACTGCACTTTATAACTATACGAAATTAACCACAAACTGGGCTTTACACACTGGCGAATAAATAAAACTTGACAACTGGTACAAATTAGAAACTTTAATGTACGAAATCAATTCAAAACTGGGAGCCAATATTACAAAGAATCTTTACACTTGGCTTCCCTAATAAACAACAACAATTGACCATCTGGGTCGTCATAGCAACAAATTAACAATTGTTTTAAGTATGTTTCTACAATCTTTTTTCTTTAACTACTAAATTTTTTCCTTAAATGTCATTCTGGAACACTTTAACAGCACTTTGGTTGCATTTTCTCACTTTTAGGGAACACTGATTCATTAGTTGTTAGCACTGTATTGTAATCTTCATTAGTTCTCAGGTCGCTTTTCAAATGCTTTTTGCATCCTTGTGCCATTCTTCCACTGCTTATTAACCCTTTAGCTGCGTTACCGATTGTTGGCATAATGATATGAATATAGAACGCTGCATAAACCTCTGTAAAGCTTCGAAACACCTTTGTACTTCAGCAAATTCACTATATTTCATTCAATTACTAACTTCTGTTAATTAAATTACAGTTATTGCTAATTGTTCAAGCTAATGTTTGATCATGGGACAAAACAATTTTAGCGGAGTTAAGTGAAATAGTGCGGACGCAGATATAGACTTTAAAAACTAGATTACGGCATGTGCAGATTACAATATGTGTTTATAACATTGAGCTAACGTCGGCTTACTGGGTCAAGTTACGTTACGATAAGGAAGCATTATGCAGACCGCTGCGTTATAATGTTGTTGCTGGGTTAGATTTCACACACATTGTGTACCGGCAGTGTGTTATTATGCAAACGTCGTGGTTTTGGGCCTATGTCAATAATAGGTTATGAGTTCAAAAACAGCAACTCGAAATACATTCAATTATATATAAGGACTTGTATCTGTTAAATAAATTAATATACTTCTAAATGCTGAGTTGTATTCATTTGTGACGAAGACACAGGCTAAAATTGCCTTTAAAAGAGTGGTTACGCCTGGCCACTCTACTGACTTCTTATTGCAACCAAGAAACTTCATCTCCTGTCACAAAAACAACCTGGTTCTACAATATTATACAATTTATGTTCCGAGGTGCAAATTAAACTAGTGCAAGAAGTAATTCCCTGAACTACGCAAATCGAAGGCTTGCTTAAATTCAAGGTGCATCGCGGAAACACTAATCATGTCTTATGTAATTATCAATGTTTACTAGTGACTTATTGTTGCCATAAATAGAATACCAATTCTGGGCCCATTTGAATTTTTCTTCGTAAGTTAGCAAGGCAACTAGAATTGTAAGCCTCATACCATTACAATATGTCAAATTGTAATTGAGACACCCTAGTTGCTGCCAGACCAGTACACAGTAGCAACTAAGTAGTCAGGGGGTATTATCTGTAGGTGCATTCACTAGTATTCTTTAGGTTGTCTTGATGCCAATTTGACGTATATCTGTCCTTTAACAGGGTACAGACATAAATACCGTCCTTCTCTTTTTAATCGCATAGTAAAATAACTATTGTTACGTTGGCATTACTTTTCAACTGACATATCCATAAACGTTCCAGAAAAAAATATTAGAAGGTATTTTATTGTATTACATCAATGAAAACTATTTGCTATGCCTTGTAGTATAGAATCGGTATAATGGAAAAGTGCTGAGTATTCGTGTGTACAAATAAAGTCGGTGGAACTGTCAGTAGTTATATCCATAGTGCGGGGAATATTCCTCGAAGAAATGTCATCCTTTGTATACCACACTATTCATTTTTAAAGAGTTGTTAGTTTTCTTTCGGAAATTTCTTGTGTACCTAGCTGCTTTGCTCTTTTTCTCGCAAATACTCCATATTGCACTTGTGCAAATACCCGGGTATTGCACTATGCAAAGTATTCGCTGTATTCGACTCTGATTGGTTCAAATTTTGAAAACTGATTGATGGGATTGGTTTATATTATTTGAGGGAAATAGTCATATTTATTTAATTTATGGTGAAGTTAAATTATAGATATTACGCCAATGAACGTGCATCGTGATTCTAAAGTACTTTATAGTGAGAGGAGGCCACGATTTGTCCGTACCCTGGTAAAGGACAAATATGTCAAATTGACATCAATGTACTCTAGTACCCATGAATCTGTTTATTCACTTATCTACGAGTAGTTATTGTAGATTTTAGTATGTATCTATTGCATTTACTTATAATAACCAGTAATTAATTTAGTCAAAGTGTTAGGTGATTATGATATAATTTTTTACTTTTCAACTCCGTTGAGGTGTTGACGCAGCAAACAATAACGTTAATCGAAGAGGAGGCATTGAGTGACCGTTGGCAGATAAAAGAAATGGTTTGAAAATTAGGCCTTTCTAAAAGTACCGTATACCGTGCCAATACAAATCATTTTATATACAGGGTACTAAAACGTGTGGAGAATATTTACGTCACGTAATTCTATGTCAAAAACTAAACTAAAGATTCTAATTGTAATTTGGTCTTAGATTTTAAATTAGGCAACGTTGTGCATCTAGAAGTCACGGGGATTATGAATCCGGTTACCCTTGGCATGCAATATGCCTTAATGTCACTAATAATGATCAAGGAAGTTTACAATGCAAGACCGATTTTTAAATTTTTTTTACAAAGGCTTCATAAAGTGAACACCTGCAACTTCTAAACATTTGGTATATCGGATAATAATGTTTGCTATTAGATTTTGCAGCAGGCTACGATTATTTATTTCTCGAACGGCATTATTTATACGTTTGTTATCATCAAAAGGTTTACCGTTGACTAATCTCTCAAAACTCAAAATCTAACGTAGTTACTTGAATACAATTGCCTGCCGACCAGCTCAGTTACGGAGACGGTGTGTACAGCTTTTTTAAATATGCAAAACGGGCGCCAGCGGTATTTTTAACAAATAAGCAAGTGTATCCAGGCATCAGACCGAGACGCTCAACTCAAGTACAGGTCGCAGTAACAAATAAAGGCATAGTTCAAATATCACAGTATAATTTCAGTAAAAGATCATGATGCAGAAAGTTACACAGATTACAATAATTCCAAAGATTTAGCATAATAAATTATTATCCAAAGCAAATTGCACAGACGCAATACAATTAGCAAAATACACAAACGCAATGCTCACAGTTTATCACAATATTTCCGCAATTGAGGTTAGCAGGTTAGGTTTTGCGTCAGTTTGTGTCAAAACTGACGGAAAATCTAACCTGCTAACCTCGAATTTGACATAATTGTGAGCTCTTGTCATAATCACTTACAGTGCCACAAACATATTATTCATACAACAAATATTTCAAAGGCAACTTGACCGGAATAATTAATGAACACCCGTTATATAATTATGGCCCCTTCCGTATATATTGCTGTTATAATTTCTTCTTCTTCTTCCTCTTATTATAGGCCAGTGGCCTGTTTTAACGACAAAGTGGTTCTGTGAGCCCTCTTTACTCTTAGGCCGGGTAGGTGGCTAGCCCTTCCCGTTGAAAGTGAGGAAGAGTTCCCTTGTTTAGGTGTTAACGACTATCACAGGTGTTAGCGTGGTAGATGGGGAGCGTACGATATTTAAAATCCTACTAGAGTCTGCCGGCGATTTACGTGAAATCATTAACCATTCTGTATTTCTCACAGCATCTACAGTTCAGTTAGAATTTTGTGTGGCATTTTTATATACTTACAGAATTTATGATTTGTACATTCAGGCGCATAGAAAATAATATTTTAATGTATTGTTGTATTACTGAATTTTTTAGTGGATCTGCAGTACTTCGTAAATCGTAGAGCGCATTTTAAATTTTTCATTAACACATAAAATGCAGTTTGCTACCTTGCGCAATTTATTGAATCTGTAGTAAAGTGGTAACTATCGCTTTTATAGTAACATTGTACTACTTGCTCTGTATACTTTCAACTTACTAATTTCTTTGTATTTGCTCTATTTTGAACACCAAAGGGATGGGATTTACTTAATTGAAAACGGTGTGTAGATGAAAGTTATTTAAGTATGATTTTAATGAAACATTTTTATTATAAAACACTCTCCTTACTTGTTACAAATTTATAGTAATCCCATTAAGATATTATTAATAAAATCGTGGAGGAAATAATAACTTAAAACTTATTCATACTTTCCAATTAGAGACCAGGAATGCTACTTCGAATACCGTAGTTCTCGGCATGATAACATAAATTTAAACTCGGCAGAGGCAGAGGGCAAAGAAAATCGAGGAAGCGTATACTGAATATTTCAATAATGTGGATAGAGAAATCTTGTCGGAATCTGTAATGAGCTATACAAAGCCGGAAGGGAAGATACATACAAAAGTTTCACAATTTTCGCAATTCCTCAAGCGAGAGGTAATAAGAATTTGCATTGAATTCTAATTTGCTCTTTTTTCTGCTTCGACGGTTTTCACAATAGCATTATTTATCCCTTTGAATCAATCAATATACAGGTGAACGAATTAATCCTCTCATTCTTTGTTGTCAAACGGGTCGCTGGGAGCACAAAAATTCAGCTGAGAGGACCAGCTGGTTTCGTGCGTTTGTGATACCTTCAATACATCGTCGATAATTTTTAGAATTATTTTAATACGAGTGCTAGTACGTTACAGTATTTATTTTCAGCAATTTCACCAGAAGTTGTTCGTATAGAAATCGAGCTATATTTTAAATAAATTAATATTGTCAATGCAAATGTAAATGTAAAGCTTCATTAGTTACATGCAAATATTTTGAAATGCTCACAGTAGACAGCGTCAACATTTTGTGATTAATCTTGTAAAATATTTACAAAAGAGAAAGATTGCTGGAAGGCTGCTAGATGGCAAAATTCTCGAAACAATCGAGAATCTCCCTAAAACACAGTGCGAACACAGCAGGAATACTCTACTCTCTCTTCTTGTTTTCAGATAATTTGGTGTCAGCCTAATCTTTAAAATTGTTAACTAAAAACTGATTACTGTATTTTTATATGAGCAGATAAAGCTGTGCATCGCGGGTTGACAAATATTGCGAAGTAAACAATTACATAATTAAATCCTTTAGCATTGATGTCAACTCTTTCACATTATTACAATCAGACATATTAAGTTATCATTAATTAAATTAATTTGGAGAAAGTTAATGTGGTATATATGTGATATTCTGTTACATTGTAGAGAGTACGCAACTCTTCTTAAACACTATAAGTTTCTTTTGACATAAACCATGCAATTATAAAAGAACCGTTTAAAGGTCATGCTAATTTATTAAGGAAATGGGTGACAATTGTCTGTTCTATGATATCGTTTGGTAACCACTGCAGTTAATAAATGTGAATTTAAAATTTCAATAATATAAGACGAGCCGATGGTATTCTATTGATGCGATGGAAAATATAAATATTTTAACCATAGTAATAGAAATGGTAATGACTAACCGTGTGAATAAGTAGATAAGCTGGGGCTACTTAGCCTAGAATAATAAATTATACTTTCATAAATACGTTGAACAGAAATAAAAACGATTGAGATAATGGGAGACGTTAATTCGAGTTTGAATAAGTTCTGCCATTGTTGGAAAAACGTAGTTCATTCAATAATAAACGCCCATAAACGATATGTTTCGTCAGTAATAATATACGGTACTGAGGCTTCAACGTTAATCAATCGTTTCACTTTGATGTTAAAAGTATTACAAAAAGCTATCGAGTTGTCAATGAATAAACTATCAAAGCGAGATATGGTTTGCAATAATATAGAAGGTAATATTATATGACTTTTGCTGAAACGAAATTGTGCATCTGACAATACGTAGTGATAAATGACGAATTAACTAAATAGTAAAATAGAAACACAAAGCAAACGAATGACAGAAATGTAGATCATTAACTCGGTCGATTGATTATTTATTGGTATGCTGTTAAAACGAGCTAAAATTGTTACAACCAAGTAGTAACAACAAATGCATTAACAACAACGGGGACGAAATTAAAATAACAAAATACTTAGCAAATCTGGAATCAGCAATATGTTGGACGATGATAGAACAGCAAAAATACTTGGGTATTGAAAATAAGAAGTATCTAGTGAGCATTAGGAGGATTATGGAAGGATGGTTGACAGTCAATGTCAATATGATTTCGAATTCTCTCACATGCATTGTCACTATATAAGGAACGTCTTTCAGTATCGGACCGTATCATTGTTGAGATAGAAGAACTCGACCTTTCGTTCACTTTCGTAGGGAACTTCATCAGGTGCAAGAACTCTATGCTAGTTGCTAGGAGTGATGCTTTACACCTATGCTACGTTATCTTGGAATTTTGTCTTTTGTAGGAAACGCCGTATTTTGACGCCTTGGAAGTCTAATTCGAGGAAATCGGTTTAAAATCGAGGTTATTTATTATTACCGTTAATGGAGATTGCAGGTAGGATACAAAACGCCTATAATGTGGAATTTTACATTTAAAGGTGACAATAGATATTTGTATATGATTCTTTGAATAACTTAAAAAGAATACATGCGGGGCCGAGTTTCGAACCCGTAACCTTAAGATCGGCAACCAAGTTCTGTAGCTTACAGCTTACTGAGGCTGTAGTTACTGAAAACCCGAATAGAAATCGAGCAACAAATACTAAGAAAAGCGACCAAACTCACCCAAAACCTTTTCAGTTCTTTACATTCTTTGCGCACAAACTGGAACAGAAATCAAGGTCTAGAACGTTATCTTCTATTAATAAGGGGCAACAGATGCAAACACAATTTTAAATTATTTCGGGGATTGCTTCATACGCTCATGTCTTCAGAGAAAAATTCCTTGGTCGAACTAGAACTGTAACATTTAATTTTCTGCAAAATTGTTGAATTGCTTAGTATTACATAGTATTTCCAAGGAATTTTGTTGTTGTTTACTTAGGAATATCACTGTGGCCTAGTTTTAGTGCATAAGCACTGTTGGCACCAGTACAACACAACACCAACACCAACAAAAAATAAAACAAAAAAAATTTCGCCGAATTAGTCTTTCAAGTAAAATGCTCCATAAATATCATCAGGGGAATCCAAAGACCTTAAAGCTGGATGCACGCAGTTATTGTATGATTATGATGAGACTGTATAACCGGCAGATAACCGCAGCCCATTTAAAATTCGAGAATCGAAATTCTCGATTTCGAGATAGAGAATTGACGAGTTCGAGGTCGAGAATTTTCAAGATCGATATCGAGAATGAGTAAATCTCGTCTCGTCACGTCTCACTAGCTCACAATTAAAATTTTTCCAGGATATATTGTCAGTAGTATTACTATTATGTATAATCTTCTTAACTTTTCAAAAAGGACTGTCTGTTTATCGACCTTAATCTTAAGTGCATATTTAAGGTAATATTAAATTAAAAAAATTTAGAAAACATTAATAATGTATGGAAAAACCCAAATCTGTGGACATCGTTTGTGTCTAATACCTCACAGATTAGTCACTTTAGAGAAAAACTTTTACAATAAAAATTTTACAGTGTCAAAAGTTCTATTAAATGGTGTAAAAGTTGCTTTTTTGCTAGATGGACGCTTACTTCGCGACGCCAAACTTTTATTTTCTGAGCGGCGCCGGCGCCATATTGATATTTTAATTTTCAGAATTTCCTCTTTCAATTACGATGATGCATCACCCATCTTTTAGTATAACATTTTGGCTATTAATTTTGGAAATAAAATCAACATTGTTTCAAACAAAATGTTCCCACCATAACTCACGGCGACAGATGATCTGCCCCGCTGCTTAAGGATTTAATTAAATTTAAACTTTTCGTACTCTTTTTGAAAAAAACCGGCCTACGATCTGAGTCTAAAAATTAGCAAAATTTTAAGCCAGCATACAATTTAATCGGTCCAGTATCTTCGGAGGAGTTAGCGAACAAACATAGAAAGAAAGAAAGAGAGCAACGATTTTATGTGATTAGGCACATAAAGTACGCAAAAGTTGCTATTTTATCTGCTTAATCAGATAAAGTGCCAATACCTTGCCAATAAAGACACACAAGTTGTCACTTTTATGACGTTTGCGGATAAACATTATTTTTTACAATAATAACACATTTTATTTTAAATTTCTATTAGGTTCAAGAGATTTCCAAACAATAAATTGCGGCATAGCTAAGCTTACCATGCCAATTAGTGCGAAGGCATAAATAAAATCGGCCATTTAAAGTCCACACTACCCAAACTCTTCATCCTAGCGATAATAGTCAACGGATAGCTTTCTGTAGGTTCCTGAAGTTACAGGAAAATCAAAATGTTTTTAATAATGTGATATGGACTGATGCTAATTCACTAATACAGGAATATATAATTGCCGGAGTGCGCTTTGAGGTTAATAAGTGGGTCGACATATTAGGCGACATAATTATTGGACCGCACATTGAGGAAGAGAATTTGATTATCGATAGTTACTAACATTTTTAAAGTGCGTTTCTCATAGATTATATCGATAACAGTTGTTTCAACCGATTAAATAATGTATGGTTCAAACTCATAACCATACCAGCACATTTTACTGACTTGCGCAAGAATATTGTCACATCGCTACATCAAATAAGAAACATTAGAAGAACTATTTCTAATGTAATCTAGTGTGGTGTTTGGAGGTGAAAGGTGAAACATTTGAGCATCTGTTATGATTTTCAGCTTATTACTACAATTTTGTTGTAATGCGAAGCATGATACATTTCTCGCATAACTATGTAGTTATTTTGCTTGCACTATCTACAAAACTGAATTATTTGAAATTTACGGCAAAATTGTAAACTAAACCAGCATTATAGTAATCAGCAAATGTTTAATGTAGTCACCACATTCAAAAATTTGTTACTATTTAATACTAATTTAATACTATTTTTGCTCTAGATTGAATAATGTGCGAGACATTACATAAAACCGAAATCTATCATTTTCGTGTTTTTGAATATCATTGAATTTTTTCTAAAATATGGAAATGTATTTTTAATGATATGAACTGAAATTTCTAAAAAAAAATTTGAAAATTAAAAAAGGAATATTTTTTAATGAGAACATGCCTAGAGTAACCTCCAGTTAGTAATAGTTTCATCGAGTTAAATTTTATTTATTTCTTGTACTTGGAAGTGAAAAACAGAAAAAGTTCTATTATAAGTTTTTCTCTTCCATAGCTTTTTAAATTTACCGATTGCCTAGCTTAATTGTTTAATATCAGATTTAATTGTTTTATTAATTCATTAAAAAAGTAGATCTACGAATATAACTTAGAATATTAAACGTTAGTGTGGTACATTAGTGGCCGGTGTAGAGCAAAATTGGAAATATTAGCACGTAATTGCCTTGGGACAGCTAGTTTTGTGCCTCAAATCCATTGCTATTAAGGATATCTAAATAGCGCTCAGTTTCATCTAAGTAGTACACAATATATACTGGGGATTACTGATGATAACCGGATAGCATATGAAGGGTATGAAGCCCTAGATTTCTAGGGTCTCTTGCAATATTACTTATATAATTTTGAAAAGGCTATTTACACAATTATTTGCTTGCACAATATTCAACTAAAATTTGTTTTTATCTAAAATTTGATTGGTACTCCTTTGAAGTTGTAGCGATCTGTGGATGTAGCTAATAGTAGCTAATTATTTTCTGGAAAACTAATAGTAAGAATATTCAGCAATATTACAGTTGCTAAGCAAGTCAGTAATTGAACATTTTGTAATTACACATATACATGTCGTGCGCTAACACTAATAGAAGCATAAATTGATTGGGAACGTTAACATACGTATGACTTGCTTGAGTAATAGATCAATTCCCAGTGGAATACCAAGCTTTCCGTGTTTATACATATGCTGCTTCTAGCTTGATTAATGAAAAACGCACGTTTTTTTATAGCATAGTATTTCAGTTAGGTAATATCGACTGTCTTTGTAGTGCTATTTACCATATATCTTATAGTATATAGGATGAATATAAAATAAGCAGCGAGTTGAAGTTCTACAGGTATTTAGCTTTGTTGTCTTTTAAGACGTATAAGATTGAAAATTCCCAAACTTTAAGCAATGCTTTTTTGATGTATTCTACTTGAAAATGCCATGTTCTAGTCAAACCCGTTATAAGTAATATAGGGCTACAACTCTTGCAAGCAAAATAAAAATAATTTTTATTAGAACTGTGTTGTTCGCAACATTAAAATTTGCACCAACAGATTTAAGACGATATTCATTCTCAATTTTTACTTATTATTCCTACAAATACATTTAAGTGTGTCGATAGAAGCCCAGAAGTAATGTAATAATTCTGTACTGTAAGTTGATATTACCACTAAAACATGTATAATAGCACTAAAGGTGAATTCGAGCTGAAATAGTATCATAAAGGTAATATTTAATTATTCATTATCACTATAAAACTTTATGGTTTGCTCTTCTGCAATAAGACCACTAAGGGGTGTAATAGCAGATGCACTGTGACAATTAATAATTAACTTTTAATTTATCGAGGTATACGAATATACATTGTAAATACATAACAAGTTCTTCATTCTCTGTCTTTTGAAAGCGAGCGTTAAACATTTTCAGTCCTCAACTAAAATATATGGCCGCGCTGCGCTGGTGGCTCAGTGGCAAGAGTGACAGACTTGTATCATCAGGTTCAAACCCCGCGGTAGGTACTAGTGTACCTGAAATCACGTGCAAAAATAAGTCCTTCTTAGGACTATCCAGGAGTTCATTCACCTGAGCACGGAAGTAGACTTAAAACTCCCGAATCGTCGTGTGATAAACACCAGAGACAGTGGAAAAAGTCCGATAAAACATCTCATCTCATCTTCAGTTTATAAAACAATATATGTCAGATTTGAATGATTGATCGCTTGCTTACTGTTTCAAGAGTCAAGATTTTTATATCAACTTTTATGAGTAAGTACTTTGTATTATTAAATTGAAGTTCAGTTGACAAGTTTTTTTTTAAATTCCAGTAATATAATTAGCTAATGGATGGATAGCAGTCGCTGTTTGATTGAAGTTCATATAATGTTGCTTTAAAACATGTTTACCTTAAGAAATTTTTTATCGTATTAATTTGTTTTCATTTGCTACTTAGTATTATAATTTATCCGTTTACGGGCTTTGGTGGATGGGTGATCTAAAAAGTATGGCGTAGAACTGAATAGCCACTGCACAACACAGAAGCGAGTGGAAAACATTAGATGAGGTCTTCGTCCAGCAGTGGACAAGCAAGTTTGGTTGATAGTAATGACTATTATAGTTGCATTTAATATAAGACAAAAATTTGATAACAGTTACATGCATTGAGTATGGTTAGAGATTGTCGCTAATGCTTTTTCACAACGATCGGTATATAGCAGGCACCTCGTTTTTATTTCAAGCCAAAGATCTTTTCAATGTTTATTCTTTGTGTCCAAGAGAATACGAATTGTTGATAGCTATTAAAAGCAGTGACAATAGCAACCTATCACTTTATTGTTTATATTTTTACATTAATACCTTGCATTAAATATTAATTTATCGTGACTGTTGCTTCGTTGCCGGTTTCAATAAATTCTTGCAGGCATGTCGCGATGATATTGACCAAGGTTTATTGGTATATTAGTGACTTGTTAATTGGTATACATGATGTAAAGGGAACATTTCTTTTGATACAATTTAATATATCAAATATATGTATATATGTAACATTATTACATCTCAATTTTTGTGCATTTAATAGTTTACATACATATTTTCTGAATTTCTATGAAATGCAATTTATATAATTTCAAGAATCTAATCACACAGTATTTTTTGGTTTTAAATATAATGCAACTAAAGTAATTATATCTTATAGAAAATAATTTGACCATAAATATTAGCCAAATTAAATAAATTCAGGTGCAACACATGTGAATGTTAAAAAACAGAAAAGCCCTGAGGGAAAGAAGAGAGATTTAATGTTCTTTTAAATCAAAATACTTGCATTGTTATTAAGTATCTAATAATTCCTGACTGGTTTCCACTGTAAAAATATTTTTTATTAGCTACTAAAATAGAAGAATTTTTACCAACGTGCTTGTGGCTAACCATAGTTTGTGTGTGCGCAACGACAAAACCGTTCGTACGTAAACCTCGCATAACTTCAGCCCTCACGTGTCATTTGCCATTTGCACTACACATTTTGCAAATGCCTTTCCAAATATTTCCGTTTGGTAATAGCATGCAAACTGTTCACATGATGTTCCATTTGTTTTAGAAATGCGTTGTTACCATTTAGCAAACTCAATTAACTTTTATCTTTATCGAATGAAGGGAAAAGCGGGTTTTTAAGCGTATGCATATTTGTACAGAGGACATGTTACTTCAAAACAGAAATTGTATCTAAACAGTTTATTAAGTTGAAAATAGATATGGCCAAAGGTTGTTTGTACTATAACATTTAAAGTTGCTTTGTTTGTTAAAAGCTTTACACCCTTTATTGCATTTTCGCAGGTTAGAAGTTCTAAATCGAATTTTAAGCACAGGAACCGCTAAAGGCAACAAATTTAGCCTGTCGAGCTTTATAAGTCAAAATTGCTGGAAATAATTTACTTTAGCGTAGTATGCTTTTTGACCTTAAATGGTGTTAGAATTGCTTATAACTATTATAATTAAAAACTGCTAAGTACAAGAAGAAAATAAAGTTATATTTGAATGAAATTCTATTTATTAGCTGACTAATTTTTATTTAATTCAGTACTAAGTTGATTATTTTAAAAAATCTAAAAAGAGTGAAATAAAAGCAATTACTTTAAAACAAAAATTTCTTGCACAATAGTAAGGCCGAAGTAATTATTATATACCCAGCATATTATGAGCATGTTTAACACAAAGCAACCACTAATAGAGCGATTTCTCCCATAGTAAGCTTGTATAAAAGTTTCAGCGCCCTACAACGGGTGGGCCAGAAACTATTCCAGCAAGGCGGCAAAATTTAAATACGCCATTACTACGACATTTGGATTAATCAAGGATATGCTGTCAACAGCAATACACATTTTGCGTATACATAATTTGCCTTACCAGAATCTCGATTTTAAAGTTTTGAACCGCATAAATGGGAATATGCAAAATCTTTATAGGTTCTGAAATTTACAATAATTATGGAAAATTCAAACAAAATATTTGCGAATAACAAATATATTTTAAGTATTTCAAATAGTAATATTGTTTAATAAGTATTGTCAATCTTACAATAGTCGTGCTCAATTGCAACAATTTACTTTGGTTCAAAATGCTTTTCACGAATTTTAAATGATTTGTCGGTGTCAGTTTGACGTATGAGTTTACTATTTACGCACTTTTCAAAAAGCGGACAGGTGACACCAGCGCCTCCTGACGGGTGGGCCAATCCCTAACAATTATTTGATTTGACAGATGCATTCAGAAAACGCTTCTATTAGTAGGTTTTTCTATGCCGTTGGGAAATTTGTATCTCCTACACTAAATCAACACAATTTGAAACAACACTAAGTTCACATACCGACCCATCATTAATTATAGTTTGGTTCACAACCTTGCCGAGTGGCGACACTAGCGCCCTCCGACGGGTGGGCCAGTCCCTAACAATTATTTGACAGGTGCATTTAAGAAACTCCTCTATTAGTGGTTGCTTTGTGATGTTTAATTAATTACCTTGGATCACTAGCTACAAATACTAGTGAGAATGAAGGTGAGTTCCAAAATTTCCCGGCCTGACATAGATGTTGGTAAGACATTGGTTCAAGTTTTATTAACATTGGAAAAACAAACATGGATTTTATGTCAATTACTTTTCTTATCACCGACACTCGTTCATCACTATGTCAGAAGTCACGACAATTGAATATCGAGTTGTTACCAAACTCCTTACTCAAGAAGGTCTTTCTTCTCAAACATCAAAGATTGGTTGGATGAGGTGGACGAGGAAAATCCTGCGTCTTATTCAGTGGTAAAAAAATGGTCAAAACGGTTTCGAATAGGGCAGGAATCCTTGGAAGGTGACGCAAGAACAGGAAGGACGGTGGAAGTGCTGACGGACAACAAGATTGTTGCCCTTGTTGAGCATCTCGTGATAGACGCTTGAAGGAGAAAGAAATATTAAAAAAATATCAGAGCTTTCAGATATAAACCTTCTCGGAATCCTCCAATTATTTAGGTATGAATAAAGTTAGTGCAAGGTGGGTTCCGAAACATCTCTTAACAGTTCAACGCAAGCGTCGTGTTAAAGGTGCTCGATCCTTTGTGGAGCTGTATGGAAAAAACCCTGTGGACTTGTTGAAAACAATTGTCAAGGAGATGAAACTGTGGTTTAATGAGTCGATGGAATGGAGGTGGAAAGGACAAGCGCCGCCAAGAAAGTTCAGGGTCTGTCATTCGACAATAAAGGTGATGACCACGATTTTTTGGGGGTGTGAGGGTATTCTTCGCATGGATTTTAAAGAACGCAACACCACAGTAAACGAGGCATATTACGCAGCATTCCCGCATAAGTTACGACAAAATATTAGGGAAAAAAGACTTGGAAAACTGACCAGAGGCGTGCGTTTGCTGCACGCCGCAATTCGTGACTGTGGTTTCGAACAGATCGATCACTAGTCGAAATATGGCCCCTAATGACTATTACCTGTTTGGAAATTTGAAAAAGGAGCTACGTGGGCGCTATTTCGGTGACGACCAAGAGGTGAAGGCTGTAGTTTGGGCACAGTTTGAAGAAAAACTGAAGGAATATTTTTTAGAGGTGTGGAATTGTTGCTGAAAAGATGTAATAGGTGCATTGTTGTCAGGGGGATTATATTAAAAAAGGCGTGAGTCTAAGCCGATTCCTTCATAGTCAGGCCGGGAAATTTTGGCGTTGACCTCGTATACGACGTCGTATAACGATGGCCAGATCAGTTGCTATAAAACTTGGTACAATCTATAAAGAGACTGCAGTTACACAAGCCACCACAATAAGAATCACCGTCTCACTCATTTTTCCTCTTGCTACGCCCCTATGTCGCAAACAAATGCATCGATATTAGAACAACTCAAGATTGAAAAGCCTCTAATTACAATTGTCCATATCTCAGGTACTTTGTCCATAGCATGGAAAGGCTACTAATCGAATGGAACGGGGTCAAATATTAGTTACCCGATGAGGTGGTAAGACCAACTCAAAGCTTGAATTGGTGAAGATTATGTACATTTGGTCCAGAAGTTCATTCATCTGACAACGGGAGTAGAGCAAAAACTCCCGAAACGTCGTGTGGTAAACACCCGAGACTGTGGAAAAATTCCGATAAAGCATATCATAATAGACCACTGTTAAAAATGACATCATTTAGTGAACATCTGGATATTCCATTTAGTTAACGTTCTAGTAGATCCACTTACTTGTAGTATTTTCAGAGCGAATTTATCTTTACCTTCAATTTCACTCGAACTTACCTAACCCCTTGAATTTAAAAAGAATGCCTTCCGGAGGGGTCACACCACCAAAGACGTTGGTATTGTGGCTGGACAGCGTACGATGTAACAGATGTTCAGGTATGGTACTCGAACACACTACTCACAGACTGGAAACGCAAACCTTTACCGAACGACTATCCGCTCTCTAATCCACCACATTAAAGCACATATTTGGATTCAGCACCCCTGAAAACATATAGTTTGATGCCAAACAAGAGCAAGTAACTAATAGCGGAGTTTACAAAATGAGCACGGTCAGCATGGTCAGCGGGTTAACGATGCTACCCCGCATTTTCTATTAACTATGTTTCATATGATACTAAAAACACAACTATAACCCACTTTTTAACCCTTATGGCAATTTAATCGTACTATACCTTTTAAGATATTTTACCAACTTCATATTATTATTTTCGCAAAACTGTAGTTAGGTGAGAATCTGGGTTTAATCAGCTCTCATTATGCAGTAGACAAATGCTGGTTGTTCATTAACATTTCTTAAATTGGAATCTGAAGGTAAACAATAAGCACAAAAGCAATTAAATCAAAAGCTCATACCTACATCTTTAATAACCATAAATGCATCTAAACATTTACTTATAATAAGCTACTAGTGAGTCTACTTTAGAATCTGAAAAAAAATAGTTAATAAAATTGTATGCAAATAGTTAAATAATATATGTGGGATTCAGCAAAAGGAAGTAGAAATGAAAAATACAACTTGACCGGCATTGACAAACTTAGGATTAAAAAATTTCTAAAGGGCTTTACTCAGAACTTCCCTGCAAGTGGACGTTGCGACATTAAACAATTTTAAAAATAAAAGAAAAATAGGGGTAGAAATATCTTCACGCTTGTAGTAATACTGAAACAATAAAATGAAATACTTGGTAACGCAAAATTTTCAAATAAAAAACATTACCGTCGATGGGATTCGAACTTCAGCCCCTGTGATTACAATGATCGACGTGGTAGCGTAATACAACCGTATTTATTGTTGACCCGTTTTAGAGCATTTATCTTGTATCTGTTGGTTTCCATTTTCGTCAAGGGTAAAGCTTGAGCTATCTGGAAATGATCCCTTTTACCTATTTCTCAGTTGAAGCAGACAGACAGACAGACAAACAGATATACAGCCCGACATATTTTTTGCGCCTACAATATTTCTTTCGTCGTTTAGACGAGGGAAGTAAAAAGTATCGAAATAGATCAGTAAAACGAAAAAATAAAATAAACTAAGAAGGCAAAGGAAGCGGAAAGAGGGTACAAAAAAATATAGAAGAGTATCAAACCAAAACTGGTTAAAAAAGAAATAGACTAGCATACTGCATCAACTAACTAAATTATTTTGATAAAAATAATGGTGACATAAACTACATCAACTACCATTAAAAATTTTGCCGTTGATACACATTTTATAGAAAGATAACTAATAGAAAGCACACATAAACACCACACAACAGAGCAGAAACGTACACATTTTAAAAAATTCCAACACCTCATACAAGAAAAACACACAACTGAACTGAATACACTAAAGAACAGTGACACTTTTTTAAATAAAACAGTAGTTAATCTGTCTTCTAAAGAACTAAACTCCACTGACAAATTAGTTCTTGGCAAAAGACTCAACTACGCAGTGGCGCCAAAACGAATTAATAAACTTGATTTAGTTATAGCCATAGAAGAGACTTGTCAAAAACTTCCAAAAGACATTAGACAGGAATACAGGATTAGAAACAAAATCATACTTGAACGACCTTACACAATCAGACAAAATATATCCAAACAAGAAAAACAGTCACTACACACACTAAAAACCGATAACACGATTAAAATTCTACCTGCAGACAAAGGCAATGCCACAGTAGTACTTGACACAACCACATACAACGAAGAACTTTTAACACTAATTGGTGAGGGACAATACACTAAACTAAATAAAGATCCAACACATACAATAGAAACAAAAATATACAAAACACTTTACAAACACAGAGAACAATTTACAGATTTTGTAAGACGTACACTAACACCACACTACAGTAAACCACCACATTTTTATGGATTACCAAAGATACACAAACCAAACGTACCACTTAGGCCAATAGTTAGTTCTATAGGTTCTCCTTGTTACAGTTTAGCTAAATATTTACTTAAAATACTGACTCCTATATCAGGAAACACAGACACATATATAAAGAATACGCCACATTTCCTTGAAAAACTTAAAGAAGCAAACATAAACACACAACACTTAATGGTTAGTTTTGATGTAGTTAGTCTCTTCACTAATGTTCCAGTAGACAAAACACTCAACATCATTAAACATAGGCTACAAAACGATAAGACATTACATACACGAACAACATTAAACATTTATACCATTACGGAACTTTTAACACTATGCATTAAAGCACCTCTATAATACGAGCATGCTTGTCATCCATATTGAATCACATCACAAAAGCAGCAAATTCAAAAAATTAGTTACTTTTCAGAAAATGAAAATATGTTAATGTCTATACGTTTAATAGTACTAATTCGAGGCTGAACAAGCGGTCATGCTCGAAGATTTTGAAATCTGAAAAACAGAAAGGACCGTAAATAATTCATTCAAAAATGAATCAATGTTTTAGGCTTACCTTATATCCAAAAAAAGTATTCCTTAGTCTTGAAATAGACTGATTTTTTAATAAAGTATATGAGAGGCAACGCATAAAAGGCAAAAAGACACAGGAAAACGAACACAGTTGGCAACTCAAACACAAGGTTAGAAGCTAGAACAGCGAGCATAGATAATATAACCCACAACGAGTGAACTGTTTGGCGTTGTAGGGTTATGTTTTGGTTTTATCATGGCCACCAACATGTAAACGCAAAAGTACTGTGATGCAAGATTTTATGCAACTTGTGCGACATGCGTCTGCTTGTATTATAAAGGGCTCTACTATGCATTAAAACGACATACTTTCAACTAAACAATAAATTTTACCAACAAGATTTCGGGATGGCAATGGGTTCTCCTCTATCTCCTATTCTGCCGTGCTTATTGAAAACGCGGTATCTGCATGTAGCACTAAACTGAGCAATCCAGCGTTAAAGTTTTTTACATGTACTTTGATGACTAATCCTCTTTTGCTTATCAAAAATGTGTTTACATGTTCTACGCAATATTGAAATTATTTGTAAAAAATAGACCGCATCATATATTTCACTTTCTAGCAAAAAAATCACATACCGCGCATTTATTTAGAAAATCAGAATAACCAGCCTGCGCCTTACTTGAGCAAAACGCGGTATCTGCATAGTAATATTGAAATGCATTTTTTAAATTTAAAAATGGTCTTACATGTAAGCAATAGAAAAAACGCAGCATGTTTTAGGGTTTATTTTATTTTACTATACATATGTAGAACAAAAAATAAAGTTATTCCATAAAAAACGAACAAAGTCTTATTACATTTAAAAAAATTTATAACACATCGACATTGTCTTCATAATCTTCATTCGGCGTGGTTGTAGGAGGTAGATTCTTCCAAAATTCTTTTCGATTTTCTGGTAGCACACCGTTCAATTCTTTAGGAATGGTCTCTTTTTTATCTTTTGGGAACCCATGAGGTCCATCGAGACACGCAACAGTCTTCAGTAATTCACTTTTTTTCATTGCCTTCTTCATGAGAAAATCTAAAGTTTTTGTTGTTTCTTCACTAAAAGAAGTTCTATATTTTAAAGTGTAGTGACCACGCTCAGCAATAACTTGCACAATGTCTGATAAATAAGGACGATTGTTTGAATCCTTTTTTAACTTTTGCACTGATGTGAAATTTTTCCAATTATAAAAATCGCCGGGTTCCATTTTTTTTATATCCACGTTACCCTTACAGGCACTTCCAACTGCATCGGAGAAATCATCAAAATCATAGATTTTTTGTTTTCTCTTCATAGACAGCTCGACCTGGTGGTGGAAGCTGTCTGCCGACATAAAAGTGTGACCTGGTTCAAAATAATTGAAGGTTATATTTATGGCTGATATTTCATTTGAGTTTACCATTCTAATTAAAAATGTAAACAATGTCCAATTCTTATTTTGACTAGCGCAGTTATCCAACCATATTATAATATTTGCAGTATCCCTCTGGTATTTAAAAAAAGCATAAAAGGTACTTATCAAATCTTCTTTACTCCGTTTACTTATTGCCTCGTGCCAGACAATAGCATATGGTTTATTTTTTCGAGACAATTTTCCTACGGGAACAAAAGTTTCATTGTACGCAATTAGCCTTTTTAAAAAAATTACTCGTTTGAACATGTCTATTCTAGGTAACATTATTATTTTTTGCAAATCAGCAGAAACACACACCCTATTAGCATCAAATGAACTTCCTGCTTGCTCTGTATACAATCGACGAGATTCTTTAGCACGAGTTATATGTTTTTTCCAGGATACACAGGTTACACAAGAGTCTTTGATATTATTTTCATTGTGTTCGTGCAATTTAAATGTCTCACAGATATCGCACTCTTCATGCCCGAGTTTCGTAAACGATAGACGCTTTGCTTTGATTTTTTTTCTGTATGTTTCATACGAGAGCTTAGTGTTAGGGTATTTTTCTTGAAAATCATTGTACATAAGCGTCACTGTTATGTCACTGCTAAGGTACCGAGTATTAGGAGTGTGTACTCTACGATAGTGGGACACACAGGGGTTGAAGGACTCAATGTGAGCGTTTATGTCTTCATCATCAATTTTTCTGTTAGACGGCTTTCCTAAGCGTCCGTGAGGAAGTGCTACTAATTGGCCTTTCGGAGTTTTTGATAAAGTGTCGTGCAGAACTCTATCATTGTTCTTCTTGTAACCTAAAGTTGTAAGAAGAAACGTTTTGCAAACCTCAACTGTTTCACCGCCTTCCTTGGTCATGAGATATTTAAAAGTATTCTGTTTCCTTGAACTCTCTGTAGTTCTTCGTTTTACTTGTAAGCGCTTACAAGTATTCAATAAGTACGTTCTTCTTTCCTTATTAGATATTTTCCAAAATTCTTTGTTAATATTTTTCCTCAGTTGCTCCGAAATTAGCGAAGAGCATTTTTTCTTACAACTGATTTTACATACAGGTAGCACTACATGAGCTTCAGCGAGCTTTATTTGCTTCATTAAATTTCGAGTTTTCAAATCTGTGTCATATTTTTTTCGTTTACGAATGGTTCCTGCTTTTGTATAAGTTACTTCTGAAAGCAAGATATAATTAAAGAATCAGACGTTATATAATAATATCAATTTTTACCATTATCGACTAAATTTGCAGCAGTTGTATTTGCGATGAGCTGTTTGTTTTTGAGCTGTATTAACGGAATATCTTCACTATCATAACCTGTTTCTTCTAGAGATGAGAATAATTGTGTGCCATTTTTTAACTGAATATCGCTAGTGGTTCCCGTTTGGTCTACTACTAATATTTCAACATTATCATTGTCCTCAACAGGACCATGTATTAATTGAGGAAGTAGATTACCGTCTTCAGGAAAATTCATTAAGTTTCCATCGTTAATATGTAAACCTTGATCTTGATCAGTTACTTGCAAATAAGGAATGCTGGTGGATGCATTTGTACTTTCCGTTTCCGGTTCAGCCGCATATGAGCTACTCAACCAGGTTATTACTTTCTGATTCGAAGTAATGGTGCAGGATCTGTCCAATTTTACAAAACCTCTATTATTCACCGATTTATCAATAAATGGAAAATTCACAGGTTGTAGTTCGTGCAAAACATAATCCGAACGGCTGTTGTGAGTTTCAAAATCACAGTAATTCGTATTTATGGGCCCACTACAACAATAAATTATATGCAGCTAAAAATAGTCACAAAATACAAAAAACTTTTTTACTCACGTTTTCGTCTCTGTAGCTGGTTCTTGCAAGTGACCATTTTCGTCATTATTTGCTAGTGCTAGTGACACTATTAATTTGGATCGGCTTGTTAACATAATTCTACGTAATTATCGAAATAGTATTCAGAAATTAATTGTCAAAATCTTTTATTAACTTGCACTTGTTGTAACTAACACACCTTCCTGGCACAAGTAACTAGTAATAGATCACTAACCAAGTCGGTAGCGCATGTACTGTATAGGGCGCCGACATTTTTGCCCGCGATTCTAAGCCAAAACGCGGCAAGTGCAGCATGCTTAAACAAAACGCGGTAACTACAGCCAGCGGCTGAGCATATACGGCGTTATCACTAAGGAAGGTGCATATACGGCGTTTTAATTAAGCAACAACATGAATTTTGTACATACGGCATACAAAATATGTAATATTTACCGGTTAAAACTGCAGATACCGCTTTTATAAGTAGTAAGGTAACAGTTAAATTCACCATTAACCCAACTGTCCCGAAAACGCGATTTCAGATTTTTTGCAGATACCGCGTTTTCAATAAGCACGGCAGTATTGTTAGTAACATTTTTATGGAAGACTTTGAACAACAACATGTCTACACATACACTAACAAACCAGTAGTTTGGTGGAGGTGTGTCGATGATGTTTTTGCAATTTGGCCTCATATGGTTGAGGTGGACACATTTCTTGAACATATTAACAGTAAATAAGCCTCCATCAAATTCACATTAGAAACAGAGCAAAACAATCAGTTACCTTTTCATGATACACTAATCACACGCACAATAAATACTTTTGAAACATCAGTATACCGTAAAAAACCCAACACTAATAGGTACTTACATTTTAACTGCAACCATCACAAGAACATAAAGACAGGTGTTGTAAAAAGTCTTTATGACAGAGCCAAAGTTGTTTGCTCTAATGATGAAATTTTCAAAAAAGAGAAAGAATTTATTGTTAATGTTTTACAAGATAATGGCTATCCAGAGACTCTTGTTCGGAACATTTTCAATACACGAAACAATGCCACACGCGTACAAAGAAATGTCACTCAAACATGTAATACTCTAACTATACCTTATATTCCAGGCATATCTGACAGAATTAGACGAATTGGGAATAGATTAATGTTAGGACCGTATTCAAAACGATGAATACCTTGCGGTCAGTTCTTACAAAAACTAAACCGTTCAACGAAGAACAATATTCAAAGAATTGTATGTATAGTACCCCTGTTAATGCGGGAAATACTATATCGGTGAAACATCCAGACCTTTAGCAGTTAGAGTTAAAGAACATAAAAAAATGATGAAAACCTATCAATTCAATAAGTCTAAGCTGGCAGAACATGCTTGGGATAACAATCATGAAGTACACTGGCATAACACAATGATCTTGTCTAAAGAATCGATGTCAACTAAACGTAAAAGAGACGGCATATATTTTACTTAACGAAGAAAAATGCGTGTCGTCTTTCTCAATATTTTTAGACACTAGTTGGCTATCGTTTTTTAAAGATCAGATCAAGTAGGTTTAGATAATCAACAAACGTCAATGTCAAGCAATTCATTGGAGGTTGGTAGTTTTCAATCTCCTTGAAAAAGCTAAATTTTCTTGTTCCTTTTTAATTGTCAATCGTTGATAACGAGGGCAGATTGTCCCTCGAAACGTTCGTTATTTAATACGTTATTTAATAATTTTAATTTGCAGAGTGGCGAAATACCAAAAAAATATGAATTATAGATTCACGCCACAAAGAAGTTTCAGAGATTATCTTTACTACCAGAAGTGGCAAATACCTAACTAGAATATAGTGAGATAAGCTAAGTCATAGAGAATAAGTTAGTACTGGAAGGAACTGTTAAATGTAGCTAAATGACATGAACAACTACAGTAAAGAAAATAGCGAGTCAAGAGTTGTAAAGTCGCAAGAAAAAGCAGGTATATTATTGTTGGGTAGCATTTCCAAGAAGATGCTGTACATCATTTTATAATTTACTCCCCATTAGAACAACGTTTTTGTCTAAGTACAGTCTCATACATTCTAGGCATTCTATGTTTTTTAACCACAATTTTTCTCTGCCTAAATTTGTTACTATTTGTAACAACTGTATGCACTTTTCTGCTGTATTAATTCCTAAAAATTATTTAAATATGGTAAAAGTTATACATCTAAGCGAGAGCCGCGTCATAACTTAAAAACGTATTGGGGAGGTCATTGAAGTTCCAAAACATCTGATAAACCCCTACTCGAAATGCAATTCTTACCGAGTTACGATCATTGTAATCTGTTATTATTAGGCACCTTTCAAAATATTAATTGTCAATTTGAACAGGAGCGGATTCTTCAATAGGCAGCGAAACATAAAAGATTAAAAATATTACGAATGGATGAAATTATTATTTGAGAGGTTGATATCTGTATAACAGTAAAGACAGCATGGGTTTGGTAAATAAGCTTAAATTCATTCATCATTATAAAAGGAGAGTCAATGGGTTTTTAGGCAACAAATGTGTTCAGATAGAAATGAAAACTCATAAACTCAAAACTTAACAAAAATCACAATAATCTGAAATGCAATGTGACTAATAATCGGGTCATAAATCAGTTTGCATAAGTAACACACATATTCATAATAAGAGATATAATAGTCAACATCCTATCAATAAAATACAATTGACTTGGAGATTATTAAAACGTTCATTAAGCGGGGCGAACCCAAAAGTCAAACTATTATAGCTACTATCAGCGATTCGTCAGCTTAATGCGGCCAGCAGAATCGCAAATACATCAAACATATATGTATAGTTGTCACGCTAACTTCTGCAGCAAATTTTATTGATACATTAACAATGTATTTAATTTGTACATCGCGTAATCGAGTGTTACATCTATTCGGCGCTCGTACTGGTAATAGAAAATCACGTACCCGCTATGCGCGAAGGCACGAAGAAACAACCCCGGCGCTGCCTCCCACTCAATGTTACCCACAGCCGCTGTATATAAGAAGAATACGCAACCATTTTAAATTACTTGAGTCGATCGAGTCCCTGGACTTTCCTTTCCTCCAAATCCTCTCCTAGCTTTAAATTGTGACAGGGCATGCCTACTGTCTCCTAGGGCCACCCCATAACCTGCTCGTACCTTAGATTGTGACAGCTCCTACCTACTGTCTCCCAAGTTAAACCCCATATCATGCCCGTGCTTGAGATTGTGATAGCGCTCCCTGTCTCCTAAAGCAACCTCCGGTTAACCCGAAACCACGGCAATTCACCGTTCCCGACACTACCAGAATCAGCTAGATGATTGAACTATTATAACCTGTTAATAACTTTACAAGTAAGAATTATATTGTACGTCTCGTATGAAGACGGCACGAACAATATATTCGCATTAATTAACTTACCTGGATGGTCAACATTATACTCCAACGACGTCTTCTTGAAGCCCACCCGAGCCCGAACCTAGAGGTCCTTGCCGCAAGTGAAAATCGAAGCTGTCAAATCAATTCTACCGCTAAATAGGCGAATTTCACGAGGTACCAATTCACGGCGCAGTTACGTTGGGAATAAAGTATCCCCTCTATAAATCACTATTACGCACCAACCCACAAATGCACCGCCCCAGGAGTCACAGGTATAGTATAATTGAAGCTCCCATAGGCCACGCCCGCCGCTTCGGCCAGAAGTTATACAGCGGGGCAGCGACTATACTTCGCACTATGTAAAATGCCGCCACCACCGATACTTACAGGTTGAGTGGGTTGCAGTTCACCAAGAAACTGAAGAAACCCGTCCCCAGAGGAAATTGTTAACTTTATTGATATACATTTCATTTACTAAGAATTACAGGTTATTTTGTGCACATAATTAAAAATAATATGTCGTTGGTAAATATATTGTGTTTTCCTGACCATATATATTTGAGTTTGAGTAAAAATTTTCTCGATTTGAGCTTTCCCACCGTAGAAATTAATAAACGTTTGAGCCTTTCCGAAATTAATAGAAGTTCTATCACACCAGTTTCAAAACGTTACATGACCAGAATTAATTAACAGGACTAAAGTTAAATTCGGAAGGGAGAAAAGTTATATAGTTAGAAATGTTCATAGACAAGGTAATCAATCAAAGACGGTGGCGCTCGGCACAGCAATATGGTCTGAATACAGAAAGCAAAAACGGCCACGACAGAATTTGACAAATTTTAACCAAAAACGGTAGCACAACTAACAAAATTAGAAATTACTATCATATCTAAGTGCACAACCAAATAGCTGATATTTGATGGCAATTAAAGGCACTCGCCTCGCAGTAGGTCAAGGTCGCATGACAGAAGGGGCGCTAGGGATTGAGGCTAATAACCCAGGCATCAAAAGAAGACATCGGACGGCAAGACGGCTGGCTGCGGGATCAGAACAGTTAGAAATATCCCGAAAGTTAAACCACCTCGTCAAGAATTATAAGTCAAGCTAAAACGACGGCGTCTGAATTACGCGACCATTGAGAAATAGATTTAAGATATTCTAATATTATTCTTTATTTATCTTCAATTGCGTGTTTAGTTGGGTATAGAAACTCCATATTGGGGATCTGAGTGTATGCTTTTTGCTATAAAACATAATTTCATGGATCAATTGAGAAAAATCATTTTAAATTAGCGATTTTAAAGAGTATAGACACAAATATAAACATTCAGTATGTTGTTAATGTAGCAAGCGCAGGGGAAAGGATATAGTTTACCTTTATTTCAAGATGGTGTTGTCCCTGAAGCAAAATAAGCGGCAAACTTTAATTCTAACATGTTATTTTTAAATACCTTCAAACTGATATCCTTACGTGTTGCATAAAGTTTAATTAAATCTTTAAAGTTTTACTGTGGACCTTTTAGTATAACCCTAACTAAAATAGGAATTTACGATACAAGTGCGTAACGCTAGTCTTTAGGCACGGGTGGGGTAGAGTTAAAACGCTCGCTCACTGGCGTTTTCAGCCCCGCGAGTGACTAAAGATACTTTACGCATGTTTATCGTACAATATTTTATCTACGGTAGAATCTATAAAACATGGTAAATATAAAAAAAAATAAATGTAAATTAGGATTACCAGCAACCGGTCATAATTTTGCGTGTTTTAAAGACTTTAAACTGCCAACTAAAAGGAAATTTTACACACTGTCGTGGATAAATATTATTATGCGAATGTTTCAATAAAAAATCTTTCCCGTTATCAACAGAGAATGATTTTTTTTAAAATACGGTTCCGTACCATCACTGTTTTCTCTAGAATTGAAACACTAAAAGATTGTGGTCCTTTCCAGCATAAGATTTTAATTCAAAACGTTGATAATTTTTTCTTATGTTAACAAAAAATGGATTAGGTTATGACATAAGCATATGCCACTATTGGTATCCGTAAACAGTTGTGTTAGTCTTTTTACGCTCGTATGTGACTTATATCGGTATGCTGCTTTACACAAAAAGATATATTGTAAGAAATGCATCTTGTAACACAAGAGTACCTGGTATGGTAGGTAATTATTATTTCTGTCTATCTTTATTTTAAGATATTTTAGTCATTTCACTTTTAGTTTTTTAGTTTATCACGCTTAGGGGTTTCCAAGTCTCGGGACCAAAAGTGTTTTCGGGACTTACGCACTAAATTTCAAGTCCCGGGACTAGTTCCGAAGATCCCGAAAATGGTCCCGAAAAGGAAATAATGTTCAGGTGAAATTTCCAAATGCAATTTCCAAAGAAAAACTAGTGTTTTAAGCTAAATAAAGTATTTCTGTGTTGATAATCTGCGTTGGGGCTAGTCTATAACTTCATTTCTTTCTTCTGGTACTAAAAATGTCTGTCGCTCTTCATCTTTTGCTTTTGTTTGAACTGCAAAGTGCTTGTGTAATCCTTTCGTCAAGCTGCCTCTGATTATGATAATTTTATAGCAATAAACTTCACATTTCGCCAATTGTTTATATTCAATATATAAAATTGTTTCCATATTGACTTCAAATTGTTATTTTTTTAATGTAGAATGAAGGTAGGTTGCGAATCGGAATTCATTCTAATTGTAACGCTTTAGCAGACAAATAGCGAACACATTTAAAACCCAAAAATATAAATTATTCAGCTTCTTCGCACATAATTTTTAAAATTTATAAATTTAGTTATCTTACTGTTATAGTACGCACACGATTACCTATAAAATATATCTAAATCTAACAAAAGGAACAGACAAATACATAAATACAAGAAGATATGCAAATGTGGCTGAAACAACACACAGGTTTAATTCTGACCTACCGAAAATAATACCTCGTCTGCCTACGCAAAACGCAAATAATGCAGAATGTGCAAGAAGCATGAGTAATACGCCGAACGCTGGTGAATATCCTTCCTAATTCTCTGATATAGAGTATACACACGCATGTTGACATGGTCCCGGGACTTCGCCTGGGCTGGCTGTGGTCCCGGGACTCGATTTTTGTGGTAGAATCCCGGGACTGTCCCGGGACCGGATCCCGGGATTGGAAAACCTAATAACGCTATTATTTTAGTGAATTTGAAGTTAGAGGAGCATCCAGTTTGCTCAGGTCATGTGTGACATCTGCGGTCCATTTAACATGAATTTCTTCTGCGCTGCTTAATACTTCCAAAATTATAACGTAAATGTAAGAAGTAGTTAATATCTAGTATGTAAAAGCATTGATAAATTTAATTTGTAGGTAAGGCGATAATGCTGACAGTTTCTGTTCCAAATTTAATCGCAATTAAATTTTAATTACCGAGAGTAGTTGTTTGTACGTTTTCCCCGAAAATCCCAGTTCCATTTAATTTTTAAATAATTGGCCGTAACGAACTTTCGATTCGATTTTTGCGCAAGAGGTGGCAAACAGTAAGTCATTATTTCAGAATGTTTCAGAGCAGACCGTCGCAGAAGTTCGGATTATCCAGCACCTGGCGCGCTGTCGCTCCACCACAACCGACTCGATCTCACATTTCACGCTGTATAATTTATTATCTAATTTAGTCTCGGGTTTTTAATTCGCTGTTTTCCACTTTAGTTCAGCGCATTTGTTTGTAGATGGAAATCCACGTCAAACTCAAGAGGTGTGTTGTGTAAATGAAAACGTTCCTATAAAGTTGCTTTTGTAGGCGCTCGTAAACCAGCAAGCGTTTCTGTTGCAGGAGGGGGCCACCGGAACCTGAAGCTCTTCCTATGACAGAGCGAGTCTGTGAAACACCCAGTAGGTAAGGAAGCCCGTTAAATTATGTTTAAGTGTCTTTAAATCATAATAATTGGAGTTTTCATTATTTTTTGCCTTGCCTTGCCCGACATTATGTGGGTCGTAATTTACATGACGAGCTATAAAAGCGTGTTTGGTTGTATGACAGTGTAAAGAACCTGGGTTTATGGTTGCATTAATTTTGTTTAAAACTTTTTAGCAACTAGAGCGTTAGAATTTAAATGTCTTATCAAGTGTGCGTGGAGTTTGGGAAATGTACACTAAAGCTTAATTCAAGGTCAAGGTGCATTTTATCATTATTATTTAAATGATATAGATACCTAAAGCAGTAATCAATGCTACGTTAGGAATTACTAAGAACGGATAATACACACATAAACTAGAGATAAAAGTGTTTTTCAGGATTTTGTGGCATATTCTGTATGGTAATTCCGAGTGTCCATAACAATTTCAAGGAATTCTATAAATGCCACTTATTATTATTATCATTTTCACCAACTTGTTTGTGCATATTGTTAAGGTATGTGAGTACCAGGTACCTTAGACCGGGACTGCTATGGTCATTGAGTCAACATCTTACTTAGAAGAAACTTGATTTATCACTTCTCTTGTACTTTTTTGGCCGTCCACTAGATCACTGTTTTGTTAAGTGAAAAATAGCACAATTTAAGCCGTTATAAGTGTAATGAGTGTAAAACTATGAGAGTTACATTAACTTCGTTTTTATAAAACTGTAGATACTAAGGTGGTGCATATTAGTCGAATATTTTTAATCATATAGGTTGGTCCAAAAAAGTATGATGGACCAAACCTACTATCTTTTATTTTAATATAAAGTTGTAGTGGTCTAGAGTCAACTGTTATGAAGATACTAATGATTTTCAAAAAAAATGCTTTAAGTGACTGCTGCAAGTAAAAGAAAATAATTAATTGCATAAAGAAAAATGTTAATGTTTTGTTTGAACTACCTTTCTGCACGGTTGCACGTGCTCCTGTTGATTTATATTATTCTAGTTTAATTAACTAATGTCATACTGATATTGGTAATCGTACATACGGTAACTTGACAGATTCTCGAACTGGCATTTTCTTTATGTTAGGCTTAATAAAAATGTAAAAAGTATTCTCCCTGTTGATCACAACAAAAGTAAAAACTCAAAAATTTCAGAGGACGTTTGAAATTCACAGGAAATTCATTTCCCATTCTAAGAGTGGTTATTAGATATTGGCTCACCAATTCTGTTTTCAATTAAGATATTACTTTATCTTTATCTTTACATTCAGAAATTCGAGAGAATGGCGAAAACGGAGAAGAAATAATTGTACTATCCCAATAAATGAGGCAAAGCTTTGTTTGGTTTATTGAAATCTGAATTTCTGATTAGTTATTAGCAGGTAAATAAATCGAGAGTACGCGAGAAATTCAAGTATCATTATGCAACCACAACTTGGCAAGTCACTTCAGGCTAATTAGTCGATTAAACGTAATCAGTACTACAGTATATCTGCCTGAAGTGTTTTTCGAATTGCCCCAGAGTAATGGATTATCATATAAAATGGTATTTCAAGTATAAATTATGTATACCGCGAGTCCCCGAAAACCTAGAGCTGAATAGAATTGATTAATTCAAACAATGCTTTTTTAAGTTGCAAATTTTATTTAAGGGAGTGGCTATATAAAATTCTGGTTTAGGTATTTGCATAGGTAGTATTATTTTAATATACGACGAGGTTATGTCAGAACAATTTTATAATTTGAACAGTTTCTTTTAAATTAAAATATTTAACATTTTCTGATTGAAAGGAATATATCATTGTAATATTCAGTATAAGAAAATAAGTGTTTAGCGTGGGAGAATCCAAGTTAGATCTTTGAATTCTCTGGCTTAGAGAGAAATTCCACATAAAGCAAAATAGTTTTAGAAACTTTATAATTAGTTTCGGTTTGAAGCAAGTTAGGTGAGATATTGAAACACCTTGGTAATTAAATAATTAAATTTCCATCTTATTGTTTAAATTTAAATTTAATTTTGGAAATACCTACCTTACATAATGTTAGCGTATAAAAACTAGACTAGAACAAAAGCTAATAAACTTCTGTCAATGTTGGTGGTACAGCTATCAGTTTAGTTTCCATTGCACGATCAGCCACAGAAATTTTGGTAACAATCTTGCACTTGTTTTCTATGAAATTTCATACATAGCTAATAGACATTGATAAATGAGAAGTGCATTTTTATTGCTAAACACATCACACATCTTTTTTAAATATTTTAATAATCCTGATTCTTTTGATCTGAAATGAGGGCGAAGTATTTTGTTGTACAGGTTTGCAATCTTACTGGAAGGTAGTAAGAATTTTCTACCGATGACAAAATGTCACTAGATCAAAGAAACATCTTTAGACATTTTAAAGCATTCGTAGAACTTTGATTTTGAATTCTTTTAATTTCATTTTCATCAAACAAAACAAGTGGTGCAGAAGTAAAAACGCATTAGGTACAGTGAACGTTTTCTTTACTAGTATCAGTGATCTATAATCGATTACTTTTTAATGTGACAGAAAAGTACCTGAAAGTAGGAAATGTCAAAGTACAGATAGAAGCTTATTACGGATTCGAAGATAAATCTATAGGAAAACATCTGGTGTGATACACTCACACAACTTCCTTTTATAGTGATCTTATAATTAACCAAAAATTTGATTTTTAATTTCTAAACATTTGTCAATAATTTTTAAAAATTGCAAATTCTACAAAAACGGTACAAAATAGAGAGTTATCAAAAAAGAGAATTTTTTTTTCTAGAATTTTAAGATAAATTCAAAAATGTAATAATATACCGGATGTTGTATTTAAAATAGGAATTAATAAAAAAAATAGGAAAAAAGAAACAAAAGAAACCCATTTTAAAAGTATTCAACTAGAAAATCACCTATGTCACAACAATACACATTAAAAATTTAATAAAAATATAGAGTTTAAAAAAATCGTTAGAGCCGTTTTAGAAAAAATCGAAAAAAAAACTAAAAAATCACGAGAGTAAACACCTACTTCCGGTTATGCGATTTTCTTCAAAAGCTTGCTGTCTTATCTTAATAGTACGCACAACTTATATATGAAGTTTCAAAGCCATACCTCTTTTCGTTTTTGAGATATTCTGTTCGCAGACACACAGACAGACACCCCAATGAAAAAAAAATGTTTTTTGGGATCAGGGGACTCTAAAACGTGAAGATCTGTTGACAACTCAATTTCGAATTTTTGGGGTGAATCCAATACTTCCGTTATCGTAAAAGGAAGTGAAAAAGAAACGCAAAACAAAAGACGAAATCAGTATTAGTCGAATGTGAATAGAAGATTTGGTAAAACAAATGGACTACCTTAAGTGGTTATGGATAAAAGGCAATAAAAATAAAATAGAAAAAGTTATCAAAAAATTAACAGAAAAATAAAAAAAGAAGACAAAAGAAAAACAAATTTTGCTAGGAAAAGTGTGCTAAATTAAACAGACATATAGCTGCCAAAAGATCTAAGGAAGTCTTGGAACATTATATCGACAGTAATAAAATACGTAAGAGAAAACACACCAATATAAAGTATTTATTTAAACATAGAATATGAAAGAATCTGGAATTACAAGGACAACGTAGTTTTCATGATGGGCGATTTTTCACAGATACCCCATTCGGCCATCTTGTAGTGTTGACCTCAAGCTACTCGTAGCTTTTGACAGAATACCAAACAGTATATTGTGGGAATGTATGGGAATGATCAGTGTTATTCACATATTTATATATTAGGGCAGTTTAAAACGTACACAAATATAAGGAAAGCATTTTAAAAAATGTAAATAGCGCTTCTAGAACTATACAGGTGTAACCAAACGCTCACGGTGGCGTTGTACCGTAGCACCAACTCTCTGTATATCTAAACGGCGCACTGAAAAACTGGAGACGTTATTGTTTGCATTCAGTGTTACCAACCCTATTACTATAGTAACAGATTTATTACTTTTTACTCGCGCCTATTACGCTATTACTTTTAAAGCAAACTTTATTACGTTTTGCAATTTCTATTACTATTCTATTGCGTTTCTATTAAATTTGTTTTTTTATGTTGAAACAAAATCTGTAAGTAATAGTTTTTAGTTAAACATTAACAGATTATATGAATTTATGTTTTTTTTTATAATAAAGGGCCAATTTAACACTATTATCTTGTACTTGTAAAATTTTTTGAACTTTGCTCGGCATGGGGCAATCGCAGGCTAGTAAACTTTTGAAAAATGTGTAGGCTCTTGTTTAAAGTAAATAGTCATCGCTATTATATGGTCAATCTTTTCATATGAAATGCAGGGAAGGCATTGCACCCTTGATGGAATTGTGTTGGTACATACGTTTCTGGTTACTATCTTTGCAGTGAGGTTAAGTTTCATGTTGACTGGTTGACATCTTAATTGTTAAATTGTAGTACTGAATATGTCCTCAGTCCTAATTTATAGAATCAGATTTCAAGTTTATAATAGGCACAACTAAAATTTAAAATTATTAAATGTCAACCACTCAACATGAAGCCTAACCTCACTGCAAAAATAATGTACAAACATAAATCAGTCTAGTGATAATGCTTGTTGCCAATTGTTATATAGCTATCTAGCTTTCCATAGTTAGTCTACAGAGGTTAAAGACCGAGTTCAAAAAGTAACGCTAACATAAGAAACTGATGATTTTGACGGATTTGAGTAGAATTTAAATTATTATTAGTCTATTACCCAAACTGCCAAATCGATTACTATTTTTTTAAAATTTCTATTACGGAAAAAAATCAATAGTTGGCAACACTGTTTGCATTTGATATGTCAACTATACAAGTAAAGGTTCTCGGTAAAGTTCCCTAAATGACAACCATTCAGAAAATATAATGACAAATTAATTAATTCTGAACAATTTCTTGTCATGACATTTTTCGATATTTTGCACAAAAAGGAAATTTACATTTTTGTAAGTCGAATGTACTAGAAATACGTTTTGGATCAAACAAGAATAGAATCCAGAAAATCGTTTTCTTCCTCATTTTGTTATTAACACCTATAATATCACTTCTCCGTGAAAACGTACTCTTATGTATAGTATCCGAGAATCCACTACATTTCAGCTTTATAGCGTATGTAACAAGTGGTTTGGAATTTTTTTTTGAAACTGAAAAAAGTTAATTATGGTAGATGCATTATCAAATCGCTATTGGAAAAAAAATCTATGGATTTATGATAACAGCACAAATTTTGCAATCACATTTACTAAAATGTCTTACAAACTTGAAATGCGAATGAGTATTTTTCAGTTGGTTGGGCGAATGCCTAAGCGCGATATTGTCAACAACTTCAGAGAACAAAATGTGTTAGTTTCAATAATTTATCGAACTATAAGAGAATGTGAACAAGGAATGCTTAGTGTAAATTTACCTAAAAGTAACAAACATTTGTCTGCACGGGTTGTCGACAGAATGGTAAGAGGAGCTAAAGGCAGGGTAAAAACATTAGTTCGGAGGTTCTGTCGACGTTGACACGTTTCAAACATGACTGTGAATCGAGAATTGCATCGTAATGTTTTAAAATACGACCAAATTCGTAAGTGCTCAAAATTCACTTGTTCCTAGTTGTTAAGTTTTGAAAATAATCGTTATTTTAAAAACATCAGAACTTCCGAAGTGAGTAAGTCACTAGTGGAAACTAATATGAATACTGGCTTTTGTAGTTATAACTGACTCTATAAATAAATAACGTTTATTTGAAATCGGCAGTGAAGTACGCCGAAACCGTCATTAAAATACGAGAAATCGGCAGTGAAGTAATCCATTGTTTTACGACTTTTTTGTAGGTGGCGAGGCGACAGATAAACGTCAATCGACCGAACATAACCTACAAAAGTTGGTTAAAATGTTGTAATTTCACGATTCCTCGATTTCAAATAAAACATAGTGTACACCTCGGCACTGAAGTTCCTTTTTATCCCTCATGTGGTTTATTTGCCTTGGCCCTACGGGCCTCGGCAACTAAATCCACATTCGTGATAAAAAGTTATACTTCAGTGCCTTGGTATACAAACTACTATTTTTCTATAGCACATATTAAAGTGTGCTTTTATCAACTCAAAACAAAAGGTCAAGTTTTACTTTAACAGCAAGGGTAGATAAAGTAGCACTTTAACATCAAGGATAGATATAGATATTTATGCATTAAGGGAGATATATCTCCCGTGGTGCATACAATATTTTATCTACTAGCATATTCATAATGACATTTAAGATTAGAATATGTAAGTCACATCAAGGATTGCCTCATTGTATGGTTGCTAAGACGTTAATTGTAGTTGCATTGTTACCATGAGTTTGAGGGAGAAATAATTTGACAAGTCCCTTGGGAGTTATGAGTAGCTTTTCATATGTTGTTTCTATGACGAAAATGTACAATATTATGTTGTTAGTAGATAAAAGTAATTTAATTTTCTAACTTTTGTTTAAATTAAATATGACAGTTTCGTATTATCGTAGCAACCCAATCTAGCTGCTGACATTTTGAAATGTGATTGACTGTCATTATTTTCTTTGAAAATTGTTAAAGTTCTTGCTATAGAAAAAAATATTGTATTATACACGACGATAAAGTTATTTCTATCCACTCTTGAATCATTAACGTCTCGACTTCGTCTCGACGTTAAACGATTCACTCGTAATGTAACACGAGTCGTGACTGCATGAATCATGTTGATAGTAAATGCCGATCTACTTATTATTTGTTATTAGTTGTGTGTCAAAGCTAAAGATAGTAGGTTATTATTATATTTATCAAGCGACAGTTGAGACTGTTGACATGATTCAATGCTGCTATGATTTGCAATTTTTGCCAGATTAGCTTTTTGCCATTACGCGAGAGCCACTCCACATTGACTGAATCAGCACAATGTTTCATTTATACCAAAACGTGACAACCCACCCAATATTCCTCAGGCAAGTCTATGAAGGATTTTTGGGCTTTATTAAGCAGAAAGGTGTACGGCAATGGCTGGGATGTACAAAATAAGAAACAGCCTTTTCACAGAATATTTCAAAAGATAATGAAATTGATGTAAATTTTATGCAAGAACTTATGCGACATGTGATGACAAAATAATGGAACGCTTACAATTAGATAATGTTGTGATCAATGTTACCCTAGATGTGGCCGGCTTCATAGCTCAGTGGTAAGCATTCTGGCTACTGATCTAAGGGTCGAGAGTTCGATCCCCGATCCCGGTGACTGCAGAATGCCATCATTCGGAAGTGATGTAAAGCCGTGGGTCCCATGTTACTACGATGTGTAGCTACGGTGACCACGTTTAAATTTATACAAACCCTGAGATCCTGCGTGAGTAAAAAAAGATTTTCTTCAATTAGAAATACAGAATGTTTATAGAAAACAAAAAGCAAGCAAATAAAACAATGTTCTTATTTCTTACTATTAATGGTTAGCAAATATAATACAGGGTGTAACCAAATACTTGCCCATATCGTACGTCACAAATTGGCCAAAAAATTTCATAGGGGCAGTATAAGCATACTTTCAATTCTCAATCTTTACGGAGATACTAATGGCGGGTGGGGGGGTGTTTTGTTAAATGTTTTTATTAAAAAATTTGGTTACAAAATGTATTGGAAAACCTTTTTTACTTAAAATGTTTTAGGTCGTTTTAATTTTTCCTTAGATTTAGATTTAGGTTCCACGACTCCCTTTTGCTGGCATGCGCACGTCAGCCCTTTGGACTTTTTGTACTGTCGGGAGTTTTCAAGTTCGCAGGCCGACATCCCTATTTTTTACTAGACTTGCAATGTCCTCTACTTTTGGGGTTGTCAATAGAGTTATAATTTTTCCTTCACACCTATAATTTTTTATAAAACAAATACGTTATGGGTTGCCAATTTCAACACCATAAAGCCATATACATTTTTTTTAACTTAAGTAAGTCTTCTATTGGTAGAAAATATCTCCGTGACCATTATCCATATATGTGTTTTCTAATTTGATTTACTAAAAAATATATGTATACATACTCTTAATTTCCTGAATTGTTATGTTTGAGGTATAGATTTATCGATTTTGTAAATATTTTTCTATTGTGTTTTTTCTTGTTTAAATACGAGTATTGTTAGTATTTTTCTGATTTAAATTACTAAAAATTTAAATAGTGCCTCGACACCGTAAGGTAGAAGAGGAAGGATTATGTATGTATGTATGTATAAATAGTATAGGCATTTGTATTTCTTTGTCATTTTTGTAAAATAGTCCCTCAATCATTAATGATTTCTTATTTTGCAATAATGAAGCTAAGAGATAGAGGAACAAGGTCAACACATCACCATGACACACAAGCGCCAAGCGCTGTTCTAAAGTTAACGGTTCTGGAGATAATAACCAGTTTATTCAAAAAAGACTCAACGTTACCTAAAATTAAAAAATTATGATTTTTGTGAATTACTTTACGAGTGAGAAATGATAATTTAAACACTTGAAAGCGAACTCAATAAACAACGAGGTTTGAAAAGAAAATTTTAACGATTATTGACTCAAGAGAGAAGAATCACGAAAGAATAAAATACATAGGGAAATTACCTCTAGTACAAAATGAAATTATATTAAAAACAAAACGAATACTCAAAAATTCTGTAGCTAATTACCTATATGAAATGTCTCCTGGTTGCTGAATACGATTCAACCTAGAAATAAGTAGCAGTTTCGCTTTTAACTATTAAATGGTTGCATTCGAAATAAAATCCTATTATTTAAGAAGAAACGTATTTTATTTTTATTGATATAATTGACGGTTACGTTATATTTAGACATTATTAAAAAATTAGTGCAACCCGGAGAAATTATTACAAAACCCGGAACCCGGAGACGCGTTGTAGAAAACCTGAGACTCAGGGTGAAACCCTGAGAGGTGGTCACCTTATGTGTAGCATGTAAAATATCCCTTACTAAGGTTGAAACTCCTTAGTCTCGGCAAAATTCTAAGTAGGACTAAGGTACGTGGTACTCTGCATGCCTAGTCCTTGTCCACGGGGTTGGCAAAAAAGAGCCTATGAATACATAAGTATCCCCAAAAATACTAGTATTACTACTACCTTAGATATAAGATCAACACGTTTTAAGTGTTTCTTGAATAAAACTTCATTTAAACTAGTACACTTTTTCCTAAACATTTATGGTACATACGTTATCATGAAAGTTCACGCCAACTGTATTCAACATGGCATTGCAATCGCTTTCAAAGCTTTAATGGGATAAAGTGTTATTCGCAATCACATTGTAATGTGTCAATTTCATGACATGACAACAGCTGGGAACCAGATGATTACTTGAAACTAGCCAGGAAATTATTACGTACCCCGAAAAATATTACATACCTGAAGAGCGGTGTGTTTCCATGGTAACAAAACATTGAGTGGGTCGTTTTCATGGTAACAAAAATATTAGCTACATCCAGATATCTATTATTCAGAATTCAATTGTAGTTAATTTTAAAATTAGATGATTGCAAATAAAATAGTATACATACCACGGTGGAAAGTTTCATCCCTGTCTCGAGATAAAGTTAACCTCGACGCTACGCGTCTCGGTAAACTACCTAATCTCTCGACAGTGATGAAACACTTCCCACCTCGGTATGTAATATACTATTATTCACAACAATATATGTAATAAGGTGATTACTGACTTAAAAAGTTGGAAAATGAGCTATTACCAACTTTTAAACTTTCCAACCGGTCGGAAAAGTGGTTGCCGTGGCAGCGGTTGGAAAGTAATAAATTACCGACCGCTGTCTAGGTAGGGACACTAGAAATCTCGTTCATCCATTCATGCGCGTCACAACCTTTCGAATCGTAATATAATAATAATTTTTCCAATTATTGTTTAGAATAAAATGGTTGTGAACGAAATAGTATACATACCACGGTGAAAATTAACAAGGAATAGTATATTACATACCGAAGTGGAAAGCGTTTTATTACTGTTTCGAGATAAAGTTGACCTCGACGCTTTGCGTCTCGGTTAACTACTTAATCTGGTTAATAATAGGTACGTTTCTAACGTTCAAAACAGTGGGAAAGCGAGCCATTGTTTACTTTACTTTCCCAGCTAGCCGGGAAATACCTTTTAATGAACTTGTCATGTTACCTAGTAATAGCGTCGCAAATTCCTTGGTTAAAGTGACTTATTAAACTGCGATAAAAAATACATAAGGGTTTTTCAATAGCAACGATCGAACTTTAACAGTTGATAGTAACCATGTTTGACAAGCGGCGGTTGTCAAATTTTACGACTAAACGAACCAAGTGTCACCATTTAACTATGGAAAGATACACACTTGAACAACGATTACAAATTATAAAATTTTATCATCAAAATAATTGTTCCGTTCGTGCAACTTTTCGTTCGTTAAGAGCAATTTATAGTCGGAATAATCGTCCTACAGAATTCACAATTCGACGCTTACTTTCAAAATTTGAAACGATAGGCGCCATTACTGATCGAATAACACCTTTGCGTGAACGAAATGCTAGATCAGTAGGAAATATTGCTGCTGTGCGAGCCAGTGTTCAAGAAAATCCAAAACAATCAATTAATCGTCGTGCTCAAGAACTTGGACTTTCTTCAACTTCAACGTGGCATATTTTGCGTCGAGACTTAAAGCTTCATCCCTACAAACTTCAGTTAACTCAAGAACTGAAGCCCAACGATCATAGGCAACGCCGTACATTCGCCGATTGGGCTCTGGAACAATTAGAGCAAGATCCTGCTTTTGGATGAAACATTATTTTTAGCGATGAGGCGCATTCTTGCGTGAATGGCTTTGTCAACAAGCATAATTGCCGAATTTGGGGAGATCATAATCCAAGGGAGATACACGAGCATCCGATGCACCCCGAAAGAGTGACTGTTTGGTGTGCATTTGGTGTGGCGGCGTCATCGGCCCTTATTTTTTCGAAAATGAAGAAGGAGCTGCAGTTACTGTTAACGGTGAGAGATATAGGGAGATGGTTACCAATTTTTTTTGGCCTAGATTAGATGCTATGGATCTAGAGAACAAGTGGTTTCAACAAGACGGGGCTACATGCCACACAGCAAGAAACACAATGAATTTATTGCGTGAAAAGTTCGATGGTTTTCTTATTTCGCGAGGCGGTGATGTGAACTGGCCACCAAGGTCGTGTAATCTTACCCCCTTGGATTACTTTTTATGGGGATATGTGAAATCCCAAGTCTATGCCAACCAACCCAGAACAGTCCAAGCCCTAAAAGAAAATATCACTCGGGTTATTAGGGATATTGAACCCGAAGTATGTGTGCGCGTCATCTCCCAGTGGAGCTCCAGAATGCGCGCCACACAAAGAAGTGGTTTCATGAGATGAACCAAAAAAGTTAAATTTTTCTAGTTTCAGCAAAACAGTCGCATGAAATATAACATGTTTCTGATATTTTTAGTGTGAGTTTAGTTGTATTGTAGTGATACTCAAATTGGATGTTTATAGGAGAAATTAGGATTTCATTTCTATTACATATACAGGGTCGCTATTATGGATGGGACCAAAGCTGCTCTGGTAAACGGTTTGAGATATGCGTTTCATATTTGATATATGTTAATTTGAGGTTGTTTTTCATATTCTGAAGTAAAAATAATGTTTTTTCATATTGTTTTTAAGTGCGGTCGCCATATTGAATTTTTTTAAATAGCAACCTAGGCCGTGTGATACATCGATAGAAAGCTTAGTTTTTTCTCTTTTCAGAGATATTACCTATGTATAGGGGTACATAAGAAAATAACGCAGATGAATAAAAAAAACATTTGAGGCATGCCTAATTCGTCGCTCTACATTTAATGAAATCTAGTAACCATTGCATTAACAAAACGTCATAAATTCAACATATCTAGGCAGAAAGGGCCATCAGCTGTTCCTCCACTTGGATGTTAGGAATGCTCCGAATGTGGAAGAGTCATTACCTCACCTGTAGGGGTTTTTAGTCATAGACACACACACTAAGCTTTTGTGAATGTGATTTTCGTAGACTCTTCAAGCAAGCTAAGGCATGTAACATCAATATTGTTCTGTGCAACTAATTAATAGTTATTTACTATACAAATAGTGTTACGTGGGTATTACTTATTATAGAAAAAGTTTGGCCCTCGACGCCATACGCCGTGTAGGCTAATTTCTCATGTGGGTACTACCTCGAAATAATGCGCGGGCAGTGCAACACTTTATCCACACCTCTCAATAAACACAGAAGAAGCATCAAAACCACATTGTTTGTTTAAAATCACAGTACCTCTTTCCTTTAACCATTCCGGTTGCCAGATGACATTAGAACACGGATGACATTTTTTACTTCCCTCGTCTGAAATATTTTGGACCCAACATATCCTCCACGTGGAAAAAAATGTGTTGTTTATCTTTGCTTTAACTGAGAAATAGATGTAAGTAGTAATTTGTACACAGCTCAGGCTTTATCCTTGACGAAAATGGGACCGAACAGATACAGGATAAATATTGTAAGAGACAGACCGCCGATCATTGAAAAAGCCTTCGCATGCGCTGAAGTTCGAAGCCCATCGCCGTAATATTTTTACTTGAAAATTGATGTAATTCGCATTACCAAGTGTTTCCTTTTATTGTCTCAATATTATTACGAAGTGAAGATATTTTTACCCCTATTTTTTATTTTTGAAATTCTTTAGTGCCACAACGTCTACTTGCGAGGAAAGTTCTAGGTAATGCTCTTTACAGATTTTTTACTTAAAAGATATTGTCAAATCAACAATGGAATTGTTATATATGACATATTCTGCACAGACAAAGAGTAACAATAAATAACGTGAGAAGACTATAACGTCTTGATTACAATACTAGATTTTAATTTAGCCGCTACGTTCGTCAGAGGTTATAAGATCTTGAGGTAACATTCATTTCAGTTTAGCAGGCATCGTCTATTAGTACAGGTTGTAGTGGATGACGCCGTCACACGCACTTGCGTTGTGGAGAAACTTTTTGGCACCTTGGCGAATGAAGTCTTGCGCAGATGATACTCCTAGTTCATAATGTAGTTTATTACTAATAAACCACGGCGCGTTCATTGTAATTGGCAACATTTTGTTTTGTTAATGTTCGTTTTAGTTGTAGTACGCCAAACTGGACAGGCGTACAGAACTAGTACATTAAGATAGTGCTTTCGGGTTTCAATGATGACTTGCGATTTCGTAATGCGTGTAATTGCCTCAATCTGTTGTTACGCTGCAATAGTTTATAGTTTATGTGGAAGCTCCAACTTAGACGTATGTTCAAAAAACTCCAAGATATTTGACGGCTAGATCTGTTAGGTTCCTAGGTGTACATTTTCTTTAAAATTTCACTGTTGAATGGCGTAGCTATTTTCCTTAGTGTGAAGATTTTACTTTGACATTTGAAGAGACTAATTTGGATATTCTAGGTTTTGAACCACTCGTTAATTTCATGTATGGCGTGTTGCAATTGTTGGACTGCTTCTTGTATGTCCGTACTTTTCATGATTATCGCCGTGTTGTCAGCAAATGTGTCTGTGGAAGCTGGAATATCTGATGCGTAGATGTTGAATAGTAGAGGCCAAATATACTTTTTTGGGGACTCCAGCATGTATTGTTTTCTTGTTAGATGTGTAAGAGTTGATATCGACGGCATAGGTTCTGTCTTTCATGAATATGAAAATGATTGCTTGAAAATAACTTGGTAGGTTGACATCGAGGAGCTTTTTCTTTAGGACTTCGATTCACATCTTGTCGAAGGTCCGTGCTACATCCATGTAATGGACTGTAGTGTAGCACTAGTTTCAAATTCTTTTTCAATTATTTCGCTAATTCTCTTGAGTTGATGGCAAGTTGAATGCCCTCGCTTTGAATGGTGCGTTCTAGCAATTAGCATCTTCTTTCGGACCGCCTTATATTCAAATAATGGGGTGTGACGCCCCGTTCAATTTCGTTTCAATTACGCGTTCTAGCAATTAGCATCTTCTTTCGGACCACCTTATATTTAAACAATGTAGCAAAGGAACTCAGGTTTATCGCATAAAACGTCTAATATTAGTGATAAGACACCTGTCGAAGTACGCTCGTTGTGCTTTCATTCCAAAGTAGGCCTGTTTGAAAATAGTCGAATCGTTCGATTATTAATTTTTCACGAAGCGCTCTTTGCTAATCGAAACTTATGGAGTAGGTTGAAACCGCTCTTGTTTTTAACAAACGAAAAACAGCCGGCGCGTTGTTTCTTCGCGAACGGACGCAAACAGCTTGGTAAGAAAGCCCATCTAGTTCATCTCTGCATACTAATTTCAATATTTAGGCCGGCTCCCATGCGGTCTCCTTAAGGGTTATTCTACAGTAACTAATGAATAACAGGGCCTCCAGTTTTTCGCTTCTAAGTGCAAGCTGGCCAGAAATTTCAGAATACCTAGGCCGCCTTTTGCCGCAATTAGCTGCTCTCTTTGATAGTGGAGTCTTTGGATTCTATGCATTATGCAGCCAACTCCGGCTTAGAAGTCTTCTTGGACAAGATGCAACATACCAGGATTTCCCCTCACGATCGCTGGACATGACAAGGAACAAAACTGTAAGTACATCCACTTGTCAGCGTTTTTTTATCGACAAAAGCAGACGCCGCAACTATAATCAGTTCTTACTGAGGCCGTAGAAATTCAAACTGAAGCCTGTTGAATTACTCTTTTATTGAATACTTGGGAGTAAAGCTTTTAACGTGTTTCCATTGTCCCGATTTTTATACATTTTAGTTGGGTCACTTTAATTGATTTAATTGTTTCATTGTTGAATATTAAATATTCTCTTGGCGGTTACTGTGTGTATATTTTGTTGTTCGTATTACTACCTTTTAGATTGAAATACGAAGCACTAGGTAAGTGGCGTAATATTAATTAGCTAGTTTTGTTTTTTATGTTGTGAGCAACAACAAGGCGCCCAAATGTTCATAATCCTACTGTTCAATTTTAAAGCCCTAAGCATTTTCTTGCGTAGTCCTTACACCACGCCATATTCTGTTTAGAGTTAAAAGAGCTAGCACAGGCCGTGACCACCCTTCGTCTAAGGGAGCGGTACAAAGGGCGGTAGTATGTTTTGGGTTGCCATGAAATTTAATGATCGAGTATGTATAATTTTCTCTAGAATTCGAGATGTAGGATTTTCAGAGGCTGTGATTGATTACTTAACAGCATCTACAATTAACGTGGTAATGTTGGTAACGCCAGTATCAAAGTCCTCTTGGGTTCGCCTATCTTCGGTTTTTGAAGATTGGCGTTTAATCTTTCTTGAAAGGTACTATTCCAATCATTTGGCAGGAAGAGGTTTTCCTATTTGGGGCGTACTGTGAGAAAATTGGGAGGCATTGGAAAATGAAGCAGCAGGTGTGGTAATCAATGGGAGTCCAATCAATAACATCAGGTATGCTGATGATACGGTTCTGATCGCAAGTAGCCTACAAGATCTGCAGAAATTGGAAAATAAAGTAACAACAGTTAGCGAAACATATGGGTTACAACTAAAATAATGGTGATTTCAAAAAATAACAATAGTGCAGGCAATCTGACCATTAGTAATAGGTGCAACATTTCAAGTACCTTGCACAATAATTAACCAAGATTTCACACATAAGAATGAAATATTGTCAAGAATTGAGCAAGCTAGACAAACATTTATTAAATTGAATAAACTACTAACAACTCAAAATCTGTCATTAGCTTTGAGAGTAAGAATGGTTAGATGCTATGTGTTCTCAGTGCTACTACACGGGCTTGAAGGATCGACCTTGAACAAAGAAACCACAAAGAGACTGGAATCTTTCGAGCTTTGGGTATATAGGCGTATGCTAAAAATTTTCTGGATGGAGCACATTACAAATCAACAAGTCCTAGAGAGCATGGGCAAAGAATTGGAGGTTTTATTTAACATTAAGAAAAGAAAGTTAGAGTTCCTCGGCCACATCACACGTAACACTAAATACGAAGTCCTGCAGCTTATCATGCAGGGAAAAATAATTGGACAAATAAGCGTCGGACGACGAAGGATTTCCTGGTTGCGCAATCTACGAGATTGGTCCGGCCTTTCATCGGTACAGCTATTCCGTACAGCTGCTTCAAAAATAAGAATCGCCATGTTGATCAGCAACCTGCGTGGGAGAAGCTGACACCAAGAAGAAGGTGAGGGAAAATACTGCTACGGGAAAGTGGTCAGAGTTGAGTTCCATTATTACTCTCCGGTTAATATGTTTTGGATTTTTTTTTATAGAACGATATCTAGTATGTCTGGTTGGTGGTCTGAACGGTAGGGAAAGTAGATGTACTCATCCGGAGATATAATTTGAAATTCGTATGTAACTGAATATTGCTCAAGCATAATTTCTTCGGAGTTAGTCATTAATATCTGGTTGGTTGTATGGAATAAAGTCTTCATATAATTTTCTTCAAGTTTTTTGTTTGGGTGCCTATATACGCTATATTATTTTCTTAATAATGATAGTTACTTCTTCTGAAGCTATTTTAGAATTTCTGTCCTTGCGATATAAGCTGTATCTTGCCATTTTAAAATTATCACCGCTGTGCAAGCTTGTTTCAGAAATAAAAGCTATATCAACATTGTATGTGGCCAAGAACGCTATAAATACTGACCTTTGACTAGTCATTCTCCATTTGAGTTTCAATTTAGGATTGTTTGATTTTCTATTGCTCGTTGGGTTTTAGGATCCATTGAGCAATAAAGATAAAGGAGTGATTGTTATGAATATTTTAATTTGTGGAAGATAAGGAGTTATTAAATATTTAAATAATTTTGATAATGTTTGAAGATTGTGAAGATTCTGCTGCTACAGTTGCTGTAGAGGCGGTAAAAATAGGGTTGGTGTTTAAGCTATTTTTAACTTTATTGGCATATTTCTGCATTAGATTAACGCGTGAGCTATTTATAATCGGCCTACTTCCCAAGTGTTTTTGTTGAAGTTTTTTACATCCGCGATAGCTTGCTGCATGATCACCGCAGCAGTTGGCGCATATTGGTTTTGCAATAATTTTCTGTGTACCCATAGCGTTGGCATCGGTGGCATTGTGGTAAATTCGCGGATATTTTTCTCATTTCAACAGTCACAATCGAATAATACAGTGTCTTCAAGCTAAAGATTTTTACTGCGCACACAGGAAGGGGAATTGTATCTCTTGTCAGAAATCGTGTTCATAACATGCAGGATTTTTAATTCATCTTTAAGTTCATTAATAGTTAGTTATAGCTAGACATTTTTCATTATTACTGATAATGGATTTGTGCTTGCATTTTGTAATGTATGGTATTAATTTTGTGATGGTTCGGCAGTCGTCTTTATTTGATAAATTAATGCGAAGCGTGTTTGTGCTGCACATTGTCGTAAACGTTCTTGTTACTATCTTTTTCATGTCTGTTACGAGTTCCTTGTGGTTTATTGCTTTCACACGTGGATTCCGTATACGAGATGCAGTATGTGGGATAGCGAATCGCGGTCCGTTCAGACGCGGCGACTGTATCGGAGACGCGGGGCTTTCAGTCGCTTGCGAGAACAGTACAGTGCGGTGCTGTTATGGTCCTAGCATTGCCGTTTTTTGTTTTTGTCGAAATAGTCTGGATGTGCTGTATCCAATGACAGGGATTGGAATCTACTAAGCTAATAAATTTTTCATTGTCATATATTGTACGCTCCATGATCGTTGTATAGTAACGAACGCACTGCTCATTCGATTTAACTAGAAATTGAAGAAAATCTGCTACGAATATGATACGTTATCGTGTGTTCTGGCTCGTAAAACTATGCGTATCTGAACGGCTCCATATGTTGTAATGAAAAATCGGTATCCGATGTACAACATTTATTGCCGGCGGCCGAAAGGGACGGATACCGAAATTCTGTATCGCTTCATTTGAATGCGTGTATTTTCTGTATCTGGGATACTCGCATACAGTATCCACATGTGAACGGGACCAGGTCAGCTGTTATTAGTTGGATTCGGAGCGGGCGCGTTGCATCCACACCGTACCAATGCATACACTCGACTCACAGATGATATTAAAAATTATTGCGTAAACTAACCCTCGCTAGTTGAGTTATGGTAAAAAAGTAATTTGTGTGTAATATTGATATTGCGATTGTTGAAATAGCTATAATTATGGGGCGTTTATTGAGAGCTATTGGATAAATTGTTTTTCTATTTATATAATTGTATGTTTTCTTTTTCGATTTTATTAGTATCATTGCGATTGTTCTAAATGTATACATGTATACAAGTATAGTCTAATATGAGAGGTAAAACAGGCAAACGTTTATGATAACTAGAAACAGAAACAGAAACAGAGATATTCCAATTCTCAGGTCTGTACCTCTAACGAGGAAAACGCTGTTTTTATATTGTTTTATCCTGTATGACGGTGTTCTATTTATTTTTAGTTTTTACTGTAATTATAGTTTATATGGGAAGTTAGAGGATTGTTAAAGTTTAGAAAGGCCAGATTTACCCGAGAACCGTGTACAGATGGTTATTTTGCTCGCTGTAAAATTTCTGTTATTAAAGTTGAGGAAAATAGCTTTCTGATTTATTCCAACGACGTTTTTCATTTGTTGCAGAGATCTTTCGCGTGAAACACGGGCAAGATGGCAAACTTTATTACTTTTTAACAAGTTCTGCAAAGAGAAAAAGTTGAGTAAAAATACCGTTTGCAGTTTTTTACCGGAACTGGAAAACTAGTCTAACTCAAAGTTGGAAATATCGATTATCGGTACGTCGCTATTTGAAGATTTATACAACGAATGTCTCACCCCCGTGCGCCAATCTATTATAAAGTAGGATATTTCTTACGAGTTCCCAGGATTGGTGCTGAAAAGATTGATAAATCGCATATCGAAGTGACTGATCCAATACGCGAAACTTGCATAGCGAAATGAGATTGCGGATTGAGGGTTTGACAATCGAAGAGTGGCGTATTTGGGGCTGAGATGTCGGCGTGTAGTAATATAGTAAAGTTTTATTGAAAGTTGATGATAGCTCGACGCAGCACTTGCGCAATGACGGAATCTGGTCGTGTTTAACGTGGCATTTTTGGTTGAGTTTCAAATTAATTCCACCAAATGCCGGAAGTGTTCCAGCAATTCCGCGGCGTGGACATGTTGGTCTCGTACATAGATTAATAGCTGCGGTTGAACAATCGCAATTCATTAACTGTCATGTCGATAGTGTCAGTCCTGTTGAACAGAATAATTGAAATTTCCATCATAACGGCGTACGATTTCCTAGGTCTGACACCAAATTCCATTACAGAGCACGGCATTAGCCTGCGTGCAATTATCATAAAAATTCGGGTAGGTGAGGTGGCATTTGCGCTTACGTAATGGGCGTGGATCCGGCAGTTTGCCCGTTCTGAAATTTCGTTTTAGCAAACATGAAAACAGCAGTGTTATCAAGTGGCATGTTAATTTTCTCGCTGAAACTGACAACGTCACTCAGACCTCCAACTGTTGACGCTGATCATGTCGTGGTAATATGCCCATCAGCAAATTGAACCAATGTCAATTAAACTTCGGAATGTATTTCGCTAAAGTTTGTGATTAACATTTTTTAAATAACTTCGGACTTTTTCCATCTGCTGTGCTCGCGGATTAATAGAAGTGCAATTAGAAGTTTAAATGCTTTGCTTTAAAATAGGTTTACAAGCCGTACTAGTTATATTCAAATAAATTTCCCTATTAAGCTCGCGTGGAAAGCTGTAATTTTATCCCTATAACTAAACAGATTTTAGCATGTGCATGTACATTTTTCAGGGCGCCACCGCCGTTTTATCTATAAATTACTAATAATACGGAGATGGGCTACGTAACAAAAAGAACAAAGAAATTGAAATGTGCTGCGTTTTTATATAGGCAATTTAATGCATACACTAAAAATCCCATAAGCCGCGGTTCTTTTGTTACTACGACAGCGGCAAAAGTTTGCCCTAACTTTTCCAGCGACAAAACGGAACCTAACCTTTAAAACGGTCTAATTCTAGTAAGCCTAGCACAGTTGCTAAGAACCTAATATGTAAATTAAATATGTATTCATTAAATTGTCGCACCGAATTACACTCAAGCTTTTTTTCTATCGAAGTAAACTTAAGATTTATAATTCGAGTTTCCTTGTCTCTAGGCAATTCAACTCGAAAAACTGCTAGAAAAAATTACTCGTCCTACTTCTAATTTTTTCAGAGGCACTTTTTTCGTTAAATTGCCAAGCAACGAAATTCTCATTAAAATGTCAAGTTTGCTTCGACAAAAAACAGCTCTCGTGTAATTATAAGTGAAAAGAAATTTATATTTTCTAATGTACACAAATGATTCATAATGAATATAGGTTAAACGGCGTATCCATAGCAACGAAAATGTGATTTGTACGAAAATTTGAACTTTTAAAGTCCTAGGACTTGAAAGTAAAATTTAAGGCCCTAGACTTTGAAAGTTCAACTTTTCGGATTGTAAATGATATAAAAATGCGTCTTTAGAACCCAGTATGAAATAGAAAAATGTATCGCCGTATAAGAGTGTAACTATAGCAGGAAATTATCTTATATACCAGGTGAGTTTTTTAAAGTGTTACAAGACGGTATCTCGAAAACGGTGTAAAATATTTTTATGAAATTTTGGTGGGGCGATAGGGAGATGGGGGGACATATTTAAACATACCTTTGACATTTACCTCCTCTCTGTGTTTTGAGGAGTGGGAAGTAACTTTGAAATTTTAAATAGGATGATGTACTTTTGTTTATATCATTCGAATCTAAGTAAATAACTACAAATGTGTACAAAATATTTTTTGATCTGCTTTTTCAATTACGAGATTATGATTAACTAATTTTTCATAAAATTAAAAAAAAAATACTGATAAATCAAGTTCACTTATTTTAGAATTATTTTTAGTTTACATAGAAATGCGTTAGTTCTACTTAACTCAGTTGAGAATTTTGACGTTTTAATCATTATTTCACATTATTTTAATATTATAACCTACTAAAACATAATTCCGTAACCGAAAGTAAATCAAACAATGTTTTCTACACATACGTAGTTTTTTACGTAGATTCAAATTTTCTAAACAAAAATTCATCATCCTATTTAAAATTCCAAAGTTACCCCCCACCCCTCAAAACAAAGAGAGGAGGTAAATGTCAAAAATATGTTAAAATATTTTCCCCCATCTCTCTATCACCCCACCAAAAATTTCATCAAAATATTGTAAACCGTTTTCGAGATATCGCCTTGTAACACTTTAAAAAACTCACCCTGTAGAAGAATAGAAGTCCTGACTCACTCATCACGCCCAGCCCAAACCCTTGGACCAAGAAAGCTGAAATTTTGCAAAGAGGTTCCCTTTATGATGTATATAAGGATTAAGGAAGGATATTTCGAAGTTCAACCCCTAAAGGGGTAAAATGGGGGTTCCAATTTTGTATGGAAAAATAATATTAAATAGACATTTTGACTTGAAACCTCGTAGGAGTGCTCCTAAAAACAAATAAGCAAACGCGTATTTCGTGATTTTTTTAAAATCAACCCCTTAGGGGGTGAAATAGGGCAAATAAGCCTGAAAATCGATATGGGTGTTGTTATTGAGTTTTTTTGGGACGTTGATTGCGAAAATGGCATTTGAAATTTGGCAGGCAGATTTCTCATAGAGAGTAGGCATCCGCTAAGAAAGGTTTTTTGAAAATTCAACCCATAAAGGGATAAAAACGAGGTTGGAATTTTGTAAGATGAAATTTTGAACTAAGTCATTCAAAGTTTTTGAAAATTTGTTTCCTGAAGGTGAAAATAGGAGATGACGGAACGAGACAGGAAGGGACGGGACGAGACGGGACTGGACGGGAAGGGATGGGATGGGATGGGAAGGAAGGGGAGGAAACTAGGCGGGACGAGACGTGAAGGGAAAGGAATGGATGGAATGGGTTGGGAGGGGGGAGGAGGGAACCGGGAGGAAACGGGGCGGGACGGGATGGGACGGAACGGGGCGTTGACGGGAAAAGGGTCGGGGACGGGGAAAGGGACGGGGATGGAATGGGATGGGATGGGATGACAGGAAATAATTACTCATTATTTAATACACAAATGCGCGTACAAAGTCGCGGGTAACGCTAGTTTGAAAATAAATGTGTTGACACTTGCTGAAACTACCCAGGTTATTATAAAATACTAATTACCAGAGGTCATTACGTTGGAAATAAGAAGTAGTTATATTCAACCAGTGTACCGTTGATAATAGGACTATTTGGAACTTTAGCTGAGAATAAGTCACGTTATCTACGCAATAAAACGTTTTTAATTAAAAATACTCTTTCTTTGATGGAATTGTTTGCATTAAGAGTGACAATTCAGAATCAACAGTCAGCTTTCAAATGTCATTATTAAGGATAGTCGTGCCTGTGTAGCTATTATGTTCCGGGTTAAAAGTGATCGCCCGGTATACAATGTGTTTCGATTTTGGTCAGTCAGGCTTTTTATAAATAGCTAATATTAATAGCTTTTATCTACGACAGTGTGTAAGATTGATTTTCAGTTGCCAGTTTTAAGTTCGTAAAATGACTGTTTAATAACATGTTTTCATTAGTTTACGTCGTCAGTAGCAACGAGTTTAAAAGATTTCATTAGGCACGTCGTCAGTAGTAACGTGTTTTGAATTTTGTAACCATGCAAAAGTACGACCGGTTGCTAGTAATCCTAATTTACATTTAAATATTTTTTTATATTTAACGTGTTTGCTAGCTTCTATAGTAGATAAAATATTGTACGATATACATGCGTAAAGCACCTTTAGTCACTCGCGGGGCTTAAAACGCTCGCTCACTCGCATTTTAACTTTGTCCCACTCATGACTAAACACTAGCTTTACGCACTTGTATCGTAAATTACTATTATTAAATACTGCTATATAGTCTACTTTCGGTAGTATCTTAATAATATTATTTCTCATTGCATATTGTGTGTTTCTTTTGTTTGTTTGTTTGTTAATTTGTTGGTTAATGGACAAGGCAGCTTCTTCTTTGTTACCCTCTATCTGTCTACCATTGAGGATTCGCTTTTTTTAACACAGTGCGATTAAACAAAAACCAGCCGAAAACGATGCATTCAGTACGACAAGGTAAAACCTTTTCTAAAATGATCAGAGCACTCAATTGATCAAGGCGTAGTTCCGAGAAATCCAGCGTCGGGTGTTTTTGGGGCAATATTGGTTCAATTATGAAAATAGATTTTAGATTTTGCGATATTTATGCAACCTTGGAACATTGATTTATGTGTTAAGTGGCTGCCTTTTTTAACCTTCACAACAAACACATGTGGCATCGATATTACTTGTTTTTAGAGTGACTTTATGATAGCAATTTCCATAAGTGCGCCATTAATACAAGTTCATGAATGATTTTACATTTTAAGATACGCACTCAAGTCGGTCAGGGTAAGTTGTGAAGCGCTGACATTTTGTGCTACATAGCGTGGAAAACAGTGAAGAATGGCAACATAAAGGTTAGAGCAGTTGGGAAATAACTACAGGAAAACACCAGCCCAGCCGACCCTTTTGAATCGTTTTAGAGTAAACGATGAGCTCAAAGAGAAGACAGCTGTTGAAGTACGGGTTGAATGCCGTAAGTGGTACCATGGGCACCATGAAGTAGCAAATTATGGGCATTGTAATGCAGCATGCTGTGTGAATGCTTAATTAATTCAGTAATAATATCCAGATATCTAATGGGTATCATGTGATAACAGTTGTGTGTAGATAACTGGTGGGAGTAGTAATGGGCAACCAGTGTGGTTGTTTACATGAAGTGAAAAGTATCTTCAAAATAATAATCTACGTTAAAATAATCATGCTAAAGGTCTAGATTTCCTTTAATTGTGAAAGTAATAATTGTATATTTGATACATTATAGCAAGACAACCTTCTTTACGATCAAATTTGACTAATGGTCACAGCTATTGTTCAGATTAGAACTTCAAGATTGTTTGAAGCCATTTGAAATGGCAATTTTTGCTTCAACCAGTAAAAGGTGCAAGTGTTTGTGTTAGTGGCATGTTGTGCTACGATATATCCAGATTTTAAGGGGCCATAAAGCTGTAACGAGCTATTTTGGTCGTGAACAGCCAAAGGAGGTGTTTACAGGCTGCCATTCAGTTAGGAGTTTATAGAAAATACACTCAGGTACAAGCGATACTTCAAGAAGGTTAGTGCGTATTTCTTATATTTCATTAACAAATAAATAAGAAGTTTGGTACGACAAAATTAGTGGAAATATTTGTAATTTATATTTAGAGAGTAATTTAGAATATTTATTTTTCTAAATTTACATTGATTCGGGTACTCGACGTTTTCGGAAATCATAATTAGAAATTAACATATTTTGGTTTAGGGTATCTTAATTAATTTTAACATCAACGTTGGGAAAAGTTAGAACATGAGATTAAATAATTTGACAACATTTTTATTTTGATTATTGTAACGTCAGACCAATCCTTCAAATACTAACTAACTGATTGAATAAGAAGATTTAATTGAATGTACAAGAGAGTGTAATTGACCAAAGAAGTCAATTTGATAATAATTTATAATAATTCAGTCTTCAACAATGAGAAGATTAATAAGTTTAACAGTAACCCATTCAGCTGAGGAGAAAGAAAGTCTCATTGCTTAATAACTGTCTAGCAGAGGTAAATTTAAAAAAAGAATCAAATGACATAATTTCAAATGTTATATTTTCATTAGTGAGAAATGTCAATTGAAAATAATTCAATAAGTAGAAAAGTAACTGTTTTAGAAAATATTCTTGATACTACTTCTTCTTAATAAACAAGAGGGTAGATATTCATTTAATATTTGTTATATGACAATTTTGGCGACAACAAGTGGGGCTGAGAAAATATATAACAGCATGTGCATATAATGATCACATTTGATCGACCACTTTACGCCAAGGCATGTGAGATGGTTCGTTGTGAATGTCCTCTGTTAGCATTTTTCATTCGTCTTGGAGGGCTACATCTACTTATTATTCTTGGGCATAATAGGACATGTGATAGTTGGGAGTATTTTAGAAGAACTGTGGAATATATTATATGCTAAACACAGCGTAGTTCATATGATGCGTGGTAAGGATTATTTATGACAGAGTAAGCTCTCATTACGCTTTTGCTGCAGATGCACGACCCTCCCTCAAATAAGGAGAAAAATATCAGGTACATGTCTATTGTGCAAGACACCACACCTCCCTGTGAGACACTAAAATCTCTACCAGTGAATAGAAATAGAATAGAATGGCGTCGAATTCTGGAGTGGCCGAGAGTCAACGATGCTGATGATGATCACGAACTTCATTGGCGACTGAAGCAACTAGCGGAAGCTACAAAAAAATGGACGAAATCAAATGTTTTGGATTCAGTTAATCGATATGGTGAATATTGTGCGCACGTTTGTAAGAGCAGAGAGAAGCAGAGACTACACTGTGTTCAGCTAATTTTTCCATACCTCCACGTCGCTGGCTACCTCAATTACGCTAAGTCAGCTCACATCTACCTTAAGTTTAAACTTCCACCTACCTTGCCCACTCGTGTGTAAGACAATGCTGTTTCACTATCAGGCGAAGTACGAAGTTTAAGTTCGGAATTTGGCCTGGTAATTGAACAGGTTTTGACAAGAGCTTGACAGAGTAGCAGTAGTATGTGCGGCATCGAGGAATTTTACCTTCCACTGTTGCTCCGTAGGTACAGTCTATGTCTGCATTTTCAAGAATAGAGAAAGCAGTGGAGGAATTTATTGGTTTTGTAACCACCTCCTCGGAAGAGCATGTTATGTAAGTATTTTTAAAATTGTGACACCAAAAATGTTCAGTGCTCCAGCTTTTGGTTCCGGAAACATAATTCATACAGAACATGCCAACCTGCATCTGTATCCATTGGCTCATTCTCTGATAAAAATGTAAATTTTGAGAAAGCACTAGAAGGTGGTTTGCTGCAATAAAGGAGGTATGGGGAAAACATTCAGTGAAATTATTTTAAACGTAAGTCAACTGTGAAGTCTCTGGGTAGCGTAACGAGATCCGTGACAGTGCGCAACGAATCAGTATGTGTAAACTCCAACCAGCTTGCAATGATGTGGTGGAGATCTTCAAATTTGAACTTTCTGCATAGCCTTTCTTCCTTTTCGATGAAGGAGGTCCAATGAGGAAGGTCACAAACGCATCTATAGTGCCAATCTTGTCTTCGATTTCGAGCCAGCCAGCAGCAAATAGTGCCTCAACACAGGGCCTATCCTACATAATCGATGTTGAACATCTTCTCCATCGTATTAAAGGATACTATACAGTTTATTTCATTTACCGATGAGTAAAAATCGATAGGCAGTCAGATAGAAATGATATGTATTCAATAATCCCTAAGCATTAGTTAATGCTATGGGTGATGCTGGTGAGGTTTTCTTTCTCTCACTGTATGGATCAAAAGGCTGACGTTACCAGCTTTATATGAAGAGAATCGCCAATCAGCCTGTATTTGCACAGTTTAACTTGGCTGTACATCAGCAGCCGCACGTGAGCACTAGCCCCGAGTTTTTCATCAGGTGCAGCAATGACGTGGTGTTAACATGGATCCACTATGCTAAGAATGGAAGATAGTGAATGGTTATTTACGTCCTATAGCAAGTTCGAAGATTGCTGCCTTGGAAGACGTGCTGCATCTTGTCTCCTGTTGCTATACAGATAACTGTTAAATAAGTTGTATCATACAAGCACTTGAAAATGCTCAACCAGGGATGAAGTAACAAAACATAGAGAATTAAATGGATGGGGATAGAGATTTGCACGTACCGGAACAGGAAGATACAAATGACGCCGAAGAAGCGACACTTCGTCTGGCAATGACCGATAATTAATTATTAGTCCTCTTATTATCATATTTAAGCAGTTAAGTATTGTTCAGTCAACAACAGCACATTATAGTACTTATTAAAATTCTTTTTTACACCTTAATGCAAAAGGCACATTTTAGTTCACTTGTAAGGGGATTTTCTGTTAGCGAAAATAGGCGTTTGGCTCCCTTGTTGGTTTCCAGTGGCAGCGATAGGGAGTAAAGTGTAATTTTCTCCCTTGGGTGATTACTGCTCTGGCTAGCGCTCGAGCACTAAACTACATCCGCGGGAGGGAACGATGCACTTTCCTGCCTAGTAATACAAATAGCTTTTATTCCAAAGACTATTCAATTCACCTGTCATCTGTCAAAAAGTGACCAATGAAAATCCAGAATTCTGGCGTTTCTTGACCAATCAAAAAAATATCAGTGGATATATGTTCCTAGAAGGTATTCAAGTGACTATTTTTAACAAATGCGATTTTTATTAGAAAAAGTCAATATTAGTGTACTGTTACTACAGAAATTGCGTAGTTTGTTGCTAGATTTACTGAAAACTAATTTGAAAAAGTAATTTGCTTCATTAAATAGTCCCTCGAATACCATTCTTAGTCAAAGTTAAGTAGATTATTTTTGCGGTGGTATCACTACTCATGTCCAATGCGCCCAAGCATTCGTGACACCACCGCAAAAATAGTCGACATAACTTTGACTACTCATGGTATTATAAGTGAATATTTTTTGTTGTAATAAACTATCACTCCTTATTATTACTCTGCTATAATGACTTGGAATATTTATTGCATTATTTTATATTTTATATTATATGTAAAATATATATTTGTAAGGTTTAATAAATGTTCTGATACAGCCAGACTACTGAATAATGTCAGAATCAGTAAAATATGTGTAGGTTGATTATCAAATAAAATCAAACAACTGGTAGATGGTGAAGAGTTGATTTGCAGCTGTAAGCGTATTTAGTTGTCAAATAAACGTCAATTATACAGGGTGTCTCAAAAAGAATGGGACACCGATTAGTCAGAGATTCCTTAGGTTATAATAAATCGATTAAACCTAATATACCTTAGTACAAAGTCCCTCCAGTAAAAAGTTACAGGGCCTTGAAGTTCAATTTTTTATTTCTTATTTTTTTGTTAATTTCCGCAAATGTAGAGATATCAATTTAAATTTTGGTATGCATGCTTACTTTCATTTAATCCACTAATACAAACATTTTCATCAACTAGACTTAACTGTAAGAGTCACTTTACCTATCTTTGAAAACTTTTTTTAGCTTTAACTTCGTTATCTGTAACAGTTTTTGAAATTTTAGGTTATTATCTGAAAGAGAATTAAAATACACAAAAATAATGTACTCTTAGTTTATAAGCGTAAAAGCAACCGTTTGCCTTAAAATGCTCATCAAAAGTTTTTGGTTGTCATTAAGACGTGCAATTATCAAGTAGCTATGATCACAAAAACAATGGTCATCTATTAAAAAACAATTATAAATCAATTAATGACATTAGTGACATAAGAATGTGTTCTTTTATGTTTAAGAAAATGCCTTTACATAACGAATTCTCCAATGCTGAACGGTTCGTTATGTAGCAGCATTTTCGTAAGCACAAAAGACAAAAAACTTATGTCACCAACGTCATTAATTGATTTCTTGTTGTTGTTTACTAGATTACAATCATTATCCATTGTTTTTGTGATCATGGCTACTTGATAATTGCAAGTCTTAATGACAACCAAAAACCTTTGATAGGCATTTTAAGGCAAACGGTTGCTTTTAGGCTTAAGAACTAAGTGTACATTATTTTTGTGTTTTTTTATTCTCTTTCAGATAATAACCTAAAATTTCAAAAAAAGTTACAGATAACGAAGTAAAAGCTAAAAAAAGTTTTGAAAGGTAGGTAAAGTGCCTCTTACAGTCAAGTCTAGTTGATGAAAATTTTTGTATTAGTGCACTACATAATAGTAAGCATGTATACCAAAATTTAAATTGATATCTCTGCATTTGCGGAAATTAAAAAAAAATAAATAATAAAAAATTGTACTTCAAGGCCCTGTAACTTTTTACTGGAGGGACTTTGTACTAAGGTATATTAGGTTTAATCGATTTATTATAACCTAAGAAATCTCTGACTAATCGGTGTCCCATTCTTTTTGAGACACCCTGTATATAATTTCAGTGCCTGTGTTTCCCTGTACTATCCTCTTAAACAACTTAACCGAAAAATTATTTTAAGTTCCAAAGAAATTAGTCACCATGAAAAAATATAAAACAAAATAAGCATTAAAAATTCTAACAGGGATTTGGTAAGATGACGTAGCAATTAGTATCTAAAGAATTTGGTATTAGCGACGCTTAGAGTTCACTGATTAGCGACGTTAAAAGCTGCAAGAAATAAAAGCCTTCTGGTAATTAAAACTTTTAAATTAGTAAATCAAGTAAAGATCGATCTTAAACGAATTATGAACAGTCGCACATAAAATGTATATGTTAAGTGTTTGATAATGCATTATTACCATATTTGTGTGATTACACAATCTATCTAATGCTCGCTGTAATAAACTGCTAAACTGCTGTTATCCCACTTAATAAATAATAATAGCCAGCAATGGGTTTACTCTTCACTTTCACCTTACTCACTGATAGTCGAGTCGGCCGTTTCTGGCTGTATTGTCTAGCGGGGTTGACTTTCCCTTTCGCCTGGTCTATTGTTAGTCGGGGCAAATGCTCGTCCGTTTATTGCTCCTGTTTCCTGATGCAAAATGGTACTTACACAACCCTATATTTTGTTGGCCGATATCCCCAACGCTGGTGAGATGAATCATACTGTGCTAGAAATTGCATCGTGACGTTAGGAAAGCTAGTTTGCATTCTTTACTCGACAACACAAATCAAACTTGACAGTACAGATCTTTTTTAACTGCACGCACACAATAATTGATCCTTTCTCTAGAACCGTCACATCCCGAACTGCACTTTTACTAGCTCATTTAGTAACGCACTATACAATTAAATTTTAGATTCCTTGGTTTATGACCTCCTCTGCACAAAAGACGTTTTCAGGCAGTTTGGCACGCTGCGCTACATTATAAAAGAAAAAAAAATGTTCAAGTTGTAACAAAGCACTAAATGTCCAACTAGAATCATGATTTCGGAGGCTTTAATTTCAATCGGGAGAAAGACTTGTCCGTTCCTTCTATGTGGAAAGCGCTAATATCTAAGCCCCGCCCACCGTTACTCAACCGTGATGGCACTTACCTATAAATTCTCGTCTTTCTTCTTCCGATCGCTGGAAGAGTTTCGCCTTTGGCGTGGTTTATACGTTGAGTTACCGTGCTCTTCTATCTCTTCTCTTGTAAAAGAGTTTTTCGTCTGGCTTAGTTTACACGTCGCGCTGATGAAGCACCTTGCGAAACGTTTAGTTCTTCGACCTCAATAATGACACGGTCCAATCCCGGAAGCAGTTTGCTACTTAATGACTTCCACTAACTTCTATACTCATCTGGCAGCACGTCAGGATGGGCCATTGCATATTATTTAGCATTTTGACGTTATGAAACAAGAATATTGAAACGCCACCGTTGTTAATTTTTAAGCTAACTGATTTAAATATTTCGATATAAGCACTTACATATTAAATAGCTGTAAATCGAAAAGTCGAAAAAAATGTTTTAATTAGAACGATGTTTGTTATCTAAAAACTAATTTACCCGTGATTTTTTTTCATTGTCGTTCAAGTTGTATTTGATATTTGAGGGATATAATTACATAATTTAATTTTACTACACGATTTGTGGTTCACATGACACCGAGGGAAGAAGTAAATTTATTTCTCCGAGAAATCCAATTTAATATATTGATATTTGTAAAACTGTAGCTAGTATAAATTGAAACATTTATGAAACTTCTATATTTAACAAATTAATTACTACCACGAATATTTTTAAAAGGTTCTTCAAACAATGCATTAAAATGTGAAAGGTTTTCGGACCTCTACTTATTCAAAATGTTATGGAGTTTTTAAAGTTTTTGATGTATAGAATCTGTGATATAACTTTCGGCTATTGCTGAAGATTTCCATCCACCTTACCAAACAGTGATTTTAAGTAACTATTGATGTAGGCAACGAGGGACAAAATGTATATTCATGGGAATTTACGGTACCTCACCTGTTGCAGCCCACGCCACTATCGTGCTTCTAACGATTCCCCATAGAGTAAATTTTACTTAGGATATAACTATGGGTATTTAAAAAAGGAAGTAGTTCGTTAGTAATATAAACATTTTAAAATAAAAATATATTAGATACTTAAACAGTATTAGTTCACCAAGATATTTTTTGTAAACGTTATTTGAAATGCCAGAATTGTTATTAGGAGGGGATGGATAACATTTTATATGTTACCTGTGTGCTAATTATATCAGTAATTTGAGAAAAGTACCCCATTCGGCCTGACGGACCAACGTCCACGAGGCTAACATTTTTCTCGTATGACTTATTTATGATATAATACACTTGTACTGTAAACAAAAAGAATAGTTGATGGCAATGACATATTAACATAATTTGGTTAACCCCGAGCAAATCTATTTATAACTGATTATATACAGGGTCCGGCAATACATAATAATTTTGTTTGAAGAGATAAAATGTTTAATTTTGGGCTAAGTGTTAGTTAATTAGTGAAAGATAATTTTAATACGAGTACAAATAAAAGCCGTGGTAATTCACTAAAATCAAACTCGTTCAAGTGTTCGAAACTCTTCTTCGAAATTCCTCGCCAAACAATGACGGAGTTAAAGAATTAGTACCAGGTTTAGTAATTTAATTAAGACTTCGGATTTTAACGTAGTTAATTGTGTATGTCTGCTTCGTTATAAAGTTACGAACAGTAGCTTATAAGGTATTCAAAAGTAATACTTTATTCGGAACGCATTTTGTAATTTGCTCTAGTAATAATTTAACTACTTGTCTTAGATTTGGAGTTTAATTGTATTCATATCTATTTATAACATTTTATAATTTTTGAAAATGTGTTAGCTATATTTATCTATAAATTCCTTTACCTACCTTTAGGTCATCGCTATATCTCTTAGCTAACAATCGATCACTATAAAAGTATATTTGAGGCCCGTCTCTAGCATCAGTGAAGACGTCGCGGATTCTAGTTTATGATGTTATAAATGGCGCCAACAAGTTAAACTCAAATATACTGATATAAGCCAAGAAACTTGTAACTTCACTTTCTATCAACTAATAACAATACGATTATTGAACTCCCTATCAAAATGAAAGAAAGCAATACTTGTAGCTGGTTTTATTAATACTCGAACATTACTACCATCGATCAGACAATTAGCATCTTTACTATTACTACCTCACGCAGGGTACCCCAAATAGTTTAACTTAAAACGCTCGTAAGTCTAATGGTTACACAGTTTTTATATGCAAAAATATCATCAGATTCTAACTACCACACTTATCTTTGTGCCGATATACTCGCAGACATTTAATACGTCCCGTTACTTCTAACACATGTCAGCTTGACAGGTTCCAACCTCGGCTGTCATTTGCTATACCTCGACCCTCAATACTGCGGTAGATTAGCTTTCCAATACTGTCCGCCTAATAGTTGTTGCCTGTTCACAGGCAATAAACTTCGCAATCGTTGTATTCGTGTTTCCCAGATCGCTTTACAGCTTGAATATAAATATTCATTGGAAAAATGACATCTGCTTAATGAACTCCTCTACAGGAACGGCTGGCTAGTAAACCAATTCTTTACTATCACCAAACCAGAATAAATGGCGAGATTGTCATTTACACCCCACGAAAACTCTTGCCTTATTTAAAAGCTGATATACAAATTTTCTCTCAAACAAAACCAACCTTGTTTTTATATCTCCCCTAGCAACGAACAAAGCCAATCTGATATTAATTTTATCGCGTCACTCTCACTAGATTCCTCATTCAACACTAGTATTAATATCAAATGCTTTTGACACGTAACAAACTCCCCCCTTACCAGAAAGGAAAAATTTCAACGAAACTTTTAACTAAATAAAAACTTTATCCTAAAAGGATACATACATATACGCTAGAGAGTCATTAAACCGTCTGTCATAAGACGTCTCTAACAATTAATCTAAAAAAAAACCCAGTACCCACACCACAAACAAGCAACTACACTGTAGAGACGGTGATGACCCCAGGAGGAACCCAGGACCAGATCAACCCCACGACAAGGATCAAGATTGTTCGTCGCTGCTGGATGTAAATGCTGCGCCGGTGAACAACCCTGTAACAACCTGTCGTGAAGAAGCTCCACCCCCATGAACCCCACAAAATCACTCCAAATCCCCACAGCGTACCCCCCCTGACAACTTCCAATAAACCCCCGAGGCGGAAGCACACCTCCACACAGTTTCAGGTACTGTCAGACCGAAAATAGTTAAGCCAAAACGAAGAATAACCAGGATCTTTCTTTTGACAACCCTGGGGAGAAAGCAACCCCAGTGAAAGAGAGTTAAAGAAACCAGAAAAGTGATAGGCAGAAGCCAACATCCACACAACTCTCATACGCTCCGACGGAGGAATCCTTCAGCGCCCCGAACGGCCTGAAGAAAATCCCCACCAATCTTCATCCACATCCAACAATCACTCATCACCAGAGATTTCATCCGCACCAGATCAAAGAGAAATAAAAGAAAACAAATTGTCATTCATCTAAGTAAACAGTTCATTCAAAACAAAATCGACATTCACTACATTACAAGAGAGAAATATAGACAAAGCTTTAAGAAGAAAAGAAGGCGAAGAATGAAGGACTGGTCATCTTAAAAATTTTGTATTGTAGGGAAACACCCTATATCCCCAAACCCCAAGGGATACCTAAAAGAAACGAAGAAGTTGTACTTCTTTAACAATTAATCTCGTTACCCTTATGTCTCCTTAGGAAAAACAGGATAACGTAACGATCTTCCAATACAATCAAAAAGAAAACCATCTATTAACATTTCCCAACAGGGAACTCCGTATACTTATACCCAAAAGAAGGAAAAGAACAAGATATTAAAGTTTCCCAAATATTGACCTACCCTACTGTGCCCTTCCAACCACCCTATGCTTTACAGGAGGGAAAGCAAGATAAAAATGCTCCCTAAAGTGACCTTCCCTACAGTGCCCATCCAACCACCCTATACCTTAAAATGGGGAAAGAACAAGATATTAAAGTTTCCCAAAGATTGACCTACCCTACTGTGCCTTTCCAACCACCCTATGCTTTACAGGAGGGAAAGCAAGATAAAAATGCTCCCTAAAGCGACCTTCCCTACAGTGCCCATCCAACCACCCTATGCACATCACATATCATTAATTCATCTCAGAGTTATCATAAGGTTTCAAATCCTTGGCATGCCAAGTCCCCTTTAATATTTTTCCTTCAGGATCTTTGAGTTCATAAACCCATCGTGAAAACTTTCGATTAATAATAAACGGTCCTATAAATTTTGCAGCAAGCTTGGAAGTAAACTGACGAGCAGCATCTGATAACACATAGTGTCTACGCAACACTGCTTGATCCGGAACGAACTCGAAAGGTCGTCGACGAAAGTCATAGCGAGTTTTTGACTTTTGATAAGCCTTATCCAAACGACGTTTAACATCAGCATACAGTTGCTTGAGTACTATAGAACGATTATCTAAATCTCTATCCCGATTAAATTGAATTTCCGGATTTCCATCACCAACTACCGGTTCGTGATTTAATATGATTTCTCTGCCAAAATTAATGAAATATGGAGTTTTTCCCGTAACTTCATGAACTGAGGTACGTATAGCACAAACTACGTGAGACAGATATTTATCCCAATCTCGATGACGATCTGATACATAAGCTGTCAACATAGTTTTCAGCACTCTGTTTATACGTTCCGTAGGATTAGCTTGAGGATGATAATTGGCAGTAAACGAAATCTTACAGCCATACTTCTGATTTAAAGTTTGAAACTCATGACTGCGAAACTGAACGCCATTATCACATATGATTCGCTTGGGAACCCCAAACATCAAAAATACGTCTTCCTCAACAATACGTGAGATAACCTTAGCTGATGCTGTACGGAGCGGAAACACTAATGGAAACTTACTAAAACAATCAGCCACTACGAATATATACGCGTATCCTCGTACTGAACGAGGTAAAGGACCTACAATATCACAACAGATTAGTTCCCAAGGCTTCGAAATTAATGAATGTCCACCCATATACCCTGCAGGGGCTCTCTGTTCTGGTTTAATTCGTTGACACGTTTCGCAACGGCGAACATAAGCAGCCACATCATAACGAAGTTTAGGCCAGTAGTATCTTTGTGCAATACGATGAAAAGTTTTATTAACACCCGTATGACCAGCGGTCGGAATATCGTGATTTTGTTTGATAACTTCTTGGCGTTGAGTCTGTGGAACAACCAGTTTCCAATGATCTTCATTATCTGCCAAGTCTGGATAATCGGTTCGAACATATTTATACAATTGACCGTCACTAACTCTCCAATGGGGAAATTTTCGAGGATTGTTAATAACAAATCGACACATACGATGATACCATGGATTACCAGCAGGACCAAACTGAACGTTAATAGCATCAATGACAGGAACAGCACGAGACAAAGTGTCAGGCACAACATGTTCTTTACCTTTTCGATGAATAATGTCAAAATCATATTGTTGAAGGCGAACTGCCCATCGAGCGATACGACCAACAGGGTCTTTAATACTATTAAGCCATTTTAAGCTATAATGATCAGTTACTACCGTGAACTTAGTTCCCTCAATATATGGTCTAAGTTTTTCAATAGCAAAAAGGACAGCGAGGCATTCACGCTCTGTTGTGCTAAAATTTCGTTCGTTTCTAGTAAGCGACCGACTAATGTAACATATAACTTTCTCTCCATCAGCTTGATGTTGAGTAAGTACGGCACCAATACCATAACCAGAAGCATCCGTTTGAATAACAAAGGGTACAGAAAAATCAGGGCAAGCTAATATCGGAGCAGATATCAAATGTTCTTTAATATCACTGAAGGCTCGTTCACAATTACTATCCCAGAAAAATTTCGCATTCTTGCGGAGCAAGGATGTAAGAGGTCCGATAAGTGAAGAAAAATTCGGAACAAAGCGACGATACCATGACGCCATACCAATTACACGACGTACTTCCTTCACTGACACAGGAGTAGGAATACGATTAATTGCATCTACTTTTTCTGGGTCTACTAATAAACCGCGTGAATTCACTACATAACCGAGATACTTAAGTTTTGGCTTACAAAAATGACATTTATTTTGGCTTAAAGTAAGACCAGCAGCTAATAACCGAGACACAACCTCACGAAGAGTAGAAAGATGTTTTTCGAAAGTTGGCGTACAAATTACAATATCGTCAAGATACGTAAAGACATATGGTTCCAAATCAGCACCAATAACCCTATCAATTAGGCGTTGCCACGTTGCCGGCGCCGTATGCAAACCAAACGGTAGGCGGCGAAATTGAAATAACCCCCTATTAGGCACAGTAAACGCTGTTAAAGGGCGTGAAGAAACAGCCACAGGTATCTGCCAATATGCGGATTTAATATCAAGAGTCGTAAGATAATGTGCGTCACGAAGTTTATCCAAAGTACTTGATACATATGGAATAGGATAAGCATCAGGTTGACTGACTTTATTAAGTTGGCGATAATCAACACAGAACCGATAACTACCATCTTTCTTTTTAATCATTACTATTGGAGATGACCAAGCAGAAGTCGAAGGTTCTACCACTCCCTCATCCAACATTTTCTTTAACTCAAGATCTACCTGTTTCTGCAGAGCAGGAGAAATAGGATAATATCGCTGCTTAATAGGCGACGATGTGGTTTTAATCTCATGTTCAACAAGATGAGTGCATCCTAACTTATTTCCCATTTTACTAAAAACTTCTTTGACAAAACAATCTAATTGTTCTCGCTGAACTTCAGATAAATGTTCTACAGCCTGTATTGCATTAACTTCCGGGATCAAGTGATCTTTCGAGAAGGTCCATTCGTTAATTCTAAGATCGGTTACAATACCCATTCTACGCAAAAAATCGCATCCCAAAATCAAGGTATGGGGTACGGAAGGCACAACTAATAACTCACAAGTACAAACTCTATCGCGAAGCATAAGTGGTACTGTAACTATACCTAATATTTGACATTCTGCACCGTCAGCAACATTACATGTCCTATCTTTACTTGGTGTAAGCATACAATGACCTTTCAACAGCTCCCATCCCTTTCTACCAACAACAGTATGCGAAGCACCCGAATCTAACAACCCAAGAATCTCATTACCAAAAATTGAAACTTTAAGATACGGTCTCTCATCAGGACCTGCGTGACTTAAAATATAATCTAAAACAGCTTTAGAACTAAAATCCGAATTATTTACAACATTGACCGAAGAATTTTTTCGACACCGCGCTATTCGGTCGTCTAGCGGCGTCGACCCCCATTTCCCGAACATGAAGGGCATGTACGGACAGTAAAATCAGGTCGTCCACAACCATAGCAATATTGTTTACTATTTGCTGAACAGTTACGCGCAAAATGATTCGGTTTATCACATTTCCAACATCTCAAATCAGAAGGCTTGGTTGAATTGATTACGTTCGGTGGGTTATTACTACGAGTTTGAACGTAACCCTCATTTGAGGATACATTCACTGTATGAATCCTAGCATTACATTTCGGCTTTTGATAGGCTAGATCGGGTTCTAACATTCGATTTCCCTGAGTGGGAGGTCCACGGAACCGTTGTGCACGCACATGTGCATCTTCAACAGCTTTACACACTCGAAGTAATTGTGAAAAGGAAACTATGTTCTCTAAAGCCAGTTGGGTTTGGAAATGTGGTAATAAATTCCTACGTATTAGATTAAGGCGCTTTGTTTCAGAAGGCATCGATGGTAACCGATGGAATAAGTTTTCCATTATCGACACAAATACGGTCACGGGTTCATCGGCCCCCTGAGTACGATTGCGTATTTCATCCCATAAGCAAGCTTCATAATCACATGGAAGAAAAGCTGAACGTAACGCATTAACTAACTGGTCCCAATTATACAAAGTATTTTTAACCGATCGATACCAAATCAAAGCATAATCGGTGAAAAATTCAACAGCCGAAGTAAAAAGTTGTTCCTTAGTAACCCCACGCGCCATTCGCAATTCTTCAATACGCTCTAGGAAACTAGACAATCCCGATTGACCATCGAAACGAAGGTTCCATCTATTCATCGGAAGGTAATTGTTATAACGTGGAGTAGCATCAATGACTTTAGTGCTGTTAAAACCAATAGGTGTCGGTAACGTTTGAAACTGTTGACTATCAATTACATTTGAATAATTAAAATGGTTTGGTGATTGATTGGCTTGTAATGGCTCATCGTCAAGGTCCATCAAGTTAACTGTTTGTGAACTAGAAGGAACTACAGGTTCATTTTCAGATGTCAATCTGGACTCGAGATCGTCCATAGCCCCTAAACACCTATTATATAGCTCATCTTTATCATCTGCTGAAGACCCCTCAAAAACTAACCGTTCTAGTCGATTTGAAATATGTACCAAGCGGGTCTGAATACGTTTATAATCATTACCACCCCTAACAAATGACTCAGAAGCTAGTATCTCTTCCACAAGAATGTCAAGCTTCCTACTGCATATATCCAATTCTTCTACGTTATTCAATTCTACTTCCGGGAACGAAGCATTTCCCGTCTTCTCTAACCTAATACGCGCTCTAAGCAATTTACACTTTTCCGGCATATTTCCCTTACAAACAACTCCCCGTATTCGTAATTCATAATCTATCTCGTCTACCAATAACCTATCAACATCCATTCTGATTCCTCAAAGTAAAACCCTTTTTACCACAAGTATACCGTTTTATGTATTATTCTCAAAGTAATTCTTTGGTTTGTCACGTTCTGACGATATTTTTCCACTTACATAAAAGAGTACAGAAAGTTATGTATAACTATTGTCAGTATTGCTCCTTTCTATTATAGTACGACCTAAAGGTATATGTTCCAATCTTGTTAAAGCCCCCGTTAGCTCTTCAAAAATCTTATTAAAGCCCCACGTTGGGCGCCAAACTTGTTAGCTATATTTATCTATAAATTCCTTTACCTACCTTTAGGTCATCGCTATATCTCTTAGCTAACAATCGATCACTATAAAAGTATATTTGAGGCCCGTCTCTAGCATCAGTGAAGACGTCGCGGATTCTAGTTTATGATGTTATAAATGGCGCCAACAAGTTAAACTCAAATATACTGATATAAGCCAAGAAACTTGTAACTTCACTTTCTATCAACTAATAACAATACGATTATTGAACTCCCTATCAAAATGAAAGAAAGCAATACTTGTAGCTGGTTTTATTAATACTCGAACATTACTACCATCGATCAGACAATTAGCATCTTTACTATTACTACCTCACGCAGGGTACCCCAAATAGTTTAACTTAAAACGCTCGTAAGTCTAATGGTTACACAGTTTTTATATGCAAAAATATCATCAGATTCTAACTACCACACTTATCTTTGTGCCGATATACTCGCAGACATTTAATACGTCCCGTTACTTCTAACACATGTCAGCTTGACAGGTTCCAACCTCGGCTGTCATTTGCTATACCTCGACCCTCAATACTGCGGTAGATTAGCTTTCCAATACTGTCCGCCTAATAGTTGTTGCCTGTTCACAGGCAATAAACTTCGCAATCGTTGTATTCGTGTTTCCCAGATCGCTTTACAGCTTGAATATAAATATTCATTGGAAAAATGACATCTGCTTAATGAACTCCTCTACAGGAACGGCTGGCTAGTAAACCAATTCTTTACTATCACCAAACCAGAATAAATGGCGAGATTGTCATTTACACCCCACGAAAACTCTTGCCTTATTTAAAAGCTGATATACAAATTTTCTCTCAAACAAAACCAACCTTGTTTTTATATCTCCCCTAGCAACGAACAAAGCCAATCTGATATTAATTTTATCGCGTCACTCTCACTAGATTCCTCATTCAACACTAGTATTAATATCAAATGCTTTTGACACGTAACAAATGATTAGTCTAATGTCTAGTTATAACGTCTTAACGTTTTATATTTAAAGTAATTTTGATATCCGCCACAAATATTCATGATGTGAATATTGCAGCTTGTTCGATATTGGCGTGAAATTATAAAAAATCAAATTATTATATAAAGTGTGTGTTCTACTTCATCACTCACGTTCACACCTCAAACATGTGCTACTATCTACTTGGCTAGCTGCATAATATAATCGATTAACAATTCGAATTTTTCGAAATCCATGCGATGCCGGTAAATTGGAGTTTTATGTCATTATCCGTTTTCACGACCTTATTTCGACTATTAGTCTTTCCAAAAAAAGTTTGTGAAAAAACGGATGTGGGGGTTTTTGAGGAAGCTAAAGAGTATCAAATTAAATACAGCCTACATTAAGTGCCATCGGAAGTCTGTACAAGTCACTAACATATGAAATCATGTTTATAGAATGCATGTGGAAAATATGGAGGTGTTAAACGATGAAGTGAGACTCGCTGTGTGTATGCGGCGGTTTCACTATCATTGAAAACTCGTTAAAAGTTTCCTGGTGAAAATTTACTCCTCAGCATAGGCGTAGTTAAACTCGCAGATTTGGAAGTGCTTAAATCCGCATTCTCTTATTAAAAAGTGTTATACGAAACTAAACATGAATTGCATTGAGAAACTTTCAGAAAATCATACTCTCTAAAATAACGGTAAAGTAGTAGAAGTAACATACATATTTTGGCCAAATTTTAAAATTGCAAAAGCATTTTTCTATTTCCTACTCTACCGATGAGTTTTTGCAGAATTTTTTCGGTTCCAATTGTTTTGCTGCTTCATCTATAGTATATATTTATAAATTACTAAAACGATTTCGATCCATCGTACTTTTGAGCCATTTTTAAAAATTTTTACATAGTCGAAAAGAAGGCTGCATACGATGCTGTGGTAACAACTTTATAAAGCTTATAATAGTAAAATTATTGTTATTCAGTTTTCTGTTTTTTAAGAGTAATTAAATTCGGAATATGTCTCCTTTTGTCGATTATTTTATTTTTCAGAAGTAATATTTCAGCTTTCAAAAGTTATCGGTTTATCGAAGAAGTGGTGGCACAATGATCAGTAAATTTGGAACTTCCGTGGAAATTGAAAATTATCCAGTCTTTTCGAAACCCTGATTTTGCGAATTTCATATTCTCAGATTAACCATCATTTCATCAAGCATGCGGTAATAGATATTAATTCGGAAAGAGTCTTTAGTAAGCGTAAGTGAATTTGTAACGGAATTAATCTTATCATTTGAACTTGATCCACCCATTTCTTTTCCTCTTAAAGTTTCTGGAAGGCTCGATATTAATGTGGTTATTTCTGGCATCAACGTTAATCTCTTTCCATAAAAGGGCAAATGCATCATGACTTTACTTCTCCTCTAATGCCTTGATGACAGCATTATACCAAAGTCTTAAACGAGAGATAAGTACAATTCTAGCTAGCTCTAACTCTCGATAAAATATGGCATGAATAAGTACCATTCATCAGTTCTTAGGGTTACGTAAAAAACTTCATTAATTTAATACAAAATGGGTGCCAGTCGTTATACACAACATAAACATAAAGCTAGCTACCACAACAATTCACTACCTACCGCCTCTTACTTTAACCTAAATCGCAAAAGAACACTAGCAGGTAACAGTAAATATAAATTTAATATTCATCAACAAGTATCAGTCAATTGCAATTAATGCTGGAGACTCAATAATGCCCATAGATGGTAAATAACAATTAAATGAGTTGGAGCTACTCAAATCATAAAACACAAATATGAATTATTAAAATTCTAAACACAATGTAGAAAACATTACAAATTTCGAATGCCAGCAACAATGACGGCTGCGCTGACAAAAGAACGCACTTCAACCGGCTTGCTAAACTTATAAAATTGAAATTGTCGGAAACTCAAGGTCACACTGCACAATGGGTGTTCTACAGGGTACATACAAGCATGCTTTCAGTTAATTCCTAGTTGAAGACGCACTAGCGTCTGATAAAACTAAGAATTTTACGTTTCCCCGTGCTCTTTTACTTTCAAAGGCCAACCGCTCATTCCTGGATTGAGATGGACTGGAATGACCGTGGCTCAGAACTCGTGCGGATCGGCGTGCTCCAGATAACTCAAGGGGCAATTGTCGCCAGATGGTAGAGCATTACGCCGGAAGGTATCGAGAAAAGTCTTAAATACCACTTAATTAGTACAGAAACAAAGAAAAACTAGGAAATATCTCACCAAAGATGGAAACCGGCCTCACGTGAAAACGATGCCGTTATAACGTACGCAACGGTTGTCGACAGGAAACAAAAATTCTGCTAATCAGGATAGCCTTCTTTGATCGAGGTATGTCAAATTAGTGATGGGCTTATTCGAATCAAAAATAACCGGTTATCCGGTTATTAAAATAACCTGTGTAACTCGGTTTTCGTTCCAAGTATTCGGATGAAAAATAACCTCATCCTGATACGTACTACGTGCCGCGTCTCAGCGACCTGCGAGTGATCGAAATTCTGTAAATAATACGGCATTCATAACTCATATAACCTTTTCTACGTATGTACTTGATTGACCCAAGTGAGGCTCGCGGCTGCTTGTTGATGTTATTAAGACATTTGAGACTCCCAGTCGACGAGTTAAATTTATGGGGCCGTTCCTATTAAAGATAACATTCTGCTGAGTATGAGATAATGGCCTAAATTTTTGCTTCGAAACGCTGTTGATATATTTAATTTTTAATAACTGAGCAGTCGGGGCAAGAAGTGGATTTAGATGTTGAAAATTTTAAGTGTGCGTCCTTAGAACCGCAGAAGGCTGAACGTAGATAAATGATGGATTCTAAAATATACCGATATGATGTGCAAGAGAAAAGGGAAGGGTGACTACTAGAGAATTTTAGGAACTAAAAATAGATTCAATAGATACTTTGTATTCGCATATTTATAATTTCTTTATGATTAGTATTGATATAGCTATTTTCAATGGTTTAAACTCCTTAGAAATCAAATAAAAATTATTTATACAATTATTATAATTAACGATTAACTGAGTTCCTCTGCTATCTGCAAGTTACGATGCCGATGCAGATGACGGTGAACCGCCAACCGGCAAACCGGCTGACTTAATCGAAACGAATCGAGAGCCAAAATTGATTCGAATGATTATTCAAATAATCAATCGGTTATTACCATGATTCGAATGCAAATAATTCGTAAAAATCTCGATCCAGGTACTTCTATTATCGAAGGTTGCTAACCTTTTGGAAAAACCAAACATTTTTTGGGATGCGCTTTTTGAAAAGAGGAGCGCGCGTGATATTTATATTGAAAATGCGATCTCGCATCGATAAGCGAATCGCCAAGAACGCACAAATGAAATGAGGCGTTACATTATTAACAATCGATGTGGATTTTGCTAAAGTCCTTGGCTTGATTTTAAATTTTTTGCTCAATGTGTTTGTAGCAATCAATACACCAGTCAAAATGTATAGGAGTTTTAAAATCGAATTGTTGATGCGCAATCCAAATGTCAATTTTTCCGAGGGTGCTAATTTAGGTTTTAGGGGTGCTTAACACAAACACATGGTCAAAGATTGTCAAAAGTTTTTATTCGCATAAAATACAGGTAAGCGAATTACAACTCTAGCTGCCATAATTCTAATACTGGTTTAAAAAGTGAATTTATTTAATGATTTTTTATTTAATAAAAAATTTAATGTATGTAAATAAAATAGAATTTCTACTAATTTTCCTTATACGATTTATTAAACATATTTTGATTTCAGGCATCGACTAAATTCTTTCAGCCTTTAAAGTGCTAAGTGAGTCGGATAATGACTAATCGGATATATCTGCAGAAAGCAGAAAAAACTGTATTCCTTATTTTATCTCTCTGTGCTTATCCCATTCGCTCTATTTATAATTTAAAACACGTTTTACAACAAACGAGATACAAAAATGTTAATAGTTTTATTTTTTAATATAACATCCATTTATAATACCGCACTTACGTCATCTGTTCGGAAGTTGGTGTATACCTTTGGAAAAGAACTTCTTTGGCTGAATAGCAGTCATCGATGACCTGTTTTAGTTCGCTATCTGTGCAAAATATTCATTCTCTTTAAATATTTCTTCAGTTTTCCAAACAAACAAAAATAAGGTGGTGCCATATCTGGACTGTAAGGTGAGCGATCAATTTCCTGAAACGCACGTTCCTCTAAAGCCTTGTGGACTCGTGAATTGTCATGCAAAAGCAAGATGCTTTTCTGGCGCAAATGTTGGCATTTTTTACAAATGGCATTCCTTGGATATTGTAGTGCATTGGCATAAGTTTCTGCAGTAAGTGTAGTCTCTTGGAATATATTCAATAAACAATATTCTCTCCATGAGCCAGAAAATTGTAGCCATTCACTTCCTAGCAGAAGGTTGGGTTCAGTATTTCTTGGGAGGTGGAGAACCCTTATGGACCCATTGCATGGATTCTTTTACTACGAGTATTACATGTAGTGTTTTTGACTGGTTCCGTTTTAAAATATTTACTTACGTTGAAGAAGCTGCGTGGCGCAGATGGGTAAACGCCAGGCTTGCATTAAGCAAGTCCTCGGTTCGAATCCTGCTGGGGTCGGAATTTTTGCGTATCCTTGGCGATTAGAATCAGGCTCAGTGAGACCATTCACAGTTGGGCATCAAATTAACTGTGCTCTACTCAGAACCACAGACCTAAGAGATAGAGTAACAAGGTCAACACATCACCAAGACACACAACTCACACAATGGTTGCTGCGCAAGCACCAAAGGCGCGCTCCAACTCTGTATCCCGAATTCGGGGCAAGTTGAGCATTGTACCGCCAGATTACAACGTATAAAGCACCAGCCTCTACACCGCAAGGTAAATGAGGTTACATATTATACATACATACATACTTACGTTGGAGGCCAAGCCTGAAGGTTTACATAAAAAGATTTGCCAAGAAGCTAACACACTGTTTTGTTTTAATGTCCAACTTTTTTCATTTATTTAAAAATCTGAGGCGTCCAAGTAATCTTGCTGTCTAAATAAATTTCCAAGTATCGGACTTCCCTAGATTGAGGTATTGGAACACTGTGGGCAACGATAGTTGGGCACTGCTGTAGACGTAAAGTAAATGTCACATGAGCTGGCTTAATTCCGTTTACTTGAATTTGCCATTTGTCCATCCAATGCCAAATAATATTTAGGTGATTTTGAAAGTAACGCGATACGGTTATTGAATTTTCATCCCCAGCGAGGTCTGTCGTATATAGAAAATAAAATGACAGTCCAAGAACACTTCCTTGAGGGACCCCGGAGGTATTCTGACAGTATGTTGAAACTTCGTTGGCAAACTTAACTTACAAATTGCGATAAGGTAAACTAGAGTTCATTATCAGATAATGTTTATGTGCGAGTGTAACCTCAACTGTAAACAATAGTCCCAAATTCAATACTTTGTTGAAGGCTTGCTTTCCAAGCCCTTGTAATAGTATCCGCTATGCTATGGCATTGTTGGATTGTTGAATGGCTATGCCGAAAATCAAACTGGTGATCATGAATAATTTCATTGAGCAGCAATTTTTCTAGGTGTTTGGATACAATAGAAAGAAGGCTAATATGTCGATATGCTGCAGGTCCAGCTGGATCTTTTCCGGGTTTTAATATCATTACTATCTGTGCAGAATTGAGTTGCATTGGCCAGTACGTGAGCCACAATACCCTTATGCAGCAGCTGCGTAAGGTACATTTTTGTAACAAACAAAGTCACACAATTCATCATTCGCTAAAGTGAATTAAGAAAACAACTGATATCATTCGTACAGAAAGATATCACGAGGGGGCTTAAACGTTGACAAATAGTACATTACACAATTAGTTTAGAAATGTGACGTTTATTATTTTACGAATTCCGTAAAACCACTTTTCTAATGCTGTCGTATAGTATTTTATCACATTTCTTATAGAAAGGTGAAATATAAAATTTTTATAAAGCAGTGACATTCAATGTCAAAACATAACCAAGCTGAGCATAACTCGATTTATGTAGTGAAGCATAATAAGCAGGTTCCGTTGATGTTATGTGTTTGGCAGTACTGAAGTGTTGGTAGCACTGTAAGTGTATGTAAAATTTAAGGGTAGGCTTTGTTGGTTATTTGACACTGACTAATCCAAAACTCAATCTGCTAACTTCCAATATGACTAATACTAACAGTGTCACCGACCATGCACGTCAGTATTGCGTAATCTTAAACGAATATCGCCGTTTCCATGCTCTAATGGTTGCTATGGTGCAAAATATCACTTTACTCAACGATTTTGAATGTAGAAATATCATAAATGTGTAGTTTTTCTGTGCAATGCTGGAGCTTCCTAATCGAGGTGAATTTTCCCGACTTGTTGATACCTAAGTTATATTAATTACGTAAATGCTTTACTAGGCGTCAATTAACGAAGTATCTAAAGTTTGGAACGCTGAAGAGTGAATAACTTTGCTCTATAGCTTTATGTACGATTATCGTTCCTACTATTTAAAATAACTTACTATTTATTGACAATTTGTACTAATTTTGAGGTTTTGAATTTGAATTTGCATCATAAAATGCAGTGTTAACTTTGTGTTATTGTTTGGTTAAATTTGATAGAAACACTCCTACATAATGCCTGCTCAGAATCACAAATGTTCTACCCATTTAAACCGTCGTATTTGAGCTTGATACTATTACTGTTGAACACATTATCTATAATATAATTTTCCTTAATGTGTGTTTGTCTGTGTGTCTGTGGCACAAAATAAAATCTCACGTTCCGGCTTCACAGATGTTTATATTTGTTTAGGTTTTGTTTTTCTTATCTTAGCGCTCGGATCGGAGCTTGACCTTTCGCGTATCCTATTTCACGTGCGCGCCGATTCAAGACTCGCAGCGCGTAGCGCACGGTTTGCTTGTTATTGTTATAAATTTTCTTAAATATTGATGATAATATTTGACTAATTTGTTTCAATAGTTAGGAAAAACCTTAATATGTCATTACGCAGTTGTTATTTTATCCACATAACACAAAAATATACTTCTTATATAGCTCGGCTCAGCTTCTTGGGGTTGGCATGTTAATCAGAAGACTGGAGCAGTGATTGATTAAGATTTTATTTCGTGGATATAGATAAAAATGTACTTGTAATTAATATGTAATGTAATTAATAATTAAGTTGTAATAACTTAAGTGATGAGGGTGCGTGATTACGCGCTGGCTGTACTGGTAGCTCTTCTTTCTGTACGGAGTGGTGATTACAGGCTCGGAGTTGGCAAGGGCACGAAGAAGCGCTCGACCAAGGTGTGGGGCCTAAAAGGAAACAAGTAAAATCTGAGGGGCTGCATCAGTCTCTGGATGGTGATATCGGAGTTGAGTAACGGTTCGGCCTCCTGCAGGGTGCGTCATGCCAGGCGTTGAGAGATTCCACCTTAACGAAACTGTGAAGTTGGTAAACAACAGACCGGCCTCCTGTAGGATGCGTAGTGTCAGGCGTGAAGGATTTCCATCAGAACGGGCTGTGGGAGCTGGTGAACAACGGCCTTTTGGAGGAGATTAGCTGCGGGGCGATCCGGGATGCTCGTCCGCCGATAATGCTTTTAGCTGTTGATCAGTTATGGACAGCGTTGCGTAATTCGGCGGTTAAAGGTGCTTCGAGGAGTAAGCAGTTTAACGGCTCGTTTTCAACCGTCGCGTGTAAACAGAGCCGGCTCTGTTCTAGAGGGGAGGATAGTTTAAAATTTCTATTAATTCGTTGTTCGACTTAAATTGTAGACATCATGACGCCGCATCAAATGGTCTATGGAACAGTGCGCGGAAAGCGGGCGTAATTAATAAATCATATCACACAGAATAGTTATTTGCTGATGTTAGTACAGAAACGTAATTTTTTAAAGTGCGAACATCAGATACCTTGTTTATAATTTCAGGTTTTAGGATATTAGTATTTAATGTCCTTACTATTCTAATTTTTTAAAATGTATAATGCTTTAGAAATTTGGGAAAAATGACCAAAAACAACATTCTACAGGATTGCAGGATTGGCAAATGTACTTATTTCAAGTTTAATGATTGTCGAGAATTTGTGCACAACGTATAAAACTGTCGGCAAACCGAGATACAGTAAAATTACAAGTATATAAAGATTTAAATTTTAAGTTCTCCCTTTGTTTCTTTTGATACTCTACATATATACATACATACTCCGGTTCTCTTCTACCTTTCGGTGTCGAGGGGTGCTGCTCTTAGGGTTGATCTACACAAAATTGTTTCCATAGCTTCCTGTTCATGGTCATCTCTTTTGCTCTAGACTGAGTTACTCATCTTCTTTCAAATATCTTCCCTATTTTCTTGTTTCGCGTATTTCTGGGTCTTCCTCTGCTTCTTTTATTGTCCGTAACCATTTCCCATATTTTCTTTACAGTTCTGTCGTCTTTCATCCTTACAAGGTATCCAAACCAGCGCAATTGTGTTTTCTCTATATAGGTAAACAGTGATTTTACTTTTAAGATCTTTCAAATGTATTCATTTTTGATTCTGTCCTTTCTTGTAACTCCTTCTATTTTTCTTAGGATTCGCACCTCACATGCTTTCAATTTAGTTTTTCTGTTTAGGTGTTAATACCTAAGACGTGCGTTAAGATTGGTAAAAAACGGATTTATATATTTTGATCTTTGTATGCTTTGACACGTCCTTCTGTTTTTCTGACGTTGTACAAAGCAGCTACACTTCCAATTTTGTTATTTATTTCGGGTTCGTTGTTTCCCGTGTTAGTAATTATAGATTCTAGGTATTTAAAATTGTCCACCTGTTTTATCCGACTGTTATCTAATTTCACACTAAGTTCCTTTTTGTCCTTTGCTATTTTCATTACTTCTGCTATTTTAATATTGATTCTCATTTCGGTATTTTGTATCTCTTCTCTTCATATTCGTATATTTGTTTGTAATGATTTTTCATTTTCAGCTAAGATTATTTAATCGTCTGCATATATAAATTATTCCGCCATCTTAACCGTTTCTAGCCGTCTCACTCCTACTCCAATACTCTACTGCTATCATATCCATAACTAAAATGAATAATAGTGCACTGACTACCCCTCCCTGTCTAACGCCTTTTGTTGTTATGAATTCTATTGTGCATTGGTTTTCCATTCTTATTACATTCCTTGTAATGGAATACATACTTTTTATTGCTTCTCTGGGTTGTTCGCTTACATTTCTTTCTTCTAGTTCGTCGCATATATCATTCCTCTACACGCTGTCATAAGCTTCTTCTATGTCGATGAAGCAAACTTAGACATGTCTGTTGTGGCTTAGTTTCTTTTCGCTCAATTGCCTCTTGCTGAATATAAGATCTTGTGTGCTTCGCCCAGCTATAAAACCGCATTGGTTGCCATTTATAGCATCTTCCACCTCCTCTCGTAATCGTGTTTCCAAAATTTTCTCATATATTTTACTTGGCACACTCATGAACGCAATGCCTCTATAATGATCGCATATACTTGCGATCCCCTTTTTGTGTATGGGTACTAACTATTATTGCAGTGCTCCAGTCTTGGGGTCTTTTCTTTGATTTCCATATTTTTGTTATTAATTTATGTATGATTTCATGTCCTTTGTTTCACATGTGTTTCACCATTTCCGCATTTATCCCATCTTTTCCGGCTGCCTTGCCAGCCTTTAGATTCTTTATTGCGTCTTTTACTTCATCTATTGTTATGTCCTGACTTTCTTCTGTACTTTCATTGTTTTCTGTAGTGTTTACTTCTGTTGTCGTTTTTATAATTTTTTTTCTTCTATTGTTGCATCTAGTAGGTTTATAAATATTCGTACCATCTGTTTAATCTTTCTACTCCAGTAGATAACATTTGTGCGGCATTGTCCCTTATTGCTTGTATTAGATCTATTTTTTGCTTGCGTAATCTCTTTATGACTTTAAAAGGCATTTTTGCATTTTATTTTCCGTCTTCCTCCATTTTTCTTCCAATCTGTTCCCATGCTGCTCTTTTGGCTGTTGCAACTATTTCTTTCATTAGCTTTCTTTGTGTTTTGTATTTAGTATAGCTGTTGTCGCTTTTGTTATTTAAATAGTTTTTCCATAACTTTTTTCCTTTTTTACCTCTACTTTTATGATTTCATCCCACCAGGCTGTTTGCTTTATTTTCTTTGACATTTAGATATTCCACATACTTCTGTAGCACTTTGTATTATTATTTCTTTAAGTTTATTCCACATTTCCTCTACTTTTCCTCTACAATTTAAAAAAATGTGGATCTTGTTTATTTCTTCTTCTATTCGTTTCTTGTATTGAATCTGTGTTTCTTCTTTTTGTTAGTTGTAGGTTTTTATACTATGATGTTTCGTTCCTTTGTTTTTCATTTGCTGCTTTACTTTTTCTTTTCCTCTCTGTTTAACGACTACCAAATAGCGGTCGCTTCCTATTTTAGCTCCTCTTTTAACCCTTACATCTTGGAAAATACTTCTTTATTCATTTCTTACAAAACAAAGTTTATTATTGATTTTTCGCCTCTCCTTTTAATTACTCTTGTGAATCGGTGTATATCCTTGTGCTGAAATAGCGTATTAGTAACCACTAAATCATTTTGTAGACAATAATCTATCAATCTTTGCCCATTATAATTTTTGTAAATCTCACAAACTTTCCTATCGTATTACCAGCATCTTCCGTGTTATTCCCAGTACTACCATCGATGTCGCTTACTATAATTAGTTTGTTTTTGCTGTTATCGGTTATGTCCTGAAGGTCTTCTTAGAGTATACTTTATTTCTTTTTGTGTCATCTTCTGAAGGGCCGTAGGTAATTATTATTGTATATATTTCTTTGTCGTCTCCTTCTATTGCAATTTTCATTATTCTTTCGTTAATAAAGTCCACTTCTCTTATTTTGTCAACATCTTCGTTTCGGGTCAAGCATGCTACTCCCTCCCTTTTGCTCGTTTATTATATGGTACACCCCTAGAGTACATTTGGTTTCCTTCAATTTCTACATTTCCTTTTTTTTCTTGTTTGTTTCCTTAATTGCTAAAATTCTAGTATTTGTATTCTGGAACTCTTTTGCGAGTTAAATTTCTTTGCCAATCACAGATTGTATATTCCATAATCCTATTTTCCTTTGCCATTTTCTTTGCATGTTTGTATCTTTTAAAGCCTGGTCAATTTCTTTTGGTGAAGGTCGTGGGCTTATTCAACTTGCCCCACAGCTCGTATTTATATTTTTGGAGGCATTGGCTGGTTTTTTGGCTCCTTGGTCAATTTTTCCAGGTTCTAATTCCATATCCATGTTTCACCATTTATTATCAGTTTATTATAATAAATTTGCACTTGTTTGTCTTCAGTTCTTTGGACCTTGATCCTTTAAACTTATTCTTATTTCTCATTACGTCTACTTTATCGTCCCATTCCTTCAACTTTGCTACTACAAAAGGCTCTTTATTTTGTGGTTTTATGACATATTCTGATTCAATATCTGCAGTTTTTTTCTAGATTTACCTCTATAAATTCTTTTACTGCAGCTGTAAGGTCATTCTCGCGTATTTGGACTCTTTTGATGGTTATATTATTTCTATTTCCTTTCCGTTTTAAATTCTTCATTTGTCTTTCTAAGTTTACTAACTTTTCTTTTAACTCTTTATTTTTGTTCCTTAATTGCATCATTTTTCTTGATAATTTTTATTATTATTATTCATGATGAGTACATAAAGATTTCAATTTTAAGTTCTCCATTTGTTTCTTTTGATACTCTAATTAATAGCAAATATTTATTTTAGAATTTGACATAATATTGAATAAATCAAGACGTTGTTTATCCCAATTCAGCTGGTTAAGGGTCTACCACACTTTACATGCACATGGTCCCCGTATTGAAAATTTACTTTTTCTAGCTTTAGAGTTTAGATGATTCTTAGCAAACTGAAGTCATATTCATTTTACACACCTGCTTTAAAAATAACTTTTGTACTATTTAAGGTTAAAATATTGGTCGTTCATTTATTACTAATTATAAATGACAGATTCAGCGCGATTCTAATATTTATTTTATAATTTAAAAAAGTGGGATTTTATAACTTTACTAATTGTCAAGAACGACTTTTGCTGTTATGGTTGCAACAATACCTATACAGTATACAGTATAAGTTTATTCGCATACTGCTACTGCTATGTCGATTTAATCGGTTGAATTTGGTAATACAGTGTAGCTTTAATGTAAATATAATATGCTAAATGCTAAATTACAAGACACGACTTATCAGTAGTTGGACATGGTTGTAATTTACCAGTTATTTGTTTTGTTATACCCTAATTGCATATTAATGGAATAAAATTCAATAATCTGCATACAAGTTATGCATCGACGCGCCGTGAGCTTGAATATGTTAGTATATTAATGTGTGAATAATCCTCCAAATAATTTCCCAATGTATCCCGTAGTAATAAGCAATTCGCAAATGTGAAATTTTCCAGTAAAGTTGAAACTTCGGAGCAGTACTTTATAGTGCTACGTCAATATGTCGTTTTTGTCTGACTGTCAAAGAACATAATATATTTTCGAATCTCCAAAGTCTAGAACTCTGCAATCGCGAGTTTATTTCCCTTAGGACACGGAAAATATCAATTTTGCTCGCGATGCAGACTCGACATTTTTGCTGTGCTGCTTAGGCCGTTTGGTTACAAATTGTTGTATTAGAACCGATGATGATGACGGCAGTGGCATCATTTGTGGTCACGGAGAATCATTCGTCCTGCTTTCTGTTGTAGTACTGAATAAATCTTGAGTTCATTATGATATTGTTGGGGTTTCGCATTAGGGCGCGTATATCAACGTTATGCCAGCATAATAGAGCCTTCTTGCACTAATAAACCGGGAACGAATCGATAGCCCTTTTGTATAAAGAATGGTAGTCCTTAAATATAAGCAATACTGCCTTCTCCGTCGCAGAAGATACCAGATATGATTTACTATGCAGCACAATAGGCGGTTACAATTTTACGAGCAGTAACTTTAAATTTAGCCAAAGTTCTACAGGGCTGGAGGTTTTGTTTAAATTAATAATGTTGTCGGGTAAAGCGCTTTACAGATTTCTCTGTAAAGAATGGTGTATTTGATTTAGAACATCAGTATTCACTCCTTTCAAAGCAAATAAAGTGGCAGTTGAAACATTCTAATATAAAAATATCAAGGATTTTAATTTTATATTTTTATTAAAAGTTGCATATTGTATAAATCCGTGGTCGGGCAATTTAGTTCTAGAATTGGCTTAATAAAAAGAAACACAATGGGAGTAGCACGAAATATGTTTGATATGTATTCAAAATAATCTTCATTTACATTAATATAGTTATTGCAACGTTCGAAAAGTTTTTAAAGCAAGCTGAGTTCAATTCAGCGGTTACAGTTTTCTTAATATCGTTTATGTCCTGTAATGGTTTCCATTTGAAAACAATTTTCACTTTAGGAAAGAGAAAAACATCTTCTGGTGCCAAGTCAGGTGAGTAGGGTGGGTTACTGATCTCAATAACTTCGCGTTTCATGAAAAATGAATTCACAATCAGTGCAGAATGAGCAGGTGCATTATCATACAACAAGAACCAACTACCCTTTCCTCAAAATTGCGGTTGCACTGGAGATACGCCCTGCAACAATCTCTTCATTACTTCATTAGAATGCACTATTTCTTCAGGGACAAATTCTTTATGAATCGCATCCTGTTTATCAAAAGAGATAATCAGCATGCTTTTGATTCTGGATTTTTGCAAACGCTCTATTGTTTCATTTCAGGATCGTACTGACTTATCACCAGTAATAATGCAGTTATGTATTAGTTTGCGCACGTTGCAGCTTTTCCCAACTTTTGCTCATTCCTAAGATTGTGCGGAACTAACGTTGCACAGCTCTTCCTCTTTTCTAAATATTAATTGAAACATTTGTCGAATTGTCTCCATATTGATATTGAACTCATCTGCCATCATTCGGAGAGTCATTCGATGATGTTTTATCACAATTTTACGAAACTTTACAATCGAATCTGCATTTCGAAAGACCCACCTACGTGCGCTTCTAGCGCTCACGACCATTTTTGAAACGTACTGTACACAGTTTTCAACATCTCGTAAGTTTCTTTTGCAGTTTTATCTAGTTTACAGCAACATTTAATATTCACTCGCTGCTCCATAATTACTGACAGAAACACGATAGCGTCCTGCGCAGAAACTAACAGCTGTTCAGTCGTCACTTGACCACCCTCTATTAATAAATCTGTGCACTATTATGTGCTACTTTACTGTTGGTTTAATTTCACGTGAGTTGAGTGCTACAGCGTCAATCCAGGAATTAGATTGCTAAACGGTGTAATAAAAAATTGGCTATGTACATTGTATTATAGTTTTTACTTTCTTGTGTTAAGTGAAACATATTTTGTACATTTTTAAAAAAGCTTTTGTAATTTAAAAATTTATTATTTTAATCGGAGTCTGGTGAAATTCTATTGTTGTGGTTTTTATAATGCCTTCAAAAATTAGCTGCGTTCTAGAATGCTTCTTTGTTTCTAGTACGTTGAATAATACGCTAAAACTGTACGTCCGCACCAGCCTACATATTAGGTGTACACAAGCCAAACGTATTAGTTGATAAAAGTTAATGTTCACGCTACTGCTTACATTATGATTTTTACTTTCCTCGTCTGAAAGACGAAGGAAGTATTGTAATAACGAAAAAATGACCTTCCGAGATTTCTTCAGATCTTCACGTTTCAGGGTCCCTAGATGACGAAAAACATATTTTCTTAATTCTGTCTGTCTGTCTGTCTGTCTGCTTGTTGACGGTATAACTCAAAAACTATTTATTGGAGGAAGGTCATATTTTGCATACACATTATATATATATATATCTGTCATGCAACCGTGAACATTTCCGACAGATATATGCAGAGTGGGTACCTTAAAAAAATTAAATTGTGTTTATTTTTGCGTTAGTTTTGAAATAGAAGGAAGTAATAATTTTCACATAGGTCAGGCTTTACACTGGCCGATAATAGGACTCACCAGATACAGGATAATGTCACAAAAGAGTCGAAACGTTTCAACTATAAGACCGTTCTGTTCAAGAGAGGCGCGCGCCGCACTCGTTCCAATGTCGCAATGGCGCAGACGTAAAGTCGATGTGGTTACAATCTAGTACGCAGATACGGCGGAGTTCAAATCCCCCCAGCGGGCTACATTTTTTTATTTGAAAATGTATTTAATGTATTAGAAACATGAAGACATTTTTACTGCTAACTTAATTTGATTTTTAAAATTATTTTGTGGCACAATGTGGATGAGGGAAGTTCTGGGTAAAGCCTTTTACAGATTTTTTTTTGTGAGTATGGATTATGTATTATCCCAAATCAGGTAAAGCAAGAAATTAAGGAAACGACAAAGTTTACTAAAACGTATGAGTTGTATGTTGGTATATAGATTGTGAACCAATACAAAGTATGGGTTCCACATGTGATTTGTGGTTCATATCCATCGATGCGAGGAAAAATTATACAGTGCTATTTGCCATACTAACAATGTGGGGATTACTACAGAACTATGTGGGTGCTACTTTTGTGCAGTGGAAATTTTAAAACTGCGAGACAGTGACGAACGACTGGCTGATAAACAATATGTTTAATAATTGGGTTTCGTTCTTCTAGGCAGGAATTCGAAAGACAACTCTGTTTCTTCTAAGTCAATCTTTATTCCTTTATCAAGGCAAAAAAGTGAGGTTAGTAAATCATAACTGGGGGAAAGATGAAAGAAAAAGGCATATCAACAGGTTAAAATTAAAAACAACGGTTATGAAGCCAGTTTACATCATATTTGATTCATAAAATACAAGGAGATACATTTCTTTAAAATTCGAGTCATGACTAGACAACATCACAAATATGAAAAAATTTTGTGGCATTGTGATAATTTGTTTTCCACACACTGTAGGGAAATGTACTGTGATCCTAAAACAAAATCGTTTAGAAAAGTGGCATTTTTCTGTGTAGCAACTGCAAATCGTTTAGAAAAGTTGTACTTTTCTGCATGCAACTTATGGTTTAATTCCTAAATGCACAATATGTCACATGCTTTTAGTTATTTTAATATCCACATTTTATGTTGTTTCCCACAGTACGTGAAAAAATACTTTATCCATGTTCGACGTACCGTGCACGGAAAACTATACTTTTCTCTATTGGTTGTACAATATACTATAGCATTAAATACAATTGGAAAGTGTCCAGCCAAGTGATTTGGGCTTGGCAGCTATTGCAATCTGGAATCTTAATTTATTTCATTCTTTTTCTATTTCAAAATTTGGGCTTATACCTACTGTTAATCCTACCACTACTTTTATAGTGTCGCTATTAAATTCTTTTTACTGTGTTGAAACACTTTAAGCGATGTATGTATTTGTATTATTTATTTAGCTGGTGGCGAATTTTCACTTATTTCACTTTTCAATTTCCTTTTACACCATCGTTAGTGCTGATTTTTATTTTTTACTGCCTCTTTGCTCAGAAATATCGTTTTGTTGTTTATACGCCATACAATATATATTTTTATTTTTATATTTGTTTATTCGCAACCATATATGTAATGTTAACATTCCTGACCTCATTTGAGTGGGGGAAGTCGTACATTTCAGCCCGCTACTTCCTGACCGCTGAGTAGGTAGGGACAGTGGGAATCTCGTGGATCCATGCATGCGCGTCACAACCTGTCGTATCATAATATAATAATTTTGTTAATTATTATTTAGAATAAAGTGGTTGCGAATAAAATAGTATACAAACCTCGACAGGAAGTTTCCTTAGTCTCGAGATAATAGCTGATTTCGACGCTTTGCGTCTCAATCAGCTAACTAATCTCTCGACAGTAATGAAACACTTCCCATCTCTGGCTGTAATATACTATTACAGTCTCCTAATATCCTGTTTTATTTAATTTTTGCATTCTCTGTTTACCAAAGTATAAATTTCGTTCTTTTTGGAGGCTACTTTTCACGTACACGTCCTCCTTCTGCTCTATTCTTGTGGTTTTTGCTACCCTGTTCTTTATGCTTTTACTTCTTTTATTAATATCTAAATGTAAGGGCATTATTCGAGGGCTTAACAAAAAATCCAGTCTTTGCCATTGTAGTGGAGAACAAAAAAAAAAAATTTTAATAAATATAAATGAACATTTTAAAACGTTCAGTTTTCTCAGTGCTTACGGGCGTAATTGAAAACACTTTGATTTCTATTAATTTTGTAGTTCATGTCTAGTTCTCCACAAAATTATTTTTTACTTGGACTTTTGTTGGCCTCGACAATGGTTTTCAGAAGCCCCGAAACAAAAACAAGGTAAGAGGTTTGAAGATCTCATGGCCTACTATTTGTTTTCATACTTGAAATAAGCGTTTACTAACACCTTGTATATTGCAATCTTTTTAGATTTTTCTTATTTCGAATTTTTCACCCATCTAACACTCTGTAGATAATATAGAATAAATAGTGTTACTAATTATATTATATATATATTTGGGTTAATTATGTACAATATATTCAATGTACAATAATTAGACAACTAATGTTGCATCCCCACACCCATCCTCCATGCCTCACGATCGTATGCTAGATTCTCTTCTAAGTCTCTTTTATTCATGGATTTCCTAATTCCTTCATTCCAGGACTTGCGTGGTCGTCCTTTCTTCCTTCTCCCTGGTGGTGTCCATCCAAATATTCTTTTTGGCCATCTTTCTTCGTCCATACGTAATAAATGGCCAAACCATTTTAAGCCCTTAATCTCAATTCTATCTATAACCGTTTCCTTTGCTTCCATCCGGTTTCTGATTTCTTCATTCGTTATTCTATCTAGTCGTGATACTCTGGCACTTCTGCGGAGGTAATCCATCTCAACTGCAAGTAATCTATTCTTTTCATCTTCTTTTATTGTCCATGTTTCGCAGGCGTAACATAATACTGTTTCTACCATGGTTCTACCAATATTCTTCTTGTTTTTTATAGAGATATTCTTGTCCCACCATAGAGAGTTTAAAGCACCAATTACTTTTCTTGAATTTAGGATTTTCTGCTTAATTTCTTGTTTTCCTAAGCCATCTTTGTCTATTATACATCCTAAATATTTAAATCTATCCACCTGCTTTACGTTGGTATCCTCATTTAATAAGACTTCAAATTTTGCTTCGGAGTTTATTACTAGATATTCGGTTTTCTCTAGACTAATTTCTAGCCCCCACTTCGTATATTCTTTATATAATCTTTTCAGCATGAATTCCAAATCATATGCATCTTGAGCTATTACGACCTGATCGTCTGCGAAACTTAGGGTAAATAAATTATGGTCATTGATTGGTACACCCATTCCCCCACAGCTGCGTTTCCAGTTCCTCAACGCTACTTCAATATATATATTAAAAAGTAAAGGGGATAAACTGCAACCCTGTCTGAGTCCTTTGGATGTAACCATTGTTTGTGATTGTTGGTGGTTTTGCTTTACAAGCGACACATTGTTTTCATATAGTTCTTGCATAATATTTATCAGATGGGAATTTGTACCTATAGTTTGTAATGCCTCCCATAACTTGTTCCTAGGAACATTGTCGTAAGCTTTTCGCAAGTCTATAAATGCCAAGTGCACCTCGTCATTTTTTGAAATTTTCTTCTCTAGTAGCTGTTGAATTATGAAAATGTTGTCCACGCAAGAGCGGCCAGGGGTGAAGCCACTCTGATCTTCACCAATAGCTTTTCCTACATCATCTCTAAGACGTTTTTGTAATATTTTGGTAAAAAGTCTACTTAGGGTACTATTAATGCTGATTCCTCTGTAGTTATTAGGATCCTTTTTATCTCCTTTTTTGTGGATCGAAATGATATGCGAAGTCTTCCATTCTGTTGGAATAAGCGTTTGTTGCAGACAGATATTCATAAGTATTTTAATTCTTTCTGCTAGTATAGGTCCTCCAGCTTTAATTAATTCTATAGCTATGTTTCCTGGACCAGGGGATCTACCGTTTTTCATTTCCATAATTATATTACTATTTGATAAACGAAGTGGCGTAATTTTATTTCCAAGGTTAGTGTCTTGCACCTTCATCAAAGCGCCAGCAAATAATACAATCAAAAGGGAATTAACTAAAAGTGAAGGTAGGAATTATCTACAATACATTAATATGATGCAGTGAGTATTATTTGTTTAAATTTTTATTATTTAGCATTTCTTTGCTGCTTGTGATCCGTTTTTTTTATTGTTGGGCTTCCCACAAGAGGTGCTCATTTTAGATCCAGCTATCCATTGCATTGATGGTTACATAAGTATTTCAGTAAGACAAATTGCATAAAAGGTAAAAACCAATAGATATTAATTATTAATGTAGACGTTCTGTTGTTTTCCTCCACGGGTGTCCAGAAATATAAAAGATAAAACTTATAAATTCCCAATAAAATCCATTTCCAATATACGCATACCCTTTTTCGGTCTTGCGTGGTCCTTATATCAATATAACAAAGTTGTTACTCTACTTCGATACTATGGAAAGATATTCGTGTAAAACTGTATAAAATATTTCCTTAACCATCGAATTGCAATGTTCGAGTGGAACGAAGATGAAAAAGAAAAATCAGTTAAAGTAATTTAATGGTTATGCATATATCAATTCACATTGAATTTAGAAAATAATATAGCATTTTCTCTAAACATTCTTGCTTTGTAAAACGGGGATATGTAGCGTAGGCTGGAATCTTTGACAATTTATCAAAAATTTCGCAGTTGGTATTCGAAGGGAAGAAAACAGTTATTGAAAGGACGTTTGTAGTAGAACCTGTTTTCTCAGGTAAACAAAATCCTGAATTTTTTATTACATGAGATTGTACCTAGTTTGCCTTTATTGCGCAATTAGAGTGTTAATGTGGCCATCAAATGTAGATTACCAATACGTTAAAAAATTCCTGTAGTAGTGTTAGTTAACTAACGCTCTAATTCGATTATGAAAAATAATAGCCTAAAACCAATTTACTCAAATGCTGAAATATCTAGAAACGCCTAGAGCTAAATCCTGTGGGGTAAAAACGTTAAAGCACGGTATTAGATCATGACGATGTTTCTTATATATAAAATATGAAAGGAATACTGGGAAGTGGATTCTGTAACATGCACTGTAGTATTGAGGTAATTGAAAAATATCATAGGCAATTTGATATGCGTGTAAAATTGAAGTCCCATATTTTTGAATAATTGTAATGGTATTTGTTTATAAGAGAACTGGCTGTACCACGCGGCGCATTTAAAATGTAGGACTGCTGCACAGTAAAACATCATCATAGAAATAATAAGGGTGTGTTTAAACGCAGCGTGTGGGCGACTGTGGGTCCCATTCGGTAAGGCAGTAATAAACCCTCATTATTATTAAATGAAATGTACTTGTGTTCGTAGTGTTAAAAAACACAATCAATAGGCACAATAAGTAATTGTGTTGTAATAATATCAATATTAAAAGTAATGGGAAGTTTGTTTCGAAAACCCGAAAATAGTAAACTGTTGAAAGAAGCCTTGGTACTTTTGCCGTTTTAACACGGCATGTAGTGTTATGCATTATTTAAGAGGTATAAAAAGTGCTTCGTTGATGATGATGCTGTTTATCACTCTGAATAGATAGGAAAATAAAATACACGCAGCATAACAATTACGATTATGCCAATCACTCTGATTTAGTTAAAATAAAAGCCTAAAGCAATTGAAATGTTAATAATAATTAGTAACTTTTCCATTATTTAAGATTTTGTAGTAGCAAATTATTAGGGTTACCACTAATCAAGTACTGAATTTAAATAAACTTTAGAATGTAATGTTTGATATGTGAAAGAGAAAAGAGTCATTTCTAATTCGTATTCTGATCAATTTGTACCTAGGAATCAAATTTAAGCTGATTTCTAGGTTAACATTTGAATTGTAGTTATAAGCTTTGGAAAAGTCTTAACAGGATTATAATATAAGTACCCGCTATCAAACGTGTTCTGCTTTATACTGACAATAAAAATGTGAAGGTAATTATGCAAAAGCTGGGAGTATCCATGGATTCATTAGGTCTTCAGTTCTTAAGAGCGCTGCTGTATTTCATAAAACCACTTTAAACTTAGCCAATTTTACATAATCGCATTTAAGTATTTATTTGAGTAGTAGTAATTTCAACGTAACGTTTTAAATGAGTACTGTCATTAATACCTAATTTTTTATAATTGTTTTGCATGTTGCAGTTTTTGATAAAGTTTCCAAACTGCGGTAAATTGAGGTCGGGGTATGTATACCAAGTATGTCTTAAAAGTAAAGAGGCAAAATCCGTATGGCCAATGTGGCACCTCTGCATTAAGACTAAGTGCACCAATACAATATAATAAACACAAGAAGAGTAACGGTACACAATAAAATTATATAATGTTTAACGGAAATGTCGTACATAGAGAAAAGACAAGGTTAAAAATTATGAGGGATCGACTATATCGGTGATTATATAACATAACAATGTTGTTTATTTTGCCATGCCAACGATTAATTAACCTTTTTTACATACGTTCTAACAGGGCTCAATTCAATATTACGACAACGCACCAGTTTGTAACGGTACAAATCGGCATTTACGACTAGCGCGTAAGCTAACTCAAAATGGGGAATGTACTTCATAGGACCGCTGCTCCAGCCCGTTACAAAAGAGTAGCCGTCTAACTTCAGTGGAGCGAGGGGGTCCAACACGAGATCACACAGGGCAACGGCCTAATAAACGAAAAGCAGATCTTAATTGCTAGAGCGCCACCACGATTCCTACAAGGGAATATGCATTGGTGAACCCACCGAGGAAAAGTGGAAGCAGAAGGGATTCACCTTTCAACTATAATCTTCGCAGTGGCTTTGTCAGCGAGCCAAGTGCAACATCATCGGACCTACCTTTCGAAGGGCTCACTTGAACAGCTGGCCAAACATTTATTGCACTGGAAAATGCATACACAAATAGCATGTTCAACATCTAAAGAAAACCACAGTTAAACAAACATGAAATGTATTAGCAAAAATATTTAAATGGATAAAAGTTGCATAAAAATGCGAAATGGGTTAGTAAATGTTAAATATTTATTGCGCAACGTCTTAATCTAGTAAATATGTGGTAAACTTGGCATCAAATACAGGAATGACTTGTGAACGGTATTGACATTGAACAATTCAAAGCACTGACTCAATAAACAGCAATGAAATGCGGTAATCAACTAAAAAGGGTACAAATGCGACACATACTTCATCTGCCACTATGTGAAGTTAAACAGCTTCATGTAATTTGACGGCAATGAATTAAACTGACAGGTAAATAACTATAAAAGGTTTCGAAAATGTAATGATATAAACAATAAATGTTACAATTACCGCAACATCACGCAAACTGTCTGACACTTCGGCAAAACACTCGGTACTTAAAATTCGCACTGTAGAGCTACTACAATATTACGGTACCTTTAAGAAGCTTGGCTTAGCAGCAATCGATGTCCTATCCTTCTTCACACGGTTGCTTTCCAAACACTGCCGCAGACACCTAAGGAGACTGCACCAAATCAACGGGAAGCGGCTGGCCGACGGGACGAAACCGCACGGGAATTCGTAGAATGGTATGACACGACAAGCGGGAGCTTCGCGATACATGAATAAGCCGACACTGAGATCTCACGGAGAATCCGCCAAACGACGTGTTAAGGGGGCTGCTACTCTCCACTATAAACGAAATCTCAAAGGCATACATCGGCAAACAACAACAACACCCAGTTCGCCCTCTACCACGTGTAGTTCAATAAGTCCATAAAGGCGGAACACAAAACTTACTTCACATCGACGGGGGTTCCAATATAGGGATCAAAACATACGTCACACACACACACACACCAAGGGAACAAACCGTTAACCGGTTATCATGCAATAAATAAACGTAAGCCTCACCTACGCCACCGGAAGGGTGCGTGGCGGGACTACAACTTTAAAATCACTTGTTGATTCTAGCCATGTCCGGTTACAAGTGGCGAAAAAGCGTGCTAAAACAGCTCGCATCGAAAATGAACGGTAGCGAAACCTCCTACTCGCTCAGTCTAACGCACGGCAACTGCCTTTTATTTAGGCTCTAATACGTACAAGAGTTCACGTCGCCAGACGGGTCGATAAGAAACACGTGCGCGCCAATAGGCCCGAAACAGCGATAACACAGAAAGAGTGCATTTAAAACTGCTGGCTGCAAGCGAATAATTCGAAATACCCATATGCAGGCGGAATTGTAATTTCTTAATTAAGAAAATAATGCTAATTATCCGTACGTTCATACAAACTAAAAAATGTCCTTACAACGTCGTCTGCGCTGATTATAATAAAGTCCCTTCAATCATTCTAAAATAAACAATAGTTGCCCTAAAATCGCGGTAAAAATGAAACTGCACTTTTAAGGTTCAATTTGTGTGACAGCTGACAGTCTCTGTCTCATTATTTTATTGTTGACGAAAATGGTTACAGTCGAAGTTGTGCCCCGCCTTTCGGCACTACTCAAGTTTGTTACGTCCTTTAGACACGCGCTATTATGCTAACTGTTTGGCTGACTTATCCTAACTTAACTAAACTTATGCGACATTGTTTACGGGTGGCTTTAATGTCCTTGCACTTAACACCTCTTACATACTTACTAAGTCTACTCTGACAGTCTGACCTGACCACTGCACTACCGTCGGTTTTTGCACCACGCCGCACTCAGTTTCGCACTCATATCTCACTCGCGGTCCGGTCGTAACCGCGGCAGCCCACATCCTCTCCCCAGCTAGTGCTCGTACCTGGTCTATGTTCTCGAGCCACCAGAGTCCGTGGACAGTTAGCTCGGCGTCACCCCTACCTCTTGCAGACAGTGTCTGTCTTCCTGTTGCTGGTATAACTCAAAAACTATTTGTTGGAGAAAGACAATATTTTGCATGCAGATGTATATGCTTTCCTGGCATGAAACTAAAAAAACTTCGGTAAAACATAAATACAGGTTGGACATCTTAAAAAATTCAATTTTTCGTATTTTTCCTTTAACTCAAGAACTATTACTTAATTGAGAGTAATATTTTGCACATAGCTTAGGTTTTTACCCTTGTAGAAAAAAGGCATCTTTTGGAGCAGATATATACAGGGCAAGTAAAAAAAAATGTTTACTTATTACTCTTTAACTTAGAAATAGACAAAAGTAATAATTGTCACATAGCTTTAAACTTGGCGAAAATAGCACCAAACAGAAACAGGGTAAACGTAGAAAGAGTAAAAAAATACGCCGCGTAGAGTACAGATGCGGAGGTCCTCCATGAGCGCGTGCGATACACGGGTGGAATTAAAATCGCATTCGCAGGCGCTGTAGTTCGAATTCAACCACTGGTAATTTTTTTTATTTGAAAAGTGATGTAATTCGCATTGCCAAGTGTTTCCTTTTATTGTTTCAGTATTATTAGAAACGTTAAGATATTTTTAACCCTATTTTCATTTAATTTTTGTTTAGTGTCACAACGTGCGAGGAAGGTTCTGAGTAAAACCTTTTATAGATTTTTAGGTTGTATTTTCTTACAATTGGCAACACCACCTCTTTTATGCCCATTTTGATAAATACAAACAACCCTTGTCTAAAGTTAAACGTCAAACACAGTTCAAAATTTGAATTTCTCAAATTAAAATGCTGGGTCAATAGACAGTGATCAACGCAGACGATGTTTACATAGAATAAATTTGAATAAAAGCAACACTTTTATAAATAGTTATGTATTTTATGAAACAGGTTTGCTCAGAACTAATAATATTTTAAAGATTAATTTAGGTAAACGTCAAAACAAACAGAATATTTGTACTGTCTTGTCAACAACACACTGATAATAAGGTTTTATTCCGGTCAAAACTAGAGTTGCTCCTTCGTAATTTTTAACATTGCTGTTTTCTTATATACAACATTTCCGTTTACACCCTGTATGTAATAACTGAAAAATGCTTGAAATGTTAAGAAAATCATATATAGGTGCTGCTGTGCTCCGTTTCTTTGTAACGGAACCATGATGCGTTGTTCCTTGTGACAGAAATGGTGTTATTGTTTAGACATATATTGAAGACGTCCATGTCCATCAATACATCACTATCTATTTTGGTTGCCTCGATAACAATTTTGTCTTCACCAAGGGCTTTACTATTTTTCACCTTCTCCCAAGCGTAATGAATGTCTTCCTTTGTGGTGTCGTGAATTTCTTCAAATTCCCTGTTCATCCATTTCAGCAAGGCAGGTTCCGTTGGTGTTAAACTATTTTCACGTTTATAAAGCTTTTCGTGAAAATCTTCTGCTATGCAGATTTTTTCTTCTCTGCTGCCACTCTTCCGTTCTTACCTTTAAGCTGTTTGGATTACTTTCTGTATAATGCCGAGCAGCTAGATTACAGTTGCCACGACACTCACCAAGATTCTATCTTAATATATTTATTGAAGGAATATGCGCGTAACACAATCACCAATTAATGGTCCGTTGTTGATATTTACGTACTGTTTTAATATAGCAACCATCACTGCTAACATCTTATATTGAATCCAGATTATATCAATGGAAAAGGTATGACTGTTTCTGAGACTTGATCTAGAACTATCTTTCAAATTGGTTCAGTTCACGAAGTATTTATAAATGGTCAACCTTCAATTCCTGCAGTAATGGAAGTGTCACATAAATCGAGTGTCATGGTCAAAAATGGGCAAAAATCAATTGTGCCCAAGAGGAAACGACAGGAAATATTGAGACAAATATGATCACTGTAATGTTTTTAATTGCAATCTGAATGTCAAGGTCACTAAACTATGCCAAGAATGTTTGTACGAATCTTATTAATTTAGTGCTTTTGCATGCCCAGAATACATCTATAAATTTATTTGTAGTATCTATATTTATGTATGTACTCAGTGAATGTATGTTCATCAAGGAATTTAACAAATCAGTTGCCTATTATTATTACAAGTATGCTTTGAATAATAACCTCAAACATTCAAAACTTTGGAAATCCCATCTTGGACAGTATTGTAACAAAATGTACTTGGGCATTCGAGGGTGAAATGTAGATAAGCTGTACAGTGGATTTAATACTAAATTATAATCTGACACTGATTATGCAATATGCTGAAAAGCTGAAAGTCGGGATTTTTATTTTGAATTAATATACAGAAACGTTTTCTAAAGAACATCAGATGATTGTACGTGAAAACAATATTAGACTGTGCAAGCCCCTTATCGATACTTCTTTCCATGCGCTCGGTAGAACGCCCGCTTCATAAGGCACGTTCAGTGTTCGTGATTTGTTGAACTGTAGCTTTCAAGGTGATATGGCTGTTATCATATTACGTTATATCTACACATGATTGCCTGGGTGCGACGTCTTCGGCTAAAGAGAATTCACAAAGGAGGCGGGAACTAAGTATTGCGGCTATATGATGACATTAAAATTGAGACCGCCATTTATCCTTTAGCGCAGAGGTTGGATGGGACAGAGAGCGCCGATAATGAGGAAGTTCAGATTTAAAAGTAACAAAGGATATAAATTTGCATCCCCAGCTTTCGATAACTTTAAAAAAATTTCTTGCCAAACTGAGATTCGAACTCGCAACCTCAGGTTTGGCAGTTCGAAAATGTATCGCTAGGCTACTGTGGCGGAGTAGTAATGCGACCGTTTAAGGTCTATTACTGGATAAGCGAAAATTGAATAAAATGGCAAATCTAAGTTTTAATATGTTATCGTATTAAACAATCGCGGCATACTGTTAAAACGTAGTTATTTATGAAAATTAGTATAGCGAACCTTAATATCAGTTACAAGAGGAAATTAAGCTCTTTTCCACGGTATCATAGCTATTCTTGATGTGCTTTTAAACAGTGTAAATAGTAGTATCAATGCCTGGAAAATTTTTAAAAGAAATAAATTAAAAATCATATTTGATTTCTTCTTTAAAATCGTGTCAACCGACCATGTCTTTTCGTTTTCGAAATCCCAGTGGCTTTTCGTTACATTTATAAATGTAAAATTGGTAGCTATTTTGAATGAAAAAGTTGGACTAATTTTATTTATATTAGCAAAGAAGTACAAAGCATAAAGCTACCTTAATAAAGCACCATTTTAAGAGAAATTCAACTTCAGCTGAAATAGCTTGTAGGCGGAACGAACGCTGAGAAAGCTAAATAATTTCTGTAAATTTTCCTACGAAAGCCAGATTTAGCTTAAGGAAATATTCTCGAATATTTCCAGGCACGTTTTCTTTTTGTGGGTTTTCCATATATTATCACTGTCTTCTTAACACTACACTTAGATAGATGATACGTAGCTTTGATGTTTCCTGATTTTCAAGTTATCCAAAACGGTCTTGAAGCTACAATTTAGGTAGAAGTAATGACGATGTATGTAAATAGGAATGTTGTTTGCTACGAGTATATATACAAAGTATAAAAACAGATTAGTTATATGTTATTCAAATTAATCAACGATGTTAACTAGTATATTAAAGTATATCAAGGGAATATAGTCGAGGGCAATAATCATTCAAGGGATGAAGGGCACTTTGGTCCCCAGGTATATAAGCTATTTTTTGCACTCCCGGATCACAAATTATGAAATAAATCTGATTTTGCTGGTTTTAAAATTTGATTCTGAAAAATGGATGGCTTTGGAAATGTAGATGAGTAGCTAAGGTAATGTTGTCCATAATCCCTCAGGGATTAAAAGTGGCACTTTGATTCTTCAAAATTACGCCTAAAGTAGGTCGTTTAGTACCGGGAGTGCAAAAAGTATACATATTTGTAATGCTAACAATGGCTGAGTAGTTATCACAAATCAGCGGTTTTGCTACATCTTTAACAATGGTATATTTTAAAATTTGAGCCCTAAATATAAATCTAAAGCTTAATATTTTAACTGCAACTTCAGGGTGTAGATCGTTACCACAACACTCTCTTTAAGATATAGCGCGTTTATTGAGTTCATCATCACTTGATTCGGGAAGAAATTTAGGAATGTGGAAGTTAGTCTTAGAAAGCACGTTGTGAAAACTCGTTTATTCGACGCATTACAATATCTAATACAACATTAAATATGGATATTCTAAACTTTTCTTCTACCTTGGAAATTCTATGATCTGCAATCAGTTCGTCGGAATGTTTTTTCACGTTTTGGCCCGTTTCTCCACAACCGCATTTTTAAAGCCCCCAACTTCAGCCAAAATTACTGCTTTACGGTTAAGTTCGGTAAAATTTTCGCAGAAGTTTACAATGTCAGTATGCAGATTGGTTGTGGATAATGGGAACATACAAAATCAAATGAATTAGAATACACAGATTATGGGCTTTGTATGCGTTAGACAGAAGTAGACTAATATGCGAGTAACATCTAGTAGCCGCAGAATCAAAATGTTTTGTTTTTAGATACTGAATTCTAGGATACTAGGTTTCCAGTGATGTTTCATAGTTTCCAAATAAGTCAGAGCTGCCATCATATCGGCATTCTTAGATTTTAAGTTGCTCGAGATAATAGTTAGGCTTTTATTTATTTTGAAAATAATCCAGTCAATAATTTAATATAAAATTTTAGGCAATTTTTTTAAACTCGCTTCTTTATGCTTTTTTTAGCTTCCTATTAAAATTAAATCTGTTAAAGCCAGTAAAACGTCCTTATAATTAACCCGAAAAACCACCAAAGCATCGCCCTTGAAGCCCAACGAGTAAGGGATAATTTAATGTCATACCTCTAACAAGAGACTGTTTCAACAAATCCCACATTTTTAAATTGTTAAAAAAACATACAATTGACTCACATTATCAAATAATTGAACACTTCCGAGGTCCTCTTTGCTGCACCATTAATAACTAGACTTAGGTACAGTGCAACGTACATAGTGAGCAGTATTACCTCCCTCGTCCAAAACACGAAGAAAGTGTTGTAATCGCGAAATAATCACCTTCGAGATGTCTTCACATCTTCACGTTTCAGGGTCTCTAGACGACGAAAAACAGGTTTTCTCAATTCCGCCTGTCTGTTCCTCTACCCGTTGCTAGTTGTTGGAGGATGACGGTATTTTGCATGTGAATTATATGCCTTTCTTGCATGAAAACCGAGAATATTTCCATACAATATATACAGGGTGAGTACCTTAAAAAATAAAATTCTGCCTATTTTTGCTTTAACTAAAAAAATATTACTTAAATGAAAGTAATATTTTGCATATAGCTGAAGTTTTCACCTTTGACGAAAAAGGGCATATTTTGGACACAACATGTACAGGGCGAGTACCGTAAAAAATAAAATGTTGTTTATTTTTGCGTGAACTGAGAAATAGATAAAATTGATAATTTCCACATAGTTCAAGCTTTGCCCTTGGTGTAAAAGGGAATCAAGAGATGCAAGATAAATGTTCTAAAAAATAAAACAAGAGTCAACAATAAATACGTTGTATTTAAGGTAGCCCGATCTAACCAATGGGTGGCGTCCTTGGTGGGCGAGGCAGAAAACGCCTGCTTTAGTTCGAGCTATTTCGCCGATCATTGAAATCACATTCGTGGCTCGTTCGCAGAGGCTGAAGTTAGAATTCTATCACCGCTAATGGTTTTTATTTGCAAATTGATGTAATTTGTATTACCAAGTGTTTCAGTATTATTACGAACCCGAAGGTATTTTTACCCCCATTTACAAATAATTTTTAATTTTTTTTAATGCCAGAAAGTTCACTTGTGAGGGAAGTTCTGAGTAAAGCCATTTGCAATTTTTTCCATCTCTCATTATTTTAGATTGCAAAACATTGTAATTCCATCACGTCACGTTCATGCCATGTTTATTCTTGCTTTAAATGGGGAATAGATAAAATATTTGCACGTAGCTCAGGCTTTACCCTTGACAAAACACATTCGGTGTAATTGACTTTAAAAAAATGGGCAACAATAAAGAACCTTACTAAATGTAATGGAGTCGCATTGTGGCAACACGCGCTGAGTTCGAATTCCGTCTGCACTACCTTTTTTATTTGAAAAGTTATGTAATTTGCATTACCAAGTGTTTGCTTTTATTGTTTCAGTATTATTAAGAACGTTAACATATTTTTACCTCTAGTTGTCTTTGATATTTCAAAATATTTAGTGTCACAACTTCCACTAACGATTGAAGTTTTGATAAACTCCCTTTACGGATTTGTTCTTAAAGGCATCATTCATAAGGTTTAGCAATCCCGTAGTAGTATGATCTTTCACTGCGAAAAATGCGGTATAAACTGAATGTTGGTATATGGGAGTTTCCGCCTTTAATGATTTTGATGAATGAAAATATTAAGAATTTGGTTTACTTTTGTAATATTTTGTACTGTATCCAAAAAAATGGAAAATAGGGGTCCCTCTCCAATTGTGTTGCTACTAGGTTGATTATCCTATTTTGCTTTAGTTGAACTTAAATATTAGTTGGCCCATTTGTTTCCTCCAGTAATTGTAGCTAAATTGAGTCATATTGTGCCAGTAAATTAATTAAGGATCAAAACTGGCCACCCCCTAGAAAACCTTCATTCCGTGCCATTCTATCTATATTCTGTGAACAGAAGATTGCAAATAGCCAAGGTGAAAGTAATATACGATTATTATTATTTACGCTGATTACAGTATAAGATTATATTTTCTTATTCTTAATATTTCTCGCAGATAATTTTTTTGTTTTATATTAAATTCTACATATAGTTGAAATTAGAAATGGCCGGCCGCAGTGGTTGTCCCACCTGGCCCAGTAGTTATGCCACTGTCAACCGGGAAATCAATTGAGGGTATAATTTATAATTCAAAATATTATTCTTATTCCAAGAATGTTGCTGCTTTTTGAGAACAATATAATCAAATACATTATATGGAACATGCTAATTACATTAGGTAGTATTTTTCAAATTAATCAAATTACAATGTCGCGAAATTCAAGTAAGCTTAATTTTTATTGTTCCCAAAATTGTTGATTATTGATACTTAATACATTACATTATCCGAAATTAATCATGTTTAATGCGAAATTCGAAAATCCTAGTAAGACTGCCAAATTTTATATTTTTGCTTGCAAGGGTGAACCGATATGAAATGAAATCATAAGGAATTCAAGGTCTGTATGGCATCTGTACAATGCTTCAAAACTTTTAATTTGAAATATATTCATATACTTAATAACAAGCTACACTTATTTTTTGACTTGTACAGTAATGTTCGTAATTTTTCCAAACGCATATTTAAGTTTACAAAAAAAATTAACAGCTTGTAAGAGCATTCGTGACTTTTGTTAAGATAATTTAAATGAATTTCCCTAGTTGATGAGCAGGAAAAATTACATTAACTATTTTTAACACAAACTTTTAATTGTGTCGGGTAGCGCGGGTGCTGGCATTTTTCCGCAGCCTTGGCGATTGGAATCGGGCTCGGTGAGGCAATTCACAGTTGGGCACCAAATTAACTGTGCTCTACTCAGAACCACAGACCTAAGAGATAGAGTCACAAGGTCAACACATCACCAAGACACACACCCCACACAATGGTTGCTACGCAAGCACAAAAGGTGCGCTTCAACAGGCATCTAAAGCACCAGCATCTACACCGCAAGGTAAAATGAGGTTATCGACAATACATATATACAACTTTTAGTTGTGTATTTATTTGACTTCTTTTTTAATCTATGTTACATATATAGTGCTAGATAATCTTTCACCTCCAAACGGTATTTCTTCTCTAGCGTTTGTGTGTTGTTCCATGGTGTTTATTACATATTAACCCCTCACATTTGCGTCTTACTATTTCTTCTATTCCTGTACGGATATCGCGTTCATTAGTGTGTTCTTTCGTTTTATTTGTATGGTTTTCCGTACAGCTTGAAATGTCAATAATAATTTGGGCTATTTTACTGTTGTTCAATATTTTCAGAACATCTTATATTTGAATAGCGTCAAATACCTTTATTACTTGCTCTTTAATGTGCACGATTTTCTTTACAAAGTCTTGTTGATTTTTTAAAACTGAAATATGATATACGGGAAAAGAAAAACATGTTGTGTTATCTACCTTGTGTGCATGGAAAAACAACATCTTGTTAGCTGTCATTCGGTGTGAAACGTTTCGTTGCGATTCGTATAAAACTAAAGTACTACTAAAGAGTAGAGTGTGTTGTGAGTAAATTCCTAAATAGAGAGTGTTCACTGAAATAGCCAAAAGATTTAAAGCAGTTTATCAGGATGCTTTTCGACTAGAATTCACCATCCGTGGATGAACAAATGAGTGTAAGTGCGGCACAGAGTGCCTCGAAAACCATACAAGGAGTGGAATACCTGCAAAGACACAGAACTCTGAAATTGTGGCCAAAGTGAAGAAGTTGGTGATAGAAGATAGACGAATTACTGTAGTCAAGCCTGTAAACGCTGACGAGAATTCGGTTAGATTGATACTGCGTAACATTATGCATATGAATAAGGTCCCAGCCCGATGGGTACCTTGACTGAACATTTTTCGTGAATTTATTGCTCGTACCACAGATTCGACCACTATTGTGTCAGAATCATTACTGTGACGAGGATTGGGTCTATCACTATGCTGCTATCACCAAACAAGCGGCATTCCGAATCTCCGTCTCTCAAGAAATATAGTTTTCGACACTGGTCGTACCAGCAAAGGTGCATATTACTGATACCGTCTTACCAAATTCCGGTACTAAATTTAGGTCAAACGCCGTGGACGACTGCGGTCAGAAGTGATCTTACAACACTACAGTGCATTGTCGTACAGATGCGTTGCAGCGATATCAAAAGCGGATAAACTGAACATCGAAATTATTCAATGCTCAGCAACGCGACCATGGTGTTTTGAAAACGTTTGTCCGTCCATATAGTTGCGTTTCTTTTTTCCATCTGTTTTATATAGTGTTATAAATATGTTGCACTCTCATTTTGTTGGTACTCTTTTCTTGATGAGTGTCGTAGAAAAAATATTGTTCAGTGACTATCATTATTTACCAATGAATTATACAACGATCCAGAACGGTATGACACGCACAGTCGTGTGCAAATAAATCTGGGACAACGGTTTTTTCATATGTAGGTTGAGTTGAGAATTGAAGAATATCTCCATGGATTTTCTGCTACCAGAAAGAGCTACATTTTCATTTACTTGTCAAAGTTTAATGTAACTCTTTCTGATAGCTGGAAATCCATGGAGATATGCTTCAAATCTTAACTCAATTTACATATGAAAAAACCATTGTCCCAGATTTATTTGCACACGACTGTACATGCACATAGTCTCTGACTAAAGATCTATCACATCGGGAGCCAAATCTCTATGGAATTGTGGCTTTACCAAGGACGTTCCTTATGAAATTTTGGATTATTTTTTTAGTTCAAAAAGCTATAAAAAAATTTTACCGAAGATTCTTTCATTGCTTTATATTACCATATATTATACTGCGACTTCTTTATTTTATACAAGTATAATGTATTTTCATGTGGCAATTTTGTAGTTTAATCATTTGCAGACTGTATAGTGTTATACCATTTTTGTCAAACATTATTAAATTTTCATTTTCTGCTGTATTATACATCACGATGTTTGAAACTGATTATATGTAATAGCTGTTGTTCTGCTTTAAGAAAATCACATTCAGTGCATGACTATGTGTGTGTTCCTTGGTTTTGTACATTAATTATAATTTTTTTGTAATTATTTTGAATTGTCAAGAATTCTTCATATTCCATTTTCTGCTGTGTTTGAATCTGACTATATTTAATAGTTTTTATTTGACTTTTCAATTAATAGATGACTCTATGTTAGTTTTTTTAAATTTTGTAAGTACGTGAATTATACTCATCTACAAAATTTCTTTAAATTTTCAAGGGTAATACCACAAAAGGTGAAAATTTTTTGAGAATTTTTTCCCTCACATGCAAATTATTGCGTTTAAATTTCTCGAAACTAAAACTGCGTTAAAAATTCCGCGAGACCGCAGGTCGAGTGGAATTTGAGCAGTTTTTGTTGAGAGGAATTTGCAATAATTTGCATGTTGACGAAAAAAAATCTCCTAAAAAATGTTGCCTTGAGTGGTATTTGGAAAGATTATTCAACAATATGGGTAGATGACCTTTACTGTGTTCGCCAGCACACATTTTTAACGTTTACCACTATTAATTCAATACTGGAGCTTCCAACACGATTATTATGAGTTTTTAGAACGACGCTGATTTGCAAACTTTGACTTTGACGTTTTGGTGAAATGTCAGTCAAAGGCTACTCACTAAATTGAAATCATTGAAACGAATCGGGCTCGCCTGAAAACACTGTGACATTAGGTGTTTTCAATGACAGTGAATTTTGATTGGCCGTTTCTGACAAATTGAACAATTTTCATTGGTTCGTTCATTATAGTGTTGAATAATCAGTAGTATTCTCGATGAGAAATACCTAGTATAATTGCGTTTATTTCTATCGGTAGCAAAATAGTGTGCAATGAATCTAATTGGGTAATAGGTGTATGTGTAATACTCATCATTTGTAAATGATTTGAAGATATATGATTTTTTAGTAAACAACGCATTTAGTTCAATTAATTAAATTGGAGATTTTGCACTCCTTTAAATATCACATACATAAATTAAGTAAATACAGCTTTGACAACTTTAAATTACATTTACGGAAGTAATTCATTTAGAAATAGTTCAACCATAAACGTAGGTTTTAGAACTTTTTCTATCAGTTCGTTCTAACATGCAAACAAACAAATATAGTTCAGTTTGGAAAATGCTACAGTACTTAACGCAAATTTTAAAGTTTCAGGTTTACTTTGCTCTTCAAGTCAGTGGGAGGTTTTATTTTAAGTGGGAAAAGAAGTGCAAAAGAACGTAGTATTCAAAGAATGACAGCTGCCAACGTTACTTTGCTGAAAATGTTTGCGGCTTTGGTTTTTTAGTATTCCCAAATTCTATGCTTTTACCACTACCCTTAGAAATAAGTTAATTTAACAGAATAACGAATACCGGTAGTTATCAAAGAACCAATTTTGCACATCACATTTATCAAAGCAGCTGAAGGCTGAAATGCGAAAAAACTCATACGGCTGCGAGATAGCCCACGAAATTATGTTGTAGATAAGTCTTGCTTAGAGCACGCGTTACTCAGAAAACATGAAAAAGCAATTCACAAAAATATTTCACGTAGTACCTTCATAAATGAAACATGCTCGAAGGTAGGAAGGTAAAACAGCGAACAACAGCTAATGCGCCTTTTGAACGAACGCGAAATTGTAGCATAGACGGGACGAGACAAGAAAATCCAAATATTCTTGAAATTCAAACGAGGCTGCATCTGCATGATTGAATTTTCTAATGCGCTTAAAAAATTCATTTTTCTACTTTTCGCCTCCAAAAATTTTTCTTGGCAAGCGACAGTTAATGTCAACTTCGCGTTGCTCTGAAGTGACAGCAACTCCTGTTTTTGTGAGCTTGATTTTCAAATGGAGGGAAATAATAAGAACAGGGGAGCGGGTAAGACTTCATTGCAATCCTTTGTGGAAATTTGAATATATTAGAAATAAATTAAAAATTACTGTCTTTGAATTACATTTTAATTTCGTCGAGCGTTGATAATTTTGAATGGTAATGCTGAATATTGGATTCTTTAAGGTTGGTTTAATAATCTATTAACACGGTTTCCTTAGTTATACATTATTGCTGTGTGTCAATATGTAGAGCAAATGAAGACTACTAGTATTTTTTATAAAAGTGCATTATAAAGTAGATACTTATAATATTTTGCTTGCTATAATTAATTTCACAAATATTGATGTTTCACTGCGATATCATTGAAATAGAATTTTGGACAGGTCATGCATATTTTGGTTTATCGAAACATTGCGATATATCAGACATTCTGGGCAATCAGTTGTGCATCGATCGTAAAAACTTGCTGGCCAGACATAAAGCCTGTACTTTATTCAGCCGCCAGATAACATTTTTATTACATCCCGGTCTTCAACGTAGCCTATCCGCTTTAAATTTCCTGACATTTGGATTGATTTAATCTTCAGCTCTCTGACCCGCTTTGTTTTGCAGACCGAATTAAGGGGAGTTCAAGCAAACATGCAGGTTCGTGGAAAGGTTATGGTTAATTTAACTAACTTGCTTAAATTCAAATTGAAATATATCTACCAAAAGAGGACATGCCGTACTGTGAAGGCTATGTAACAAAAATTTATTTTGGCAGTGAAAAAAAGCTAAGGACCAAACCTGTCTTTGTAAAATCATTGGAGATATAAAATCAGGGGCTGCTCGTGGACAACTTTGATGTTCGATACCGAACGTTAAATGTGTTTTCCACCTCCTCATAGTCAAAAGCAGATTCCGACACCCTGAGATTTAAATACTTCCCAATCTGACTGGCAAAGGTTAGCATCAGTGAAAAAGTTACCAAACTTTGAAGACTAATAAAGGATGATGAACTGAATAGAATATCGCTTTATTATTTTTTAAATGTACAATTCGGCCAAAAACTGTACCTCCACTGTTTGAGAGACATTATTGCATGCGTGATTAACGTATATTACGTATTTCAAGATGTGCGACAATTTACAGGTAAATTATGAGTATAATAAAATGGATCACAGAGTAGTTATTTAAGCAACTGTAATTATTTTACGAAAACATCAACGTATATTCTGTTGGGATTACACACGACTTTTAAACATTCCGGCATATATACTCAAAAGAAAATTAAAATCCGAATGCTTCGGAAGGAAAAACAAATTTCAGTGCATGCATTAGAGTATTGTACAGAATATATTCATAAAATAAAAATTACTAATGCTTTGTTTAAGCTTTAAAAAGAGAAGAATGCTGAAGAATTAGCACAAAAATATTTTTTTAGAATAAAAAAACTTTTGAATGATTCGTTTGTTATGGTAGAGGTATGGATCCTTGGCCCTTCATAGTTAGCCGCCAGTGTATTACATTCGAAATAATTTGTCATATTTAAAATCCAAAGTGTAGTTTATGGTTTCTAGCATAGTAAATACCTATATAGTAGGATAGACTTCTTCAAAATTTTGTTTATCTTTCTAATTACTATACGGATTTGATTAAAGAGCAGGTGTGGTAATCTTTACAAAACAAGAAAGAGGTACGCCTGTTATGTAACAATATATGTTGATATTCTTAGATCTTAGACAATTAAACGGTTTACTGCAAGCAAAATAAATAAACTTAGTATTTCCCTCATGCGTAGACATAAGAAGATTATAATTTTTACAAAATTACAGTGATTATTACACTGCAACGCCAAGAATTGCAATTACAATTTAAATGCAAATGTAAAACATTACAGCAATTATTTAATATATAAAGAATTCCACGAGAACAATTCAATTTTCGCTAAATTACAGTTAAAATCACATTGTTCGAAATTAAAAATTACACGTCGTTATAATGATATTCTCAAAATATCTAATTTCCTATTTAAATAAATTAATTTTGAATTTTACTCGAAAGAGTATGATTGCACGGTTATAACCATATTTTACTACACTTACATTTTATTTCCTTAAGCAATTTCTTTTGGCGAATTGTAATTTGGCTAAAGAAATTGCTAGGCAACCAAATTTTCGTCTAAAATGTAGCCATAATCGGCAGTCTTATTTTCTCGTTTGATAACATACACCATAATTCCACTGCAAATGTCGGGGAAAATTGTTTCAAAACGTCCAGCTGGATCACACATTTAACATTTAAATAAATTAAAAATAGCAAACATCACAAATTTTTAGGAAAATTTTTATTTTTAAAATTTTAATTTTAAATGGGTGGTAATAAACATTCGGCATTTTAATGTATTTGGACGGTAAAAAATACTAAATCCTCGATATAAAAATAAAAATTGGAAATGCTTGGTATTTTAACAAAATCTACAATATAAAATATATTATTTGTACAATAAGTTCTACTCGATATTCTAATTAAATATGTACCATAACAAAACGAAATGCTCGATAACTAAAGTTTACTATTAATTTATTTTTTATTTTGACAGTTTACAATTACATCATACTAGTATTAAGTAAATTTGTTGACAGAATTTAAACACGTCCAACGCCTTATATGCCACTAGTAACATCTAGTGCTGCAGCAGGTCTCTTGAATTTTTTTATAATATTGTATTAATAACGCTCAGTAATTTAATGCGTTTTTAGGGTTTGATTTGCGCGTCAAGTGCAGCATAACCTCGAAAACTAAATGGGCGTGTGTGCCTATCATCTCACCGAGCTCTTTGGAGTAGTGGTCAGAACGTCTGCTGAACATTTAGAAGGTCGTGGGTTCGATTGCCGTGGCCGCCTGCTCTGATTTAGATTTTTAGGTGTTTTTTCTGAGTCAATTGAATACCTTCTCTGAGGCGAATGCCGGGGCAGTACTTCTGCACTTTTTCTGGTCTCGCATTCTTCACCCCTCTTTTCTCGAACTCATCCTGACATTCACGTTATGGGCTGAAGAGGGACGCAAGGTCTTAATAGCAGCCCGCCTCCAGTTGGGGGAATTGAAATAACTTGAAACTTTACCTGTGAGAGTGATCTGCAGTTTTATTTACAGAGTGTTTATTACTATCCCTTATTGTTTGTTTATCACGTTAGAACTGACTTTAAGTATGAGTCACGGTGAGATTCCACAGTATATTTCATCTGACGAAAGTGAGAGTAATGTATTTGAGAAACATTCGCCAAAGAAAAGAAAGAAGAAGGTAGATAGTAAGTAGAAAAGAGAACAGGTGCTCAGTAGCAAAGCCTTAGCTCTCAAATCAGTGAAGGAAGAAGGTTTTTGAAAATTTTTTCATAAAAATGTTGATACAGATGGAAACGTTACGGCTATTTATCGTTACAATAAGTCAAATATCACGAAGAGTAATGTGCCTCTGGTGTATATTTGTATTATCTGGCCAATACTGAAGATGTATTTTTATATCGATCGGAATTGCTTCATACTTGCGGCAGTATAGTATCCAAAGCAACCGTTAAAATGATCAAACATACTAAAACAGAGATTAAGATCCTGTTCGAATACCACCGAAAAGTTAAACAAAAAAATAGAACTCTTAGCAATACACTTGTATGCTACGTTATTACGATGGAACTTTATATTATTACTTTTTTCTTCCTTTTTGAATATATATTTGATTTAAGTGTTGTTTCGTTGTTTACGTGTTGCTTATCAGACTTTATTATAGTTTTTTCTTCAAGTACCTGTGTTGTATTTTATCAAGTTATGCACTGTTTTACTAAAAATTTTTTTTTTGAGTATTAAAGTTTACTTGGAGAAACGCATTGTCTTTAATGAAAGGTAAGAAAAAAAGGCAAGTAAAAGAAAGAAAGTAAATATCACACCGAGCATTGATTATAATTATAGTACGTATGTTTTGTCTATTATTATTTGCCCAAGGGTTTGAATTTGTACCCAGCATCATTATTTTGTATCGAGCGTCTGCTATGTTTATCGAACGTTTATAATTTTAATAGGTATTTGAATTTTATACCGAGTGTTCGTCATCATTGTCGAGCGTCTAGCAGTTTCATGGAACATTTATTTTCTTAGGATGCATATAAATTTTATACCGAGCACTCAATGCACTTATCGAGCGTTTAATATTTTTTCCCGCTGCTGATCATGTAAGTCAGTGATACAGCCTTAGTAAAAAAACGTGTAAGTTGATGATTATATTTGTTTGCTGCTTTCTCTTGACAACGGAACTTAATATTATTATTAAGTTCCTAGGATAATCAAATTAGCAAATCAAGATGCAGATTTAGACGTTTTGTTTATAAATTGCAAGTGTTTATGTGACATGGGACACTCACATGTAACACGACTCACGAACATTTATCCTCGTGACAGGTGACACACCAAACAATTTTTTCAAAAATCTAGGAAAATTTCGACAAGCAGCGGGAAAAATATAATAATATAACTCGGAATGTATCGCCTATTAACATTTTCGGCAGGCAACAAGCCGCGACTTCGTCTTGGCTTGTACTTCTCTACCTCAAATGTTAATAGGTCCTTACATTCCTTGTTACTTAAATAGCTATTATCGAAAATTTATTTTCTAGATGGACAAAATATGGGGAAAATATGACCTGCAGTAGGAATAAAATAACCATCATTTAATAAATCACCTTCCAAAGATAAAATAAATGGATTTAATAAATAAGAAAGTCCACAAATTCAGGCCATTATATTTACTCAAAGGTGCAAGTGAGAAAAACGTAACATTTTGGCAATTGTTTCTTAGACTGATCTAACGAATAATTGCCAAAATAGACGAGAATATTTCTGCAAACGTACTCATGAATATAATAATTAAGAACAAACAGTTCGCATGGATATAGAGGCAGTTTCTGAGTTTTTGAAGAGCAAATCTAAAAACTATTCGATAGATGAGTAAAGAACAGTGTAGAAATAGCCAGTATTGTAAAAGATGGAGCTTCCATGTGATGGGGAATATATAGAACATACAGTAAAAACGATGTGGAACATTGGAACGTAACAATTACATAGTGGGTATGGAATTATTAAGTTTAATCCACTTGTACAAATCTAGTTGAAAGCAGCACGAGATGTAAAAGGAACTGTAAAGAGCTTTCCTTGGAACTGAATATTAAACATTTGGAAATATCAAAGGAAAAAGAAAAAAATATTTTTAAGTTGCTCACCGTGTATCTGTTGGGTCCAAAGTACTCCTATTTCGTCACGGGTAAAAACCTAAAATATGTGGAAAATATTACTTTTATGTACGACTATATCATAAATTACTATTTACGACAGTTTTGCTGCAATAAAGTAAACATTATTTTGCTAATATTGTAAAATACCCTTACGTCAGCTGTCAGTGTCAAACTAAATGCTTGTCTGTAAAGGGTGTCCCAAAAAGAATGAGACGCCGATTGGTCATATATTCCTTAGGTTATAATAAACCAATTAAATCTAATATACCTTAGTACAAAGTCCCTCCAGTAAGAGGTTATAGGGACTTGAAGTTCAATTTATTATTTTTGTTAATTTCTACAAATGTAAAGATATTGATTTTAATTTTGGCACGCACACTTAGTATTATATAATGCACTAGTGGAATAATTTTCATAAACCGTACTTGACTATACGATACACTTTACGTATCTCTGAAAAATTTTCTTAGTTCTAACTTTAGTGTATGTATTTTTTTTAATTTTAGATTATTATTTAAAAAGAAATTAAAACGGGCAAAAATAAAGTGCTGTTAGTTCATAAGCGTAAAATCAACCGTTTGCCTTAAAATGACCATCAAAGGCTTTTGGTTGTCATTAAGACGTGCAGTTAGCCATGATCACCGAAACAATAGTTAGCGATTGTGATCTAGTAAACATCAATGATAAGTAAATTAATGACCGTTCGTCCCATGCGGCCACGCAGGACCCTTCGAAGTTTTGCAATGCAGCTGCATTAAACACAACGCACTTATTCGTTTCCCTTTTTGTTTCTGCTACAACATTTACTCTCTATCTATTGGGTTCCATTTACGTCAAGGGTAAAGCCTGAGCTATGTGTACATTGCTACTTTTATGTTCTCTCAGTTAAAGCAAAAATAAAGAAATAAAGAAGGTGCTCACTCTGTATATGTTGGGTTCAAAATATTCCCTTTATCGTCAAGGGGAAAAACCTAAATATGTGTAATATATTACTTTGATATAAGTGAATACGTTTTAAGTTAAAAGAGAAAAGAACGAAATTTTATATTTTAAGGTCCTCACCTTGGATATTTTCTCGGTTTCATGCCAGGACGACTTACTATGAACCGCTCAGCTGTGTAGACGTATTGTTGTTCGCTCCTCGTTATTGTTGCTGGTTCGTGGTCACCTTGATAAATTACAAGTTCCAGAATGGTTTTTACACAGTGTCAGAAGGAAGATATTGTTGCTTTAAGCAAGGAAGTAGTGGAGGGTCTCTTGTTTGATCAAGCCTTCATATAAAAACTGTCAGATATATTATCGACACAAATCATGAACAAAATTAACTAAAAATTAACCGAGCTCCAAGAAAAATGCAAATCAATGGATGCGAAGGTAGCAAGACTTGAAAAAGAAAACGAGGAACTTCGAAGTGGCCTGGATACATTAGAACAATATACTCGCCGCAATAGTCTCCGAATTTTTGGCATAAAGGAGGAACCAGGTGAAATTGTGGAAGATAAAGTTCTCCAGGTCATCACTAATCAGCTGAACTTGCCTATCACCAGAAACCATATTGACCGGTGCCATCGTGTTGGTAAACAAAACCAAAGTAATAGACCTCGCGGCATTATTATTAAGTTTACTAGTTACTGATACCGTTCTATAGTCTTTGGCGCCAAGAAAAAACTAAAGGGTACCGGGATTCAAATCAGGGAGGACCTAACTAGAAACCGTGTTAATTTGCTCAACAATGCTACTGACCGTTTTGGATTTAAGAATACTTGGACACATGATGGTGTTACATTCGTGAATATAAACAATCATAAATATACAATCAAAACCATGGGTGATCTCGATAATTTAATTGCTAAAGCATAAATTTTACGAGTGGTGATGGTATGCTATACACCTACACTTACGTGCATATTTGTTTATCTCTTTTGGTTTCTATTATAGTGCCTTTTTTCATTTATATTTTTTTAGTTTATTTTTCCTTTGCTCGAGAAATCAGTTTGCCATTAACAATATCTTTATGAAATTAAAAAAAAATAATATTTATTACCAAAATGTCAGGGGTTTGCGTACGAAAACACATACATTCTTGCAAAACTTGGCAATTACAAATTATGACATAATAGCATTAACAGAGACCGGGCTAAACGCAGATGTAAATAATAGTGAATTATTTGATAGTCGTTTTACAGTGCACAACTGCACAGGTCCGATCGGAATGTGGTTCAAACTAACAAAACTCGTGGAGGCGGGGTACTAATAGCGGTCAACAAAAAGTTTCGCTCAAAAGAAATACCTACTGAGGGCAGTACTGAAACCATAATTGTAGAATGTGATTTGTATTGTAAAAAGTATATCATTTGTAATAGTTACTTTCCTCCCCGTTCGGGACTACATGACTTCTGTCAATTATTTGAACAATTAGAAAATAGGGAAATATTTATTAACGCTGAGATAATAATGCTGGGTGATTACAACATTCCTGAAGTAAAAGGAACTAGCACCGACCTCACAAACTGCTCTGTAATAACTAAACGACTATATCAGCTCTTATGTTTTCTTAATGCACAGCAATATAACAATATCTTAAATACTAATAATAAGACACTTGACCTTGTATTAAGTAATAACACTATCAGAGCAAACGCTGAGGATACGCCACTGGTTCCCCTTGATAATGAATTTCATCCTGCTTTATTAATAAATCTGGAAATTAAATGCCATAAATTTAATTCAAGTTATCAGAACATTTCTAATCGCTATCATTATAAAGAGAGCTGACTTTTTGTGTATGTACAACCTTTTGAGTGAAATATATTGGAATTTTTTGAAAGATTATAACAATCCTGTGGAAGCTGTTGACATTTTTTTATAAGAAAATATACGAAGTAATGAACCAGTGTGTTCCTAAAGTATCAGCATCTTCATCAACCTCTAAATCTTTCCCTATATGGTTCACCAAGGAACTAGTAAATGATGTAAAATTAAAAAATTTACATCATAAGAATAAAAACAAATCTGAGTATCATTTGGTCGAGTTTAAGCGATTAAGGGCTATCTGTAAAAGAAAAGCCTCTGTGGCATATCCAAATTATATACAAACAATACAAAATAATATTACATTAAACATTAATTCTTTTTGGAATTTTGTTAAAAATAAAAGCAATTCTGGCAGTTCTGATCAAAAGTTTTACCGTGGTAGTTCTGAAATAAAGGGTCCTAGCGATATTGTAAGTAACTTTGCTGCCTGTTTTTCTTCAGTTTTTAATCAGAGTTTCTCATACAACTTAGAGTATTTAACCCCACAAGTAAATAATTACTCAAATAATACTATATCTGTGCCTTCCTTCGATTTGGCGGATGTTGATAACGCTCTGAAGGCATTGAAGCCGAAGAAGTCCTGCGGTCCTGATCAGATACCACCATATATATACAAAGCGTGCCGTGATTTTTTTAAGACTCCTTTACATATTCTATTTAATTTAATATTAAAAACTTACACATTTCCTCACCAATGGAAATTATCAAGTGTCACACCAATTCACAAATCTGGTAATAAATCAAATATTGAAAATTATAGACCTATAGCTATTCTTTCTACACCGGCAAAAATATTTGAATCTTTGTTATGTAAATATTTATCTTTTTATTTTAAACCGCACATCTCTGCAGAACAGCATAACTTTGTAAAGGGACGGTCTGTCGAAACAAATTTAGTCACTTTTACTAATTATGTTAGCGAAGCTTTGGATCGGAGTAGTCAGATCGATGTAATTTACACAGACTGCGAAAGCGTTCGACAAAGTAAAGCACGACATCCTTTTACACAAGTTATATTTAATTGGTTGTGATCTAAACCTAGTAAGCTTATTTAAATCGTACTTACAAGATCGAGCTCAGTTTGTTATGTTTCACGGTTTAACTTCTGATCATTTTAAAACTCCCTTAGGGGTACCCCAAGGCAGCAACTTGGGACCTTTGCTGTTATCTGTTTTTATAAATGACTTGCCACTACATATAGGGTACTCAAGTTCCCTTCTTTTTGCTGACGACCTTAAAATCTATAGAGAAATTCGATCCTATGATGATTGTAATTTGTTACAGCTCGACCTTACTTCGATTGTCAAGTGGAGTATTGATAATGAGCTCCTATTTAATGTTAATAAATGCAAGATTATGACATTTACACTAAAAATTAATAAAATAAACTTTAGTTATAAAATGCAAGATCAACTCTTAAGTAGGGCACATATTATTCGGGACCTGGGCGTAACATTCAATCCTACGTTAACTTGGGATGATCATGTGGATAACATTACAAGTGCTGCACTAAGGAATCTAGGATTCCTGATGAGAGCCACTTCCGAATTTACCAGTATAAAACCTTGTATAATACTGTATAACTCTATTGTTAGATCCAAATTAGAATTTTCTTGTATTGTCTGGGACCCAGGAATATTGCTGTATAAAAATAAAATAGAGACTGTCCAGAATAAATTCATTAAATATCTTTGTTTTAAAAAGCACCATCGATATCCGCTTTTTCATGAATACAGTGACTTGCGCTTCGAATTTGGAATTACCAAGTTGGTTAAAAGAAGGGAAATTGATGCTCTTTTGTTCTTATACAAACTCGTAAGTGGTGTTATAGACTGCTCCAATTTGCTGGCTTTAATTAATTTGTATGTACCTGATATATGTTATAGGCCCCGTCGTCACGTTCTACATACCTTTTTCTAGAACGGACATGCGCATAAAAATGTTATATATTGCTAATAAAGTTGTTTCTACGTGCGACATAGACATGTTTGGCTCATCGATATGCATTATCAGAAATAAAGTCATGCTTTTAGTACAATACAAGTGTTGATCCTGACAGATTGGTTGCTTAGAAGTAATAATAATATTTTTATTTTTTTAGTTTTTAGTGAATTTTGTTTTGATTTCCGTAGTTTCTGTAACATTGTAATTGGGTCTTTACCCGTTTTGTTACTTATTAATAAATAAATAATTCTTCTTCTTCTCCCTCTTAATACAGGCTAAGAGCCTGTTACTTCCACACAATGGGTGTGGTTTTATAAACCATCTTAAGCCGCGGCTGGGGTCACGAATACCAAAGGCATTCGTATGATGGCCGGACAGCGTTCGATATTACCCATGTCCGGGTGTGGGGCTCGAACCCACTACCTGCTGGCTGCTGTGCAGGCACTTTACCAGCCGGCCACACGCTCTCTGCATATAATTCGAATGCAAAATATCGTCATCCTCCAACAAATAGTTTTTAAGTTATACTTACCGTCAACAGGCAGACTGACAGACACACGGAATTGAGAAAACCTGTTTTTCGTCATCTAGGGACCCTGAAACGTGAAGATCTTAAGAAATCTCGGAAGTTGATTTTTTCGCGATTGCAATACTTCCTTCGCCTTTAAAAGTATAAACAAACAAATAACTTCATACGAAAATGTATCCAATCCAGGTCTTCATAGGTATAGGTATTAACAATGGTTGGGGGGATATGGCCCTCCCCAGCCAAAAATCCTAGTTACGCTAATGAATACCAGCCAACCGAGAATTCTTCAAAACCATTTTTTTTTCTTCCCGTCTTTTCACAAAATGCAGTATGGGCGTTTACAACTGTTACGTCTTTAAAATGTCATAATTTTTTGCTTTTGCACATATCTGCATTGTCAAACATGTTCTATTGTAATTGTTGACAAGTATGGCACAACCAATAAGTTCCATATTTGCCTCTTTGTTTTGCTTTTTTCACATCTGTAGGATTATTAAAATTACTGGAAAATCATATTACCGTTTTGTCCATCTATTTACAGCTGTTATATTGTGATAACGATTCCTACCAGTTTTTAAAATTTTTGGCTGCTTTCAACTCAGTCTCTCGTACGGTACCACTGGAATATGTGTTATTTTTTTGAAATTATTCAGCAGCATATATATATAATACCTGAAAGAAAATATCCATCTAAGCTCTATGATTACGATGATATAACTTCTTTCATTAACTCGTACCCAAACGTTGTACCTCCGTTTTATGAGTTTGTTTGGCATATACTGCTTTATTCAGGTCTAACCTTATACAATTGTTATGATATCGGGGGCCTAAGAAATCAGATTAATAGGATTAAAAGATTACAGTAATTAAAAATTATAAAAACCAATTCAGATGTAGATTGGATATTAAAATTATTAAGATGCATTTAATAAATAAAGAAAATAGAATTTATAATTTAATAATATGAAACTGATTGAGAAACAGAAGGATTCAAACTTAATTTAATATCAAAAATGAAATTGGAAAATGATGACAAACACTTTTTCGAATAGACTATTGAACGTAGTAGGTAGTAATCAAATAAAAAGCTTTTATAGTGTGTTGGATGGAGAAACTAAGTAAAATCGCTAAGGAGTTTGTTTTTATCAATATAAGAAAATTTGAAACGAAAAGCATCTAATCAATTTTTGTCATAATAAATTAATAAATAAACCCTTTTAAAAGTTTTCAAAACATTTTTGGCATATAGAAAGGTTAAAAGTTTAAGATAAAATTTGTGTGGTGTTAAAAAAGGTTAAAATATAAAGTGTTAAAAGAATGGAAGGTACGCAGACTATATGGAGGAAAATAAAGAATGTGGCGAGAAGACTAAACTAAAACATTTATTATTTATAAAAGCAAATAAAAGGAGGGAGCTACTGAATTGGATTTATTATAAGATTGCGTTTGACATTTGGCATTGATTGAATTGGATAACAAGTAACAATTTATAAAAGAAGAGAATCACAGGGACGTCGTGAATGGAGTGAGTGTATTTGTGGGGTTTGTTTCTGGTCTGGATTCTTGGTGTTAATCTGTAACGGAATTCAAATGAATGATTTGGATTGAGTATTAAAGTAATGGAACTACGAACGAGGTCTGTTTGGATTTTTGCTGTGGTGGAGCTGTGTAGGCGGATTCGTGGGGCAGATTAGGTTCCTGGGTTCCTGGTTCTGAACATTTTTGGCAATTTGGTGGACAGTTTAGGCCTTCATCGAGGTTTTGAGCAGAGCAGTTGTGGAGTGATAGGTTTCAGAGTGGAACGAATGGGTTTCAGCAAAGGACTGCTAAGTTGGATGAAAGGTGGATGAATCCAGGTATTACATAACAACTGAAACAAACTAAAGATTAATTTTAATTAAGGTAGCACTTATTATTTGATATTGTCATATAAAAATTTAACGATCAAGTATTTGTAATTGAATTTTCAGAAATAGTTTAACATACTATTTGACAGAAGTTTTGAATTGTCATAATTAAAATCGGAACATCAAATTTCAGAATAAGCAATCTAGATAAAATGAATCCACTCTAATTTCCAGTCAAGTGTATCTACAGAAGCTAGCATAAATAATTTTGAATATCCAAATTAAATTAATAGGACAATTTAAATTGACTAAGATTAAATTATAAACATAAACTTATAGGCAACACAAAGATAAGCCTAAACATTATCAAATTTATCCCACCTATATTGACATTTTTGGATACATCCTTTCTTATAGAGTGCATTTTCCTAAAAGCCAACTAAATTTATTTCTTGGCTTCAAATTTGATATGTAGGGATCACCAAGCACTGGAGTAGAGCTCCAGAAGAATTTGTAGCTGGTAATAGTTTTTATTCGCAACCACATATGTCATAAGGTCATTACTGACTTTTAAAAAGGTGGAAAATGAGCCATTACCAACTTTTACTTCCCACCCCGATCGGGAAGTAGATCACCATGACAGCGGGTGGGAAGTCATTTATTCCCGCTGTCATGGCAATATATTTTCGCAGCACTGTACTAGTCAAATCAATTTTTCCAATTATCGTTTGAAGTAAAGTAGTTGTGAATAAGATAGTACACATGCCACGGTGAAACGTTTCATTCCTGCCTCGCGATAAAGTTAACCTCGACGTTACGCGTCTTGGTTAATTATGTCATCTCTCGACAGTAATAAAACACTTTCTATCTAGGTTTGTAATATAATATTACACCTTCATTGCATTGTATACAGGGCGTTTCAAAATTACACGAAACAAATATAAGGGCGTTATTCTGCATCAAAAAATAAGAGAAAAACTCTAATTACCGTATGTCCTAAAATCATTCATTTCAAAGATATCCTTGATTAAAGAATTAAATATAGAAATTCGTTTTTAAAACGTTTAGATTTAGTAGGCTGGTATTTGGTTTTCATTATCTGTATGTTTTACTTGCAACTGTCAAAATTATTATGAGTGATTCAGAAGAAAGATATCACTTCGAACAGTTACTACAAATTCTACTAAAGAAACAACTTGAAATCATTTATTTTGGAATGCATGCTTATTTTTTATACTTTTTACTATAGAATAACGCCCACATATATTTGTTCAGTGCAATTTTGAATCACCCTGTATAAGTTTGTTTGAAAATCAAAGTTAAAAAAACTCTCTGGTAGAAAACAACGAAAAGGGGGAATCCACATTCTCAGGAAAGTTTACAGGCACGGTTCAAGAAGTAAATAAAGAAGGAAATAAGTAATAATATAAACTTTTCCTCCAAACTACATTATTATCTTTACGAACCCTTGTTCTAAGTTGATCTAGCTGTGAAACCATGATTGAAACGCTACATTTTAGTTCAAGTTAGTGAAACATCTTTGTCTATGCGTAACAACTGAAGTATGTTCTTTGTGATTTTTATACTTATTTGCCATATTTTCTAATAGCCATAACAGAAGACCTCATCTGTCAAACTTTTAATAAACTGCAATACCGAAACTCAGCTACAAACTAGTGAAAAGTATGTGACCAGAATGCCACTGGGAAGTATTTAGCAGTGAGTTGGAATTTACGGTTTCACGGTGAAACCACTGGCCCTGAAGGAGTTATGATACATAATTCGCTGATATCTTTCTTATTAAAAGGGGGTATACAATTGTTAATATTTAGTAGTAGCTCATACATTAAATAATCAATTAATATTCGTAATATACGCTGAGTATTAAGTTATCTGCTTTCAGAAAATATCAACCATAAAAATAACAAAGGTTTGTTTAAGCAAAAATTGTAAGTAAAATTGTAACCATCAGATGTAGTAATTCAGCACAACATTAATCGTCCTTTATGTTAAATATTAAAACGCTATAGAATTTAGCTTTACTTTGTTTTTATACTGTTCTATAATATCATGTATCTAATTCTTTTAAAACATTTTACTTCCCTTGTTTAAACGACGAAAGATGTATTATAATCGCTTCACGTTTTAGGGCCTCTAGATGATGAAAAACAGATTTTCTCAATTTCGTCGGTCTGTCTGTCCGTCTGTTGGCGGTATAGCTCAAAAACTGTTTTTTGGAGGAAGATTATATTTTGCAAGCGGGTTATATGTGAACCTGGCTCGAAACCGAGAGAATGTCGGTCAAAAAACAGGGTCAGCGACCACAAAAATTTAAATTCTGCCTATTTTCGCTTTAAGTGAGGAACTATTAGTTAAATAAAAGTAATATTATACACATAGCTGAGGTTTTATCCTAGGTGAAAAATTGCTTATTTTGGACCCAACATATTGAGGGTATAGATATTAACGATACAAGTTTGATTATGAGCATCTTAACGAAACGAGTTTGATTTCTAAAAAAGAGGTGATGAGCTGAATTGTGCGGCAATCAAACGAATCTCGTTAAGTGCCATAAGCAAACGTGTATTGTTCAATATTTTATCTTCATCAATAAATTCTGGTTCAATATATTTCTTTATACAAAAAGAGTGCGGCAATGAAGCTCTCAACGATATTAAAATTAATTTGCTTAAGAGTCTATAACAACACTGGTGAAGATAAAAGTTCTTTCATTTTTTAATTACTGTTGGATAGTATTAGTTAAACTTGTCGAATTCGCTTAGATTTATTGTTAAATATAATAAACAACGTTTCCTTCTAAGCAATAGATACTTATAAAGGCTACATATTTAATATTTGCAACTATTGGTCCCTCACTACTTATGCCGGGTGGATAAAAAACGACCTCTGTTTGAGGCCCGATAACTCATGGTATAGAAGAGATACAGGTTTGAAAATTTCAAAGTTACTAAAAGAGGAATGAAAAATTATGTACGTAAAATTTAAATAATTTATTTCGAAAAATAACAAAACCATAACTTTCTAAATATTATATTGAAGAAACACTTTTACTAGCGTTCTCAATACTTATTTAGCTAATTAAACTCAAGGTATAGAAAGTACTTCAACTTTTTAAAAATATGCTGTATTGGCCCTCCATTTCGCATATGCACGCTCTAAACTTTTTCTTAAATTGCAAAATTTATTTTCTAATTAAATCTAAAGATATTTCGTCCCAAGAGTCTTCTAACGGGTGTTAGAAAACTCGTCTTATCAGAGTCAGCTGTGCTTAATAAAACGTATGTCCTGTATTGGTAACTAAGTTAATAGTAATTTATTATACAAGACGATAAAGTAAAATTTTATCCACGAGTGAATCGTTTAACGTCGAGACGAAGTCGAGACGTTAATGATTCAAGAGTGGATAAAAATAACTTTATCGTCGTGTATAATAGAATATTTTTTTCTATAGCAAGAACTTTAACAATTTCAAAAGAAAATAAGGACAGTCAATCGCATTTCAAAATGTCAGTAGCTAGATTGGGTTGCTATGATAATACGAAACTGTCATATTTAATTTAAACAAAAGTTAGAAAATTAAATTACTTTATCTATCCTTGATGTTAAAGTGCTACTTTATCTACTCTTGCTGTTAAAGTAAAACTTGACCTTTTGTTTTGAGTTGATAAAAGCACACTTTAACATGTGCTATAGAAAAAATGTTTTTATTTCAAATTCATCTGAGTTAATCACAATTAGTTAAATGAAAGCAACTGTCAGTAATTCTAATGAATAGTGGATATTTAAGAATTAATCTAAGATACTTATTTTTTTTCTATAGGTGACACTGATAAGACGAGTTTTCTAACACCTGTTATCTTTGCTCGCAATTCGTCCAATGTTTCAAATGGTGTTCTACGCTGGAAATAAACCAGTTCTTGAAGTGCGTCTCAGATACAATAATCCAATAGATTTACATCAGGTGAATTTGGTGGCCATTCATCAATTACCAGATTTAGTGCGTTCAAAACCAAACGTAAGATTCCGTGTAAAAAGCATTTTCAAAAACCAATCTTTTTAAGTTTCCTGTTCCGGTATTTTTCAACAAACTTGTGTGTGACTTGGCATCCATATTTTACTATGTTTCTTGGATAATGATCCCCAGATTCACTTCATTAGCTGATATAGCAGGGGAGTTGTAAGATGCGCAGCTTGGAAACTTTTTTTATCCACCTGGTATTAGCGACATTTCTCGTTTAGAGCGTGAAGTATCATCTAAAATAGTGTAAATCTTTCACTTCTTTATGGCGCAGTTTTATGTTTTTGTAGTATTTTCGTACATTCTATTAAAGTTAATATTACACTAATCGTACTACAATTCGCAGCTTTGCATAAACCATATTAAAATCTGATTACCATTTTGTTCGTTCAAGTAGGCCGGTATTAATTTAATTTGCTATAAAGTGGTCTTGCTTGCTGTTGAACCGAATTTTAATTACAATTTGTTAGAGTTCTTTCCTGGCTCAATATCTTTTAAAGACTGGCGCAACGGCTGTGAAATATTAAAGGGATTTGGCTGGCTACAAAAAAGAGAGTGTAATTTAATACCAAGAGCTAGCTTATTTTCGTTGTTTCATTTATTCACGATGCAGTTTTTTTGCATATTGGCAGCTGTATCGCAGATGGACGAAACAATTTTAGGGAGTTTCGATGCTTCACAACAGTTGTGACTTTGGGTGCTTTAAACTGTATTATTCTTTTAGAGGGTAGGTGTAACTGATCTTAATTGGATAGACTGGAATAAAAGATAAATTTAAGTTATTACTAATTTACTCTAAGTATAAGAGGTGTAGATTGTAGATTCAATTTCACTGCATAACTTACAACGTCTGGATCTTATTCCTAGTTTGTAAAATATATCGATGGTTGTTTATATACAAAGTGTCTCTAAAAGGTCTATTCAAAAAAATACATTGAAATAAAAGAGATAGAGAACAGTTAGATAATCCATAATATTTAATTTTAACAAATGCTGCAGCACTTGATTCCAATTGTATTTCTTGCATTTTCTAGTTTGTTTAATAACCGGTTTTTGTTGACAATACAATGATGCCGTTTTGGGTTTCTGTTACAACGTTTTCAAAAATGTCATCAATCAAATCAACTCGTCTTACAATAATTAACTAAGCAGCTTACAGTATTGTATTGTATTTTTTCTATATAGCATTCAGTCCAGTCACTATGTCATTTTTGGTTGAAAGTGAAGCGAAATTTGAATTTTTTTTTGGGGTATTGATGAGGTCCGACAAAGCTTAACTTCAAGTTGTCGACCAAGATTTCTTATGTGCTATGTGCTGTTGCTACTGACGACGTGCCTAATGAAATCTTTTAAACACGTTGCTACTGACGACGCAAACTAATGAAAACATGTTTATTAAACAGTCGTTTTACAAACTTAAGACTGCCAACTAAAAGTCAATTTTACACACTGCCGTAGATAAAATAATTTTTAAAGTACAACTAAAACTTAATCGATGTTCAAATTGCAGCTTTTATTTGTTTTCGGTTGAAAGCGAAACTATTCGCGAACCCATGAGTGACACAGTGACCACCAATGGAATAATACTTATTTATTATACAGTAACCCTATCGTCGTGTGTAATATAAAATTTTATTCAATCCTTATAATTTAATTAATCAATAAATATCTTATAAGACATAAGTTTTGTATTGACAGCCGTGAAAAGCCATAGTGACAATTTGCAAATAGCAAGAGAAAAATTAATTTATTATTAGAGTAGCCTGTGATTCGTGTTATACGTTTGGTAGTACTAAGTGTATTGTCAGATTATGTCAAATTGGAGGTTAATAGGTTACGTTTTGTATGTTATTGACATACTGTCACAATACTTAACCTGTAAATCTCTAATTTGACACAGCTTGACAGTGCTGACAACAATGCAGTAGTGAGTAACAGAAATAGTTAAAACCTTATTTTATGCTTCTGAAATGAATAGTTAAACTACAACTTTAACCGTAAGAAATGAATGAAAAAAAAACCTTCAATTGCGTCATATAAATAACCTCATATGCAATAAAGTTGTTTTAGTGCCGGACCGCAAACATAAGTCTAATAAATTATTGGATGAATATTCAGATGATTGGATACTTGGATAATACATTTTTGAAATTCTAGTTAGGCCGAAAAATTTGTGAATACTACTAAAAAAGAGAATTTAACCCTTCGCAATTTATTAGACCATGCTAGATTGAATTTGGATTACACAGGGGGCTACACAAAATTTTACAAACTATTGAAGTGGATAGGGTATAAATATAACAAAATCTGTAAAGGGCTTTACTCAAAACTTCCCTCTCAAGTGGACATTGTGACGCTAAATAATTTCACAAAAGAAACTAGAAACAAACACATTTTCACGTTTCTAATCATACTGAGGCAATAACGGTAAACACTTGGTAATGCGAATTACATCAATTTGCAGATAAAAAAACATTATGGGTGGTGGGATTTCAATTTCAGTGCCTGCAATGATTCTCAGTAGCCCGAGAGCAAACCGCCCACTTTTTGCTGCGACCACGGAGAGCCCCTCGCATCTGTGCTAACGCATTTATCGTTGACCCTGTTTGTTTCTTTTGCAACATTTACCCTGAATCTGTAGGGTCCCATTTTCGGCAAGAGTAAAGCCTGAGCTATGTGCAAATTATTAGTTTTATCTTTTTCTCAGTTAAAGCAAAAAAAAACAAACTTTTATTTTTTAAAGTGCTCACCCTGTATATATTTGTCCGAAATGGAAGCGGAAGCATGATACGAATATGGATGAAAGATGATAATAGGTGTACTAATAACAACAGATTAAAAGCAGAAGGTAAGAGATTCACAGTGCTTCATGCAGGCTATTGTGATGGTTTCCTAACTGGGTGTGACCTTCTTTTAGACTCAAAAATTGAAGATCGACATAACCACAAAAATATGACCAGCGAAATTTTTCAAAAGTAGTTAGAAAATCAATTGGTGCCTGCGCTAACTAGCATTGGGGGTGAATGTGTTATTGTTGTGGATAATGCCCCTTATCACTCAGGGTTGTTAGAGAAGCGACTAACTACTAAGTCAAATACAATCACTCTCCAGGACTGGCTGTAGAAAAACAATATAAATTTAAATGAAAACAATTAAAAAGCAACATCAGTGTTTTAGGCATTCCGCCCTATTATTGAATTTACTACCTTATTGAACATATACGGGAATTATGTAAAAAACTATAGAATAATTTAATAATGTCAGTCCCAAATTCAACAGAAAAAATCAGAAAGGATTGGGAGGAAGTCTTACGTAAATGCGATGCTGATAAGTGGAAAAACTGCAGTAAGCACTGTGAATCTCGTATGAGGAGTGATTGGGTGAAATATATGTGTGGGTAACGTTCCTCTTATGTTAATTTCATTAGCAGAATCGTCCGATTTTAATGAAGATTTGGATTTGGAATGATCAAATAGATCCCCTTTTCTTTAATAAACAGACCCAACGGAAGACCCAACAGCAGAAGCAGCAACAATGTCGAAAGATGTGTAATTTGGCATAATATTGATATTTTGTACACAATTGCCACAAAAGCCTTGTTATTTTGAATAAGTCGATTAACACTAGGTACGATTTAGTTTGGTATAAGATATGTAACTGGCACTTACGTAGTTCTAATTACAATGCTATACAAATAATATGAGACAAATTTCAACAAAATCATGTTGAACTTTCACAAATCTGTGACATAACCTACAATTACTTAGTGCTTTAATTACTGTCTGACAATTCACAGTGAAACTAAATTTATAACTAGATTTCAGTAATGGTAACCCAACACAAAAGATTATTCTATATTCTGAAATTTACAATCTGGCTTAGGGTGCCTCGATGTCAATTTAACGTATTTGTCCTATACCAGGGTACTTGCCGGGCTCCATAGCTCAGTGGTTAAGCATTCTGCCTACTGATCTAAGGGTCGAGAGTTCGATCCCCGATCACGGTGTGGTTTAAAAAAAAATAGGATGAAAACCTCTACAGAATGCCATCATTTGGAAGTGATATAAAGCCGTGGGTCCCATGTTACTACGATGTGTAGCATGTAAAATATCCCTTGCTAGGGTTGGAACTCCTTAGTCTCGGCAAAATTCTAAGTAGGACTGAGGTACCTGGTACTCTGCATGCCTAGACCTTATACATAGGGTTGGCAAAAAGGGCCTATGAAGGCCTACTTGCCTGAAATCAGTCTCTCCAAAACTGATACTAACTAACTACCAGGGTACTTACAGATCGTGGTCCCCTCTCACTCTAAAGTATTTTTAAATAAGATACGTATTTTTCGCTTTGTTCGCTTTTAGTAACAAGGACGACTTGACACGGATAAATTAAAGGTTATGTTTCATCTTGATGAGCAAACATTGGCGTAACAGAGATAATTTAACTTCATCATAGATTGAACAAACATTATCACAATTCTGCCGAATTTATTTGTAGATACTAATACCCAGCACTAGTCTATTATGCAGAGTCTATAATACAGGTCGTAGCAAATCGTTTTCATTGATATAATTCAATAAAAAACCTACTTTATAATAATTTGTATCTGGAATGTTCATGAGTATGTCAATTGGAAAGTAATGCAAACGTGATAATAATGAATTTACTATGCGATTAGAAAAGGAGGAAGCTATTTGAGTTGGTATCCTAACCTTGACAGGTACTTCAAATTGACATCGACGTACCCTAGTCTGGCCTAGTTCTAAAACGTCTATATTTACTTTTAACGAGACTATTTACCGCAACACTTATTATCCAATCAGATGCCATGATATTTCAAAATTCAACCAATCACCTGTTTTTATGCATATAAATGTCATATTCATTGCATACCAATACAATATGAATTGATATTTGTGAAATAGCCCACAACATGTATTTCAGGGTCATGATTTTGCTTAGAAAATGTTTCATTCACCATTTGTTTTTTGGAAATATTCCTCGACAAACTAACTTTGACAAATTACCTCTCCTTCGGCTCGGGAATTTGATCAAGTTCGTTGGTTTTGTGACATTATCAAAACAAAAATTTTCGTAAAACATTTTTACAACCATTTTCCCTTAATACATTATTACTGAAAATATTTTGAAAACAGAATGTTTATATATTATTTTGGAAAAAAAGCTTTAGAATGTATTAAGTCATCTTTTTGAGATGAAAAAAGCAAGTAAAAACACTTAAAGAAACGTGTTAGTTATTCCACGGTATTTTAAAATATTGATATTGAAACGAGATGGATTAGACATTTTAAAATTACTTGCAAAATATTAATAAAGACAAAATTAGTTTCTCAAAATATGGAATAGCTATTTAATTTCTGTTTTCCGCAATCTAAATGTTATTAATTAATAATCAAATAGCTTCTTCTAAATTTTTACATTGAAAATGTAAAGGAAATGTTTGTAACAATATTAAATTACGAGTATACCATTTAATTTCTAATTGTGTGCGTCTAAAGCCGATGTTTGTTCTCGCAATTTAATTAAACTTACAGGCATTGATTGACAGCAGATGAGTTTATTCTCACAGCGCTCATCTGTCAGAATTTCCCACCCGTATCAAATTCCTACATCTTCCGTAAATACTTGCATAGAGTGGAACAATGCGATTTCCAAAAGATTTTCAGCACAATTTCAGATCAAGCTTAACTGCTTATTGCTTTTAGTAAACTTCAGTAGTTCTCCTGGATAACATTATATGCAAATATAAGAAAATGCGGGTATTATATTTGGTAAATACAGATTGTATAACAGAGAAAACGAGGCACAATATGTTACATACGAAGATCAACCCCATATTTCAGGCAGCGTAAACGCGAACTTGTATAAAAATACCGGAAATATATGTCCATCCCGTTACAAGGAAAAATAAGGGAAAGTTATGAGTACAGTGATTTATTAGAGGTGAAAACATTGGGAAAGCGTATAGACTTTGTTGACATTGTCTACTTTTGCTTTCGCGCTGTTTCGTTACAATCGCGGAAAAAATAGGGTTACGTGAACATTTGTTTGCATTTCTTTTAGTTTTCAGTTCGGATTTATTCTAAGTAATTAAACACAAAAATTAAGGAAGTTGAAAATGTAGATCGGTGAAATATGTTTTATTAAGCATGTTTAACAAAAATACTACCTTATCGTAGCACACCATTAAAAGTTCTTAAATTATTTCATATACATATATTCAATCATTTACATAAGCGTGGTCGTATAGTTTATCAAAGGTGAGGACACTTTTGGTGCAATTTAAAATAATTGTAATAGAATAGTATATTGCTTTATTAGGATTAAAACTAGCACTTTGAGAAGCAAAATTTCAAGTAAAACAGAACCACTTTTAATCTGAATAATACATACTATTTTTTTCTGCAAACTAGAAAAGTACAATATATTCAAAATTTTATATGATTGATTGGTTTTGACGTTTCTCATTTAAAAATCGGTTTTGCGTCAGTTTTGACACAGACTAACGCAAAACATAACCTGCTAACATCGAATTTGACATAGACTTACAGTGTCACCAATGTCAGTCATCAGCCATATGATTTAATGCACGACATGACTTCATCAGTTCCAAAGCCGACTAGACCACAAATTCTAATGAACACCCTTTATATAGTATGATTACAAACTATTTTCATCTAGTATGGCTATAGAATAGTTCCTAATTTATGTATGCAACTGTAAGTCACTTAAAAATCAAATTTTAAGTTTAACATTTAAGTATAAACGTAGTTGCATTCATAAAGTAGGACACATTCCATAGCTATACTCTATAAAAATTATTTTCATCGAGTATGGATATGGAATACTTCCTAATTTATGAATGTAACTTCATTTATATTTAAATGTCATACTTGACATTTGATTTTTAAATGAGTTATAGTTGCATTCATAAATTAGAAAGTATTCCATAGCCATCCTAGATGCAAATAATTTTTGATCATACTATAGTATATTACTTACAAGAGATGTAGGTAAGATTTACACTACCGAGGACCGTTACCTGTGTAAAGTACATACTTTCTTCGCTATCAATATTTCCCTATGTAGAATAAATGGTAATAGCAGAAGAGTATTACATTTTCTAAATTATAGTAGCCTCGTACTTGGGCTTGAGGTGTTGCTATAGTATTGTGATGTTTTGCTTGACAGTTATAAACGCGCTCTGAAAAATTCTTGTAAAAAATTTGTGAATACGATTAAGACTGCTGTTTTGTGAGCTTTGTGATTGTATTCTGATTTAAAATAGATTATAGTACGAGCGATAATGGTTTTCTTTATGTTAACCAAATGGCAGACAAGGCATCTGGTCAGTTATATTAATGCGAAATGTAAATAATTTACTTCTTGAGGGAAGTAAGTACGTAAGGTGCAAGGTACATTAAGCCAGAAAATGCTGGGTGTTCATATACAAATACTACGCGGTCTAAGCCGAAATTCTATGCTAAGGAGAATAATTCGAGTAACCGCGAAAGCCTCAAACAATACAAGTAAGTACGTTGTTATGGAAACTGTAAAAATTTTTGTAAATGTTTCTTACATCCCTCAACTCTGACACTGTAAGAATCACTTGCAAAGAAGGCAGTGCAAAAAGTACTTTTTCCGCCAATCGTACTAGAACTGTCACATTATTGACAAAATTTTGTCAAACATTCCATTACATCAGCCGTTGCTAGGTAATTTACAATACAACTGTACAGGAATAATATTCCCGGCCTAGGCCTAGGCAGGGTGTGTATCTTGGACAAAAAGCAATATTCCCAGACTCCTGTGTTGTTGGGCTCGACATTCGCCTCCCCCAACAATATTCACAGTCGTCTGGGAATGTTACGCTTTTCGTCCTAGATACACAATGTACTATTTTCGCCAATCGTACTAGAATTGACACATTATTGACAAAATTTTGTTTAGCAAAGACAAACATTCCATTACATCAACCATTGCGAGGTAATTTACAATAAAACTATACAAGAATAATATTTTCGTCCTGGGCAGAGAATATTTTTCGAATGTAATTATTGACGATGATGATTAATTCGCAGTAAACAGATAAATCGTATCGATCGGCGGAAAAATAGTATGTGTATCTTAGACAAAAAGCAACATTCCCAGATTCCTGTGGTGTTAGGCTCGACATTCTCCTCGCCCAACAATATTCACAGTTGTCCGGGAATAGTCCTAGATACACAATGTACTATTTTCTACTTACCGTATAGAAAATCGGCTTTTGCGCCCTAATTTTACCAAACAAAACTGTGAATTTCCAACCAGCTGCAAGCAATTTTTAACTCCCGCCGTCGCCGGGGCTAATATGTTTTATCCCTTGCATTTGTGTTTATACCACCATTGATACCACACCAAAGCTTTACAATGTTATGTTGATTTGGAAAGTAGACAAAATGTCACTACAGAAATCTAGAGTCACTACAATGATTTCCAAAAGCAAAAATTTTTGCTCCAATATTTCATTTCCTCCCTTGTGTGGGAATGCCCTTCGCTGCACGTCGGACATTAAATTCACACGCTAGAGAAAATGAATGTGTGTGCTCCCTAGATATATAAATAGCTATTAATCCTAGGAACTAAGTGTTGCATAGCAACATACAATTTTTGTGTAAGTAACAGAAACGTCAGCTGCAATGACAGATGTTGGTATTAAAAGTAATGTATTCCATGCTGTAATAATGTTGATGATCAACTTCAACGGTTTTAGGTAGTACCAGATGTAATTCCAAATCGTTTTTTTTTGTGGTATATTACAGACATGCTCATGTTTCTATTAATATGATATATTTACAAATTATAATTTTAAAATAAGTACTGAATTTTCCACCAATACATACAAAGAGTAAATTATAACAATTTATATGATAAATGTATACGTAAAAGAATATGTATAACAGACGTACATATTCGAAATACTTCTAGCTGTAACAATTTCCTGTTTTCGTAACCTTTAACCCGCATTCCTCAATGATTTACCAAATCGAATTTGTTATGTTATTATTTTACTCGTCATAGATTTCTCATAAAATACACAAACCATTGTATAATATTTTACCCGTACTGTATTTTGCTTTCCATTAAGCAGTAACTTGTAGGCATCATTTTATTAGTTATAAAATATTATCGTTATTGAAAACGTCAAATTATACTCGTTGTGTAGTTTACATAGGTTTCCATTAAATTTATATTTTTGAATGAAGATGTAACTAAAACACTGTTACAACGTATAGTTTCTAATTACTGTAAATTTCATAAAACCAAGTCACTTCATTGTGACTTGAATTTCTTTATGTATTACAAATTAATAGTGTATTGCTGCATCATGTGCAATGTTTCCAGATATTGCAGAAAACACGATTTATGTTTTAGTTGGTATACAGTTGGGTTACAAACAACAAAAAAAAGTTTATATTGATTTCTCAAAAAAAATCACTCTTTATAAAATACTTGTTTCAAACTAAAAATGCACTTGCCAAAATTTAAATATCTCCTTTCGTATACGGGGGAGGTTCGAAAATATGAAAATGGCTCAAGAATAAAGCACCCTTATTTTTCAAAATATACAGTAATGTTATTTGAAAAATTTTCTAAGCCCAGATATGCCTAAAGGTTAAGTTGAAAATTAAAAATAATCATTTTATTGGAATTGCACTTTATTAATGATAAAAAAATTACATAAACTAAAAAAAATTGATTTTTTTCAAAAAATGCAAATGCACTTTTATGCACTTATTTTTTTGTGTGAAACTACACAAAACACTTAACATGCACCCCGATATCGCACTTTGAACATCTTGTAGTGGTTCCTTGGTGACAATGACCACATCGGGTTTTGTTTTTTTGGGGAATGACAAGGTGGTCCAGACGGTCGTAACGTAGATCGTTGTCTCGGGAGCTACTTGCATGTTCTTTTTGATAAGATGAACTTTTTTTTATTCTGAACAAGTAATATACAAGCAATTCTCCTTCCGAAACTCAGCTGGTCCAAATCTCCTCCACTTCGGCGATGTAAATGCCAAACGTTCAGGATTGCCATATCAATGGAGTGCATCAGCAAAGGAATATACCATTCGCCCGAATAGAAATTCGATACAAACTGATATTTTGATCAGATCGATCGACCCCTCCCATATCGGCATTGTACATGTGAATGAGATGAGGCTGCTTCACGCAGTTGGGATAAGGGTAAATTGTCATCCGATGAAAAATCGCTGTCGTGGTCATCGTCTTGAAAGATAATTTCTGCAGGAGCCTTCAGTTGGTTTGCGGGCAGATTATCAATGGTGAGATCATCTTCACCTCCAGAATCTTCATCCGTTAGATCAGCTGCTACTTTACGAAATATACACAGTAAATTTATTTCAAGGCGCAATGTGGTCTTGCCGCCTCCATGAGGATTTGATTGTTACCTATTGGTTTCTAAGGATACGCTACGATCACACAGTGTATAAATGCGTCCATTTTAAAATTGCTGAATAGTTAAAAATAGTTATGTATGGTAAAAGTGAGTACAGAGACATTTTATCAATAAGGGGAAAACCTTCTCCAAATGGATAAAATGTCTTTACTCACGTGTGTCATAGACATTTTTCCCGATGCTTCTATTTAATTATATAAGTAAGTATTAAAAACTAATAAATCATTTTAAATAAGTAATCATATTATCTGGTTGTCTACTGGTTACCAAGATACACATATGTTTCGTTAGTTGTTAGGAATTATTTACTCTTTCATTCAGTAGCGAATAAAGTCACATTTCATCTGGCCTCATCATTAAAATGCGGCTTTACCATGGAGATTTGAATGGCTAAAGCACAACTTTAGAAGTAGATATGGGAAAAAAATTATATATTCTACGTAGGAAGGAATTCTGTTGAGTAAACGGTACAAAGACTTCAGTTTACAGCAAGTATATAAGTTATTAAATGAAATGTTCCCTGTTGTTATTTGTGATGCTTATTTTTCACTAAAATGACGGTTTATGTATTGAATTTTGAAATAAACGCATTTATGCACTGGGCGAGCGTGGCGTATCCCTAGAAACCAATAGGTAATAATGACATCCTCATAGAAACGGCAAGACCGCATTATGGATTAAAGTAAATTCACTATATACAGTGAATCTATTTTAATGCGCAATATATCGTCTTGTAGTTTCCATAAGGATTTGAGTGTTTGCCTATTAGTTTCTAAGGTTAAGTCACGCCCACACAAGGTGTAAATGCGTTTACTTTAAAATGCAATGTATGAACCGTAATTTTATTGAAAAATAAGCATTACAAATAACAACAGGGAATGTAACATGTAGTAACTCACATAGTTGCTGTAAACTGAAGTCTTCACACCATTTAATCAAATGCACTCCTTCCTTCGTAGAATACATAACTTTTAGACATAATCAATAACGTTCCTATATTCCATTTTAAAATAAACGCATTTACACATGGTATGGGCATGACGTATCCGTAGAAACCACATTGTGCCTTATAATACATTTACTGTATGTGTTATAGACCGTTTTAAAATCAGTGAAAACCAAATGCGTGTCAAGGTCGGGGGTAAGGTTCTTTTCAAGAAGCTGTTTCATACAAACTAAGGTGTTCACTGTTGATCGCCCGATTTCAAAAACCGCATTGCTATTTTATATCCTCCATTTCAGCTTCGATGTGGTTGTTTAATATTTTGATGTATATGCCTGTTACTGAATTTCTAGCCCTCAACTCTATAGTTAACATATTTATTCCGATTGTCTAATCTATATAAATCACTTACTAGTGGACCCGTTGCAAAATATTTTGCAACGTGTGGCAGGATCCATTAGGTAAAATTTAAATGTTTAAATTTTTAAAACTACTCACACGTAATATTGCTACATATACTTGACCATAGCTAAATACTGGTTGTGGCAAATACGATATGTTCCCATTTTATCCATAGTTTGTTCTTGTGATTTATGAATTGTTATCACAAATGATAGGTGCACTGAAAATTTTCTTTTCCGAAGGCAAAAAAAAGGTAGTGCAATATTAGAATGTATTGATCTATATACAGTAATAATACTCTTCTGCCTAGCTTGTGGCTTGTCCATTTAATACTAAATCTAAGCAGTTATAAATAAATTGCGTACCATTAATCTTATCTCATCTATTAAACCAGTAGATACATTTAAACTTTTCAAAAGAATATCTATTGATCATATTTTTAGTGTTAAGCAATGTGGATATATGCCACTGAAATTTAACGAATCTATTAATTCCATAGAAAATTATAAAGTGTTGTCATTATGTGATACAATTGTATTTACACTCAAATATTGCTTTTCATATTCAGGCAAGAGAGATATAATTTTGTTGCGATTCACGCGAGAGTGGATAAAACTCCAACTTAACTCGCCCCAAGAATATCGGCAACTAAATCCGCCAATCGGCGCGGACTTAAATGTCCAAATATTCGCTTGTAAACCAAAACTCCGCCAAACTGCATGGGGCACACAAATAATCAAAAGCAAACTAACTCCCCATCGGATTATAGAAAGCGAAAATCCGTGCAAGCTGCTAGCTTTGCTGTAAAAATGAAACAAAGGCCGAAGTGCCATGAGTTTGCAAATTCCGAGCACCACAAAAAAAATCTGGTGTGATACACTCACACAACTTCCTTTTACAGTGATCTTATAATTAGTCAAAAATTTCATTTTTAATTTTTAACCAGTTAAAAATTTTCAAAAATTACAAATTCTACAAAAACGGTTAGTTGAAGAGACAAATTTTCTCTAGAATTTTAAGGTGAATTCAAAAATGTAATAATATACCGGGTGTTTTATTTAAAATAGGAGTTAATAAAAAAAATAGAAAAAAAAACAAAAGAAACCCACTTTAGAAGTATTCAATTGGAAAATCACCTATCTCACATCAATACACATTAAAAATGTAAGAAAAATGTAAAATTTAAAAAAAATCGTTAGAGCCGTTTTTGAAAAAATCGAAAAAAACTGAAAAATCACAAGAGTAAACACCTACTTCCGGTTATGCGATTTTTTTCAAAAGCTTGCTGTCTCATCTACATAGTACACAAAACTTATATATGAAGTTTCAATGCCATACCTCTTTTCGTTTTTGAGATATTCTGTTCACAGACACACACACAGACAGACACACAGACAGACACACAGACAGACCAATGAAAAAAAATATGTTTTTTGGGATCAGGGGACTCTAAAACGTGAAGATCTGTTGAAAACTCAATTTCGAATTTTTGGGGTGAATCCAATACTTCCTTTGTAGTAGTAAAAGGAAGTAAAAAATCGCCAACTTAACAAATTTCGATGGGCGGGAACCGAATATCGGCACTAAAGGTTTGTTCACACAGTATCAGCCGCTAAGAGATCAGTTACACCGTAACACCCTTTGGGGGTGAATTCCAGATATCCCTGGAAATGATTTGGTCTATTTGTAAGACGATCTAATATGCAAAATTTCAACTTTCTATCTGTAGTAGTTCGCTCGTTAAGGTAATCTTTAAACAACAAATCTATCTCATTTCAACCTTTTGAGGAGATGCATTTTACAAAACCCTGAAAATGGTTTGATATGATTTGTAAAACAAACTAATATTCCGAATTTCGACTTCCTACCTGTATCTATCTCGTGACGATCTTTAGGAAAACACATCTATCCCATTTAATCCCTTTGAGAGGATACATTTTGAAAAACCCTGAAAATGGCTTGACTTGATGTGTAAAACAAACTACTGTGCCGAATCAACTTGCAGCAGTTACCGTATTATGGCGATCTTTAGAAAACACATCTACCCCATTTAATCCTTTCGGGAGTTAATTTCGAAAAGCCTGAAATTGATTTGACCTAATTTCTAAAACGATTTAATATGCCGAATTTCAATTTGTTGCCTGTAATAATTACTTTGTGGCTATATTTTAGAAGAACACTTCTGGTCTATTTAACCAGTTTGAGGGGATGCATTTCGAAAAACTCTAAAAATTACTTTCCATTAGTAAAACAATCTAAAATGCCGAATTTCAACTTATTGCCTGTAGTAGTTTTCCCGTGGCGTTATTTTGACAAACAGCTTTGTTTCATTTAACTTCGGGGATGAATTCTCCAAAACCCTAAAACTGATTTGACCCAATTTGAAAAATGTTCTAATATGCTCAATTTTAAATTTTTATACTTGTACTCGTAGTAGTAGTAGAGATATTTAGAAAAACAGATTTGTCCCATTTAACCCCTTTCGGGGATGAATTCTGAAAAACCTTGACATCTACTTGATCTGATTTGTAAAACGAACTAATATGCCGAATTTCAGCTTCCCACCTGTAGTAGTTTCCTCGTTGTAGATCTTTACAAAAACAGGTCTACCACATTTAGCTCCTTTGGAGGAATGCATTACGAAAAGCCCTGAAAATGGTTTGACCCTACTTCTAAAAAGAACTGATATGGCGAATTACAACTTCTTACCTTCCCCAGATTCTATTATGTAACGATCTGTGAAGTAGAAGTCAATCCCATCGAATAGAGGGTAAATCACTTCTTTGTAGACGATATTGGATGTTTTCCCTTCTGGTTTGAGCACCACTAAGTTGATGGAGAAAAAAGCAGTCTTCCCTCAAGTCGACCCTGGCCTGATTCAGCGACTGCCTATGCACCTTATTGATCATCATGGCAAAGCAGGTTTTTACGGGAAATTGCAGTCTCCTAAATTGAAAAAAATAGTCTGAAGGAATAAGGGTTATTAGAGGAAAGAAGACTGTCTTTTCTTCTCCAAAACTGTGTCATCTGCCTCCACCACAGTGTTAATCGACTGATAAATCTTTTCCTCCGAATGAAAGGCTCCGAGGTGTGTGTTGTTGATTTTTAGTGCCTTTTCATTCTTCAGAGTGATACTCGCCCTTCTTCGAAGCCAGGACACAGGTTTTGCTGTTATGTTCTTGATGTCGGAATATATTATGTTAGTGAGGCTGGCGATATCTGTCACGGCTTGATATAGGTTTTCGTTGCCGAGTTTCAAGTTAAGTTTGGAAAACTATTCGGTCTTGGAATATCTTCTCAGGTGAACCCTTATGTAAATTCAAGACAATATCTCCTTATTGTACTGATACTGAATTTTTAAAAATCACTATTATAACACGTATTTGTCTTGAGAGCAACTGCCATTTAAATACCATCGTCGAGCTGATAAAACTACAGTAAATAAAAAACCACTAATGGGACCCGTTGAAAAATATCTTGCAATTTACAAAACTTCTTTGTAGACAATGTTTAACGTATGGCACTATCCATCAGGTAAAATGTGAATTTTTAAGTTTTCAAAACTACTCGCACGTGACATTGCTACATACACTTGACCATAGCTAAATACTGGTTGTGACGAATATTATATATTCCTACTTTATTCAGAGTTTGTCTTTGTGATTTATTAGCTATCATCACACATGCTAGGCGCACAGAGAAAATGGGAAGGGTGCCACAAAGAAGAGCTAGAAGAAGTCCGAATAGAATTTTGAAATGATAGATTACAAAAGCGATGACTGAATGCAACTTACACGAAAGAAACTGTGAGGATGGAAGAGTATGAAAAACAGGTGTCGGACAACGTCGAAAGACGTTTTAACAATATACGTATGCTTGTACCAACAGGGAATGCAATGAGGCAGTGTGTAAATAAGCACATCCACATAATTATAATGAGCAGAAGAAACACCTTACAGCATCTGAGCAATACCGATTTGCTTTAACTGTCATTTTACATGTATTTTGACGTTTGTCTCACGAACCAGCAGACCGTTGATTTCAAATAAACATTTAGTAGTGACAGTAGCCCATTACAATTATCGGCAGAACGCCGCAGACTGACTGTGGGAATATACCTGGTTTACTGCTACTGCATGGCCGGCTGCAACCACTTGAGAGCTACAATATGATGGGTTTTCGCTAAAAATTACCAATTTATTTGCAATTTAGGACTTTTGTGCACATCTACACGGTAAGGGCTTTCATTTAAAAAAAGAATTATCGAAATCGGCCCGGTGGAAGTCTCAAAATAGATGTTGAAAGAAAACGATTCACGTTTTAAATATATATAAACCGTTCAATAGTTACTTGCCAGATAGGAGGCCATGTTAGGGTGATGAATTTCACCCTGTAAATATGCTGTCAGTCATTAACAAAAGTTAGGTTATGCTCATTTTATATAAAATGATAATTTTATGTTAATGTACAAAACTTGGTTGCCAGATTTGGTTTTGGATTTTGTGCCACTTTTAGTATTGGTTAAGATAAATTTCATGAAAGACAAATTGCTGATTCTGAATACGCTTCATACTTTGTTGAGTAGGCATAATGGTATAATGAAAGTCGTTTTTTTATTGTAATTATAAATTGTATACAAAAATATTTAAATATTACAATTTATGTATTTTTTCAGTATAAATAAAGCTTTTACAAGCCACTTTAGGCCAATTGCATAACAATGTGTCTCCATTGTCCCTTATTGATGATTTTATTTCTCCAGTCTTCTATTCCTTTCCTTGCTATGTCTTCCATTACTGCCTCGTTCCACATATTCGTTGGTCGCTTCTTCTTCTAGTTTCTTGCGCTCTGCCTTCCAATACTATCTTAGTAGCTCTTCCATCTGGCATTCTCCATATATGCCCAAACCATCTTAACCTTCGAGCTTTAATGAAGTCTACTATATTTGGCTCTCCATACTTCTTTTGTACCTCTTCGTTTGTAAGTCTTCTCCAACCATCATCCGTCCGAGTCCCTCCAAATATTTTTCTCCGCATTTTTCTCTCCCACCTACTTATCGTATCTTGGTCTGCCACATTCATCGTCCATGTTTCACATGCGTACGTAGCTGTGGGTCGAATTACAGTCTTATAAGTCGTAGTTTTGCATTTCGCGACATTTGTCTTAAGGGCATTATACTATTTAACGCGCCCGGACATCTCGTAGCTTTTATTAACCTTGATTTAATTCCTTGTGTGTAATTTAAGTTTTCAGAGATTAATGTTCCTAAGAAAGTAAACTCCTTAACTCGTTCTATTCTCAAATCTTAATATTACGCCATTATTATTGATTTCTTTATTTTTTCCATTAGATACTTCTTTGTTAAAGCTGCTGAATATTGTCCAGTGGAAGTTGAAGAATGGATTTTTTTTAAATATGGCCACAGAAGAAAATCACACGGAGTTAAGTTACAAGACCTCGGGGGCCACACTGTAGACATGTTTTGACTAATAACTCGGTTTTTGTAAAACTCTTTAAGTAAATTTATGCCCCATCTTATTGAAAGTACGTAACCCGTTTGTAATTCATTGTCACGTAACTCTTCAAAAAACGGCGACAAAATTTCAGTATGATATGGTTGTGCATTTAGAAAACCTAAAATTTGAACTATTAAAATAAAATTTAATCGTTTTACTGCACTCAATTACCTTAAAAAAATATAGGACCTATAACTCTTCTTTTACTAATTGCAGCCCAAACCCCGATTTTTTGTGGGTGAAGCGGTTCTTCAACATAAAAATTGGGATTCTCAGCGCTCCACATCCTCATACTTTGTGAATTAATATAGCCAGATAAATAGAAGTATGCCTCATCAGTAAAGAAAGTTTTCTCAAACGCATTATCGTTATTTCCTAAATTATTGATAAACCAGTTACAAAATTCCAATCTAACCGGAGGATCGTTTGGCAGCAGTTCCTGATACACTTGCAACCGGTAAGAAAAATAATGCAAATTGCTTCTTAATATCCTATGAGATGTTGAATATGAAACATTTAATTGCTGTCCTAAATGGCGAACAGATACGTGTGGTTGTTCTTGCACAATTTGTCTCGCATTGTTAACTACTTCTTCAGTGCGTATGTTGCAAATAGTATGTATCATTTTTAGGTCGTGGGCCAAAGGGTTTAATTTCAAAACTGTTCCGCCCCATAATATTTCTAATAGTTCTTTCAGATATCTAAAACAGTACAAAGCCGAAAATTAAAGCAACAATTAAGTTTTATGCACAAGTACTTGCATCCCAAAAGTCACTAAGCCGAGCAAAGATTTCAGTTTCACTGAGGTCGGGCCTGTCAGCTTTATAATGCCTGTAAGCCTTTGTAATTTGTAGTTTTGTGTCACCTTTAATGACTTTTGGCATATTTACTTTAGTACTACAATTTGTTTGACAGATAGATATGACGGCGATGTCCATACATATTATGCCTAGTGGCAAACAAAGTATGAAAGGACTGGCAACATTGCATGTTTAACCTCAAAATGTCAAATTAGACACTTTCGTGAGCCTCCTGTACATAACAGCAGCTTCTGACAAAGTGTCAGAAAGAGTTTCTAGGGAGTTTTAGTTTTATTAAACATAAAAACAAAATTCCATGTCTACCTACTTGGCAAATAACTATTGAACGGTTATAGATAGTATATGGTGGTTTACTCCATTCAGGGAAAAGCTGCTCGCTTCTTAACGATAAAATAAATACATAATCTAGTAGTTTAAATAATGTATCTAGGCCATGCTTAGTCAGTTTGATTGTAATTCCTTTAGGACCAGCAGATCCGCTGCTTTTCATATCCCTAACAGCTTTCTTTACTCCATCTGTGACTTCATATTCATTTACTGAAGCATCTTCAGCTGATTCAGCATCTTAGTTGTCCTTAGTTTTGAGTAAATTCGGAGATATCCTCTCTCAATAGCTGTTGAAATCATTACACCCACTCTTCAACTAGTATTATGTGCAATTTGCTGCTCTCCCTGATGTTATTTATCAAGCTTTTAATTACGCGTCATACTTCACTAGACCGTGTGGAATCCAAATAGTATGTTGTTTATTTGTAGTCATCTATTTTGTCAGGAGTCATTATTTGCTTTAGGAACTGTTTTTTCACATCTCTATTGCAATGAACATGCAGCTGTTTATCTTGCATGTCTGGCCGTGCCATCCATCTTTGGTTTAACCGAACTTTTGCTTGTATAATATGTGGCAATTTATTATTCCAATAACAAGATTTGTGGTTACGTCTAATTTTTTTACTGTTTTAAAGGCTTTGCAAATACTTTTCAATGTTAATTCATAGCAGGTGAATAGACAACTTCGCTCAGTTTTATAGAAAGGCTTACCTTATAGAAAAACACTCAAACCTTCTACATATCTTTTTCGTATGTATTGTATTTAGCTTAATGTCATTAGTTATATAGTTTTGCTTGATTTGTACCATGTACCAGAACAAATGGTACCATTACATCCGTAGTCGAGATTGCTGTTTACAAATTATGTAGTCTATTATGGATTTTAACTGACCTATGCATATTCTTGTGCTGAAAGTACTGTTCACATAGTTCAATTACCGTCAATTACGACATCGTTACTAATTCTAACTCTTGCTCTGGAATTAAAGTTCCCCATCAATACAATTTGCTTTAGTACAAAAACTCCTCATTCTGTTATGCCTTGTTTATTTACGCCGCTGGAAAGGTGTATACATTTTTTAGACTTTTCGCTACCTTTTCATTTTTTTGAGTGTCTTTGAGGATTATAATGTCTGATTTAAGCATTTCACGTTCTTTAAAAACTGCATCTTATTTTGACCTTAATCCTTCTGTATTACACATGCTTGTAATCGGAGTCCGTTTCTGTTTGCGTCGTCGTCGTCTATCAGGATACTCTCTTTTTACGGGGCAATTTTTTATAGTTAGGTCGTTGGCTACATACCTAAAACAAAAGAAGACGCACAGTATTCGCCATATTTGGCTATATACGATCTTTGGTTGTGTGAAATGGAATTTTTTCCGAAGAAGAGGTTGAAGTAGGTAGTTAATTACATAGTTTTACAACAACATTTTAAACGCAAAAACGTAGGCAGCGTGTTAGTACTAAATTAGACAATAAGGGCCGGTTGCAGAAAGCAATGTTAAGTCTGGTGTTAGCTAACGCGACGTCAAAGTGAACAAAAACGAATCAAATCTCAAATGCTTATGGTAACTAATACATTAGTAAACAAAATTTGATGCGATTATGTTCACTTTGACGCGATGTTAGCTAACACCAGACTTAACATTGCTTTCTGCAACCGGCCCTAAGTCTTTTTGCAAGTTACCTTTTACCTTTACTAGAAATGTTGGTATTTGTATTTTATAACACTAGTAACTGGGCTATTTCATATTGTCATGGTAGGTATAAAGAAAAACAGTAGTAGTTAAAAATTAGAATAATCTATGAGAACACAAATATTATCTGTCTCACTTTCTCTTTCTAAATTATAGTAATTATGATACTGAGATGCTTCTGCTAATCGGATAGTAGTAATAGTAATTTATTATACAAGACGATAAAGTTAAATGTTATCGACGAGTGAATCGTTTAACGTCGAGACGAAGTCGAGACGTTAATGATTCAAGAGTGGATAGAAATAACTTTATCGTCGCATATAATACAATAATTTTTTCTATAGCAAGAACTTTAACAATTTCAAAAGAAAATAAGGACAGTCAATCACATTTCAAAATGTCAGTAGCTAGATTGGGTTGCTACGATAATACGAAGCTGTCATATTTAATTTAAACAAAAGTTAGAAAATTAAATTACTTTATCTATCCTTGATGTTAAAGTAAAACTTGACCTTTTGTTCTGAGTTGATAAAAGCACACTTTAACATGTGCTATAGAAAAAAAGACATTTTCTCTTAGTCAAATATTAAAATTTTGTTGGTGATGTCAACATACGAAAATGGGCCATAAAAAATGAGCATCTCTTAAACATTTTTTTTTAGAAAACTATTAGACATTTATCTCACTCGTAGATATCTTAATAATAAGTTGGCTATGCTGCAGCTTTCGTAACATACTAGAAAGTGAATACACAGTGAAAAAGTAAGATTTGGTAACTGCTGGGATATTTTAAAACAAGGAAATAATTTAACGCGGCTTTAAGTAGCCCTGCCGTTGGGTTTAATTTTGTAACACATCTCTTCATTATGCCCTTTTTATTAACATAGCTAGCTCAGTACACATGAAACTCTTTTAAAATTATCTCAAACAGTGGCTGAGATGCGTCACTATCTGCCAATTTCTAATTAATAATAGAGTAAGCAGACACTCATCGATTCTCTCTCTTTCTCGCTCTATGGTTGTCAGTCCGTAGACTGGTTGGAAGCAGCTTTCCATTCTATCCTGGTGTTTGCCTTACATTTGATTTCTACGTAATTCCGACTTCCCGTCTCTTTCATTGTCTGTTTGATGAACTGTAGGCGAGGGCGTCCTTGTGCGTTTTTACCATCTGTCTTTCCTTCAATAATTGTTTTTAGTAGATGTTCCCTTCGAAGTATATGCGCTACTAGCTGGTCCGTTTTGTTTGTTATTTGTATCCATAACCGCCTATTATCTGTTTCTCGTCTTATCACCTCTTCGTTCGTAATTCTGTTGACTCATTGGCTATATATATGATTATTAAATAATCAATTCAGGCGAAGGCGCCAGGTTCTCGTTAAAGTGAGAAAGATAAAATCATGAAGGAAGTAAACACACAATTACAACCATTTACTTCGAGTTTTAGAGTGAGCTATCGCAGCGAGCGGATGTACTGAAGCACAGTGACCGTATCATCTGTACAAAGTGATAGTGTGCCACAAATTAAATTCATAAGTGCGTATTACTTAATATATAAAATTAACAATTAATACCAAAACCAAGCCCTCGGGCCTCGGATTGGTATACATATCTAACGGGTTAACTAACAATGTCGTATCAACCAATTAAACCTATAACGCTGATTTACAAAGATAGTCAAATTTCTCCTATGGACACTAATCCACCAGCATTATCTAAACGTGGCCTTGAGTCACCACAAACTACCGATCCTGATCCCAAAAAACGATATCTATTTGATACCACAACGCTTATTGCAAGTAATAAATATGCAGCGCTGCAAGATGAACAAAAATCGCAACAATCTACGTCGCAGACAACAAAAAACGATAAATCGATCACCGAGCCTACTAAAAACAAAATTCCGCCAATATTTCTGCATAATTCAAACAACTATCAAGAGGTCGTTAAAGATATCAAGCAAATCGTTAAAAATGATTTTACAACTTCTCTAAAAAGTGGTCAACTAAAAATTAATTTAAGTAACGTAGATGACTATCGCCAAATAACTAAATATTATGATGAAAACAAACTTAATTATTACACTTTCCACAATCCTGAAAATAGTAAACTTGAAGTTGTAATTAGAAATGTTCCTATTTCCTTAGGCGACGACGAACTACTTCATGAATTAACGGAAATAAAGCATCCCGTGAAAAAGGTCACTCGATTACTAAATAAAAACAAAGTACGTATGCCGATAATTATTGCTGAATTACCTATGGCCAGCGAAGCAAAGAATATTTTTAATTTACATACACTTGCATATTGTATTGTTAAAGTAGAGCCACGCCGAAAAAGCAATGACACCACAGTGCACCAGATGTCAGCGTTACGCCCATACTAAAAACTATTGCTTTTTACAACCCCGATGCGTTAAATGTGCAGGTGACCATCACTATTCTGAATGTAGTAAACAGAAACATGAAATACCTAAATGTGTTAACTGTGAAGGCGAACACACAGCAAATTACAAGGATTGCAGCCACTACAAAAAATGTGCCAATCGAAAACCACAGTAATGACTCGAAGAAATCCCAAAATAGTAACAAATCCTACGATCCACCCATCAAGACCAAATTCTTCTTGTGTAGGCAATGTTACCTCGAATGAGCTGTATGCAAATATTCTTAAGAATGCCAAAGGACCTGAAAACAACACAAGCTCTCAAAACACTGATAAATCATCCAGTCCACTCACACAACAGATACTACAAGCTATTTTAGATCTCCTTAATCCACACATTAACACAATTAAAGACTTTATAATGTCATTAATTCCTATGCTATTTACAAATGGCAAATAATCAAAAAGCGATCTCTAATTTAACAATGATAAATTGGAACGCCAACGGTATAAAACATCAAAAGTCAATTTTAATAGAATTTATGGCCAGACATAGTATTGATATTGCTTGTGTAACTGAAACACATTTAATAGAAAACTAAAAATTTATTATACCTAAATATAATATATATAGAAGAGATAGAAATGATAATTATGGTGCCGGTGGTGTAGCAATACTCATAAAACATTCTCTAGTAGCGTCGCAGTTGGATTTAGACAATCTAATAAACCTTGAAGCAATTGCAATTAAACTTCCATTCATAAACAACAGCTCACTTAAAATTATATGTGCTTATAAACCTCCAAACAGACAATTAATTGCAACTGATGTCAACACAGTAGTTGAAGAAGAAATTCCAACTCTGCTCGTTGGAGATCTAAATTGTAAGCATACAATATGGGGATGCAGATCGACAAACCCCAACGGGGTAAAACTACACAACTTGCTGACCGTACACAACATACAAGTGATGGCACCTAACGAGCCAACTCGATATCCATATAGAGTGGACCATGATCCTGGCATACTCGATATTGTTCTAAATAAAAATTTTAGAGAACCACTACACCAAGTCGTGCTTGCAGAACTTGACTCCGATCATTTGCCAGTGGTTATGACATTTAATAATTCTGCAATAATAGTCCCAAGTCTTCCAAGGTTAATTAAGGGACCAATAGATTGGGAAATATACCAAGAGCAACTATGCCACTTAATAATTTGTCCAACTGTAATCAACTCAAAATCTGAAATCAACGATGTAATAACCAACCTTACTGATAATATTAAAAAAGCTATCGACCAAGCTACAATCTTCACCCACCAGCGAAAACGTCCCAATTATTCACAACCGCCAATGTACATCCTAAATTTAATCAGAGATAAAAATAGAATTAGAAGACAGTGGCAGAGAACAAAAGACCAGAACATCAAAACTCAACTTAATGACATGATGAGACGAGTTAAAAGAGCATTGGATAAACACCGTATAGAGACATATCAGTTTTACTTAGGTAATCTGTCTCCTAATGACTCGAACCTATGGTTTGCCACCAAACGAATTCTTAGACAACCAACGGTGATTCCCCCAATTCGACTGAATGATCAAACGTTTACCGAAGACCCTGATAAGTCAGAAGTTTTTGCAGATCATCTGGAACACACATTTACTACACCCGTTGATGAAGCAAATCGGAACTTTATGCACCATGTAGAAATTTCCATTCAAAACGATTCTGAAACTCAAAACATCTTTAAACCAACTTCACCATATGAAATTAAACAACTTATTAATAAATTTAAATTAAAGAAAGCTCCTGGCTTAGACATGATACCAAACAGTGCAATTAAGAACATGCCAGACAAAGTATTAGCTCTACTAGCGACAATTTTTAACGCATGTATGCGATTGGGTCATTTTCCCGACGCATGGAAGGAAGCCTCAATTTTAATGCTACATAAACCCGGAAAACCTACGAATTCTCCTTCAGGCTATCGACCAATAAGTCTGTTGTCTACGATATCTAAATTGTTGGAGCGCATAATTCAATCGCGACTAACTCAATTCCTCAAAGATAACAACTTACTTCCCGCCTTTCAGTTTGGTTTTAGAAGTAGCCATTCTACCAATCATCAACTACTTCGAATCACTGAAATAATAGAACGAGGATTTGAGAACAAACAACACACTGCTGTCGCTTTCCTAGATGTCGCTCAGGCATTCGATCGTGTGTGGATAAACGGATTACGCCTAAAAATGCAGAGAATCGAAATTCCACAATACCTTCGAAACATCATTACGTCTTTCTTAACCAATAGAACGTTTAGAATTCGCATCGGCTCAACATTTTCCACTTCCAGACCAATACAAGCCGGAGTTCCCCAAAAATCTATATTAGGGCCCATATTATACAATATCTTTATGTATGATATTCCGCAACCAACAGACTCAGAAATAGCAATGTATGCCGATGACACAGCTATTATCACGCAAGATCAGGATAGAAATTAAGTTAAGCTTAAATTACAACAGAGCGTAGACAAAGTCCTTAAATGGCTAACAAGGTGGTGCATTAAAATAAACTCTGACAAGTGCGAGGCGAAAATTTTTACCTTGCGGCGACCCATCGATCCCCCAAACATAACAGTTAACAATAGAGAAATCGCTTGGAATCAGAAAGATAAAGCGGTTAGATATCTGTGAGTTTATATGGACAGAAGACTTACCTGGAGTTTTCACGTTAACAAAAAACTATCTGAATGCTATTCCAGGTTAGGTATGCTATACCCAATACTTAATAAAAAGTCAACCTTAAAAGTAGAGTGTGGAAAATTACTTTACACGGCGCTCCTAAGGCCAATAATCACATACGGGTGTACTGTTTGGGGTGCCACGTCAAGAACGAATATAAAGAAAATTCAAACACTACAAAACAAGATCTTACGTATTATTGTAAATGCACCATGGTTTGCCAGAAATAATCAAATTCACCGTGAATTGGAAATACCTACCATCGAATTGTTTGTGTATTACACCTCTAAACAATTTTACAAAAATTTACACCAATGCAGTGGAGCTGCCCATTATGGAATTGGTGAACGTTCCATTCACATTAGGCTTAAAAGAAAACTTCCCAGTGATCTTCTACCGCCATCGCAGGTTGATGACGATAGTAGTGGTCCCGAACAATAGTGCTCAATACATAGTGACAATAATAATAAAAGACGCATAGTGACGATAATAATAAAAGACTCATAGTGACAGCAATGACAACAAAAACCATTTAGTGACAGAGGAGCCGTCGAAGCCAACCTCGATAAAGTTATGTATAGTTATAATGAATAATAATTAACAGTGCCATGTATAGCGATTCTTATGCTGATCTGGCAATACACCCTATAATTTAAAAAAAACCATTTACTTCGAGTCTGCACCGATTAGAAGATAAACTCTACTTTTAACAAGGAGGAAATTGCGTGGTAGACGATAAACGCCCTCGGTTACTACACTAAAGTTTTCTCGGTCTTATTCTCTTTATTTTGGTCATTTCCCATCTTTCATACGTTCTTAACGGTTTCTTCATCATACATCATGCACTGTATGACCAGACTACTGTAGCTGACTTTTTAAAATTATCTTCAGCAATGTTTCTACGTGTAACCCGTTTCTTACATCGTAGGTTCTAGTACGATTTCTTATCGTCATTTCTTTTGACGTTTGTATGGATGATATCCGTGCTCTTTTAATAGCTATAATACCACCGACTTCACCCATTTAACCATTTAACTCGCTGTAAATTTGTCGAGCTGTATGCTGGGTCGACCTTGATCATTCCCAAAACATTCCATCTTAGTGCCATCCGCCCAAAAGACTCCTTGAATTACCTTTATTATAATTTTATTGTTTAAATTTTTGAAGAAACAAAATTGAATATTAAAGAGTAATCGCCTCTAGCTTCTGATATCTGTGTATGGTAGTTGCATACAGCTGCGTTACATCAGCTATTGGTTTCATCTTTTTAATCGTCAGAAAAGTTTATATTAACATCCAAATACCTATTTTAAATTATTGCACTTTTATAATTGTCTCTTGTAATTCGATTTTTCATTATTGTCACTGTGCATCACTATTATTTATCTTTCTAGTATTGTTGTAAATATTCTGGTTTCCATAGGATTTTCACCAGGCACATATTTAAATTTTTCCAGAGGTCTACTTCATTGTATCATAGAGTAAATGATCCTATATAAATTTGGAAAAATTTAATATTTATAATCTTCTAACTTATACTCTGATATCTATGCTTTTTTGTTGACATTTGCTGACTATATCACCTTATACACCCTTTGAAGTAGCAAATCTGTTGCAAAAATTCTTTTCCCGCTGCTGATCATGTAAGTCAGTGATAGAGCCTGAGTAACCAAACGTGTAAGTCGGTGATTATATTTGTTTGCTGCTTTTTCTTGACAACGGAACTTAATACTATTATTAAGTTCCTAGGATAATAAAATTAGCAAAGCAAGACGCAGATTTAGACGTTTTGTTTATAAATTGCAAGTGTTTATGTGACATGTGACACTCATAGGTAACACGACTCACGAAAATTAATCCTGGTGCCAGGTGACAAATCAAACGATTTTTTCAAAAATCTAGGAAAATTTTGATAAGCAGCGGGAAAAATATAATAAGATAACTCGGAATGTATCGCCTATTAACATTTTCGGCAGGCAACAAGCCGCGACTTCGTCTTGGCTTGTACTTGCCCACCTCAAATGTTAATAGGTCCTTACATTCCTTGTTACTTAAATAGATATTAAGTCTCACATAGTTTTTAATTTCGTAATCTCTATATATAAAAATCAATCGCCGTGTGTTAGAGTGTTAGTAGCACAAACACTCGAGAACGATTTGATCGATTTGGATGATTTTTTTGTTATGTTCGTCTTACTCTCGAGGTGGTTTTGCAAAAAACAAAATTCGGAAAAATCCAAAGGGAAAGTCGGAAAATTGGAAATTATCAAAAGTGTGTTTTTCTATATACTGTACGACTTTATATTTGCACTCATTCATTTATAATTCTTTGCTTAATGGTTTGAAAGGTTTTCCCTATCATGTCATAATCCAAAACAACGTTTGCCGGGTCAGCTAGTGCTACATATTTTGATGGGTTCTATGAGCGAACAGTTGACTTCAAGCTGGCCCGGAGCGCCTCAACGTATCTTTCTTTCTCATCAGCCTAGGTCTATTCACTGTTGGATAAAGACCTCTTCACGTTCTCTCCATGCGTCTCGATTTTGGGCAGTTTGTATCCAGTTTTTCCCGCTATTTGTTTTTGATGTCGTCTGTCCATCTGTTTTGTGGTCTTCCTCTACTCCGGTTTGTAAGTCTTGGTCTCCATCCAATGATTTTAGTGTCCCATCGGTTTGGTTCCTGTCGAGCTATGTGACCAGCCCATCGCCATTTCATTTTTAATATTGGTTCGTTTATGTCCGTCACCTTTGTTCATCGTCTAATATGTTCGTACTTTATTTTTTTGCGGACACTAACGCCGGTAATGACTCTTGCGATAGCCCTTTGTGTAGTTCTAAATTTTTTATACGGCTAAGTTTTCCAAAGGCAGACCAGCTTAGAGTTGTTCGCGGCGAGACCTCTGCGGTTTGATTTTCTTTCCCAATCTTGAGTTTATTTCCTAAGCATATGTATTCTTCTACTACCTGAAGATTGTTGTTGCCCATGGTGACACTCTTCTCGGATGGACCCATAACTTTCGTTTTTTGAACATTCATTTTCAGACACACGCGTTCTTATGTTCTGAAAAGCTCTGTTAACATGTTTTTGAGTTCTTCTAGGTCGTCACTAATTAAGACAACATCATCCAAAAATCGAAGATTGATTAAGTACGTTCCATCGATATTTAAACCTTTTCGTTCCCATTGGAGGTTTTTGAACGTATAATCAAATGTAAAGAGCGACTGCCAAGCTTCTGCAGAAGCAGAGAAAAAAACTATGACGAATAGCAATTGCTCCTGTGCGAAGAAGCATTTTTGAAAAATTTGTGAGTGTACTATAGCGAATGCGCCATCTCAAACGGCTGGCGATATGGGCTTTTAAAATTTTAATCATCCACGTTAAAGTTCTGACCTCCCTCTAGCGGTTTATTTACTTGAAACTTTGAGAATTATCTAGGCAATTATTTATAAGAAAAATGTGGAGCTAATTGTAGACCCGTGTTGATTGAATGTACACATAGATTCCATGGACGTTCTGAAAGTGGTGATTATAATAAATACTTTAATACCCTTGCTTGTTTTTCTTCGGGAAACCCTCGTATATTCGTATTTGCAGAGGCAGTGCAAATCTAAACGAAAGACCAGGTTTATAAATAAAGCAAGTAAGCAAAGCCAACGGAGTCATTTAGGAATCTGGGGATATCTGCACCCTGTAAATAATAGATTGCGGTGATTTTATCCCTTGTATTTTGCATTACAGGAAGCGTCGCATAGGGATGGTCCGCTTATTGGGGATGCGATTATTGACACGACTTCTCCTTCTCGTCTGTTCGCTGAGCCTCATCAGTCTCCTATTTCTCAGCCGCTGCGGCCTTAACAACTTGGAACCCGAAACCGAGGAGCAAGAGACCCAGGCGGCTTTGCCAGGTAAATAACCCATCTATGTATAGGAATATCGTATGAAGTATCCCTCGCAATGGGAGAAACGTCTAGGACTACATCAACGCGTATTTTATTAAAACGATCCTGGGTTTCCAAACGAGCTCAGTCGGTAGCAGGTGTCAGTGACAAAGTTCGCTAAATTTCCGGCTTTGAAAAGCTGCAGTGTATACGTGTTGTACCGATATTGCAAGATACGCGGTCTTATGTTGCTATGACGCTCTAGCCCTTAGGGAATATCACTCGTCTGTAACCTAGCATGACGCAGTCTTTGCTCTTGCAGGATGAAAGCTTTAAAATTGTTCCAGACGGCGTCTGGGAGGACCATCATGTCTATGAGTTTAACGTTATTCGTTTCCAAGAAAAAGCATTGTCGTTTGCAGAAGTTTCCGTTGAATGTAGGTACTAGCATGTCGGATATGTATCGGCAAAGGATAATTGTGAATTATACTGTACAATAATTAAAAAATTAACGCATTTCTTACCAAGCATGGGGTAGACGGGTAGAGTATCTGTTATTATCTAGATCATGAATTCAGCATCAATAATAATATTAATAACACATTTGCTTTCAGTAATTCTGCTACTTCTAATAGTAAAATTACTAAAACTCCTACGCCCTAGACTGCAGAACTTCAACTCCGCAGTTACCAACAATCTTCTAAAAGAGTTTAAAGTGCAGGATTTATCAGCACTTGCATCTTTCTGCAGACCATGTAAGAATAAGGTCTCTTAAACGAAGTGAAAAACTTGTAAGTTGTTTCGTGTACTATTGCAGTAACGACACAGCCGTATTGAACATGTTTTTAAGTTTTATGGAGGTATTAGCGTAAACTTGAGCGTAAAGAAAGCAGCCGGAAAGTTAGATGAACTGGAAAAGTTAACTCAGAAAAAGGCACTGTTCTGTAGATCTATCATTTATAGCAAAGATATAGCGCTACTAAATTGGTTACATGTTTTTTTCATAAACAGTTTTCTTATTACTATACCACGCTATTATTACATATACGGTGAATAATAAGTGACAAAATAACTTATAAGGAGAACGCGAATAATTTAGTTACCCTTTCATATTAATATTTAATTCTATACATTGAATAGAACAAAAGTAACGTTTCCATTATGAAATGTTTGCTTCGCCCACCAGTTTTACCTTTCTCTTAAGCTAAGCATTCGGGTTCAGTTTCAAAACCGCACGCGGCATTAAAATTGGATTTCCTGCCATATCGTAAACTCTGGAATTTATATTATGGAAATGAGTGCAAATTTAAAGTAGCTAGTCATAGAAGTCTTCCATTCCTCGAACAAATCAAAAGTCTATTGTAAATATTTATAGGCCATCATGAATCCCACAAAAACCACTATCTATTGTATGTTTAGACAAGTGGTGTCTTTTACTGGAAGGAAACTTTTCGGCAAAAAGCCTCTCCATTCCCTAAATGTAAAACATTCTGTTTTGCGAGTATCATTCATTTCCCTCAAGTTGAAATAGAATCCATATTTCCATTAAGGGCGGCAAGAATTCATAAGTCAGATGGCGGATCTCGCACCCATTCGCATTTATCTAGACTTAGTATTCAAATATTTCAATATAACTGTCACGAAGGCTATCAATCACTACACCAGCGACCTCTAGATGGCCCTCATTCCTTTTCGACGGAGGAAATATAATCCTTTAAGTCGAATAACTTCAATTAATTTACTACATGTGGAAGCACTTGTTCCTCTATTTCGAAAACTAAACTAAACCTGTACGTATGCAAATGAGATACTATACAGGGTTTACATCTCTTCTGCTTCGTATTTCTTGGTTAAGAGTTACATTTTATTTCCTGTGTTTCCCCATTGATTTTTTGGAATGCTCTAATATAAACTAGTAACTTAAAGTAATGAGTATATGATTAGAACTATAGATATTTTTGACAGAGTAATTAAAAACGAAAACCGAATAAGCTTTAGATTAATTTTAAGTAGCCAACTACTATTAGAACAGTTAAAGTAGTACGTATACAACAGTCTCGAAACTGAATTATATTACACATTATACTAATCCGTGGATATTACTTTTTATTAAGTTGAAACTTCCAATAATTAATACTAGACGAGCTTAAAGTCGAGTTTATCAACTGTGATTTACTTGAAAGCACTACTAGGTTTTATAGAACTATGTAGTGAACTTTCATGGAGTTAGCTATTGATTATTTAATACTGGAATCGGAAAAGGTGCAGCTGCCTGCAATTCGTCCATGGAAATAACTCAGTTAAAGAGTTAAAACTAGTTACTAATAAAAAGCAACAAAACTCCGCTACAGAAAACTGCAATATAACTCTGCTAGTTTAAAATGTAGGGGTAGTGGTATTTATAAAACCATAACTGAATTAATTAATTTTTCTATTAACTAATAAGACATTATGTTTATCTGACCTGCTGTATACAGACAGGTAGATGAACACCGAACGTCCATCAATAAGATTTTATTAAAAATATATGGATCTATACAATAATCAAGGCCAAACCGTTCTATTTTTGCTATTTGCTGTGTCTATATCGTTGTGGAGCGTATCAAATTAATATTACGCAATGTTCATCCAGTTTCTCTATAGAAGTTAACGATTGCAAGGAGAGAAGGAGAGGAAGAGAGAGAATTGCCAGCCGGACTAGTTCAGGGCGACGGCGTGCAGTTCTTTAAGTACTAACTAATAATAAAAAAAGCCAAAATGGGCGCCAACGAATCTTTTCATTATCGGCAAGTGCATCCAGGTATCACAGAGAATTCCTAAATTTCAGTAGCGTAAATATTCTGAAAGAAATGGTCAAGGCAAGCACAAGTAGCAGTAACAATAACAAAACTACAATGCTAATGTCACAGTATAATAATCACAAATTCAGTATTATATCGTAGAAAGTACAGATGATTATTCGTTAAACATAGGTTAACGTAGAGTAATAAATTTAGGGCAAAATTTAAGGTGCATATCATAATAAAAACTCTGCTTGCGAGAAAATTAGCTTATAACATAAATTAAAAGGTACAAATATACATTATAACAGTTTAAAAAGGTGTTTGCTCCGTGGATGGAAAAACATTTAGTGCGTTAGGCACGTGAAGCGAACTGTAGAGTTACAAATATAGCCTCCGACATTCTGACGGAATTCGGCAAGTACGGTAGCAATCGAGTGAGACACTCTGTGCCGATTCACTGTCCACAGTATTAAATGATATTACTTATAAGGAAAATCGAAATCTGCTATTTATTTTCTATGTTCAGCCCCTTTCTGCCCAATTGTAAGGTTGCGTAGCTGGCACAGAATCGTGTGAGGTGGAAACCCAAACAGCTCATACAAAGGTCGGAACTGGAAGGAGTTTTAGAAGGCCCATATCAGGTAAAGGTCGACGCCTTCAAGGTAAGAATAACAAATAACGATAGCTCCGAACCTGTGGCTAAAATTAAAAAGCTCATAATAGAATCACGGAATATCTTAAAAACGGCACGAGAGATGCTTCAATAAACTTACCCCAAATTAATTTTGGGCCGCGTTAAACGTGGATAGCAAAGCTCTTTAATCCGCCAGAATTAAAGTGAGAAGAAATTTCTCAAGAAATCGTCAGGGTTGCATCAGCCGCCAACATTGGCCAGGTCAAATTCCAATAACCAAAAACTGCGTGCCCGCAAAACCACTGGACAATTTTAAAGGGGCTAAAACTGTTCGTCGTCACAGCATCGAACGGAAAGGAAGGATGCCTTAAACAAAAGCGCTGCTCGTGTCGATAAGGCCAATGTCCAACCGGGTGGGGAGCGCGCGAAATTAAAAATATGTACTATAGACGCCGAAATAATCTGAACTGCGCGCACAGACCTGCAAGGTTTATAGAGGCGCGTTCTAAACGTAACAAGTTCCCAAATGATTCTGAATTTTATTCAATTATCAGATGTTTTGAAAATTAATAAATTTGGAAAGGAAATTCAGTTTCTTCATACATATTAAATAAGACTTATACCGATGGCTGAATAATTAAATATAACAGCAATGCGATGACAAAAGCAAAAAACCAGAATCTTTGATCATTGAGGAGATAAATATATAAAATAATCTATTAGTAGGTTTAATGTTAATTTTCTTTATGACAAAAATTTAAACCTTTCACATTTTGAAAAGGACGAAACGATTGATTTCACTTGAAAAAACGGAATATTTAGATTATTTATTTAGTAATTGCTATAAAATCAAATTTTTAATTACTTTTTGACGTCTACCACAAGATGTTGTAATAAAGGTACAAAAATATTTGGCATAGTTATACTGTATATATTTCTCTTTTCTTTCTTTATTATATTTATGCACTTCATCTCACATCTATTATATTTAATCATGAGCCTATCGGTACCTATTTCAGTTCCAAACAAGAAATAGAAATAATCTAAACATACACGATACCGTACCTATCAAAAAGAATATGAAAAATATATAACTTAAAAAACTGAAAAAAAAATTGTTTAATTTCTAGGATATGCTGGTTGATGGAAATGTACGTTGGTAACAGCTACTTTTGTGGAAAATAGCTGAAACCTCCTTTACGACCGGTAGCAAGCTTAAAAAGTGCTACCTACTAGTTCACCGTGAAGGGAGGGTTGTAGACTGAAATACAAGGGGGGATGGCTCGCGATACTCAAGACAGTTGTACCTGGAAAATACAAGGAGAACTTCGTGTTATTTAAAGACGCTACCTGGTGGATATGCCGGTGTCGTAATAAGAAAATTCGATCAAGACCATATTCCTGTCGGTGATCGAAGATATATAAGTGCCCAGCTCCAAGATTTAGATCTACATTGTTTCGTGCTTTATGAAATAACTTCTTTGATTTCAAAATACGCGGGACTGTAGCTTTATAAATCTTATGGTAAATTTAAAAATTGGATTAATAAGACAACATTAATAACAAATACATATAAGCAGGCCAGCTTTGTATCTGTCACCGGCACAGAGAAAGGTAGCCAAAATAATTCCTAAGAATTCTACCTGTATCTTATGACGTCACGTCGCGAGATAAGTAAAATCCTGATAAAATTGTGCAGAGCGCTTAAAGCGTTACTACATTTTTAATGAGCTAATGCAATTTAATACATTTATAAAATACTAAATAAAGGACGAATTCAACTTAACTGATTATCATAAATTCATACTTGACGTCGACCTAATGCGAAAACCAGGGAAACCGAGCTCAGATCCTAGCTGTCAGTGATAGCTCGCTAACTGCCCGCCGGGTGTTGAGGAAACGACAAATAAATAGCTTCAAGAATATCGATGGGCGCAATTTGGATTTATTCTACGTGCGATATAATAGGAGATCTTTCAAGGCTGCGTCGCCGGGGCGATAAAGAATAGACAGAGGAAGTTTAGGGAACTTCTCCAGAGCTTCGTTGGCGACGAGGTTTGTTGTACAGGATGGTTGCAAAACGACACGAGGTTTGCTTTATATATGTATATCCGAAAGCAGATCAATATGAAATTCTACGATACTCAAACGATACGAAATCGGTATCTCAGATAAGTGAGTAGGAGGTGGATATGTCCGAAAAAGATTGTAATTTTCCAACATCTGCAAAGCTACACTCACGGAACAATAACGTTCAAATTACAGATACAGACAGTTTGCTTGACTATTCATGGCCGACTGAACATTCTTCACCTCCATACCCGCTCTTGAGATATGCACCGAAACAGCAACACTTTATTCTTCTTTGTACCAGCCAAATTGTCTACGTTTTAAATAAATCGTTAAACCATATGTTAGTTTCTAATATCTACTTATTTTTAGCCAAATTTTAAGCAAAAAGAGCAATAAAAGCGAGTTGAAGTTAGACAGCGTCATGGAGCAATAATAGTTATTTATGGTACAAGTATATTACAAATAATCCCTCAGAAGAAAGTTGAGGGGCCCTTTCTCGAGTGTACTACTTGTAATAACACACACGTGTATACACACATAAATACCAAAAAAGCATAAATGTTGTATTGACAGCTGTGAAAAGTCAAAGTGACAAATTAATTGAGAGTGGGCCAAACTATTTATAAGCCACGGAAGTGAGTTAAGTACTTATAAGTTAGGTGTGGGTTATTTATCCGCTTCTTTTGTGTTACTGATGCATGAAATTGAAAGTTTAAATAAAAAATTATAAGAAAAGTTAGAGTTGGAGAACCTGTAATGTTGAGTGAATATATGTATGCGGATGACTTAGTTTTAATAGCAGATACTGCGAAACACCTGTAAGGAAATTTTATGATATGGAAAGAGTCTCTACCTGAATTTGTTATGAGTATTAATATTATGAAAACAGAAGGGATGGAGCTGAGACGAGAAGACAGTGTAGTGAGGATTATGTTGGATCAAACGCCAATTAAACAAGCGGATAACTTTAAATACCTGGGCACCGTTATTAACTCTAAAAGAAAGTGGGAGAGTGAAATTACCAACAGAATCGCCTTGGTTAACAAACTTGTGTTTGGGTTGAGTAAATCATTTATCAGAAAACGCGAAGTGAGTAAAGAAACAAAAATAAGAATTTATCGATTTAGATTGGTACTAGTACTAACTTATGGAAGCGAGTTGTGGGTTTTGTCCAAGTTTCTAAAGAACAAACTTCAAGCGTGTGAGATGCGGATATTGAGAAGAATAGAGGAAGTCACGAGAATAGATCGGCTAAGAAACGAAGAAATAAGAAGATTAAATGTAGATGTTATAATTTCAAAAGGTATATTCCGGTGGTTTGGCTATTTGGTGCGAATGAGTGACAACAAAGGAGTAAAGAGAATCTGGGAAATGGGGACGGTATGTGATATATTATTATTCGCAATCACATTGTAATGTGTCAATTTCATGGCATGTCAACAGCTGGGAACTAGGTGATTACTGAAACTAGCCGGAAAATTATTACATACCCCGAAAAATATTACATACCTGAAGACTGGGTTGTTTTCATGGTAACAAAAATATTTGCTACATCAAGATATTTATTATTCAGAATTCAATTGTAGTTCTTTTTAAAATTAGATGTTTGCCAATAAAATAGTATACATACCACGGTGAAAAGTTTCATTCCTGTCTCGAGATAAAGTTAACCTCGACGTTGTGGGTTTCGGTTAACTACTTAATCTCTCGACAGGAATGAAACATTTCCCACCTCGGTATGTAATATACTGCTAGTGGACCCGTTGCAAAATATTTTGCAAGTTACAAAACTTCTTTGTAACGTGTGGCAATTTTTTTTTGCAGACGGTTGTTTGCACTAACTCCGCCAATTGACGCGGGCTTAAATGTCCAAATATTCCCTTCTACACCAAAACTCTGTCAAACGGCGTGGGGCACACAAAGAATCAAACGCAGACTATATTATAGAATGCGAAAAACCATGCAAACTGCTCCCTGTAAAAATGAGACGAAGGTCGAAGCGCAATGAGTTTGCAAAATCCGAGAACCACCAAAAAAAGTCATCGCCAACCTAACGAATTTCGATGCGCGAACCGAATATCGGCACTAAAGGTTTGTTCACACAGTACCAACCTCTAAGAGAGCCAAATTTCAACTTCCTATCTGTAGTAGTTCGCTCGTTAAGGCAAAAAACAGATCTATTTTATTTAACTCTTTTGAGGATATGCACTCCGCAAAACCCTGAAAATTGTTTGACATGATTTGTAAAACGCATTAATATGCTGAATTTCGACTTCCTACCTATATCTATCTCGTAACGATCTTTGAGAGGATGCATTTCGAAAAACCCTGAAAATGGCTTGATTCGATGTGTAAAACGAATTACTGTGCCGAATCAATTTTCTACCTGCAGCAGTTAACGTCTTATGGCGATCTTTAGAAAAACACATCTATTACTCCATTTAACCCTTTCGGGAGTTAATTTTGAAAAAACCTGAAATTGATATGACCTAATTTGTAAAACGATCTAATATGCCGAATTTCAATTTATCCAGAGTTTGTCCTTGCTATTTATTAACTGTCATCGCAAATGCTAGACGTACAGGAAACTGTCTTCTCCGAAAGCAAAAAGGTAATGTGATATCAGAAGGTGTTAAATCTATACGCGGTAATAATGCTCTTCTGCCTGTAGCTTACCGATTTAAAACTTCCAAATCTAAAAAGTTCGCGTATAAATTGCGTACCATTAATCTTGTGTCTATTAAACCAGTAGACACATTTAAATTTCTCAAGAGAATAACAATTGCCACTGTTTTTAGTGTTAAGCAATGTGGAGGTATTGCACTGAAATTTAACGAATCTAGAAATTCCGTAGGAAATTGTAAAATGTCGTTAATATCTGCAATTGTAATCACACTCAAATATTTTTTTTCATAACCAAGTAAGAGAAAAATAATTTTGTGGTTAATTTTATCGGAATGTTTGATTAATAATGAACTGATGTACAGTCAAGATTCACTCACACACGCTACTTTTCGAAAGGAAAGATTTAAAAGTTTGCTGTCACTGTACATCTACTTTGACATTTCTCTGACAAAATAGCAGGCCGTATTTTACACAAACAAATTCGAGAGAGTTTACTTGTTCCACTGCTAAGGATCTGCAAAAGTACATCACTTACGCGCTACAATATTTTGGTTTTTCTCTAAAATTTATGCAGTTATTTGCAATTTAGGACTTTTGTGCACATCTACACGGTGACGGCTTTCATTTAAAAAAAGAATTATCGAAATTGGCCCGGTGGAAGTCTCAAAATAGATGTCGAAAGAAAACGCTTCACGTTTTAAATATATAGACTAGTGGACCCGTTGCAAAATATTTTGCAAGTTATAAAACTTATTTGTAACGTGTGGCAGGATCCATTAGGTAACATTTAAATGTTTAAGTTTTTAAAACTACTCACACGTGATATGGCTACATATATTTCACCATTTCTAAATACTGGTTGTGGCAAATACGATATAGTCCCCACTTTATCTACAGTTTGTTCTTATGATTTATGAATTTTTATGGAAAATGACAAATTCAGAGAAAAATTCCTTTACCGAAAGCAAAAAGGTAGTGCAATATTAGAATGTGTTAATCTATACGCGGTAATAATACTCTTCAGCCTGGCCTGTGGCTTGTCCATTTAATACCAAATCTAAGCGGTTCTCAAATAAATCTTATCTCAACTATTAAGCCAGTAAACACATTTAAAATGTTCAAGGGAATATCTATTGATTCTATTTTTGGTGTTAAGCAA
>OW679194.1:150116503-150633414 GCA_940337035.1 Agriotes lineatus
CTAGCTATGTTCACAACCTTGATTTTGAAACGAGAACACAAGACATCTGTCTTACAACGCCTGAAGTTGAGATCTTTTATTTTTAGAATTTATTTTCACATCTTTCACTTTTGGAGCCTAGAAACGCGCAGGCAACCGTTGATCTGCCAAGTGCGTTCATCAGCCGCTAGATGGCGGGAGAGAATATGGGCATTTCCGGAAAACGTTTGCTCGAATTAGGATGCCTGTACTTTTGCACGGCTGAATTTTAGTTCGAAGGCATCGATCGGCCTGAAGACGCATTACTATGACTTTGTCGATGTGATCCTTATTTCGGAAATGCGAGTGTGTGGAACCCCGTTACTCGAAGCAGAATTTTTTAAAGTCATTTTAATGAAAACATAACCTCGAAAAGCATATGGGAATTGTTTGATCTTTTTGTGAATAAATGAATGGCAGATTCTGGTAAAAGCTTATAACTTGCATTAGATCGATTTATAATTTTTGGTGAATGCTTTTATTCATAGGACGGGCTGTAAACACTTCACTCTATGAGCTGTCACTGCGGTGTAGAGGTTTATGTTAAGGTGTACCTTAACACTCAGAGGAGACCCGTGACCGTAGAAGGATTGGAGGGATCGCCGCAGATGTACCTAGCCTGGAAGTCTGTGAGAACGTCCCGTTTTCTCCAACGCAGAAAGCCAAATCGTCTGGCGTTCGAATGCATCGAGAATCTTGGAGGTTTGAGATTGTAGTGTTATAGATACGAGTTATTATACTTCGGGCAACCGATTTAAATAAATTGATTTGTTTCACCATTTATTTAACCCTGTATTTTTGTGTGACCCTTTAAACGTATATTTTCGATAGCTGAAGCTGAGTGATATGTTCAGCCGTAAGTATAAAACCCTAATTTACGGTATTTGAGAGCTGAGTGAGTAGTTGTATAAATTTTACAAGCTAGTCGTTAAATCATAAATTTGCAGGCTGGATGACAATACCAGTCTCTCATGTTTAATATTACTAGTGAACATACAGATATCTGAATGCTAAGCTAATCGGGTTACCTTATACAGCTATTTGGGAAAGTTGTGGTTCATATTCGTTCAGCGAACGCGTTGTTGTCTACGAAAATAGCAGTTTTAGGTTTTGTAATATTATTTCCCAAAACCGAAGTCTGTGGCAAAGTGTAATGGTATCCCAGGATACCGTAACAGAGTTTAATTTAGTTTGCTTACACAACCAACGCTTCATCATGTTGGAGGAAATTCGTTTCTTGTATTCTGTATTTCCTGCCCTCCGCAAGGCAGTAAAGTTTTGCTCTCGAAGACAGGGCGACAGTTTTACGTACTGATGAGGGGCTTTGGGCTACGCCATAGCGAATTTCTCTGGTTGAGGTTGTGGCATGTTATAACGCCAGCATTATCTCGTAGGTGTGGCATTTGCAGGCATAACATTACCGGCTACAAGACCCTCGATTTATTTGAATTTAACGGTTTTGCACATAAAACTTTGGTCTGTGTTTTTCTATCGTATCGTCTTTATCGTCGGCTCCAACAATCGATATTGTATCGAATCAAAATGTCACATGTCTGCGAGGTTTCTCCATAGAAGCTTCAACGTCAGTAACTTCTTCCTGTTGCATTTCATGCCCCAGGTGCCTTCTTGATAGCTAAGCTTATCTTTTTCTAACCTGGCGACGACACCGCTTTCTTGACTATTTCATATCTATCGTACATTTGGTGAACGAGTACTGAACACCGCCTTTCTTTTATTTGCCGTATCTTTTAAAGCAATTCCATGCTTGTATTTGGGGTTTGTGTTCGCCTTAATTTGTGTACTACTGTATTGGTAGGTATTGGTAGCCCATCTATGGAATTGGAATGCTGTATTGGCAGTTCTTTGTATATTTAAAGATAATTATGCCACAGCTTGTATTTGCATGACGTTACACTGGAAAAATTAGCCTGATTATTGTTGAAAAAAAAAACGCGCAACTTGGTGTGCTCATTATAGAGTTTTAAATATTAGTTTGTACATTTTTTATTATTCTGTTGTAAGGCAAATATGGAGAACGCATTTTTATAGGAAAATTAATAGCTATAGGCAAAGGTAAGTAAACCGAGGTTTATTTCACCATTTTTATGCTACTTCGTTGATGTTTCTTTAATGTTGGCGACTTCTTGAAGACGTGGAGTTTAATTAAACAACCGTGTTGCACCCTGATTTGTATTTTCGACGTATTCCTCTTTTGAAGCAGTAAAGAAACACATTTCAAGTACCTCAAACCGCCCTTGTCTCGAATGTTAAGCGAGCCAGAGCAATTTATTGTTACGGGCTGTTTTAATTACTGTTTTCTCCCTCCCTCGGAGATACGTAAACTGTGATTATGCAGTCGGGAAAAAATTTGCGAGTGGCAAAATTAGCTGTGAGCGCCTCATTTATTGATTCTCTGCTCTATTAGTTTTCCAAAAGCGGGAGAAAAGTATTAGACTGTTGGACATTTGAAACAACGTTTTAGTTCAAGACTTATTATGAAGTGACAATGAATACTATCCGGGTTAGTCTATTTATACAAATTGTCGACAGAGAACGCAGTAATAATTATTGTGAGAAATTATTTGTCAATACTGGATCATGGTAGTTTTTTGATAGAAATTATAAGCTGAAGCATGCTTTAATTAACATTAATTTTTAAAGTATTGTGTCAGATAAACACGGTTACTTTTGCTACTGATTGTAATCAAGAAAATAAATTATACATTTTGGAACTTTGTCTACCGATTGTGTTTGATTAAATGCATTTTCCCGTTTAAACTTTCTAAAGTTTCATAGCCTTCATTCCTCCTGCTGCGCCGGTGTTGGAGAATTTTCTTAAATCTTATATTTGCTTTCCTAAGAATTATAATTTGCCTTGGTAAAATGTTACAAAGCCAGTACTAATTGAGGCAGTCTTTAAAAATCAATTATCGGTCCAGGATTATCAGACGCCCTACAGGTCAGGCTGTAACTGCAGGGGATGTAAAACTAATCCCATTGGAGAAGGGTCGAAAGAGATAAGGTCTATTAAAATTCCGATCTGCATTGAGGGGTATAACAGGTGAAAAACGGATTTCTCCAGTCGAATAAATAAAGGGCTAGGAGGAAGGCGATCTTTTGCCGCTTTAGGCGATCTTATAGCTACTTGATAGAATTAAATTTTTAGTCTTGTCTAGAACCCGCGTTATATTGTTTACTATTGATTTAACTAATTAAGTGTTCGTTTATTTTCTAGTTCAGTTGAAAGTTACAGCTGTAGACGGATTCAACTCAATCAAAAGCAGCTACCGCAAAGTATTTCCAAAAGTATTCCGCTGTCGTCTATTAAAACAGGGCCATAATTTCTTAAGACGTCGACGTCTTTCGCCGCTTTCGTCGCAACGTATTAAGGCTCCTCTCGGAGAGCTGCGCTCATAGAATTTTATAAATTCCCTTCTGGCCCGCTTCGGCAGGTTTAATCCCTTTCCACATTCGCCTGCGTCGTGCCACTCCCTTTGTAAATTCAAAAGTGTGTTCCAATCAATCTGAAATTGCGGATGTCTGGAAATCGGGGCAATTGCAAATCCTTGTTGCTTAATCTCCGAATCTAATTTTATTGCGTAGAGTGGATGTTATCTAAATTTTAAGTGACATTTAAATGCACTCGAAAGCGGAAGGTAATATACGCACATGTCGGGGATCACTATTTATTAAATATTTGAATATGTGTTACTAAATCGATTTTCGCCATAAGGAATCACATTATTTAACTTAACCATTTCGATCTTCCACATTAGAAAATTATAAGCAGCAACTCAGTTTTTACTTAAATTATATGCAGTCATAATCACCCTGTAATGTATAATGGTCACTCTGTTTACAATGAGTTGCATCTCTGGCGTACTCATCTGTGTGTTATAAAAGAATCAAGGATATTATTATGAGAATTGATTACTACTTCGTTATTTTCTTACTGGTTGCTGATCAAAGTTATTAAATGTTTAGGGACTCAGTTCTTTCAGTACGATTCATAAACTACTCCAGCAAACTGTTGCGGTTATTTTACCCAAGCATTTATTTCTGCTTTATTTCTTAACGATAACCCTAGTGATTTACTTCATCTTAGTTTTCCTTAACAGCTACTAAATTGCCAGGTTTTGTTTAAAGGATATTATTTTGTCTGCTGCTCCTAAACTGCAGTTATGTTTGACTTGGGATTTTATATTCTCCCACACCGAGTAATGTGATGCTTCCTGGTTTTGTTAGGCGCCTCTAAAAGCGTTATTTAGTCTAATTAGCTCTGGCAATTCGCATATTTACCGGGTTCAATGCAAGTATCTGTTTTGAAAATTTGGTAAGTTAGGAATATGCTCATATGACACATGCCATGAGGAATTTCAGTCAATTTATAGTCTTGAGCTGTGCCTTTTGTCCCACAAGTGTTACTTTATTTGCACGGCCATTCCCGTTATTGTATTAGGCGCGTTGTATCTATACTGCGTACTGTCTTCGCCTTTCAGTCGTTTTTTGTTAGATTTCACTCTCTTTCACGAAACTATTCGTTTTATTTCAGTGAGTTTTACGGCGTTTGTTTAGTGAATTACTGCGATCAGGTTTCTAGGGTTATTTTGTCGCACTGTGATGGTAAAGCCGTTTGCTTTAATTGAAGGACTTCCGGCCTGAGCTCATAAAAACTTCTTTTTCTTCTTCTTTGTCTGACCCTTATATGCCCCTATGGTGTTTGGTGGTCCATTACTTTTATGGTTTTGCACTATTTCCAACCGATTTTCTGTATTCTTTTTGTCCCTTGCTATCATGCTCACTTTCTTTATGGTCTTTACGGGTTAACTTACTGTCACTTTCATCTGATTCTCCCTTGTAATTAATGGTCTACCCCTATGCCGCTTTCCCTCTATCTTCCTCTTCGTAACTACTCTTGGGAGCTGGGACTGGAACTTCCCTTCATAATATTTTTTCTATTCATTCACTATCGTTTTCTTATCAGTAAGTAATTTATTTTCGTTATCTTTTATATTTCTTATACGTGTCGCAGTATTCCCTTTTAATCTTTTGAGTGTGCCAGAAATGTTTCCAATTATCCTTGTAATTGTTCTGTATTTCCTCTGCAAATTTTACCCACAAATCAAAATTAGCTTGCTTTACAGTTTCCTTTGCATTAGTTCTGGTATTAATATATACCTGTTTATGCTATATATTTTTCGTTCTCATGTAATTCATTCAAGGTACTTTCTTTTCTTTTACTGCTTTCTTTACTTATTCATTCCATCATTTTTATTATTCTCGAACTGATAGCTTCATAATCCACTTTTGCCTTCTCTATTTCTGAGTCAGTTGTTATTCCTACACCGTTAGCGTTGTCCAACATCCTTAAATCTTTTCTTTGTTTCATTTATGTTCGTATCCTTTTTCTTTGCCTTACACCTACCATCCTTTTCTTAGTTTTCTCCCAATCTCTTGTCTTGGTGTTGTTTTGCCACCATCTATTTCTAAGCCTTCTTTCGTCATCAGATATCAAACCTTTAATTAATATTGATTTTTAATATATGCACAAAAATAATATAAGAGGTCAGCTTTCTTGTACCGAGATAAAAGATTGAATCTGTGGCATCTACACAGAAAGTAAGTAATAATTGAAGCGAACCCAACGACAAACCCACGACGTGTACACGTAGCGTTCATAGAGACACAGAACACACAAATAAATAAAGCGCAGGTTACTACATCAAGAAGTGGCAAATCCGGCATTCACAGGAAAATTAAATATTTAAATGGCAATACATTCTGAATTGCGCTAAAAATATTTAGTTAGAGTAAAACAAGGTTGTAGCTTAAATGTTGAATACAGCGTGGATTCAAAAGCTGATGTGGCTTTAATTTCACATAAGTGCTGATTAGGACTATGCCAACGTAGGCAAAAAGAGGAGGTCAAATTCGCAACTACACATTCCACTCTAGAAACCATAATCTTCTAACTCTATTTTCGAAAATCTTGAAAGCCTTGCAACAATAAGACGCGATTGGCTTACAGACGGATAAACTCACTTCAGGTGTAAATCGACCTAGCGACCCATATCCAGTCTCAAGTGGAGTAATAAGGAGGTATAGACTCTATCTAAAATGGGATAAAAAATGTGAAAGCAAATTGCCACCTAGAGCTTCACGAGAGAACTCGTCAGAAAAGCGCTATCTTCATTAGATCCACCAGATAGTCTTTTTCCCATATTCCATTTATCTAACCAACAATAAAAACTCGGAAAATTACGGATATACAGCAACCACTTAATTACAAATCCATGATAAAAGGCGAGACGCAATGTAACCGAAAATTTTATTGCTAGCTGAGAACGACATCTTTACAAGCTCAGACCGAAAGTCGTTCATTTGAAACAAAAGAACACCTATACTTAAGTTAAAAGTGTGGGCCGATAAGCGATTTTACCACCACAGTGTGTAATAACTGTAGAAGATTTCACCGCGGAAGGAAGTTACTCAACAAGTGCACTAGGACTCACAGTGGCGAAATAAATAATTTCGCAAAATAGAGTAGACGAAATGCAAAATCCAACAAGAGACGTCTGAGAAACCAAGTAAGTACGAGATATTACGCGCAGATTTGATTAGATAAAGCAAGCAGTGTAATTACGGAAATAAACTTGCAAGGAGAGTCACACCTGTGGAACAAGAGATATTGCCTACAGTGATTCAGTTTCGATAAATTGACTGAAAATCCCTAACGGTGTATAAGCATATAATTAACCTCCAAATCTTCAAAATAGACATCTAATTTGCAATAGGTAGATATTGATCCGCCAGAGTTAATTAATCAAAATAGGGCGTTCAGAGGGGTCTAAAAAACCGGGAAACATCACATTGATCGCAGAGGGAAAATGCGAGAAGCCAAATTAAGCACGCAACGGCGACTAAATTCGACCTTAAAAGCAGCAGACAAAACGGTATCCTTTAAACAAAACCTAGCAATTAAGTAGCTGTTACCAAAAGCTGCAGGTGAGGTAAATCACTAGAGGTATTATTAGAAAGTAAAGCAAAAATAGGTGTTTACGTCAAAATTAACGTAACATTGTTTGAAGATGATTTCAAACAGAAGCGCTGAGAGCAAAACATAAAATTAAAGAAGTAACCAACGTTGTACACAAATGAGTGCGTATAATACGAAACGATTCTGAAACAACTAATGACCATGACAAGGATTTAGCTCGATGAAAATCTCACCCAATGTTTTAAGTAAAATCAATAAAATGGTTAAATGAATTATTAACCAAGATGTTACTAAGCTACTATGTTTCGACATTACATATGTTAGACATTAAACGCATGGGATTTAAATATAGAAAAATAAACAAGCGCCAAGTAATTGTAGAATCAAAAAGATTACAAAAATGGCGACGTGAATATCTTGAACAAATTGAAACGTATTGTCAAGTAAATAAACTTAGGGTGTAATTTGGATTAAACATGGTATGATTTCCATGACGTTGTACGTAAAAGGTGGATAGATGAATCCATGACTGTAAACCAGATGCGCCTCTTTCAAGAGGAAAAGGAATTTTCATATTACACGCTGGATATGAATTAGTGACGATGGATTACTATTATCTACAAAAAATGTAAAATACTAGTTTGGATTATGCAGAAATACTCAACTTTTAACAGAATTGATTTAGAAGCTTCCTGCCTTGTTGAGGATGATTTGGAGAAAAAAGGTAGCCAGCCATAGCTACTCTCAATGACTTTTGCAATTGGATTCAGGGGAGGTTAGAGATGCTTCGTTTATGATAAACATAAAATTTCCTACTAATGATGGCTGCAGAACTTTTTGAATCATGGTTAATAATAACAGCAACATAAAAAAGAAATTATTATCTACTTTGGGACAACCTGCAGTAGTATTACTTTCGGGATCGACCATTTTTACTAATTTGTCATTTTTGCTGCAATCCCTGCATCAACAGCGGCCAACCCAAAATTATAGGAAAGGTTCCATAAAACTGCATAAGTTTTGGTAAAGACAGTAACTATTTTAAAGGAAAGCCGAAAAATTATGTTTAGTGAAGAACCCGCCGGATGCATGTAAACATTGTATTTTGAGAATGACATAACCTATCATGATGATTCCTGCTAAAGTTTGTGTGGAATATTACTGTAAAAAACTGAAAGTATTTTGGACGAGATCTGTTTCGTTTTTTTGTATGCCTGTGTTGATTTGTATTCTCGTATGGAATAGGCGTTTAGCGGTAACGTAACTACGCTTTCGGTATGGTCTGGTGGAATGAATACTGGACTGCCGAGTCAGAGATCGTACGTTCGAATCTGGGTTCGAAAAAAGTATTTTTAAAAATTATGGAAAGAGGCCGATCTAAAATTCTATTTTTTCTTACCTTTAAATCTGAAATACTACATTGTCGGCGCGTATTGATAAATCGCCAACTCAATTTTAAACCGATTTTTTCTGTCTATGCAGTGTAATAATTAATTGTTGCCTTCCTTGTGAATTTTCTTTAGTCCAAGAATATAACACAATATGATAACGGCCATACCACACTGAAAGTACCATTTTAACAGATTATGAAGACTAAATTAATAAGTTTTAAGAAACGCATGACTAAAACCACTCAATTTGAACATCGTGCCGATGTATTGACAAGGAGCTCGCACCTTGTCATCTTGTTTTTATACCACTTAAAGATTTTTTCCCGAAAACGAACCTTAACGGAGTTACCGAATTTATGCGCTACTTAATTTCCACACTGCATGTATTTCGAGGAAACATGTTAAGAAGAAGAATTACGGAAGGTGGTAAAAACTAACACATTTTCAAAGCAATATTTTATTGACAACTTGGCAAATAAATTTGATCACACGGTGATACGTTTGCCACCGTACTGTTGTGTATTTAATCTAATCGAGTTGATATAGGGCCGAAAGAAGCACCCGCCTTTAAATTTATGATGGGTTTCCCTTCTCCGAAGGGCTGTCGTGAATTTTGCCAAGATGCCTCAACATTTGTACAAAGCTAGTTAGTTGGTTTTCAGCTCCGACAACAGATGGCCGCAGTTAATATTTATTCAAGAAAGAGAAACAAGTGGCTTGTGGCAAATAACTCAGCGGAGTTACGCTTTTATAATTGGGGTGGTTTTAAGTACCCTGTCCTTCAGGCAGTTGGGATGTGCTAGACCACCCCTAGTAATTTCCAATCATTTGTTTTCAGATAATCCAAAGCTAATCAATGTTCTTGCCCGTTCTAAATTCGAATTTCAGAATTATAGAGAGAAATTGAAGCTGTTACATTGCGGCATTTGACAAGTCTGCGATCAGAACTGGAACTTGGAACTTGATTTTTTAAAATAGTATTCCCATTAACAATTATTTATCTTTCGCTGAGCACATTCTATCAACAGGAGATAATTTTGATAGAAACAAGGACATCAACATTTCATATTCCTCAAATAATTACTATAAATAGAAGAATAATTTCAAATTGATGTTCAGTCAAAAATTAATACAGTTTGTTGAAATGAACACGTTTATGATTACCCATTTTACAGGTAATGGAGATACCCTCTCGATACATCACTCAATACCTACAGTTACACAACGGACTCATTTCAAGATGTGTTACTATTTTATTTAATCGTAAACTATAATCATATTTTGCTAGCTACCCAAAAATGGCTTACATAGATATTAAGAATAAAGTTAATTAAATAGCAAAGTTGTAATGGTACTTTTCCTCGTGCACTCTACTATGAATTTGAAATGCCCGTTGTTTGCTAGTTAACTCAGTCGTAGAAGTACAAGGCTCGTTCTTAACTCAGTGCAGTTAAGGGAAATGTCACTATAGATAGTTGCGGCCTGCGCCTGCCAGAAATTAAAACCAAACAGTTTACAGGATAATACATATACTCTAGAAGGAAACATACATACATGAAAATACATAAAAGGGTACACAATAATAACATAAAATAGTATATTACATGCTGAGGTAAAAAGTGTCATGTCGAGAGATTAAGTAGTTAACCGAGATCCGAAGCGTCGAGATCAACTTTATGTCGAGACAGAAATAAAACTTTTTACCGTGGTATGTATATTATTTATTCATCACCACTTTATTCTAAACAATAATTGGCAAAATCATTAATATATTATGATTCGACAGGTTGTGACGCGCATGATTGGATGAACGAGATTTCCAGTGTCCCTACCTCGACAGCGGTCGGCAAATCATTTCTTTCCGACTGCTGCCACGGCAACAACTTTTCCGACCGGTTAGAAAGTTTAAAAGTTGGTAATAGCTCATTTTTTCAACTTTTTAAAAGCCTGTAGTCACCTTATTACATATATGATTGTGAATAAATGTTATTTATGCTGACAACAATAGCTAAGAAGGCTCCACGAGCTTAATGCTGAATCTACATGCATAAATACACTCCTTAAGTGGAAGTGTGATAGTCAATGCGCAACGCTAAGTCACAAAACAAACCGTGCGAATAAGGAGTACTTTCGCGGCTCTGCCACCGATAGCTTAAAATCAGGTTGACAGGATGTGTCAACTAGATAATGCAAGAACTTTGTTTTGACGCGCTGATTTAGCAGTACGCCCGTTGCTTTCCGCACGTAATTACCCTTTGAAGCTATTGCGCAATTTGTTGCAATCCCTTCATAATTCGCAATTATGATTCTGCTCCCGGTTTCCTGGACCGGGAATTCAAGCGTGGATTTTATTTATAATAGCTAAACGTGCCTTTACCTCGTTGCAAGATAACAAAGCCAAAGATGTCTCCCAAAGACTTCGTGCGTCGGCAAAGTCGACTGGCTTCCTCGGAGTTCGAATGGCAGCTGGAATAGCAGCTTCTTGTTGTCAACCTCGGGGACAGTCCCCTAAACTGTCGCCTTATAATACCTTGTCTGGCGTCTCTTTTTGTTAGAAGAAATGCACCGGTCGCCTACTAGTGAGCGACTGCCTCCACAGCGCGAAGTTGCACCAAGCCGCGGGGTGACTCTGTAGCATGCAATTCTAATAATAGCCAGTAGCCACACTCAATGACCAAATCAGCTGGTTTGGGCGCACAATTTCACGCGCGACACTCGTTGCAGGTTTTAAATGTATAATACGTTTTAGCCTAATTATTACAATGTTAGAAATACAGTTTAGTTTTATACCTATCACAATGATGGTTAAATACCAAGGTTATTATTAAATACCAAGATGACACAAACTAGCCCGTCGCAAAGTATTCTGCTCTTTAGTTTACTTCCTAAATCATTATTTTAATTGCCTTCTTCGGTAAAACATGAGCAACTCAAATGAGGGTTGGGTTTTAACACTTTGTTCAAATAATAATTTTATTAAATCGCCATTAGATCCATTGCAAAACTTGATTAAATGATGTTCTCACATTATATTTAGCGAAACTATATTTATGCTTTAAAAAACCTCATTTGTATTTTATACTGAATAATACAAGTAATTACAGTCCATTTAATAAGGTAACTTGTGAGCTATATTTATCTATATTTTCCTTTACCTACCTTTAGGTCATCGCTATATCTCTTAGTTAACAATCGATCACTATAAGAGTATATTTGAGGCCCGTCTCTAGCATCAGTGAAGACGTCGCGGATTCTAGTTTATGATGTTGATAATTGGCGCCAACAAGTTAAACTCAAATATACTGATATAAGCCAAGAAACTTGTAACTTCACTTTCTATCAACTAATAACAATACGATTATTGAACTCCCTATCAAAATGAAAGAAAGCAATACTTGTAGCTAGTTTTATTACTATTAGAACATTATTACCATCGATCAGACAATTAGCATCTTTAATATTACAACCTAACGCAGGGTACCCCAAATAGCTTAACTTAGACCGCTCGTAAGTTTAATGGTTACACAGTTTTTATATGCAAAAATATCATCAGATTCTAGCTAAAACACTTATCTTTGTGCCGATATACTGGCAGACATTTAATACGTCCCGTTACTTCTATCACATGTCAGCTTGACAGGCCCCAACCTCGGCTGTCATTCGCTATACATCGACCCCCAAGACTGCGGTTGATTCTCCGTAGATTATCTTTCCAAGATTTTCCGCCTAATAGTTGTTGCTATAAATCGAATTTCCAGGTAACAAAAGGCAAATGCCACATTAAACTACATACCCTGTTCACAGGCAATAAACTTCGCAATCGTTGAATTCGTGTTTCCCAAATCGCTTCACAGCTTGAATATAATATTCATTGGAAAAAGGACATCCGCTTAATGATCTCCCTTACAGGAACGGTTGGCCAGTAACCCAATTCTTTACTATCACCAAACCATATTAAATGGCGAGATTGTCATTTACACCCCACGAAAACTCTTGCCTTTTTTAAAAGCTGATATACAAATTTTCTCTCAAACAAGCAAACGTTGTTTTTATATCTTCTCTAGCAACGAACAAAGCCAATCTGATATTCATTTTATCGCGTCACTCTCACTAGATTCCTCATTCAACACTAGTATTAATATCAGATGCTTTTGACACGTAACAAACTCTTGATTTTTTGTATTTATTAATTTGCATGTGATAAAATAATGGTTATTTCAGGCGCCTCTGCATTCGTTTACCATATCAAGGCCGCATCAGATGTCCTCTTTACCAGGGGATACTCTCAATTATACCGCTGGGATAGGCAGTTTGTAAACCAACAACCGCAATAAACTTTAAACTCAGGATCATATGGCTACTCTAGTTGGCTGCAACAGCATTACTTTCAGCTGTACGTTTTTTTCAGTTCGCGTATAGTTACTGTCACTGATCCAGGGACAAGCGAACGTCGTACTCAGTCCACATATTCAGCCAGGGAGCCCATACGTTTGCCAAAAATAGTCTTTTTTTCGGTTAACGCTTTTAATTTTGCTTTCAAGTACCTGCTGCTTTATTTCTTATTTATAATTACACATTATTTATGTGTTTCATGTGAAAATATTCCTTAACTCACCAGAATTTGAAATCGCTGAAAAAATATATAAGAAATATGCAGGGGTGTGAGAAGTAAAACAAACTCTATCTGTAGCAAACTTTTGCATATTAAATTTGTTATTAAGATATAGTCCTTTATTTATTTTTTATTTAATTAATTGGTTTGCCACCATGACGGTAAAGAATACTACCTGTATTGACATATACAACTGGTAGACCAAATACAAATGAGAAAGACATATATTGAATATTTGAGAATCCTGCACAACAGAGCTGTTTGAAGATCAAAGAAAGAACGAGATGCATCTGACCTACTTAGTCGAGAAGGCCCACAAATCTTGCAAACAGAAGTTGAATATACTGAAGGAAGCCAAGAGCAAAAGTCTCTTGTACCGGATGAGATTACTGTTGAGCTTCTGAAAATGATCAAGGGGAACAGCATTGAATTATTGATAAAACTATTTAATGCTGTATACAACATTGGACATGAGTTCAATATTCTAGAATATTCTATCGTTAGAAATGCAGGAGTAGACGACCAAGATATTCATGCAATAAAGTATCTATATTAGAAATAAATTTCCTCAAACGCTCAAAGTCAATGTTAACAACCAAATCACTCAGGGAATAGTAATACAGCGAGACTGAGGCAAGATTGTGTTTCGTCTCCTACATTTTTCACTATGTATTCTGATAAAATCTTTTGAAAAGGCTCTAGAAGATCAATAACATAGAGTGAAAGTAAATGGAGAATTGATCAATACCATCAGGTTGACTACTTCGAAGGTCTTGCGACCTGTATGGAAGCGGTTTGACAAGCAAGTGAAAAAATGGAAATTAATATAAACAACAATATGAAGAAGTACATAATATTCAGTCACTAAACATTGCAGTAGCCTCCATAAAATTAAACGGACATCAGATAGAAAGAATCAGAAGTTTCAAGTACCTGAGAACCATTATTACAGATCAACTTGACCCAGATAAAAAAATATAGCTTTTGTATGTTTTATCAGACTGAAGAGCTACCTTTATTATAATAATATCAATCTTAAATTCAAACAATAAATGATGAAATGTTACGTGCGGTCAGTGCTTCTTCACGGAGTGGAGGCGTGGACGTTTTAAGTCTCCTCTATGGCTAAGGGGTATCGGTATTGTCAGAATTATATCTACTCAATTTCGGGCAAGTCGCCTTTAGATCGGTCGCTCATAGTAACAGTGACACATTTTTTGTCCGTTTATTTTCAGTCATCTGTATCTTCCTCGAAAGACGTGAACATCGAAGAAATTTTATTCAAAAGCACCGAAGCAATGGGAAAATTGATTCCAAGCAAATCCCCAACAAGATAAGACAAGGAATACTAACTTGGAGAAAACGGTCAACGAACAGATAATGTTGGCGTAATTTTTAGATGCTGTAAGGAAGTATTCCAATTAGAAAAGAATTCTTTATTTTGCTACAATACATTTTTGATTTTTAGTCCAATAAGCTAAACAGCGCAAATCTATAGTCCAAGTACTCGATGTTAAAATCAACATTACTAGTTAACTAAAACACAGATATATCAAAATTTTTAAACCTGATAGCTTTCCTGAAAAAGCAATCAGTAGGACATCGACCAATACAGATCAAAGTTTTTGCTCGGAAAGGAATAAATAGATTGCTCAAAGAAGCTCCCACTAAAGAATATCTTTTACTAAAGGTAAGTTAACTGGTTTTTTATATTTTATTTTTAACAGGTCAAAAAGGAGAGACAGGTAATTTAAAGTAAAAAGTAAAAAATATCGAGAAAATGGCTATTTCTCCTATTTCAAATATCTGAAGGTCAATACAACTCCCGTTACACATTCCTATAGCAACTTTGTTTTTATTGTTGTAGGTCGTTGCTATGCTGGGCATTGCTGGTGGATGCCGACGTGACGAGCTGTACAACCTCAGTATCGGCGACGTGGATGACACTGGGACCCAGCTAGTTGTCACTATCCGCCATGCAAAAACCCATGGTAACCGCGTGTTTACCGTCATAAATGACTGCTATGGAATAAACTTTATGAATATCTATAGACAATATCGAAATTTCCGACCAAAAAACTACACTGAGAAAGCATGTTTTCTAAACTATAGGCAAGGCAGGTGCGTCTCCCAAAGAGCTGATTGGGGGAATATCTTCAAAAATAGCACCCTACCTAAAAGTGGGAAATCCAGGAAGATATACAGGGCACTGGACGGCATGGTGCATGGAAGAGCTCCACTGTAGCCAAAAGTATTTAGAGGGATCCGTTAAGGGAAGGAAGAACGTAGGTAGAATGATCCAGGGTGGCGACAATTTCGTACAAATTTTTCAGCAGAATTCCACTAGCAACACGGTATCAACAACGGTTAGTAAGGGAGAGCATTGCTATCGGCCATCAGCCATCAGCATAGCAATTGACACTGCACCATAATTATAAATATTAACTAAGCATAAGGTTTATTATTGATTTGGTTTCAATATGTTAAAAGTTATGAAAATCTATGAAATTTTCTGTAAAAAAAAACATGAGCCTGGAAAGCGTTGCCCCTAAAACAAAACTGTAAACGATACAATTGGGGGGCAGCTTTTTCAAGAGGTTGGTTGAATTTTGTGCTAAGCGCCTCCAATAAATAATATTTTATGTGCCATTAAAAATACCGAAGTTTATCAAAAATTGTGTTTTTATTGAGAGCGTGTGCCCAGGGTGATTTGTGGAAGTTTTCCTCTGTATTGACCTTCCACAACAGATAGAACGAGGCATAAATTGATCAAGTACAAGCCAGAGTATTTTGAAGTAGTTTTGCGGAGGTCCAGCCAGTTTTGTAGTGCGTGTGCAAGGTGCATAGGCGAGAAGTATACGTATGGTGCAGCGCAGTCCTCTAATAAGGCCCCCGGCTTTAGAGAAAACCATCCAAAAACGATCCAAGTTGCAGCCAACATCTGGGTGGACAACGAGAGCAGATTCCTGCCTTGCTTACAGCAGGCTGGTAACGATTGCTTGTCCAGAGCATTGTGGGACCTTCAGAAAAGCTGCAGGTATACCGAGATCATCTTAGAAGCCATCTAAAGGTCATATTTGCTAGCTAGAAGGTGTCTTTTTGTGATTTTGTTTGAGTGGCGACGGTTTGCATTTAACTTCCGATAGTGGCGTCAGTAGAAGTGCTTTGTTTCGTAACGTGGTATATTTACTTTCAATTTTTCTCGCATAGCAACAGCGTTTACTGCTTGTACATAAACAATTTAAATAGAACACGGAGCTTGTTTACTTATTTTCAGCACCAGGAAACCATCTTGTAATTAATGTCGGTTCATCAGGTAGAAATATCACGCTAGAAATTCCCGTCAGTTAAATATCGTAGCATACAGAGTGCTGAAAAATTATTATTTAACCGAACTTTAGATGATTATTATTAGCAAAGTAGCAATTTAATTTTGGATGTAGTGACCTAACCCTGAGATAGAATTAGAATAAAAAAAAGATTAGCCGGACACATTATAGTAATGAAGGTAATTAGGGCCGTTTATAATTTAATTTAAATTCATTAAACCCATAAAGAGGCAAGTAACTAGCAACGCAATATATAAATAAATACATAGGCTGAAAGCGAATAAACTTAATGTTATTGAACACCTACACAAATTACTGAAGCATATATTTTTGCCTTTATTACTTTGTCATCTTTTAAATATAGCGTTCTGTCTATTCTATGCTGGTCTCAAAAATTTTAATTTAACTTTTGGCTACAGTTCCAGGTTTCATTAAAATTATTTGCTAAAAAATATGACACATAATCACAGCAATACTATATTAAACTCGTTGAAACATTTAAACAATTTATATAAATAAAAATAAATCTGTTACTTTCCGGCAATACTGTAAGAGTACAGTTCGTTGGTTAGTTTATGGAAGATATACAAATTAATCTTGGCGAGCACTATATTGTGGGTCTATGGAATGTAGGCAATATAAGAATAATACAATGCCAGTAGAATAGAAATATCCACGTGTGCTATGCCAGCGGCAAGCTAAAACTTTTTCGTTCGAGTGGAGCCACACAACACTATTAAACTATTATTTACACGCATATGCTAGGCATTTGGTTCTTTTGTTACATGCCGTAGCATATAAAAAAGTTAGTGTTTTCAAAAGGTTCTATATTTTTCTTCTGCCACACACTTAGCACGACTACGGTCAGACCGAAATGTGTTTTTCAGTCCTTCCTCTCTTTAGAAGTTCAAGATAACTGGTCCAACATGTATTTAATAGGCAAATGCCTACTTTAAATATTATTGTTATAAGTTTTTAGTGTGCTAGTCGTTTGCAGTGGTAAAGGCGAGATCCTCAGATCTTAGTTAGGTGCCTATTATTTGACCGACAATACTTTCTACTTCTCCGCATAGTTAATTTTATTGTAAAAAATGTTATGTCGAGCTAAAAACTACATACATAAAAATAAAAGGCATTTTACGGTTTTGATGGAGAAACAAAGCTATATACGGAGCACATTTTCTGTTATTGTTCGAAACCATTATCTAAAAAGTACTAACCACAATTCGTTACATACCACACAAATATTTGACAATCGTTAAATACGTATTTCGACAGCTAGCTGTCATCTTCAGTACCCTTGGAGAGTTTCACGGGTGAAAGGCTTTCACTGGTGATTTGGTGAAGAGCGTATTGTTACGATTTATTAGCGCCGCTGTTTGATTTCGAGATCTGTAGTATTTATTTCGTATTGTTATGCATCTTTTCGGTTCTGATGTTTTTAGTAGTCAGTTTGTATTTCGCGCGCTAACGCCTCGCGTACTTCTTTAAATTTGCTGCGAAAGTTTGATATAGCTCGTGATTGTCTCGAAGCGGGTCCTTTTCCACCTCGATCGGCGAAACAAGATGAAGTCGGTTTAGCAGTATTGAAATTTTGGGGGATTCATGGGCTGCCGTTAGATTTTGGTTGTGTGAAATTTTCCTACGCTGTTTGGAGCGGTTTCAAGTTCCCGAATTTCATTATTAGCTAAGTTTAATCCCGGACTTGGCGGAGTTTCTATGCTACCGAGTGTTTCGCACATGCCTGAAAATTTGACCAGGTGGAAAATTCGCTTCGAAATGCATTATATTTCTTGCATGCTATCGTGGATCTTTTCTTCCCTTATAGCAGCTAGTGCCGGAGGGCCGATCCGGGCATTAATTACAGTCCTCTATCGCTACTACGGGCGGATGCTTCATGCGATTTTGGGCTGGTATTTTGGATCTTCTGGGCCGTTTAATCCCTGCTGCTTGCGCTATTAGAGCACAAGAAGGACCCGACACGGAGGTTTACTTCCAGGTCTATATAGTCCCTGACGTCGTGTTGCAAATCCCCCATAGCCACCAATTTTCTGCAGCAAAAAATTGGGCCAAACAGTTTTGGAAGCCGTGGCATCGTCGACCTTGAGTCCACATCTGGAACGCGTGTTACGTATCTTCCGAAACAAAGCAACAACAAGAATGTATGCTGTAATTTTTGGCTACCCGTCAATTTATTTTAATGTGTGCAATAATACTATTGAAAAACGTTTGTGTACAACTGTAAGTATTACTTGTAATTTTTGTCTGTGTTACCTTATATTCTTAGTGATAAATTATTAATCTTAGCATATAATTTGTGGCATCCTGCGATTCTAATCTAAATATATATTGTATTTTTTTTACTGTGATTTATCTGAAATTATACTGTGATTATGCCAGCTATGGTGGTTTGATTTAGTTACGGCTACTTGCCTTATTTGAATCTTTTCTTTCAGAAACGGTATTTGTGTATAAGCTATTGAGTTTACGACTTCTCGTTTGAACATCTGGGTGCACTTGCCGTTATTTGATAAAAATTCGTTGGCGCGCTGGGCATTTATCTCTTGTTTTGTTGTACCGACTAATCCTTTAATGACCTAGACGCCTTCTTCGATTGAGCTGGTGGCCGGCAGTTGCACCCGAGTTGAAACAATAAAGAAGCCAACCTGCGATCGATCACTAATAATAATCAATGGTAGTATAATCGCATATCAACCCCATTATCATTTATACACCACGGTAGCTCTAAAATGTTCTTACTCACCGCAATGACCTTGCTAGCTTCAAATTCGGTGGCCTTGTTTAGCAGATTTTTATCATCAGCTGTACTACTGCAAGCTCTTTCAATAATAAGAAAAACACAGGGCGCCAGAAATCACAAATTTCGAGAAATAAATAAAATTACAGCAACAATTAGGTTTATTTGGTTAATAAATAATAGTTGTTTGCAACATCGTAATTAGGTCTGTAAATTGTTTATCACAAAGTTTAAATACAGTATATAACTAATGCTGAAAATGCAGCACGCACAAAAAATATGTGAACCTCTTTTGGGCTCTTGGATTGAATATAATTGCAATTCAATGAAGGAGTAAGCTTACCACTGTCATATGTTTTAACCGTTATCTCGGTAATGATAGTAAAATGACGTGAGAGCACTTTTTACAAAATTCTTAATACGTATTCATTAAGCAAAACTTTAAACTTGTGAATTGTAAAGTTGGGAACAATTAATACATTATGTTTTAAATTTGTAACGCATAGATTTATGAATAATTAATACATTACGTTTTAAATTTGTAAAGCGTAGTTTTAAATTTGTAAATTGTAAATCGGAAGCGTCGTTACAATCGATTAAGCCAACAATTCATAGGCGGACGTGGTTAACAACAAAAGTTGAAACAAGACTAACCTGGGTGGTGGTAAAAAAAACGTTGCCGGCAGGCACTAAATTGGTCCAGCATTAGCTTAACGTAAGCCGACAGCAATCTCGAACTCGTGGCCAAATTTGATAATGGAATAGACGCTCCTTGTATCACTTGGCCAGCTCAAGGTGACATTCCAGAAAGGAGTTGCGGGTCCAAGTTATTGATTAGGGTGTTAATTAGGAAACCCAGATAAGGAGTCGTCAAAAACGGCATCAAAGAATGGCGTTTAAAAGTGACGTTGAAAAATTACGTCAAAGAATAACGTCAAAGAGCTAATAAAAAAGCGGAAAATTACTAAAATGAATACCAACAAGTAGCGTAGACATACCTGATTTTACTCATCAGCCCACAAACGAAATTAAATAATTGGTGCAGTAGCACGCGGGAATGCCTTCGTAGAAGCAAGTTACTTCAAGCGAATGCAGAAATATAATGCCCTCAAAACAACGGAATAGCGGCTCGCTGGCGCAAAGCGATAACAAGTAAATTTCGGAAAAACCAAACCCAGCACTTTTGCGCAAACAAGATTTGATATCGATTGAAATACAGCGAATTATAACTCAAGTGAAAATATACCGACTGGCCCAAAAGTGACTAAATGGCGAAACAAATAGCAGGAGCTAAAGATTTGTTTCACTCCCCACGGCCAAGAGAAATACCTGAGGTGTGACTATACTAAAGCAATTGAAAAGGTTATCGTCAGTCAAAGAAGGCGAAAGGAAAGTAGGGAAATAGGGAATAAAAGAGTAAAGTTAAGAAAAGAAGAAGAGATAGAAAGTTTTTACGGAGGGAATAGTCGTGAGCAAAGTGATAAACCGATTCGCCGCCGATCCGTCGCGCTAGATGAAAAAGGCGCGTCGGTGGATAAGTTAGACGCTTAGCTCCGTACCATAGCCAACGGGAAACGATATAATCAGAAGGTTACCTTAAACGTGTAATGGCAGAATACACACGCATTGGACCTAGTCAGCGTACTGAAAAGTTGCTGAGATTTAGCCAACGGCTGAGGCAGCAGCCGGAGATCGTTACAGAATTAAAGAAATGGGATTTGGAATAGGCCAATAAGGTAGAGAAGAAAAGAAATCGGAAAAAGGGATACCTGGGTATTAAAAGAGTATAGTAAAGGAAGATAGTGTAACGAAGAGGGATTTGGAAGGGATAAGTCCGATGTCCGTCAGTCAGTCAGTCAACGCAGGGCTGTTTGAAAGAAGCTATTGTAGTGAAATGGGAAATTAGCAAAAGGTGAGGACGCTGTTGATCACAGACACTCAGCGCGGGCCCCCGTAGTGATCACCGCGAATGTAAGCGACTCTGAAGAAGAGCTCCAAAGCAGAAAACCCTAAACCCTGCTGGTCGAGGAAAAGTGAACAGTCCAGGAACGACTGCACACTGAAACACCGTGTGAATTAACACACAGCGAAACACCGGAGGTAAGTCACAAAAACTTACTCTTGTATGAAACATCGCAGAATTGAAAACACTACGACAAAAAAATTCGGGTAAAACCCAGGACAGAAAAACCCCAAAAACCATACACGCCCCGAATTTGGGTAAAGACCCCAGAAGCCGGAGGGAACGACCGCACCACCACCAAACCCAGTTCGGGCATTCAGCCAGTCGTCGCAGCTAGATGGAAAAGGTGACGGACTGAATGTAACTCCCTCACCAATTCGGATAGCAACCCAATCGCTCGCCCCGACCCCCAGAAATCTCCACAAGACCGAAAGAAACCCGCCCCCAAAAACTATAAAAAAAAACCCAAGTATGAACTCATGCATACCACAAATCCTAAATGCTACTAAAGAACCTAATAAAGTCGACCTGACGCTTTGAAAATATCTCGTGAAGCGAGATGGGGAAAGGAAATAAAAAGATATTTGATGGAAAGTTTTCCCAAAAAGAGACCGACCCTGCATGCCCAACCAACCACCCTAAGTAAATCGTGCAGGTCTAGAAACTCTTTTACAACTAACTCCATCGTCAGAAAGACACACTTGGAAAAAGTAAAGAAGACTCAAGCACTCATCACGAAAGCAACTCACCTAAACACTTGCTTCACTATCAACAAAAGACTTAAGAAGAATTCGACAAAAGGTCCAATCGCTATCTATAAGGAATCGAGAAAATCCGTCACTCAAAAGGGTTTCACCTAATATAATCTAATGATAGGGAAAAGCACCATCAAATCGGTAATTGGGGAATCGCTCAAGGTGCTTAACTAGCACTCAAAAGCAAAAAAAATATGCGGCTTAAAAAGCACGCAATAAATAAGAATAATCATAATAGAAATTGGTTATCAAGTCGAAAAGGTTGAGAATAATGTTGATAGTATAATACTATCCGTAGGGTGAATAGGCGAGATAAGCTAAACATGCACATACATCATCATACATGAAGTCACATACATACAACCAGGCACACCAGAATTCACTTCTCCACTTGTCCTTCTCCAAAGTAAGGTTTTAAATCTTTAATATGCCAAACTCCAACGTTCTTATTGTCGGGGACGGTCACTAACTGATAGGTAAGTGGGCCGGTAACTTTTGGTATTCTGCATTTGACATATTTAGGAGCCAATTTCTGATTGAAGGATTTAGATGCATCAGATAAGACGTAGTTCCTTTTCCAAACCAAATCATTGACATTAAATTTTAATGGACGCTTACGCAAGTTATAGTGCTTGGAATTGCGTTGGTAAGAATTATTGAGGCGTTTAACAACGTCTTGATAAAGTTCAGAAAGTTGGTTAACGTCTGAAGCCAGGTATTCGCGAGTTTCTAAAGATAATTCTTCTTCTTGGAAGTTCTTAAGACGACCGTAATAAGTCCCAGAAACTGGTACAGTCCTCCCAAAATTTAAGAAGGAAGGGGTGTAACCCGTCACCTCATGAACGGCGTTACGCAAAGCGTGTGCAACTTGATAAATGTGTTCGTCCCACGAACGATGATTATCCGAAACATAAGAACGAAGAGCAGTACCGATAACTCGGTTAACTCTCTCGACAAAATTGACTTGGGGATGGTAAGAAGCATTATACCAAACTTGTTGAACTTGGTATTGTTTCATCAAGGCTTTAAATTGGGAACTTATAAATTGTGGTCCGTTATCAACCATACATATTTGAGGAACACAAAAAATGAGGAAGACTTCGTTCTCCAAAAACTTGGCTACTGCTTTAGCAGTGGCAGCGCGAACAGCTTTAACTAGGGTAAACTTGGTTAGCCAATCACATACAACTATGATAGAAGTGTTACCAGTTTTCGTGCGAGGTAAAGGACCCATTATGTCAATTGACAAACATTTAAAAGGGTATAAAATCGTCTTATTTTGGCCCATTAAACCAGGTCTAGCAAGTTGAGTAACTTTACTCGCAGCACAAGTTTCACAATGGCGTATGTAACGGATGACATCGGCACGCATTTTAGGCCAGTAATATTGTTCCGAGATCTTACAAGAGGTTTTATAACCACCTAAGTGAGCAGATGTGGGACTGTCATGAAAGAGTTTGTAAATTTCAGTTCGGCGAGAACGAGGTATCACCTGTTTCCATTCCACTAAGTTGCTAACAATGGCATGACAGTTGGGAACATACTTAAAAAATCGGTGATTTTCAATTCGCCAAGTAGGAAATTGATTAGGACTTTGGCTAACACGTTCAAGCATTTTTAAGTACCAAGAGTCTAAGTCACCATCAACAAGTTCTAGAGCGGAAACCTGAATAGGGGCTCGCGATAAAGCATCGAGAACTACATTATGTTTGCCCTGTCGGTGTCGAATTGTAAAATCGTATTGCGACAGACGAACATTCCAACGGGCTAAACGGCCTGTGGGGTCTTTCATATTAGTAAGCCATATTAAGGAATAGTGGTCAGTTAACACAGTGAAATGTGTACCTTCGATATACGGTCTAAATTTCTCAATGCCAAAGATGACAACTAAACACTCTCTCTCTGTGACAGAATAATTGCGTTCGGCCTTGTTAAGGGTACGTGAAGCATAAGCAATAACCTTTTCCTCATCGTCAATATTTTGTGTAAGAACACAACCGAGGCCAAAATTAGAGGCGTCACATTGCGAAAAATTTGGACTACTCAAAACAGGAGCGGAGGTCAAACAAGATTTAATTTGATTAAATGATTTAAGAGCATCATCAGTCCAATGCACACGCTGCTTTTTAATACGACCTTTAATTAGGTCCGAAATAGGAGCAGCAATAGTGGAAAAATTTGGAATGAACCGACGACACCAAGAAGCTAAGCCAATAAAGCGTTTGACTTTGGTCACTGTATTTGGTTGAGGGTATTTAGTGATAGCCAAAATTTTATCAGGGTCCGTGCGTAAACTATTTTTATCGACAACAAAGCCGAAGTACGTAAGACTGGGACGGCAAAATTGACATTTGTCGATATTGACAGTTAAGTTAACGTCTTTAAGACGGGTATAAACTTGCTCTAAGGTGTCCAAGTGTTCTTTAAAGGTTCCAGACACGATAACAATATCGTCTAAATACACGAAGATGTTTTCACCCAATAGCGGACCAAAAATGCTATCCATGAGACGTTGTTGACTGGCGGCTGCGTTCGAGATCCCAAACGGAACGACTGTAAACTCGAACAAACCACGTCTAGGGACTGTAAAAACTGTTTTTTTGCACGAATCAGGATGTAGAGGAATTTGGTGAAAAGCTTGTTTAAGATCGATGGATGTAAGATAACGTGCATCACGCAATTTATCAAGAATGCTATTTAAATATGGTAAAGGATAAGCATCCTTCTTGGTAACCGAATTTAATTTTCGACCGTCGAAACAAAGTCGATACGAACCGTCTTTCTTTTTGACTAAGACCATTGGAGAACTCCAAGGAGATTTCGAGGGACGAATAATACCCATCTCTAACAAGCGATCAAGTTTGTGGTCGGCATGAACTTGCATAGCAGGAGACAAAAGATAGTATCTCTGCTTAATAGGAGATGCGTCACCCGTATCAATAGTGTGTACAACTAAATTAGTGAAGCCTAAAGTAGGACCAGAAATTTCAGCAAACTTCCCAACAACTTGGTCTAGAAGAAGTTTTTGTTGAACTGACAAATCAACTACGCCACAAATAGTCTGCAGCGAAAAAGTTTCAGCCACATCGAAGCGTCCAGCGACAAAATCAGTGTTTGCTCCAAAAGCGTAGCAAAAATCAACACCTAAAATTAGTGTAGACGGAATTGAGTCACAAATAACCGCATCGATGGACCTAGTAATACCATCAATGGTAATGGGTAAGGCAACAGTACCTAAAATATTTTGTAGCTGACCGTCAGCAGTAGTCAAGGTAAGCGGAGACTTATTGTTACACAATTTGAGATCATGTCTCTGAAGTAAATATAAACCGTTGCGCCCAATTAAAGTTTGATTGGCCCCTGTATCGCAAAGAGCGTGAATAGGTTCGCCATTAATATAAATGGTTAAATAAGGACGGTTGTCAGAAAGTTGTTTAGTAAAGGTGGCTGAAGTATTACAAGTCATACGGCAAAATTGATTCACAGTTCGTAACCGAGATTCCCAAGATAAAGTATCAGCCTTAGTATAAATAGGGATACGGAATAGATCGGCTGTGATATCTACCCTTTACTTTGCGCTTTTTTGGATGGCATTTAGGACAAGTGGCAAAATAACTATTTGCATGTCCGCAAATATAACAAAAAATAGTCTTATCTGCTGAGCAAGTATGGAAAGTATGGCCTAATTTACGGCAGTTCCAACAAGTGGTCGTACTTTTCGCACGGTTAGTTCTAGGAGCAGGATGTTTAATTGTCATTTGTGCAGTCTGTGTCACAGGTTTTTTAGGAGTAGGCTGGTAAGCCAAGTCAGGTTCTAGTTGCAAGGATGAAGCAGCAGCAGGATTGCGATATTTAATATTCTGTATCTTAACGTCTTCCAGCTTTTTACACAGAAATGCAAGATGTTCAATATCGTGGACTACTGTTAAGGATAATTGAGTAGCGTAAAAAGGTTGCAAGTTTTTCATAATATGCTTAAGTTGAATTGATTCGGATGGTTTAACGAGTAAACGATCAAATAAATTAAGCAGCACAGCAATAAAAAGTGAGGGTTTTTCATCGGCCCCCTGCTTGCGTTTCCTAATCTTGTCCCATAATACTTCATCAAAATCAGTAGGCAAAAAATCAGATCGCAACCTAGCTACCAATTAGTGCCAGTTTAAAACCCGGTGATGCATAGCACGGTACCATACTAACCCACGACCCGAGAAAAGGTCAACAGCACTAGAAAATAATTGGTCGTACGAAATGTTACGCGCTAATCTAAGTTCTTCAACACGTTGTAGGAAAGAATTTACCCCCATAGTAGTTGTGTCTCCATCAAATGATAAACCCCATTTGAATACCGGTACAGAAACTAAACCTACATGTCTAGGAAGAGACGTCGTAGAGTAATTAATGTGGTCTAATTCAGTTCGCAAATTAGCAGTAGCTGACATACAAGGTTGTTGTGTAAAAGGAGGATACGGATGTACGTGCTCATCAGAAAAAGATACCCTAGGTCGTTGGAACGTAGATGAAGCTAACCCAGCTGCTTCAATTATATTAGGGTTGTTAACAATATTATCTTCCATAGGTTCAATAGGGTCAGAATTAGGTAGAGTTACTGTATTAACAAAATCGACAAAATTAGTGGCATCAAAATTTGAGCGCAAAGGATCTACTTGTAATTGCGAGTCGTCATGCTCATTACTAAGTGACTGTAATAAATCTAAGCATTGACTAGTAAGGGTAGCATGCTCCTGTTCTAATTTAGAAGAGGGTTGTAGCCTGGTTAGTCTTGAGTACAAATGCGTCAGCCGCGTATCAAGCCGAGCAAATTCTGAATCAGAAGGTGCCCCCGAGAAAGCAATAACTAACACCGAAAGTTCAGTTAGTTTGCCTTTACAAGCATCAAGTACAAATTGTACATCAAAGGGTGCTACTAATTGGTAAGCGCTAAGCAACGTAGGATCATCCTTTTCTAGTAATAGTTTCACACGCAAGGTCCTACGACGTTGGTCGACGTTCATACTTTCCACCGTGTCCCTATCTAAGCCTCTGAACAGTAGCTCATAGAGTAATTCATCGACACGAAGTGCGTTAACATTCATTTTGAAATAAACAATTTAGTCAAAATATTAAAGAAGAATTGCAGGTTGCACAGCTGATGTAACACCAAAGTCGAACCCCACACGTTTGGCGTCAGTGAAACAATAAAGAAGCCAATCTGCGATCGATCACTAATAATAATCAATGGTAGTATAATCGCAGATCAACCCCGTTATCATTTATACACCACGGTAGCTCTGAAATGTTCTTACTCACCGCAGTGACCTAGCTAGCTTCAAATTCGGTAGCCTTGGGTCGCAGATTTCTATCATCAGCTGTACTACTGCAAGCTCTTTCAATAATAAGAAAAACACAGGGCGCCAGAAATCACAGATTTCGAGAAATAAATAAAATTACAGCAACAATTAGGTTTATTTGGTTAATAAATAATAGTTGTTTGCAACATCGTAATTAGGTCTGTAAATTGTTTATCACAAAGTTTAAATACAGTATATAACTAATGCTGAAAATGCAGCACGCACAAAAAATATGTGAACCTCTTTTGGGCTCTTGGATTGAATATAATTGCAATTCAATGAAGGAGTAAGCTTACCACTGTCATATGTTATAACCGTTATCTCGGTAATGATAGTAGAATGGCGTGAGGGCACTTCTTACAAAATTCTTAATACGTATTCATTAAGCAAAACTTTAAACTTGTGAATTGTAAATTTGGGAACAGTTAATACATTATGTTTTAAATTTGTAACGCATAGATTTATGAATAATTAATACATTACGTTTTAAATTTGTAAAGCGTAGTATTAAATTTGTAAATTGTAAATCGGAAGTGTCGTTACAATCGATTCAGCCAACAATTCATAGGCGGACGTGGTTATCAATAAAAGTTGAAACAAGACTAACCTGGGTGGTGGTAAAAAAACGTTGCCGGCAGGCACTAAATTGGTCCAGGATTAGCTTAACGTAAGCCGACAGCAATCTCGAACTCGTGGCCGAGTTTGATAATGGAATAGACGCTCCTTGTATCACTTGGCCAGCTCAAGGTGACATTCCAGAAAGGAGTTGCGGGTCCAAGTTATTGATTAGGGTGTTAATTAGGAAACCCAGATAAGGAGTCGTTAAAAAAACGGCATCAAAGAATGGCGTTTAAAAGTGACGTTGAAAAATTACGTCAAAGAATAACGTCAAGGAGCTAATAAAAAAGCGGGAAATTACTAAAATGAATATCAACAAGTTGCGTAGACATACCTGATTTTACTCATCAGCCCACAAACGAAATTAACTAATTGGTGCAGTAGCACGCGAGAATGCCTTCGTAGAAGCAAGTTACTTCAAGCGAATGCAGAAATATCTCTCACAAAATTAAAGAGACCAAATGGCTTAGTATGGAAAAAAGGCGTCTATTACATTGTCTTGTATTTTATCATAAAATAATTATCAATAAATCTCCTTCTTACCTGTACAATAAAATAAAATTTCGTACTGACATTCATAATTTAAATTTGAGATATAGAGGTCTTATAGATTTTCCATCACATCGGATTCAATTGTATAAACGTTCATTCTCCTATAATATTGCTAAACTTTATAATAATATCCCTTTTACTTTTAAAACATGTGTTCTACCTATTTTTAAACTTCGACTAAATGGTTGGTTATTTGAGGGCACTGATTAGACTAGAATTATTAATTTATATATCATTTTATTTAACATTATTTTAAGGCATATTTTTATTTTTTTATTATTTTTATTTGTAATTCTTCGTGGGTGACTGGGTATTGCAGGTATTGCAGGTATTGCGCATTGCAGCTATATTGTATGGTTGGCTAGTTTCGTTTTTTTTTTAAATTTTGAAATTTGTATTATGTTGTTATTTTTGGTTCATATGCTTGGTGATTTGTCATTGTTTTTCATTTGTTAATTTTTTGATTTTTTTCTTACTGCGGTGGTAAGGAAGAGCAGGGATCCCCCTAGTAGGGTTCATCTGATTGCCATCGCTTTTCCATTCTATTCTATTAGTTAATGTCAATACAAAAAAAAATGTAAATTAGTTTGGAAATAAACACTATTATTATTATTATTATTATTATTATTAAATAGAATGCCCGCAAAACAACGGAATAGCGGCTCGCTGGCGCAAAGCGATAACAAGTGAATTTCGGAAAAACCAAACCCAGCACTTTTGCGCAAACAAGATTTGATATCGATTGAAATACAGCGAATTATAACTCAAGTGAAAATATATAGGCTGGCCCGAAAGTGACTAAATGGCGAAACAAATAGCAGGAGCTAAAGATGTGTTTCAGAGTGTACATAATTAAATTTTGTGGAAGATTGACCAACGAATTAAAATTAGCTAACAGTATCTTTGGCCAACTTTGTCGTGTTTAATTTCTCTCCAAGGCTATCGAAAATAACAGCTTAGCTGTCGAAATACGTATTTAGCGATTGTTAAATATTTATGTGGTTAGGGGTTTTTACCCCTGTGTGTTTGTGTGATCAGATTCAAACTACAGGCTCCAGCAGTGTTTTATTATGGAAAGTATTAGATTTGCGCTAAAGCTTGCCGGGTGACGACAAAAAACTCCGTGTCCGATCGGACGAAAAATTATAGTTTTTAGTCGTATTTTTGATAGGAAAATTGCGTAATTCCGTTATGTTTACGTATAATAAAAACTTGTTTCATTAAATTGACTTGAACCGTGAAAAGAAATTCATATTTTGTAATATGATTTTTCCCGTTTTTAATCTCGTTAAATAGTTTTATTTATGGAACAGTTGTGTTACATTACAAATAATTCAAGAGAAAAGTTAAACCCTCGAGGCCGCCAGGCCGAGTTGGATCTTTTCTCGAGTAAATTATTTGTAATAATAGTAACACAGCAAATCAATAAATACCAGAAAAATTTAGATTTTGTATTGACAGCTGTGTCGAAGTGTTGAAGTGACACGGTATATGTAAGTCACGTGTGGGTTATATCCTATATAATTCTACTGAAATTAGGTAACTATAGCTTTATAATAAATAAGTATTGAATACATGTATTTTAATCTTGTGTACTACTAAATTCACCAAAACGACTAATTATGTTAGAATGACCGTTAATCCCATAAGTTGTAAATTTTATGAAATTAATGCATTTTCTTCAAATAACTTTTCTCGTCGAAATAATCTTAAATCCCTTGTTACTATGTAACAAGCTTAAATGGTGACCTGTAGCTCAGCATGATGGGGGTGGGTCTCGGCTGAAAGAAGACTGCGCTGGCTTGCAATATTAAAATTAATAGCATTGTGCAGGGTTCAGCATAGAAAACAACCCAAACGATGGGAAATAGTGTATGGTCCTCGACTTCTAGATTTGAACTTCACCCTATTTCTGGATCTCTAAAATGCCTATTTGACCTCAAAATACGCGAAAGTACACTGCGCTTTGCAAATCAAAATAGACAGAAAATATTAAAACTATAACATTCATAACATTACATTTAAGCGGGCCAGCCTTGCAGCTGCGATCGAAGCAAAGGGTTTTCAAAACAATCCTTAAGAATTCTACCTGCTTTTTAGCATCATAGCTATTAGACGGGCTTACCAGCAAACGAATTCTACAAGAAAACGCAATATTGATATATTGGTTTTCAGCGTTGAAGGCGTTATTGCACTACGAATGGGACTATGTTCCAAAACTTGTATTATAACTCACATATAAGCTCGACTGGCAAGGCTAGCCACCTACCTGGCCTAAGGGCAAATAGGGCTCATGGAACCACTTTGTGGCTAACAGGCCACTGGCCTATAAGAAGTAAGAAGAAGAAGAAGAAGAAGAAGAAGAAGAAGAAGAGGAAGACATATAAGCACATACAAAAATTGGCGGTAACTTACACGCAAAAACTTTTACTCTAGGGCATTCTAAATTAAAAGTAAATTCCACATGTAATATAAGATAATTAACATACATTAAACTTAGATGAAACGCAGTTCAATTAGCGGCAAAATACGGAAACCATGAAAATCACAGATACCGAGCTTCATACACAATCTTGGCTAGACGTACTTCACCAAAATTGAACAATGACGGCGAGCTTGCAAGTGATGCGACTTCTTGTTCCAAAACGGAAGCGAAGTGGAAAGCTTCTCCAGGACGTTGACGGTGAAAGTTGCGTTCTACTGGCGATGAAAGTGAAGATTTTCTCCAATGGTAATTTAAAGATTTTCTACGAGCAATCACCGCAAATCTACACGCGATTTATGAAAGATTTTTTCTAGAATGCGTTGATATACAAGGCTTCGATAGACAATACTGGTCTCTTTAAATTCGATCAAAGACGTATTTGCAGCAACAGTTATATTTCCTATTTTTTCTTCTATAATGACAACTTAGTAAAGACTAAAATTGAGACAAAAACACCTCAAACTATTCCGAGCTGTCTTACCCGATGTACAATTTATCAAGTGGTGTTCTGCAACTTTGCCCCTTGAACCCACGTTTTAGAGGTTCGTACTCAATTTCAGCTCTGAATGTACGTATACTAAAACGGACAGTACATATATGAAAGAATAGAGGAAATAAAAAATATCTCTAGAAGGTTAATTTTGGAGTTAATTTTCCCTACGGGTGGCATTGTAAGGGCAAAATAAAGCGCGTTATGAAACTACAGACTCACCTGGTTTGCAGGGCCTATCTATGGCGAACTTGTTGCAAATAAAGTTGTCAGAAACATTCACGCAGATGTAGCAAGTGACGGCATACTTGTCGAAGTCGTCGGAAATTTCCCGCTTGGATAAACTGTTAGCTTGTAGGTTTCTGTCGTCCAGCGCAGAATTCGTCATGAAAATACAGCTCAACAGCATGCTGATCCTCAACATATCAACCTGGAACAAACGGGAAGTGATAGCCTGCTGCTAGACGGGCATAATTTTTGGGTCGTGGGAGGAAGGGGATCCGGGTTTTTTACTGCAGACTTCCGTTATTTAATTGTATTTTCGGGATCTGCTTGACTTTGGCGTTAATTTAATTGCCTGCGCTGATATATGGCGCGGGTGCTCCCTGGGGCGATATTACAAAGAAATATCCTGGTTTTGTTGGAGATAAAGCTTCGGAATCTATTGTCGAGGTTTAGTGGCTGTTTACACACGTGTACGATTAATTATGTTCCACCGCAAGTTATATCTGATATCGCAATGTGCATTTACGCGGAAACAGATACGATGTATCAAAATATTTAACATCTTGTTACTGAGCAGAGGCGTAGGCGCCCTTAATTATTGCATATTCAGTAGTGCAGTAAGACAGTGTCCCTTATATATAGGCAACACTCTTGCCATTTACTTGATTTACCATATTATGTGTCCCAAAAGTACAGGGTGTGCAAGAGTTCAATTGCAGTAGTTGTTCAGTGATAAACATTACGGCAAGTGTTATATTCCGTTGCTAATTAATAGTGTGTAAATGTTAATAAACACTACAGTTTCAAGCTTGGGATCGTACATGATCGTACGTGAAACAGAATTTGAATTACGGTTTTTATTTATGAACTTCTTTCCATTTTCCATCTCTATTAAAATAAGCAAAATTAATGGTACAGTATAATAAAATGACATGACAATGGTATGGGAGTGACATTCCTTTGAATGTAACTCATTTGTTATTTGCTATTGTTGTTAAACGAGTAATGTTGAGTTTATTACCAGAGATCGACAGTTTACAATATATGTGGGAAATATATTTTTTTATAGTTCTTAACATATCTAGGAATGCGATGAGTATCATAACTGCCACAGATGTTAGAGCGAGGATTTTAAGACTTCTAAGTCTGTTATGATTTACACCATCCGTAGTGTGTTCAATAATTTATTTGTTCCTCACTTGTAAACATCAATGTATCAAGTCACTGTATTAATCAAAAAAGTTTATTATAACAAGTTACTAACTTGTAAAATCTTTACAAGTTAACTGTCAGTTTTATAAGCGTGCTCATAGATAAATGATAGCGTGCAAAGCCAGAGTTGTTTTCCTTAGTATATGTCATACTGATGAATTTAGTTGTTTGTCAGTTCGACATTTTGAATAAATGGTAAATTTTTAGTTATTTACAAGTGAGGAACAAATAAAATATTCAACAATACACGCAAGGTAACATGTTTTACTGTCTCAAGAAGGTGACTGGCTCGCCTGCGGCTCTCCAGTCATATCCTTCTATTCGCCAGTAAAAACCCTCTTACCAAGCTAGTAATGTTAAATACTATTATCGGTTGCAGTATGGTAATGGTTGCCACGTAGGGTAAAGGACTATTACCGTACAGATACAGTTATGACTTAAATTCCAGTCTACTTTTGTATATGTAAATAAAGGCTTAATATCCTGAAACCCATAAAACCTGTTTACTTTATACGTTTGTACACTATTGCCAAGCAGATACTTTGGGTAAGCATATGAGATATATGATAATTTGATTAGGTATTTTTCAGTGCATTTACTTATTTCAATTTTTACCGTATTCACTTAAAATGTCCGCGTTTCTCTCGAATTACGGGGCGTAACATTTTATTCTAAAACCGTTTTACGTATTATAATAACTTGAATTTCTAAACAATTTTTGCTTTGGCCAGGTTAAATTTAGCTAATTACTTGCTAAATTACTTGCTCTTAATGGCAGATCAGTAAGCCATGAGTTCGTTTTATTTCAAGTGAAAAAATAAGAACAGTTACAATAATATACATATATTGTTCTGTATAAATACAAATCGAAATTTCTTCAATTAGAATTAATTATATACATTTATGTACAAAACGGTAAATAAAAAACTACATTCGACTTTCTGGAAGTTTTAGGAGCTCCTGCCAACACCGCGACCCCGATGAGAGTGATATGGCGACGTAGGGCCTCGGAACTAACCAAAATGTGCTTTTCTCGTTACAGAAGAGAATCTGGTTAAGGGTCGAGTTTCGCTACAGAGATACGGCTTGGCTAGAAAGGCGGGTGCAGAAGAATGTTTATGAAAAGGCTTTTAACTTGGGACTCACGGACTGGTGGCTAGATTGGCGGGTGACGAGACTGGCAGAGCTCAGTACTGTTCTGGCTGAAGGCCTCGGAGCTTAAGCTCTCTTTGAGACTTAAAGTTATAACTGGTATAACTGAGCTATGGCAGTTTGCTCGAGACTTCAAGCATCGCGGAGGTTTTTGCTTCGATTGTAATTCGCACGCTGGAAATCGGGCGTAAGTTGTGACTGAAATTGGCGACGTAAAATTTAAACACACTAGTTGTGTTTAACCACCATTATTTGGATAATTAAGTTTGCAGTTGTTTCCCATAACTGTAAACCGTATGTCCACATTTGTTTGAATGTTACTTTATGAACCAGCATTTTGCTTAGGTAACTTGAATCTACGACCAACTAGCCAATAATGCCGAATTTGAGACCTAACCGTTTATATTTTTTCCAGACGTAGTTTTCCCGTGCCAGTCTCTTATCTAAGTGCATATTCAAGTATTTTACTCTCGCAACCTGTTCATAAAAACTTGAGGTAAGATACCTCTACATTTGGTGTATATGATATAAACGGGTTTCCCTGCATTAATATTAATCCTCCACTTTCTGCCCATTTAGGATTTTGAACAGATTCAGAGTGTAGCGGCTGCTGTTGAATAATTGTGTAATACGACCTTCTAATACTTATGTAATATTTTGCTATGGTAAGGATAGTTATAGAAAATTACTTTCTGCAATCAATTTTACCTTCATAAATAGCCAGTAAGCCAAGAGTTTGCTATTATTCAAGTGAAATAGATAAAGAACAGTCTACATAAAATATGTCTATTGGTTTTTATAATCCCTTAAATTAAAATCAATTATACAATGTATGTAATTACCTAATTACTAATTGCATTGAACAAAAATTCAAAAAATCGTTCCGATAGACTGGCACCTCAAACGTAACGGAAATATCTAGAATTAAAGTGTCCGCAGGTCATGATAGTGTTAAAGATCGTAATGTGCCAGTTCACGCGGTCAGAGATACTTTGTACTACTGCTTTTACCTTAAAGGTAATCTAGCTAGGGGTACTGATGCTTACCGGCTCGTATTGCAGGACTTCAAACTACGTTTCCTGGGAGTTTTGTAGGACGCTGCAGATACTGGAGAGGCAGGTGAATCTTCTTCTTTTGTTGGAAGGGAAGCTTCTTTCTCGAATAGGTAGATTTCTTGCTCAATTAAAGCGGCAATTACGACTCAAGGTTATTTTTCTTTGTGAGCAGCTGTCGCTTACTTAGGAGGTTATAAATTGCAATTGGAGCTGCTGCCTATTATATCTTTTTACATGGTGTAGGAGACGGTAAAGCCGTTGCAGTAGACGGTGGAAACTTGGGACTTTGCCACCGAAATATCGGATAAACTTTAGAATCGGATCCAAGACAAGTTTGCAGGAAAAGGATCTGGATTCAACTGAGAAAGGGCTGGCTACCGTCGTCGTCCTTAGGGCGTAAAACTGATTGATAGAGTGCTGGATTCAAGGTTCTTGACTAGGGTGAGCATATTGCTTTTATACCCTCTAGAGCCGCTAATAGGTAGGCTATCTTCTAGTGGAACCTTGGTGGCTCGGTCATTTATCGCAAGTCATTGCGCATGACATATTCAAGCTCGGATTGTGACTAATGTTTCCGACTTCAAATTCAAAGAATGTGATTGTGTATAAATTTAATTTATTCAGGTGCTAACGTCACAACCTTGTAATCGGCAAATTCGCAGTAATATAATGCATGTTAGTAGAAAAATCTGATGTAAAGATTAGGTATTACATTGGGATCAGTATAAGCACTTCAGGGACTCAGATCACTTATTTCTTGGCTATATTTTATTTGCAAGTGCATTTTTCCTAGGAATGATTTGAGGATGGTAAATTAGTACTGTAGTATTCACTTTTTCAGTGTAGGCAAAAGCACTCTGTCGAAAGCTTGGCAGTCCTGTAGAAATGCTGCTGGACAGTACTAATTTTCTCCGAATGTTTGGTTAATGACATCTACTATCCTGTGCAACTGTTCTAGAGCGGAATGATCCTTACTGAACCTGAATTGATAGTCAGGTATCAAGTTTATATCTTCTATAATTGGCTAGTTTTTTAGTACGTAGTTTCTCTCATACTTAGCCCGTGATGGGCAGGAGACTGATGGGTCTGTTAGAGAAAGCCTCGTTTTGAGGTTTTCCAGGTTTTGGTGACGGAATGTATCTTAATTCAACACTGCGTTATATATTATCGTTAGTATAACTACTTTAAAGGAGAGTTCTTTGATCAGTTGGTCGGTGAGCGGTCGTATCCTTGGATTTTTTGGGATTTAAGTCATCATTTTCTTGATTACCCTAACCTATTTAGTAGGTTGCTTCAAATGCTTCCTTTACTTCTAATTCCTCATCAGGAGCTATTAACAACGGTAGCGGTCGACACACTATTGTGAGATGGTTAGTAAAGATTTCTGGCTTTTCTTTGTTTGAACGCGTCCAGGAGCGGTCAACTTTTTGTATAGGAGGTATGGGCTATGTTTTAGTTGGCTTTCTATAATGCAAAGTCGGAGTCTGCTGTAGCATTCAGAGTTTCTAGATACGTCGTTCTTTAGCATTTTTATTAATTCTTAGAGTTTTGTCCGGGTTTCGGAAGTTACTTCCCAAACAAAATCCTGGATTATGTTGGTAAAGTTGGAGACTGCTGATTTTGGGATTTTTTTTGTTTTAATGGGATTCTCATATTCAATTGGTTATTCAGTAGTGTCCTGTAGCAGTTCTAATGGGTTCTTTTATTGAGCAATTTTATTGGTTTATTTTCTTTTCAATGATAGAGGAGCTTGCTTGGTTCAAGAATAACTCCCAACATGATGCGATTTTTTAGAAAAAGTCAAGCCAGACCGGTTTCTTCCTTGGGCCGCTGAGCTAGTACGTGGCAAAGCAACTTTTATTTTAGGTTATCGTTTATTACCAGATAAAACGAGATTATGACAATATTGGGTTATCACAAGCCCAGCTTGTCCGGAGTGGTGGTAATAAAGGATTGCCGCTTGGCTTAGTTGAGAGGGCGTACGTTATTCCGAGATTTGTCTTACACCGGGCAGGAACTTGATAAATTATGAAGGGAATATAATGCCTTCAGCGCCATCGCTTTTTTGTCGATACCAATGGACAAGTTCTTAAAAGCGGAAAGAGAAATTTATCCTCAGTTGTGTTGCCGACTGCTGCAGCAACGCCCTTCCTATGCCTGTCCCGTATAGAACTTATTTTAAGTGATTTCCTACAGCTAGAATCTTTTACACTCAAATACAGGAAAGAACGTATGCAACAACCGCCAGATCAAAAGAAAGCACAGAGTAATTATATGTTTCTTGACGTCAAAACACCAGAATTACGTTGTACAAGGATCACAGCTGACTTACTAACTGAATACTAAGCCCTACATGACGTCATTGTGTTTTACAACTATCTAGATATTTTCATTGGTAATCCTGCTTAACTATTTAACGGATTAATAATTTGTGAAACGATAATGACTGTCCTTACCATTATATCAACGTTATATAATATAATTAATTATATTTTATGATACACATAGGTCACTTATTAAATAAAAATTAAAAGAAATAAATTTGGTAGATTAATACAATCAAATTTAGAAAATTTTGAATAAAATTGTTGGTTAAGTTGAATTGAGTAATAGAAATTAAATTTGAGGCAAATTGGAATTTATTTTAAAAGTTATAGCAATTGAGTATTCAGTAATGGTGGTGGAAGTTAATATGAAAGATATGCTTACTATGAGAATAAAGAAGTGTAGTAGGTATAGATCAGATTATTTAAGTTTTAAAAGTGTGCAGTAATAATTGTAACTATATAAAGGGTATTTTTGTTTAAATAAGAGTAAGAAATAACAAATTAAAATTATGTAAACACATTTTGAAAAATCCATTTAGAATTATTAAAAACTAGAAATTTTGACTTTAATTTCGAGAATAATTTGATCTTATACAAATAAAAAAGATTTTTAACAAGTTTACAAAGTGAAGATAAGTGAAAATATAATTAACGGATAATACAAGCATACAATCATTGACGAGATTATACACTACAGTTTAATTAGTTACAAGTAAGAAGAAGATAACAATATTTGAGTGGATTTGGATTGTTTGGCATATACAAGGTATAATTAATGTTCATTACTGCAGTTGGAGATTCTACGGAAGACTAGTCAATCATTTTATTGGGGTTGCTGACGTGACTGAATGAGTTAGATTGTTCTGTTTGGTTACTACATGGTAGGAGCTGAGGACAATGGAAAATTAGTTTGCATACCATCTGTTAGTGGGAACATACCAGGAAGCTGTTGGATTGACAGTAGCGAGTAGGAGTGTGAGGAGCGAGACTGTGTCTGTAGGAGTCTGGGGTTTGGACGTGTTCGGGTTGGTTGGAGGAGCTGTCAATGAGCTTAGCTGAGAACGTCAGGAGCAGTAGTGTTTAATGTGAATAGCAGTGAAATAAGAGGAAATCAGGTTGGTCTTAATTAATTCTATAGAAAAATATTGAATAAGAAAAACAATTAATTGAGTGAAATAAAAATAACACAAAGAACAGATAACTAGATTAACGACCCACACCCTATTAAGAGTCTAAAATTGCATTAAGTAATATTAAAGTAAATAAATATAGGATTTAAATGTAGAGAGGTGCAACTATTGCAATATACAATTTTATTTATAAAAATTTAATATTTTCATGCATGCCTTAAAATGCCATACGCTAAATAAATAAATAAATATAAACGTCATACCAGGCCTTTCAAACGTGCGCCACTTTAATTTGCTTACGCTGCACTATTTCACTTAGCAAAACCGATTGAAGTATATCATTAATGTAAATTTTATACAGTACCTTGCAAGATCCTGCTTGTGATTTGTGTTGCTTATGTCTTTCTGGAACGCGCTAGGATCTTTGTCTCTGCAGGAACTGTTGAAGAATGCAGGAAGTCCAAATAGAAACAGAAATGGCAAGCGGTGCTGAATAGAGTGAGGAATTGGGTAACGTGGTTAATACTGTCAACAGGAAATCCGGGAGTGCTGCTAACTAGACGATAGACGATACGAAACTCCGGTAAGCACTTCTTAAGTGACCCAGGTTAGTCGACTCCGTAATTGATCCTGCAGAGCGGTATGAGGAGATATCCTCCGGAAATTTAAACTGATCGTGGTCACATACACACGTTAAGCCACTCGACATCAACTGCACAACTTGCTCCAGAACGGTCTGACTGAATTCTGAATGAACAGAGGTTTCCGCAAAGCCTTTTTTAAAGATCCGGATGTCGTGATACTGGAAAAGACGCTCGATTGGGGCTAGAAACAATAAGGTGTTTGCAACTATTGCTTAAAAATTGAGCAGGCGATTAATTCGGCAATGTGCTTGGCTGAAGCGCTACGAGGATAAGAGATAGCGTGACCGATTTTTAGCCAAGCTTGCGAGAAGGGGTTTCTGCTCAACACGTGTGTTTTTTATGGCTTATATATCAACCCTGAAATGACGTTTACTGCCTTTTTAATGCCCTAATGAGCGTTTTTGATTGACATCCAAATTCTCGACGAAGGAGACGAGCATATGAGTTACTCGCAGCTACAACGAAGGGAGTCTAATTATTCGAAGGCTGCTAGGCTACGCACATGCACTCCCGTCTGCTTGATTAATTTATTAGACGGCGGCGTCCGTTATCAAAGAATAGGCCGTTTAAACACGTGGCTGGTGGTTTGGAAATATGTGCTAGCGTGCGTTAGCTTGAAAAATTAATGTAACAGGTTACCTCCTGCCAATAATCCGTTTTCCAGAACGCAATAAATTAACTTTTTTTTATTTGACGGATAATTACGAGTAAATGAACAGTAGGCAGTTAAGATTATTAGGGGTCCGTGACAGTTCTCTATCATAATGCGTATTGCTTGCAAGAAGTCTTCTTTAAGTTCCGGTGGTTGAAAATGTTTGATTTGTTTTCTGATTAGATTGGCTGAGAGATTCGGTATTTTAAAGAACTTTTGTTTGAGAAGTAAATATGAGAAATGAATAATATATCGATATTTTTATGTCTGAGGAATATTTCAATTTCTTGTTCATGTTTGTAATGCTCTTCGTGCACCACAGCGGTGTTTTCTCTGAGGAATTGGATTTTCGTTATAAGATCGTCTATGGTCTGTTGCTAAGCTAGTTTGTTGTACAGCGAATATAATTGTGGTTACGTTGTTTGTTGATGTGGGGATTTTGAGTTTGTATTATAGTGATCGTTTGGGCTGCAGCTACTACTGCGTGTCTCTGTCCACATTTCTGAGGTTCTTTTTGGTACTGGTGAATTTTGTTTTGTTGAGTTGCGACTGCGATAATGTTCGATTGAGACTCTTGTTGCCTTTGGTAGGACTGAGGAGACATTGCTTGGTTATTTTGGATTGGAAGTGAGGCTAGGTGTTTCTGCAGCAATTTGAATTTCAAGCTCAGGTATTAAGATAAAAGGTAAAAATAATGAAACAGAAGCACGATTTGGAAATTAAGCTTATGAACCATTCGCAACTTTAGAGACTTGTATTTTTACTCAGCGCCAGTCATTTAATGTTCGATGTTCATAGCAACAGTAAATTGTTGATTACTCGGAGTAGATTTGTAGATATCCACCTTTAGTAGGAAACTTACGTAGCATACGCTTTCATATTTAAAATCTGGAAAAGGTACAGGTCAAAGAATCGGTAATTATTGTAAAATCTCCTAAGACAGGGGAAAGCCATATGAAACGAACCTACGGAAATAATAGATCAAGAAAACGAGAGAAAGAAACGCAAATGTTAACTTCAAGCTATGGTTATTTATCGATGGCGAAGAAAACATAGAAAATGAGTAAATAACTGAACAGATCGGTGAAGTCTCTTTGTTTATTCATTGATAATTATTTAATATTTTGTATTTAGGTTTGTAATTCCCAATTTAAGGCAAACTGCACGTCCCTGGAAATTAGGACAAGCAATTCAGTGTCTTTGAGAGGAACAAAACGCCCAGGGAAATACTTTCATGTATTCTGGCATGCACTAAATTCTGATTATATTAAATTACAATGGATCCCTTACCGCGGATTAGCTCTCACACCGGGAAATATTTCAAAGTTTAATATAAATGTAAATATTATTAGACACCGAGATGGCGGTGAAATTAGAGAGTAAGTACCAACTGCAGATACCGAGTAAGAGTACAGAAATTCGAAGTTAAGGTTTCCATTTGCATTGCGTAAATAGAGGTTTTAAATCCTTAACTAGCTTATGATGCAAATTAAAATTGTAGGAAATGGCTTAAAACTCAATTTAAATCGAAAACTTTAACAAACAAACTGCACATTGTATTTCTCAGAAAGTTTCGACTGTATTCAGTTGCAAGGTCTAACTGCAATTTTATAAAACTGTTTTGCTTTTATCTAAAATCCCCCAATTACTTGGAATTACAAAATCCTGTAAGAAGTACTGCCACCTTGAACAGTTGTCAACATGAATTGTGTTAACTTCAGTTTATGTTATGAGATACCACCATTATTCCAAAGGATGCAGAACTTTAAAATTTAGAAAGTGGAATATCGTTTATTATAAAATTTAATAAAGTATGGTGCTAGCATAAACTATCCTCCGCTGGACAAAGGGACCACTGGACAATTGAGGCTGCTGTTTTTCGTACTTTGGCAACCGTTGGATATAAATAAGTCCAAATCTAGCATAAATAAAGAGTACCTACAGTGTTAGTTATTAATATAACTACATCACCGCACAGGGACACACTTATGATTATTTGGATATATAGAAAAAATTGACTCGTTGACTTATTCAATCAGACATTCGAAAACACGTGGTTGGTTTTCCTACACATACAAGGCTTCCACCATTAAAGAAACGAGCTACACGGGCTACCACATCATACATTTTATTGCATTTCATATGGCTTTTTTTATATATGGTCTAGTATGTCGTGTTTAATATTATTCCACGCAGAATTCAGCCGGCCAGAACATTCTATAAATAAGAAAATCTATCTGAACACGAAAAAGTTATAGAAATGGTTAAAAACCAACATATTAACCCCACCCTTCCCAAACCAACCAATGCGAAGCGGAAGTTTTAGACAAAGGACTACGAGCAGATAGCTCCGAAATCAAAGGCGGCAGGATTCCAAAAGCACCCAAGCAAATTGACACTTCTCTGCGGTCAAATCCTCATTGTTTGCCCCGACTTCCAATAGCCTCATACAGGCCGAACCATTCGTTTGCGCAGTGTTTTTTGTCCTCTAGGAAGCCGATCCTTTGTTTGCCCCATTTACAGCCCCGCCCAGGCAGAATCCCTTATTTGTTCTTAGAATATGGCGGAAGCAGTACCTTGCTGATATACGTCGATCGCCTTGGTAACGTTGCTTGTTTTTAAAGCCCCGCACCTTGGTCGATCGCCTCTTCGGACTCTCGTTCACTCCGAGCCGGAATTCAAGCTGTCCCGAGTGGCCCGCCAGCGAGTCCGCGAGCAGTAATGCAACTTACTTCGCGTATTCCGGACCTGGGTAACCTGCCCGTAAGCTTCAGGTCCCAAGAAGCCGGCACTCCAAAGAAAGCCCTGCATCTCCGGGAGAAAACTCGTCAATTGCTTTACGTCGGTATCTCCGATTTCCACAACCCCGTACAACCAATTCGGGAGAATCTCAGAGCCAGTATATGTAAGGGGGTATCACCATTTTTACTCCAGTGTCACATACGTCGCTTTGACGTTTGTCAAACAATACCGTCAACGTGACGTTTGTCTTACAATTCAGCAGGTCGTGTACGCGATTATATGGATAAAATTAAAGTAAAACTTTGTTTTCTTCGAATGCATTTATTAACTAGAAACAAAGATAATTACAAAATACTCCTTATAATCAATATTCTTAAGATTACATAACTTTGTATGTACCCGTATATATTGCTATGAATACATTTTATTATTATAATAGCAAATAACGATATTTCAAACATATCAAATATTATTTTATAAAATTCTCCAGGAATGCGCTAGTTAATTTTTTGCAAATTGTATAAAATAGCATTGGCTTTAATAATAGTTTGAAAAACAGTATTAAAAATAATATTAACCTTGATGTGAACAACAAAATGTAATCAGAGTAAGCTTGGAAATAATGTAAAACAATGTAAGATTGCAGACAAACAATTGGGAAAAGGAAGCCAAACTGTGAAGTAATGCTAATTTTGATTTCTCCAATACATAATTATTAATACGTGAATAAATACCCTTTTCTCAATTCAGTGTATTTGAAATTAATTATATATCCTTTGGGTACGCTGTAATAGGTTGCATTAATTTTCCGAAATTTTGTACAATGTTCGAGCAGTGTAATTGGAGCCTTGTGAGCTAGAGGTAAACAGCGATTTTTGTGGGAAGCATTTGGAGCCCTAGATGTGAAACAACGGCTGGCTTGGAGGCGTTTTCGGAGCGGTTGAACAATAAGAGTCGTTCTGCAAGGCATCAGCGGCTTGTATCTGCAGGCCAGCGGAGAAAAGAGGGTCCAGGCATCGTGTGACTTGCTGGGGCTTAAGTTAAGCCCTAGTTTCCATTGAAAAAGCAGCATAAAAATGAGGAAAGTTTATCCTAAAAGATTGAATTTAGTGATTTGCAAGTGTCGTCGGTTTTTTGTGCATTTCTGGCAGAGACGTCCGCTGAGTGTTTGTTGTTTGTGACCTGTATTTACTTACTGCTATTGTTATCACTTAGGCGACGCTTTAATTACGTAATCACAGATAATTGTCGAATAAAAGCGAATTTGTTTTACGAAATTGTGGGCTTGGATCACCATATTTGAATTTTGTCCCCATTAGTTAAAATATCTAGTATTGTAGCGGTCGCAGTCGTTAAATAGGCATTTTGTAAAGTGTTTACAATTTTAAATTATTAAAAAGACACTACAATTTTCTAAAACACAAAATACTCTACTCAGGTGGTTGCAATAGTGACTTTACTAGCAATATTATATATCCATTGCTTCTTTTTTTTCATATTTTTCATCCCTTGAGTTAGTAAAAATAATCTTTTGCCATTTTCATAAAATCACACGGCATTTAATAAAATTGCAACGAATGACAAGCGACATTGGAGTAAAAATGGCGGCGATGGCGGCATTTGCATGGATCAAAAGAAGTACTCTCTTACACATACTGGCTCTAGGAAAATCTGGGATTGAAATGCTATTCCGCGGATCAGGAGGAGACTGCGATACACGAGCTTTGGGGAGCTTCGTGCAGACCCTAATTGCTTGTCGCGTTCCCGGTGGGGTCCGGCTTACGTCCGGTGGAATCTTTGGATGAGTCTTTGTCTCTGAAGCTGGCCGCCTTCCTAGTTTAGAGAGGCACCACTTCATATCTCTTTAGCCTGGAGGAACTAAAACCGCCCCAGCGTGTCAGTACCTTTAGTATTTACTGTAAATCGTTATTCAGAAGAGAATGTTTAAATATGCATACAATGTTCTAGTGTATTGGGGTAATCGAATATGGTGTTACTGATTTTAAATAATAGCTTATGGCTTTAAAAAATATAAGTTGATTTATATATTTAACAATAAACCGAACCTACAGAAGGGTAATAACGGCCATCCTTTAGCTGTTGGTTGGTTGGCCCTGTAACTTGGTTGTAATTACTTATGCAATTTTAATTGAAATTAAAGGTTTCACCCATTTTTAAATATCATGAGTAAGAATTTAATTTACACAAGAATAATAGCGACTATGGTTTAGGTAGTGGTTGATCAGCTATCGTACTTTTACTTCTAAACCCATGATTTTTAGAAAATCGGATTGAAACCCAGCTCCTCTTCTCCCTCTTAATGACGTCATTTACTATGCTAATTGAGCAATTTGAATGATATAAAACGGTATTCTTAAAAACGAAAACATAATTAGGTTGTATAATAAACAATACTTTGAACTAACACGAGACTTTAGGTAATGATTGATCCCACATGGTGAATGTAGTTGAGGATGCATTATTTAGCATAATGTTCTTGTAAACTAAAGCTCAGAATTTAAAAGTGTCTAATTAATAATAGTAATAATGAATTTTTAACGCCCAGATCTTCCTCTCTTCTATACATGAGATTGCTGCAATTCTATTCGATGTAACTCTTTTAAATAATGTCTTCTTCTTCCTCTCATTATAGTCCAGTGGCCTGTTTTTAACCATAAAGTGGTTCTATGAACCCTCTTTGCTCTTAGGCCTGGTAGGTGGCTAGCCTGGCCCGTCGAAATTGAGGAAGAGTTCCCCTTTTTAGGGATTAACGACTACCACAGATGTTAGCGTGGTAGCCGGGGTCCGTACGATTTTTAATAGTATATTATGTTATTAGGAGCAAAAGTTATATTTTATGTGGCGAGGCTGGACAGGTTATCTGCCGAGCTTGCGAGGCAGATAAGTACATCCGAGCCACATAAAGATCTTTTGCTCCGAATAACATATAGTATTTTTTCTTCAAACGTTTTTATAACAAATTATTTACAACTTTGTGAACAAAATTCCAAGAAAATTACTTGATCTCGCCAGCGGCAGATAATATTATCTGCCGCTGACGAGCGGCAGATAAAGTTGTCAGCGGCAGATAAAGTCGTCAGCGGCAGATAATAACTTTATCTGCCGCTCGTCAGCGGCAGATAATATTATCTGCCGCTTGGCAATAAAGTGACAGTTTAGCATCATCAATCCAGCAGTATGATGCCATATTTTACTGCCGTTTGAAGAAAAAATCCTTTTAGAGTCCGCCGGGATTCGAACCCGGGCCGGCCGGCTGAAAGGCGAAAAGTTGCTCGCGAGGCCATCCGCTTAATGGGCATAACTTCAATATCGCATTGCTTCATACATTATGATCATGATAATATATTTCCTAGAATTATTTTAGTGAATTTCATCAATGTAGTTTTGGATTATCGCCCATTAGCTACCGCTTGGATTTTCTTGAAGATACGATTACGGCGCGAAGCTGAAATTGGACATTAGGAACTTTAATTTAACTTCCACTTCCAATGGAATAGAATATGTACAAGATTTTGTGCAAGTCGTTTAAAAAGGAAATAATCCTAAACTGTGCTTTCTTTTGTAGCGTCTGTAAGTTATACTCGAAATAGCATTTACACTTTTACTCGGCTTTGAGACTGGGACAACGGTACGTGTAATCGTATTATCGTGTAACAGAAAACTGTTCTGAACCGTAAATTCGAACATTTCGAAGCATAGCAATCAGTACAGCAGCAACGAGAGTTGCTTTCCACCCGATGAAGCATTGACAAAGTCAGCGCTTTTTACTTGTGCAGAATAAAGGAGCTGATGTTTCAGAAACGACATTAAAGTAAGAGGATTTTTACCAGCCATTGCAGGCAGCTGCACAGGAAAATGCTTAGTTCGTACTGTGCACCCTTTATTTATCTATAACACTACCTTTAAAATCTGTTTTTGTGATAAACTTGGGTTTACTTGTCTTGAAGTAATAATTTTACCAGCAAAAGCTCTACGTACTTAACGTTGAAAAATATTAAGGAAATTTAAGTTTGGCAATAAGTTATTATCAAGAATGTTGGGTTCTTAATGTCGCTTCGTAACTTATGCGAATCTTCGTTCACATTGTTTGAAAACATACACATAATATAGATAATCGGATCAACACTGCTTGTAACCACATTTACAAAACTAAATCTGACAAGTACCAGTGGCATGCACCAAATAATTGACATATTATAGAAACCTACCTACTCGAAACAATTTAAAAGTAAGTCATTTAGCTGAATACGACTGTTGTTGATACAATTAACGACCCGTTTTACAAAAAATTAGATTAAAGTCAAACTATATGCCGATCTCATTATTATCTCAAATATATAAGCTCTTCATAAAAATTAAAACTAAAAGAACAATAAAAACGGATGAATATCAACTAAACTAACAGGCTGGATTTAGAACTTGCTACAGAACTTGGAATCACGTGCAAATAATGCAACGAGGTCTTTGTTCTACCCTTCATTATTTTAATTTGGAATGCCAACTGAGCTTTGCCTTGAGCTTGTCTCGTACACACATTTAAATTCTGAAAATACATATTCAACCCCCTAGGAATAAAAGTCAAGGCTACTTACATAAACGCAATATACTAAATATGTTGGTTTACATACATACAAACAAATGAAACGACAATACGCAACTAATATAAGCCCTAAATACTAAATAAAAATATTTAGTTTGAATGGCTACGAGCTAGGAGCTGCATTCTACTCGCATGAATAGTTTGACAAGATACAAGTAACAAAATGATGAACGTTAACACTTCGACAAATTCACTTTAGTCCAGTACTGCGTCGCTCGCATCCGCCCGCACACGTTTTCTGATAATGCGGCCACGCCTTGAGGTCAACGTCCGAGTCATTCCTTAAAATATGATGTAATACTGTACTCTGAACTCGAAATATGTAGCAGCTTAGTGCTTGATTGGTTTGATCAAATGGTTGTACCTTGGGCCCTTGATGGCGTCGTGTTCAGATTACATCTAGTGGGCTTAGTAAGAAAGGTGAATGGCCTCATCTTCAAATCGCTGAAGAGGCTCCCAGCTGTTAGTTATATGGACTACCGAGATGCTTCCCAAGGCTGTTCAGTACTTTCTTGGCTTGAATATCATCCCAGACTAGGTTTTGGCCGATGCACTTAGCGGGTAGCCGTTTGCTGTCATAACCAGAACACAAGTGTCTAGTCTTTCAGAGAAAACCGTTTACTGATGTTTTACCGGTCTATTTTTGGCTACATTGGGGGTAAATTGGCCCCTTTTCGCACTGGATTATCAGAATGAGCGAGAATACAGATTGAGCGAGATTTCAAATATATAATCCGCTCATAACATAATTAGTACAGCCCCAAAGTTACAGATCAGCTTTATGTCGGCGGGTTTACATACTGAAAAGCTCTGGTAAGACGAATCAGGCCCGTTACAACTATTGGCGTAGTCATCGAAAAAACAACAGAATATAATATACCACTCTACTTAGATTTTGTCGATTACAAAAAAGCTTTCAATAGAATGGCGTTCTGGTCGGTAAAAGGAATTGGAAAATCGACACATGCTACATCAATTTTATCGAAAGTTGCTATAGTTAAGCAACCACTAGTTTGAGAGTATATGCAGATACAAATTCAGTATCAATAAGAAAACGACTCAGGCAAGGAGTTACGCTATCTTCTAAACTATTTACAAAGGCTTCTCAAAATGTTTTTACAAACCTAAAATGAGATCAAATGAGAATTAACATAAATGCAGAAAGGTTATTATAACCCAATAACATCGATAGCCTCCAAAAACACGGAATTCCAAAGAGTAGCACTAAAAGTTAGTCTAGAGAAAACAAAGGTAATGCCTAATACAGAAAACTCGGGTAACAATAAGAAATAAAACTGCAATGGGTTAAGGAAAATATTTATCTAGGACAAGCAATTAAACTGGATAAAAATAACCAATAGGGGAAGTAAACAGACGGGCAAGGCTTGTTGAGCAGCGTTCGAAAGATTAAGCGAAATTTAGAAAAATAGAAACATCTCTCAATATTTCTGTGTTTTCTCAGTATTAACACATGGAACGCTGGGAATAACATTACAAAATCGGAAATAAACACAAATGGAATATCACCAAAAAACATGAAATTACAAAAACCACGATAGGTTAAATAGAAATGGGCAAGGTACAATGAAAGATACTCAGGCAACAGATAACAACATTATCTACAATGGAGACTATCATGGGTCAAAAATGTCATCAATTTTGTGTTGTTCCGTTTATTGCTATATAAAAAAGTTCCGATAAAATCTATACTCTGCTCGTATTTACCTCATAAGTTATTAGCGTACTTCTACCTATCGTCAAAACTGATACTTGTAGTAAATTTTGTGAAAAATAATTTGGCGTTAGTTTTTTCAAGATGTATACCACAGAATTTATGTAATTTGATATGGACGGTATTGATTTTAAATAAATATCTCTTACTTTCTTTCTAGGAATGGGAATGTATAGCAATTTTATTGATTCTGCTGGCCAAACGCCAGTAGTTGATTACTTATGACGTATCTAAGTCATAAGTCCAACGTTTTACGCGGCTATAAATTTCTGTTTTATATGTTCCAACTCCGTTTCATAAGCTTTGTTTCTTGACAACGTGTTTACATTTGTTTTCAGTAATATTTATTCTAAACGTTGCGTTGTGAAGAATGTCTATACGCGAATATTTACTCTTGATGGTAATAAGATTCTGATTGCAATGGAGAATGGTGTCATTTTGTCTTGATTACTTCTAGCTAATGATCTTAAGCTAGTGCCTCAATGTTTCTAAGAAATAACGCTCTATAATTGTATAGATAAAACAGTTTTTAGTGGATGGTGTTGCAGTCAGGCAATCGTTTCCTATTTTACATGTTCTTATAATAAATTATTTTCTAGTATTTTGTTGGTGGAATTTAATTAGTTTAGGAGCCATTTTCCTAGAATAATGTAGTCAATGGAAATTTGCTTGCTATCTGATATGTAAAATAACTTGATTATTAGCTTCTGGCGTAGTAAATAGACGTTGCATTCAATTAGTTCTGTTCATTTAGTTGCTTTAATGGTGATTATTAAGTAAATTTATGCATATTATTTAATTTTAATAATGACTTAAATAGCCATTCAGCAGAATGGCACGTCATTTTATTGATTCTTACGTTCATTTTAACATTTTTGGTTTTTTACTAACCCTAGCCTTAATGCTTTACCTCATCTGTAGTTCTCCCTAAGAGCTACTTAATTTTTAGCTAAATTTAAAATCATACAGACGGTTTCATCTGCCAAGGTTAACATTGGAGTTCGTTGCAGGTATGCGTTTGATTTGGAATTCTCGCAATCTCCATTAATGTGATGTTTCTTGACTTTGTTAGGCGCCCCTGATTATTGGTTTATTTATCAAGTTCGGAAGCCTGCAAAAAATTGTAAACAAGCTGTGTTTTGGATTTTAGTATTTTTGTCGTATCTTTGAACCTTTGCATTTTCGTATTTGTGGCCTTAGGTATCTGCTTATGGACTTGGTTTCGAGTGTAGCCCCGCTTTGACTTTGCTTTTGGAGTCTGTACGATTTGCCTATGTTGGTATCGTCGTACTCAGCACCTATGCTAGACTGAAGCCACATCGGTTTCCTTGATCGAAGCTGGATTCAACAGATAAGGTACAACCTTGTACTGTAACGAAATATTTTTGCTGAAATTCAAAATGTATCGGTGGGAATATGTTTCTAAACTAACGGTATTGCAATTTTCCTGTTTACGTTTGATTTACCATTTATTGGTGCAGTGATATGTATTACTAATTTTTTAAAATTTCTTACATACTTTGCGCTTTGTTTATGTGTGCGTTTGAAATTAAAGTACACTCATTATGTTGTCAATGCGTCGTCGAAAATCGAGGTTTAGTAATGACTTCGCCTCAGTTACTTACGGATCTCGTCTTTAGGTATTATATATTCAATAATTTATTTCGGTAAGAACAACTTTCCTCTTGTTGTATTTGACTGCATTAATTGCAAATAAATATCACTTTAATTGTGTGGTATTTATGACTTCTCCAATTTAAAACAGGTCACAGCTTATTAAAGAGCCTGCCTGATAAATGTATCTTTGAGATATCTCCCTTGAATTTAAGTTGCGTTTAACAGATCTTCCAGCTTAGATTTGCAAGTTGTTGAATAAATAAGTTGGTGGCGCCCTTATTTGGTTTATCATTTTAATTTTAACCCATCCTGTCCTCCAAAGCCGCTCATCTGACCCTTTGAACGCTATTGGTTATGGACTATTTTAGGCATTCACAGATCGTTATCCTCTTTACTTTGAAGTGTTGCAGTGTTTTATTTGTCTACTTCCGCCTATTAGAGCGTTCAACAGCCACATATTTTAAAATTAAGTCTGTTTCAATTACTGGTTAGAACAAGCATGAAAGGTATGGCACAAACAATAGCCACCTTCATTGTGACGCGGAAAGTAATTTGCAAAAGTTTTTATAAAAAATAAAATTTTTGCATTTATAAATGACAAAAGGTAGCTACTAATAACAAATTGTACTTTAATTTATTACGGTTGTTGCACCTAGTTCAAATCTAGAACATGTTGCGAGTACAATGAAATTAAAAAGCGAACATCTGGAGAGCGCTCCCAATGCAGAATTCAACCTAACGTAAAAAAGTGCTACTTCTGTTTGAAGAAGCTGGGAAGTAACGTGAGATGTGTCTCGAGCAAAGGAAGCCTTTTACATTTTTCCAACAACCGCCTGTGTTTCGGGGAGTTTGATTAAAAAACGCTAGTAAGTTTAAGTTTCAGTAAAGCACGAACTGCAATGCCATAAAGTGCCGTTATTAAGGGATTACTCTCCCCATCGAGTGTTACTGCGTCAGGGGCGAACTGAAAGGTCGGCTCTCGGAGCTTTTGCTATTATTAGCCTCAGCAGCAAGCAAGTGGTTACTTAACTCGTCGCATGGGTAAGATTAAAATATTGGATCAGTAATTCATGCTGTTCCTTTGGGTGTTGCAACACTACAAAATGATCTGCTTTTGTTTTCAACAATTCAACTAATTAAATCAAAAATTAACTAGAAGCGTATTTTATTGGAAATACGGCAGGATACGGATTACTTCTCCGGTAAACAGCTTGACACTGGTAGCCGACTACTTGATTTGAAGTTCAAGAATCGATAGCCAACTATTATTTAAATCCACCGAACGTGTGGACACGCATTCTTGCTAAGTAAAATATAGACGGTTTCTTTAATTTTACGTCTAGTTGACATCGATTCCTTAGATAAGATCTTTGTGTTATGCTACTATATTTTGTGGTTGTCATTCCAAGCAGGTTCTGTAGTTCTAGATTTTTCAATTTGATACTTTTTAATTAAATCTATTTTTTAACCATAAATTCTAAACACCTTGATGTTTCACCGATATAATATTTCCCGCATTAATAAGAAAACTTCCCTTTAATGATAAATATAGGCTTTTTTAATATAAAATAATTAATATGGCTAGGAAATAACTACACTTTCTGATTATTAAGTTTCAAGTGAGATTCACTTGTCTAACTCAGGGCAAATTAAAAAAAAATGTAACAAAAATTACGATAAATAAACGGTTTATTGCCCTTTTCTTACTTTATCTATTTGAAAGAAACATTCGGCTCCGGAGAGCATGAGACAATCTTAGTTTATGGGTGTGGATTCATAAAAGTAAGGAAACACTTGGTATCACAAATAACCTGTTGTATGTCAAATACTCTCAAATATTTCGGGCAAATGCACTTTAACTCAACAAACACAATGATCTGCTAGTGCAAAAACAGCGTAAATTGAATTCTAAAACTACCAAAATGGCAAAGACGCGTCAGGTAAATATTAATTACTGTGACGTAGCAACTGATAAGTTCATTTTGTTTCTAGCTGTGACGTAGCAACCGACGCTCGACCGCTTTTTGTTTATATCCCCCAACAACTGAAAAATGCCGCGTAATTTCGCATTTTCAAGGGACGAGATCTAAATAGCTGAAAACTGGAAGACTCGGCACCACTGGAATATGGCTCTCCACGCTGTACACAGTCTGATCTTGTTGATCCCTGCGAATTAGAGCGCTGAAGCAAAGGATTCCTGCGAAATCCTACCTTTATCGGAGACCACTTGGACGCTGTACACACTCCCCAAATGGCGCCACGGGAAGTATGGACTTGGGAATCGCTTGTTGGTTGGGATTTCTGCTCGTACTGGTTCCTGAATGTCCTCCCTATTCGTAACAGGCGCTATTATCGCTGGGCGAAGCTGCTTGCATAAGGAATTGGCCCCTCGAAGTCACTCGCACTTGGACTATTTGTTCTGCTGTCTTATTTGCTTCACCTGGATCTTTTAACACATGGCAAACTACACCCACAGATGCACAAGACACTCGTGAATAACTTTAGCCACAATTGGTATAACTAAGGACTTTCTTATTTACAATTCTACATGATAATTGAGGAGCTCAATGTGGCCCCAACACAACAGTCTCAAACTTTTTTTATTTATTAATAAGAAATGACAGTTAGGTCACCTAGCATCTAGTTAGATATTCAAATATTTTAAAGGAAATTAAGATTGTTAGCATGGAGTACAGTTTTGATGTCATGTCTTTGCCTAACCACTAATATTGTCTTTTCTTGGAATAATTGTTGCTCTGCTTTTAAATCAATTTTGTTTATAATGCACTGATACACTTGGAGTTCATTTAACGTCTCACTAATTGTCTTTCGATCGTCTGCCTTCCATTTTCATTGCTCTTTGCAATAATGGTTTCGTTTACCTTTCAGCTAATCTGCCTGTTGCTGGCTTATACAGTTTTACTACATAACGCTTATATTTTTTCTGTATTTAACATATCATTTTGTATTACTCCATTCACAGTATGTCTCACATTAATAAACTCAATTCCGTTAGTTACAAATTAAATTGCTTTAGCCCTTCCGAACATTTATTATTTCTGAAACTTTGAATGTAACCCTTCTATAACCTGCTTTGTTTCATGCTAACTGTTATCCCTCAAATTGTTACTTACTGCTGCTCACATAAAGTGCACTTATTAATGTAAAGTATTTATTATCTTGCAATAGATAAAATATTTAATTCTGTGCTCATGTTGACCTTACTCATTTAGTTAATTAGGCAATCAAAATTTCTATGGGCAGTAAACTATTACAATATATATAATTCTTTGAATGTTGTTCTTCGTCGAACAATTTCGTTTTTGTAAAGATGGACAAGGTATTCATAGTTTTGAATATCACTCTAACATTAAACTTTTTTGTCAGACATGCCTGAAATATAAGGTATAGTAGGAGCGTTGTATTTTTGAGTGTCATTTGGCTGTACATAGTGTACATCCGTGTTATTGTTTCGTGTATCGAAAATGTTTATAACAAGGGTCTCGAATAGACATTGTCTTTGAAAACATTTGTAACAAATTCTTTATCTTTTTACAATATCTGTCTTTATGTTTTTGTGATTAGGTGTCAATTAGTGTTGGGTTTCTTAAGGTAAACTAATGTTTCAAAAGTGCATCAAGAAAAGATAATTGATTGTGTTGCTTTGCTTCTGATATGAATTTGAAAGAGGTTCGGTACTGTTAATATGTTCAAGAAATTTGTTTACCTTATCAATATCATGAGACCAAATTGAAAAAACATCATCAACATACCTCCAGCAAACTACTGGTTTGTTTGTGTATGTGTAGACATGTTGTTGTTCGAAGTCTTTTATTAAATGTTACTAACAATACAAGATAAAGAGAAACCTATTGTCATTTCCAAATTCTTTTGGAAAAATTCTTAGTGTAATTGAAAGTATATTGTTTTAGTGCATGGTGTAAAAAGATTCATGATGGTATCAATGTTTAATATTGTTGTGCTATCGTTTTGTAGCCTATGTTTTATGATGTCGAGTGTTTTGTCTGCTGGCACATTCTGGAAGAGGCTAACTACATCGAAATTAACCACAGGTGTTGTGTGTTTACGTTTCCATAAGTTTTTCAAGGAAGTGAGTGTGTCCTTAATGTTTGTGTTTGTGATAAAAACAGGTAAAGGTTCAAGGTAATTTCAATTCCTCCAACTAAGGGCGGATTGTTATAGGAACCTTGCGTCCCTCTTTAGAAAAGAACGGGAGTTATAAGACGGGGGAGAAGAGAAAGAAGGCGTGAAGAATGGAAGAAAGGCCAGAAAAGGTGGAGAAATCCTGCCCCAGCATCTGCCTCAGAGAAAGTACTCTGTTGACTCAGGAAAATCATCTAAAAACCTGAATCAGAGCAGACGGCGCGGGAATCGAACCCATAACCTCCCGAATGCTAAGTAGACGTGCGAACCACTAAACTACAGAGCTCGGTTGTGCTTGTATTCCCTGATAGAGAATTAAATATTAAGTACGTATTTAGCTAAACTGTGATACGGTAAAACTATTATTTTAAGATGGTTGGAGTTGGCTAGATCTATCAGGTAGCTAATTTCCTCTTTTTTATTTGTTGATCAACACAGTTTAGGTTGTGCTGTTGCCAATAGGTAGAAGTGCATCTCTCCGACTTCTTGCTTTCTAAGATTCTCGATGGTATATATTTGTACTTCGGTGTCAAGTAACTTAGAGTAATAGTTTCAGTCATCTGGTTGTGCCTAAACAGGTCTCCGGTGTTAGCCAACATTTGCAGCCTGCTGTATAGTTTCTGCATTGGTCCACATCAAAGGACCGAAGCTTATTATCATGCCAACTACGGAAATCACGACCCTGTCGGATATTCCAGCTCCACAAAATGCAAGTTGATAGGTTTGATACATTCAACGAAACGTTATGTGCCGCGCTTCATTACGCTCTGTTTAGTCGTCGTTCTGTCTTCAGACGCATTAAATTAGAAATGTGTCTTATCTACCTAGAATAGGAATTTTGGACGTGTAAATTATCGCTCATTTTATTATGTGTAACAAATAAGTAGTAAGTACACTTTCACGATCCCGGTGAAGGTTAAACCTACATCAGGAATGGCGATCCTGCCCATGCAAGTTCTTGATTTCTCCCATCTCCTGTACCTAGGAGAAATCATGTCCAACCTTAACCCCTCAATTACCGTATTTTATTTTGCCCTTATTTGCTACATTCTATCACTTGCCAACCCGCATGGCCAGCGTGGCGAGTTATAGCAAAGAACCTTTCAGAAACCATTATGTCAATTTGTGGATAGAGTTAGGCGCTCGGATTCCCACACTGACTATAAAAAGTCTGCTTTACGGATTCTGGGGTGGGAAATAAGTTAGCAAAACATCATCATTTCTAATAGCAACGTATAATATCCGCATTATGAGACTAGATGAATACGTAACGATATTGGAACAAGGATTAAAATCCATCAACTGGTACATAGTTGGTTTATTTAAAACTAGAATGAAGAGTAAAAAATTAACCAAACTTCAATCAAGTTACTTCTAATTAATAAAACCATTAAACACATAATAACAAAGATGCAAGCTATGTCGGATCTTGTCATATATATAATACTGAGACTCAGTAAAAAATATTTTCTACAAATAATACACCAACTAGTGCCTCAGCAGAAAACGAAGTAGAACAACTTTATGAACATATATCGAGCAATTCAAGAAAAAAGAACACACCATGTCATAGTAATGGGTGACTTTAATGTCATAATAGAAAGAAGCAAGGATGGGCACCCAAACAACATCGATGACTTTGGCCCAGAATCAAGGAACGGGAGGGGTGAAATTTTGTTACACTTCTTATAGAAATAAAACTTGTATTGCTTAAACGCATTCTTTAAGAACCCACCCCAACGAAAGTGGACATAGAGGAGTCCGAATGGGACTACCAAGGATGAGATCGATGATGTACTTACCAACCACAAAAATATTTGCACTGACGTGTCAGTCCTCAACAAATTCGACACCGGAAGTGACCATAGATTAGTGAGAGCAACAATGAAAATTGATATCAGAAACGAAAGAAAAAAGCTAATCTGGAAAAGCCATCTATTTTCTACAGCACAAGACCTAAGTAAACATAAACAAATATATCAAAAGCATATTGAAAGTAAATTAGGCTCAGTTAACTAATTTAAAAAACTTAGAAATAAATAAACTAACAAATAGAATTACATCTATATAGTATTCAAATAGCTACAAAACTATATGCTCAAAAAAGAAACAAGAAAAAAAAACAAATCGAGTGAAAAAAAGTTAAAATTGATAAAACAAAGGAACATGTTGGATAGAGAAATGGAGAAATATAAAGAACTAAATACATCAATAAATATACATATACGAAAGGATCTGGGAACATATATAATAGTAAAAAATATAGAGCCTGTGATTGAAGACAAAGTGAATACTGAAATCAAAGATGGCTTAGGGTCAAACTAATATCTAAAAAACAAAAAACAGAGAAGAGATAGTTGTAAGAGATGTTTTATAAATCGTACACGATACTCTCTCTCAACAAAGTATATATAGAAGAGATACCTGATATCGACAAAGAAAAACTGGTATTGATGTTACGACAAATGTAAAACAGAAAATCACCAGGGAAAACCGAATCACAGCCGAGATGTTAAAAATGGGGGGGGGGGAGGGGGAGAAGCTCTACTGGAAGCCGTCCGTATACTAAATAAATGTCTCAAAAACGCTAAATTTGTAATTCACGGCAAAATGCAGAGGTTATTTTGTTCTTTAAAAAAGGCGATAATACAAACCTAGAAAATTATCGACCTATTAGCTTATTGTCACACTTCTACAAACTGTTGACAATGATCACCAATAACCGATTAACATCAAGGTTGGACTTCTATCAAACAATAGAGCAAACAAATCACCTACAAGGTCTTCGGTCCCTTGTTACCGCACAAACACGACTTCACGATATCTTCAGGAAATCTACTTAGAATATGCGGCCCTAACTTCCTTACGATGTACGGTAACAAAACGTTTTCCAGCTGGTAGAACTCAGTCGAGAGGGCGGGTTTGTTACGACTTTTGAATTAGGGCTGTACTCTGGTAACGAGGTCAATGATGTTCAATAAATGGTGCGCCACCAGATTCGGACTCGGTCGGGAAAACACAATTTATTACATAGATGAACGCACTCTTGAATGTGGAAGTAAGTGCTTCATCTTTTTACTTCTACCTTGGCACAGCTTTAGGTAATGACTGCAACAGCTGAATTGAACTTACCTTTCATTATATTCACTTAACCCCATCTGGTTTCCTGTAGATTAAACAAAACACAAAAAAACGTGCAAACACCAATAAAAATCATACGTAATTAACAATGTACTTAAAATAATAAAAATATGTATAACAATGAACATGGATACTGGTTACATTTAAAAATAATAAACAAAAAGGGTTAGTCAGGTTAAATTGCGACGTTTAAACTAAAGTTACAATGACAATTAAATGACATAGCTACATTTCAAACAGTAATATCTTTAAATACTTCACAGTAGGACTACGTTACATAATCGACATTAGCAAAAATTACTCAAATAGTGGTACAACAACGTTTACTTGAACTTGAAGCGCAAAACAACATGTAGGCAATAAAACTTGACGGTATTGTTCAACATTTTACAATATAAATCAACCAAAAAGCGCAATGTGCCCAAACACTTCGGAAAGCACTTCACTGTAACTGTGTAGGCGATACAACGTTAATAAATAAAATACCTGATAGAGAGTCCGATGTGCTGAATTAAATTGCTATTGTCCAGCTGCAGATCGCCTCCCAAGGTATTGCCACAAAATGCGAATATATGGAAATCATAGGGTGTTTGCTGGAAGCGGAAATAAGACCTCGATGATGTTTGCCACAGCCAGGGGTTGGCAAGACAATATGCTCAGAACGGGCGAAAATACGTACGAAACTTTCAATACAAGAACAACGGAACGAACCCTCAACGTGACGTCTTAGTTAAATTAGAGCAGGTACCCTTAAGAGTCCGATAGATGATCCGCCGTAGCGATAATTAAGGGTCTCCCAACTCCATGGTAATAGTTTCGACCACACTAACTTGCTTGCTTTACTTGAACCCCAATAGCTAATGTACACATCACGACGAACCCCCAAGAGTTGCCACGAAAACGAAACAGCTCAACTTCTTCGGAAGGCACCCAAAAATTGACGAAAGCACACCGATAATGTTTAATACGAAGGCACTTTTAACGGAGCAGCGCGCACCCTGAGGGTGTGCACTTCGCACGCAAAAGCCATGTATTAAGTCAACCAAAGCCGTGGCGAGAATGAACTCAGAAGCGCGGGTGAGTTCAACGGCTGTTGCCGAGTCCTCCATCTCTCTTCTACAACGACACGCTACATATTGCTTTGCCTAATTCAAAGTATTGCAACACCAAATGCGGCATATGAACAAATATTTCGGCGAAGCACCGAGCTTTTCATTAAGGCTTCTTCTCGCCGCCGAAGCAATAAATAAGACGATAAACGGGCTATGTCATTGCAACCGATGCAGAAAATATATCTAGTTTTAGTATGGAGTAAAGACTTTAACACCAAACTAAGAATTTAGCTTAACTTATGCAGAAAATACAAAAACGTACAAATTTTGAAGAATTGTTCTTACACCCTCATTGAAAAATCTACAGAATCCCACGTCCCGTTTATCTGCTTTATTGATTTCCATAAAGCATTTGACTCAATCGAAACCTCGTAAATTTTAACAGTACTAAATAACGCCCGAATCGACTCAAGATCCTTTAAACCACTAACGTTCATTTATACAAACACTAAAATGCGAGCGAAAATCAACAACGACGTAATAACAGATTAAATTTAAGAAGAGGCCTTCACCAGGGCGACACCATCTCGCCGAAATTATTTACTCTCGTATTAGAAGATTTATTTAAAAATATTTCGTGCGAAATAAAAGGTCTGAATATTGATGGAACGTATACAAGTAATCTTCGATTTGCAGATGACGTTGTTTTGTAGCGACCCAGAGAAACTCAAACAAATTCTAACCGAGTTGCTCGAACATGAACTTGAAAATGATCGTCCAAAAAACCAAAATACAGAGACAATATACATTACCATTGCCAATATCACTCTTGAGACAGTCAACGAGCACACATATTTGGAATACAAACTTAAATCCGGAAAAGAAAATCAAATCGCCGAGGTTTCACGTCGAATAAGTCTTAGTTGGGCAGCTTTTCGGAAACTAAATCACATAATGAAAAATCCTGATCTCCCTCTATGCCTAAGAAGGAAGGTTTATGTCATCTGTGTACTTCCTGTTGGGACATAGGCGTAGAGAGGATGGTCACCAAGAAGAACATGATTAAATTTAGAGCTTCTCAAAGAGCTATAGAGATAACAGTGTTAGGTGTGTGTCTTCGGGACAAATAAAACACCAAGGAATTAGACGTAAAACAAAAGTGATGTGTCCCAGAGGATATCAAAGATGAAATGGCAATGGTTTGGACATGTATTTCAAGATCCAAACCTCTGGGAAATAAAAATCGTTTCATGGGGACCAAATTATCTAAGAGAAGTGCAGGAACACTGTACAGACGATGGATTGACGACATCAAACAAATGGCAGGAAAAAATGTTTTCAAGTGGCGCAGGATAGACAGAAATGAAAGAAGCTGGGAGAGACCTATACCCAACAGTGAATAGACCAAGGTAGAAGAGAAAACACATAAGTTACATGTTGTGAAACATGTGAAACAATTTTTGGGGTGTATCCCCGTTCGTGGTGCAGTAACGTCTTAAGCGCGGTGCACTAGCGCATCAATATTATTTTGCTTTATGGAATTCTTCCGCCGAGCGCAGCCAATACCACCTATAAACAATCCCAGCGCTTTCTGACTTCACGGGCTAGTGACGTCGGCTAAAGTAGGTAATTGATGGCTGCGACGTGAACTTTGAGTGCTACATATCAAGCTACATGTTGATTTAAATTTTCGATGATAATTGAGATTTCGGCAATAGACAACTTACTTAGTGCCTTCGTTAGTGTTTGGTGCTATGCGTGTAAGTTATTTACTACAAATTTTGTAAATGACTATTGCAGATTGTTGTAATTTTCTAGCGTTTTCAAACAGTTTCCAGTAATAGTCATTTATATTATAAGAGTTTTTGTTATATTATAAATAATCCACGAGAGAAAAGTTAAGTAATCTATACGGCCTGGCAGAGAGGGATCATTTCTCGAGTGAATTATTTGTAATAACACACGCTTGCCATACAACAACTCAATAAATATCTACAAAAACATGAATTTTGTACTGCCGGGAAAAGTCATTGTGACAAATAAATTGGAAAGTATCGAGAGATCAAATAGATTTTTAATTAGTCGCCTGTGATTCATATACGTTTGGCAGTACTGAAGCGTATTATCAATCTAGGTCAAATTCGAAGTTAGCAGGTTAGGTTTTGCTTGTTATTTAACACAGACTGACTAGCTTGTCAGTGCTACGAACAATACAGTGAGTGACATGGTTTTTATCTCACTAGTGGGTTATGGGCCAATTTAGACGTCCAAAATCGATCTAGTAATAGCTTCGTAACTAGGAGGTGTTGGAAAAATAAAGTTTGTACACCATATTTGTGTACGTCTTGTAGATAGATATTTTCATTATGCGAATAAGTGCTTAATTCGTATGTGTAGAGGCAATTATACAAACGTGTTAAGGTAGGTACTTCTTGTAATAATAATTCTTAGGCTTCTGAGACTTACGTGTTCATGATCACAGGTATAAGGTCAAACTTTAAAAACGTATTGCACATATTTGTATACATTTCGAAAGAAATTAAACATAACTTAGAAGAAATTGGTTTTAGGGTATTTTTGCTTAGTTAGGACTATCATTGTAATTAATAGTAAAAATTTGTAAATGGGTTTACATCGAACTTCCCTCGCTCGAATTAGATCAATTTTCAAATTTAAAAAATGTATCCCGCTAGGGTTTGAACCCGCCGCATCTGCATAGCGATCGTAACTGCATCGAAAAGTTAAACTGCGCCATCGAACCTAATTGAAATGAGTGCGGCGCGCGCCTATATTTAAGGGAACGGTCTTATTATTGAAACGTTTCGAATTTTTTGGGACATTATCCTGTATCTGTTAACTCCTATTTTCGACAAGTGTAAAGTCTGACCCATGTGAAAATTACTACTTTCTTCTATTTCGAAATTAACGCAAAAATAAACAAAATATTATTTTTTGATGATGCTTACGCTGTATATATTTGTCTGAAATTTTCCCGGTTTCATTCCAGGTATATACAGGGTGCCCGAATTTCGTAGGGACAACATGGGTAACTTTTGTAGTTGAAGAGATAGAGAGATGGTTAAATTAGCAAAAAGGTGCAGGTTTGAGAGCTGATTAAGAATCCATCTTCAAATTTTACTTGTCATGGCCCACTTGTCTAAAACTAAAAAAAAACAAAATCTCATATTTTTTTAATATGCCGTAACTGTTTTGTTACTTAAGATATTGAGATGCGATTTGAACTAATTTGCATGGTAATTTAAATACATTTATTGGAACTTAATAAAACCAATTTTATTTGTGCAAATTTTTAGTAATCTAACCTAACCTTAAAATTTCAAATTGGTACCGTGCAATTTTTTTGGGACTTCTAAGAGATGATTTTTTTTCTGAATGCAATGATGTATTACATGATATGGAAACTTCTTCAAAATTTTGAAAAACTGAGCTTATTCTTTTTACAGGCAGAAATCACTAGTGCCATGATCACAATAATTTTGTTTTTTATTTATTACGTTATCTGTGAAATTATGTTTCGAAACAAAAAGCACGCTTGTGATCATACGAATCAACACTTTGCGATAGTTTTGTTTATGGGTGGTGTTGGCCCAGCAGATACTTATACTGGTAAGTGCAGGTAGAAACATTAGGAATTGTTTCTGGTGGTTACATCTGCAAGCCTAACCGGCTTGAAATGTTTAATATGCATGTTATCTTAATAGAGTTCGTTGAAATGTCCTGCAGAAATGTGTATCCGCATCTTCGATAACTTAAAAAAATTGCTCTGACCGAGATTCGAACTCGCGGTCCCAGATTCGGTAGTCCACGCCATTACACCACGCTGACAGCGTACTTAGGCTACCGCTTAATGCCTGTGACCGGTAACGCTAAGAACTGCGCCCAAAAACTTTCAATTCTTTGTATTAATAGTCTACAGAAACTGGTGCAAAAATCATCCTGCTAGGCTATGGTGTTTTAGAGCTAAGATATTTACATTCATCTGGGGTGACACATTGGACTTTTATTAATTTTTCGACTTTGTTTTAACACTCAAGCGGTTGTTGTCTTTACAGAAGTTATATAGTATCGTGTGTATCAACTATTGTAACCTACCTTAGAAGGCACACATAACTCCGACTAGCTCAATCCTCGGCTGAGATACGGGTATGATAAATGTGAGATTTTTGATTACTTCATTATCGCATAAAGGTTTTAAGTTCACTAAGAAAGAAGTATTGGGCGCCAACAACTTTATTAAATTGTTATTTTTCTCTATAATATTTATATATACATCGAATCATGTAATTTATCGGCTATGTTAATTGATTAATTATGAGTTTAATATAATAAAGGTTTACCTACTATGGCAGTTCATAAATGACACTTTATACTAAAATATCGAATTAGAGTTCATATCAATTTGATTTAAATTGTTTAATTAATCATGAGTTTGATAGAAAGGTTTTCTTTTTTTTCCTGAAATTCTGCACATACAGGTAAGAGAAATTTAAAGAGCTTGGTATGCCCTCTTAACCTATTTCTGTTCGTAATGATGGCTGTTAAATGATTTATCGAATAACGCAATTCACATTTCTAAAGTATAAGAAATTCCCGTTATTTGACACATACCTATGGTATAAAATTAAACCTAATTGACATTTACAAAATATAACCTGTGGCTATCCACTTGGTTTTCTTTTAGAATTGTTACCAAAAAGGTAATTAAATTTTATTATTACATTCTTATTGACGGTAGATTAAATCTCATAGGTACATTTAAACTTGTAACTTTGACATATTTTTGGTTATGACTGAACTGTGTAGTTTCATACAATTTTTCTGAGGTTTACGACGGACCTAACTAAAAGAAGCCGATCCAATGCAGCCAGAAACTATTGCCTTGCCCATCGAGTTGAACTTTCGGTTAATAGGAAACAATTTCATTGCCAGACTAATGAAGCGGTTTTTGTGGTGAGGAATTCTTAACGAGGTCTAGTGCTGGTCTAACATCATCTATTTCAATTAGGCACTCCAAAAGGTTTCGTCGAGACTCCGGCCGATCTTATTCAACCGAATCATAGTGTTCCGTGCTTAAAGACAAAAAAGAATTTTAGAAGATGCAAAAATCTAAACTAAAGACACTTCTGTTAGGATATATACTGATTACCGATATATGTACCTACCTGTTAATTTGTAACTGATTTTTCTATTAATAATCTGCCCAAAACCATTACTGTATAATATAATGCAGAATTAGATTAATTAAACCTTACAGATAAAAGATTTCAAATTATTCTATTCTTTTGAGTTAGGAATCAGCTCCTAACTTATTCCTCGCTGGATGCTATCAAGCCCCAATTGGTTTTTATTCAAAACAGTAAGTGGTTTTTCTCTTTTATTTTAATTTGAAAATTCCCAAATTAGCTGTCTATTTGAAATTAAATACTAGATGAAAATTATGCAACCTGTATTTCTTCTAAGTACTGTAAGTTGTCTAACTTTCAGGTTTTATTACAATTTATATTTATTGTATTTTAGTAGCTCTGACTGTGGAATGCTACACGTGAGACTTTCCATATAATTTTAAATTGTAAATTTGTAAACAAAGGTCTGGGCCGAAAGCAATACTTTGGTAGGTAGTACCACAGTAGAAATTTTTTTATTGTGCTACACTAAGTAATAAGTATATTTCATGTAAAAACAGTCAGATCAAATTTATCAGTCTATTTTTTATTTATCTACTTTCAAGTTAGGTAAGCGAAAATGGAGAATTATTTTTAAGCGAATACTGCTTTTATTTAGAGAAGTTTGATATAAGTTAGCTTAAATGAACCCTCGAGCCTAAAACCATTACATTGCAATTATAGCCAACCCGGCATAAATTCTCCACCAGCGAAAATCGCCGTGCTGTTGGAAGGGAAGCTTTGCATCACAAAGAGTACGATTAGTAAACAAAACCTGAAGTTTTCACATGTTGAACCCTGTTTGAGCGCACGTACGGATATTTTAGCTACCGCGCAAAGCCTCAGATGCTTGAATCAAGTAGGCAGAACACGCAGGCCTTTCATCGAGTTAGCCATGAACTGTGAAGCAGTTAAGGGAATTTACGGGAGAAATACAATCCCTTTTGGATAGATGTATACTGAACCTGTTTATTAATATTTAAAGTTGCAGTGCCGAGGGAGCCGCTGGTGTAATAGACATTAGTTTTTTTTAACGTTGCTGTCAAATTGGAATCCAAAGTCAGGGTTTTCTTGCGCCAGCATATAATCTAACCTGGCGTAATGATGCCATATGCGTTTTAGGGCGATTTTGTATCTAATCTAAATGATACAGAGAATGTCTCGCACTGCACAAATCTGGTCGAGATTATGGCACGTCCTTCTTTCTCGTGTATCTGAACGGCTTTGGCTTTAATTGAGGAACGGCGAGCCGTCCATTGAAAAATAATCCCAGGAACAAACCACTTCCATGGTCCTCGGAAAGGATATGAAATTTAATTATAGCTGCAGAGAGCTTGCTGCGCGAAGCAAGGAAGGTATAATTGAGAAGCCGGCTTAATTCAATACCACTTGTTTTAGTTTTCAGCGCGGCGCCTGTATAGATTGGATTTGGAGGTTGCTCTTATTTGGTTAGTTCTTATTTAGTAAGTATATTAACGTGATATAATAGATGGTGTTATTATACTATGCCTTAATATAGTACGTCGCAATATAGAAGAGAAGAGGCATTATCACCATTTCTTAATTCGAGTGAAGTAGTAAAAACGCAGTAAAAAATCTTTTCATATACTGATTGAGGCTTTCGCGTTTATTCGAGTTACTTATAATTAAAAAATGACCATTGTGAACAAATAGCATTTTGTGTGACGTTTGCGTCAGCCCCAGTGTGCTTAAATTTAAAAGCCGTCAACGTCAGCGTAAACCCCACTAGAAGATAACCTAGCTGATAGAGGGTATAAAAGCAAGATGCTTACCCTGGTAAAGGCAGTTGACTGTAGCGCTTTAGCTACTAGCCTTAAGTCTCAAGGTTTAAACCTTGAAGCCGGCAGCTACTCCGCTGTCAGCAAAATCAGTCTCGCCCGATCCAGTCGAGTTGCTGCCAGGTCTTAGTAATAATTCCAGCTCATTTTTTAGTCATCTCTTCTGGAAGCCTAATCAGCCTACTCACCAAGCCAAATCGGTGGTAAAAATTCCTGCAGAGCCCAGTAGCCCACCAAAACGTTATCGGTGGTGGGCTATCCTGCAGCCCTTACTCACAGACCTAGCTACAATCGGTAGTAAGTCTTCTCGTAGCACCTACCCGCCCACCTAGCTCCCCACGTCACTACAGCCCTGCCGTCTCCAGCGCGAAGTAGAGGCACCTGGTGGCCAAAATGTATGCTCATACAAGGCCCTACATAGGCCGCCCATATTCTGAACAAGGGGAACCTTTGCTGGTCACCAGCATCGTAAAAAGACAAAAATTTACTTGACATAAATGCTGTTGTAAATTATCGCTATAAACGCTAGAGTCCCAAATTCTGCAATTGTGTCTAGTTATATTTCCTGAAATATGAAAGATGGTTTCGTCAAAGGAGCTTTCTTCTCTTTCCATTTTTTCACACATCTTCCCACTTTATCAGCCTGAACAAACTGCAACTCATATGGCTCGAAGTTTAATTTTTCGCGAAGTACCTTAAGCATTGTAAACTGAGGAATATTCAATTCTAAACGTGCACGTGTGGTAGACTTATTACATACTGCGTAGATACGACTATCGAATACGTCCAAAATTTTGTTCAGAAATTCCTGAGCGTCTTGTTGATTTATACTTTTCTATGCCACCCTTTGGACTTGCAATTCCTAGGTTAACAAAGGCTGGATGCGTATGTAATTATTGGCAGCACACCCTCTGTTTCTTTTCCAAGATTTTCCAATATTGATTCAACTTCAAATAATACCTTTGGAACAAATCTACGATATGGTGCACCAACATAAATCTCTTTGCCAAAGACAAACAAAGGCTCCAAAAGAAACTCAGTGTTAGAGGTGTGTAGCTAGCTGAGTTGGGTGTTCAAATTAAAACGTGGCGCTGTATGTAGCTAAATTTCTAACATCAAAAATTGAGTTATGTGCCTCGCCTCGCACTTCCCTGATTTCTCCAAGTGTCAAGCTATTTAAAATACACATGCCAACAAAACCACTACATCTTTAAAACTGCATGCATTCCGTGGCGCCACAACAAGATCATGTCCAACCTCTTTGAATACAAATAACACCATGTAAGAAGCGAACTAATTGCGCCATCTGCAAGACGTAACAAATCCAGCTTTATGGCACCCAGCTGCAATTAAATCCGATAACAAAGGCGAGTCCGAGTTCCGACCATATCCCAAGGTGGCCACCCGCTCACTCAAGGCGAGCAATAAAGATTAACTGGTCGGAAAGTATGCAATAACATCCGAATCCTGAGACCTTGGATTTCTAGATATAGGACAATAGTGCATGTGTCTTAAGAATACTGTGTATTTCTTCTGCAGCCGCTAAGTCATAAAACCCTTCTACTTGCATAAACAGCAGATATATAACGTGGAGATGACTTGGCGCCATCGTACCACCTCTGTGGTAGAATTCCAACGGTTCTTGACCCATAGAAAGCGGTTGCATCTTTGAAAAGAGAGGCGCCTTTCCTGCTCTACATCATCTAAGTCTAGAACTAAGCAATATTTCTTTTACAGTGAAAGTGTGCACGCTTATCCCAGTAGATTTTTACTGTAATTTTGGTGGAAGTCTCTAATCTCTAGGAGCGTAGTTCTTAAGATATCGTAATCTCGAAATGTGGTTTACGTTGGTTTTGTCGATGCGATTTGTTGTGATTTTTTTTCCAGTTTCAGTATATCTTCTAATCATTTCAAACGATAAAGACTGCGTCTGCTTTATGATGAGCAACAACTCCAAATCTTTTATGGTCCTATAATTTAGTTTGTTTTGTCCGGGATGTCGATTTGCAGGTTTAAATACTCATAATAACATTGGAATGTTTCATCAATAGTATTTTTAAATCAACTTGAAGTAGAATGATCTAAAACATTTTGGGAAAAAAATCCAAAAGATCCATAACATGGATCAAACAAGTTTATATTTTACTGTTCTAAGTCAAGCTTATTTCTCGCAGTGTTCTTATAGGAAGCCGCTATTTATGTTTTAACATATTCTTCGTGGTTTGCATGTTTCCAGAAAGAACTTAAAATATGTTAGTCTTTCATGTATAAGTTGCAGACCCAAACAAGCCGTATTTACAACTATCAAAGAGAGTTCCAACATTGAGAATCAAACGCCATGTATAAACAACCCGCGACTCCATAAAGTGCTTTCTATTCGTTTTGTTTTGAACCGTGTTCAGAGGAATATATTGCGAATTGCATTCAGCTTGGAGCGGAATAAGTTCAGGTGATAAAACACCTTGTTTAACGGACTGTGTTCGTCGCACTGGAAACCGAAATCTCGATGTAAGCGGCAAGCAGTATTTGCGTCTGCCTCAGTCCCGAAATGAATTATTCTGGCGTTCTTATTTCTTGGCGACTGTACGAAAACTCCCCTGCGAATCGATCACGAGGTTAGCTTTGAATATAAATTTCGGCACGAAATAAATGACTTGGCCCGTAACGGTGATGCTTGTTTGAGGCAAAAAGTGCAGTCTGCCTGAAATAACCGGTGGCGTTTCTGTCAACGAAAAATATGCTAAAACAATGAGCACGTCATTCGCGGTTTTTATCGAATGAGGGCGTGCCAATCAGTGCGTGCTGAATACTAATAGCGTGAATGGAAAGGGAGGATGATAACGGTCATGTAAAAGCGTCTATGTAAACGTAAAAAGCCATTCATTTCTTTTCGGCTTTAAATAAATACATCAACGAGGGGAGTTTTGACTCCCATGCAGGATTCTTCATAGACAGCTGCTTCTGAAATTAGTGAAGATAATTGTACATTTAAAAATAATGTTATCGTAACCAAATTTCTAATTCAGTATTTAGGGAGATACGAGGTTGTATCTTTAACGCCATTGCTAATTAAGCTAGAAAAGAGTCAGCCTCAGAGTAATGTTCTGGCGCTCCAGGTTGGAACTTGTCTTGTGTCTCATTTCTATAGAAAATGAAAACGCCTGCACATATGATGCAGAGAGTTGGCCTATGCTAGACAAACACAAGTCAAAATTAACAGTCATCAAGATGAAATACAGATGAAAAATCAGGAAAAACAAGAAGGAACAGAGTAAGGAATAATTGTATAAGAGAAGAACCAGAAAAAATCGCAGTAGAAATCTAAATCGAGATACAACAATTAAATGGTAAATGGTATGGTATGGATATCTCACAAGAATAGTAGAAAAAGAAATTTCGGAAAAGGTTATAGAACTGGGGTAGATGAAAGAAAACCGGATGATCATCTAAGACGTGGTCTCTAGGATATTTGTGACCTTAACGCCTCCATAAATTGAATTTATAGATAATTAGTAAGTTGAAATTTATACGCTGTCAATTTGAGTCACACTTCACCCTCGACCTTTTGCGCGCGAATTATGATAAGCCGAAAAATCTCCGCGAAGTCTCGAGTTAATTGTCTTAGCACAATTCTACCACAACCACACAAGAATATAACCTAACTGATAGACGGCCAACAGGGTATAAAGTTAAGATGCTTGCCTTGGTAAAAGGCAGTTGAGTCCAGCGCTGCAGCTTCACCAGGCTTAAGCTGCAAGAGGGATTTAAGTTTTGAGGCTTGCGTTTGCCACCCGTTTGTGAGTTATACGTTCAGATCCTTTCCTTGAAAACTCTCCTGAACCCGTTGTCCCAACCAAACCGATACTTCGGTGGCGAAACTAGACCTATAAAACCGATTGATAAACACCCTGCGCTCTTTCACAGTGTTATACCAAAATCGAATAAAGGCACCTTATCTCTCTTCTACCTGTCATCCCAGATTGATCCCGATACCTGAACAACGGTTCCATAGCGTATTACCACGCTGTACGAAAAATAAAACCGTGGGCTTTGATAACTGCCATAATCAAGTAAGTAATCTATTTACGTGGTGATGAAACTTTCTTTTGCAAAGCGAAATTGTAGCACTTTGCAATACCCCGAAGATTCGACCTGTAGGTCTGCGACGCAGACCACCAAAACGCTTTGTTACTGCTCAGTTTTCTACTATGGAAAATTCCGTCCCATGTATGGTCTGCCGAGCCACACTAACTAGTAAGTCAAGATCTTTATCACTGTCACAGGCCCGCACAATAAGAGAACTTTCTCTAGGGTGTTAATTATTTTGAAATTTATATATAAAGGGCACCCACCGGCCCTATTTTGTATGGAAATGGAGCAATTTGCGTTTAATAAGTTATTATTCCAGAGTTATCTACTACGTATGCGGCGTTATACAAGGAGCTTATTGTCAGAGAGACAGGCGCTCATCGTGGACGTGGTGTTGGTTGCCGACCTACCCAGGAGCTACAGAAAGTTCAATAAATGCGAATGCAGCTCTCTGTTTACTATTTTGTACTGATTTGTACTTATAAAGACCAATATACGTATGTTATTGAAACTATTCTTATCCTGTTTCACTCAAAATAAAGTTAATATCTTAGTTTACTGACCTGCCATTAAGGTCAACTAACTGAAAAGGTAATTTGCTGAATTTAAGCTGAACAGAGCAAAAAAGAATTACAAATTAATCGAGAAGATAGCTTTAAGTGGAAGTAAGATACGTAGATTCATTCACAGAAGAATCTAATTTCTATTCCAGTTCTTGTGCATTAGGGCTCCCTTGTTATTTTTAGTTGAGTCAGCTTAATTGATTTATTAGGAATTGTAGATAAGATCAGAAATGCTTGTGTAAATGTCTTGGTACAATATTAGAGCTGGCTCGCAACAAGTAGCAAGAAGTTCTTGTAAAATATACTAGTTATGAAAACGTAGTGAAGATTTGAAAATAGTATCAAAAAACTGTGCTAGATTTCAGGATATCTAAACATGCATCTGTCCTTTCTTGTAATTGTGAAAGACAATAAGTTAATACGGATTTTAGACCAGTATACTAGGTATTGTGTAAATAAACTTCTGCTTAGCTTACGTGAGACAATAAGTTTATTTTTTAAAATGTTTTCCTAATGATAATTTTTTAACCAATTTCTTAAGTTTTCATATCCTATGTTACGTCTTGAATACATTTTTTACTAATAGCACATTTAAACTAGTTTAAATTAAACAGCCACTTGTTGTCACATCAAATAAAATAAAACTACAGATTTCACCGTCTGGATCCTTCTTATGTTTTAAATCTCATATGGTCATTATGCATATTGTACCTTTAAAAGAATGCAAAAATTAAGTTTCTTCTAAATTATACCTTTACCCTACCTTGTCTGTTTATCTTTTGGAGTGCACGTACACATCAGTCGTATTAGTTGAAACTCACCTGAAACAAAAACTGTAATAAATACAGGGTGGAAAACTAATTTAACAGTAAAATATACAGTTGCTGTTACTGCAATACTGAATATAATAGCCAGAAGGCATTATAACGTTGATCTATTGAGGAAAAATTTGATTAAAAATAATATATTTAAAACAATTTAAATCCTTAACTTTAAAAGTTAGTCTTAGTTCTTATTAAATCAGCTATCTTTTTACACTAGCTGATTGTCCGTGATCTCACTTATTTATTTTATTTTCATAAATTGTAAAACCCCTAAAAATATATCAAGTTTATAAAATCTAGTTCTTATTCGTGATTGCTTAAAATTAACATTAAATAGATATGATAAATTATTAGTTTTGGATTTATAAAGGGCTGCAGTTAATCAATAACACTATTACACAGAAAGGCTCACTGCTATTTTCAGTAAAAAACTCCTTGATCTTGGATTTTTTGATGGTTATTAGCAGTTTTGAGTAGCCTTACAAAATATAGTTCTACTTAAAGTAACTGAAAGTTGTAGTCCTCGAGGGGTACTTCATGTTCTAATGTCTAGCTCTGTTATTTTGTATGTCAAAATTGCTTAAGTATAAAATCACATCACTTGAAATAGACTATCGTTAATATTTATGTTATAAATGATAATAATAATAACAGGAACCTCTATTAAATTACATAAAATTACACAGAAAAAGTGTTAAATATGCGTAATATCATCTTGGGCGTCAACTTGATAGAGAAACAGATTTATCCGTTGTGCTTACATTTAAGTCAGTAAAAATAAGCAAGAAATTAAAAATTACAACGATCTGTTATACCACTTTGATTCCAGGCGTACCAGCAAAACAGCTATGGCGTTGTTCAGTGATATAGAAATTTATCCAAGTGTGTTGTTATGATCCCAATAATTCACTGATGTTTATCTAAAAAATAAAAAAATAGTTTTTTTTTAATTTTAACGTTTTCTACTATATTTGATAACGAATTACAGCATTTAGTTATTCTGTAAGAAAATGATCCCTTGAAAAATTCTGACTTGCGTTGAAGTGGATTCAGCGTTCCTTTAAACCTTATATTTAACGTATGTACTGAACTAAACTGAGGCTTGCCTGATCTGGGCAACTAATAAAAATGTTCGTTCAAAATGAGTAAAAAATTATTAGATACGCTGCCCTTTAATAATTTATTTATTCTAATAATTAATACTTTTTGCACCGACTAGCTGTTAGGTTCAAAAATCTTTCATCCCAGGGTTGAGTTTCTACACAGTTGAAAACTTACTCAATTGTATGATAACTGCATGCCCTTTCTTAATATTCTTAACCTCAAATAAATGGTCACGAAGCGACACAGAAGTTTGTGTTCAATTTTTGCTTTAATCAGAGCAAGCTATTGATAATTACGCCACAGTAAATAACAATGAAATAACTGCACTCACGTAACTAAGAAAACCTGTATATCGGTAACTACGGTCGCCGCTTCCATCCAACGCTGATTTGGGGACGTTACCGCTCCAACTACTTGCTTGGGCCTTCAGATGCTGGAAACTGCTCAAAATGCGCGTTTTCTTCTTCTCTGCAGCGTCGTCTGCTCGCTAGAATCGCTTTAGTCCAAGATGCAAGTAGCTTCCTCGACTGCGATACTTGGGTGACCTGCCTTGCTGCTTCCTGCTTTTGCTGATGCCATCAATGTTGCTCCTATTACTCGCACCGGCTCTCAGGCTTTCTTTGTTGGTCCAAACCGTAGCTACGTTAATAGCTTCTGCAAATCGTAGCTGTGTGTCAAAGTCTGAACTTTGCTGCTCCAATCTTGACTATTTTACTGCTTACCGGAAACACTGCACACATACACTAATAGCCCACGCTTGGATAACAATAATACGACCATTTGGAACACAAAACACTTTACTTATACAAAGATTTAAAATTTTATAACTAGGCAGCCAGCGCACAACAATCTTCTTGGCTTCGCTTGCCCGAGATTGTTTTATTTTCAAGTATGCTAAGTAACCTACTACATTCTATTATTTGTAAGTACACTATGTCTTATAAATTAATTGTTTGTTTTCTCGAATTGTCAAATATTGTCACGCCAACCTCATATTTGTTCGATTCACAACAACTTTTAGTTTTCTTTGCACTTATCTTGCACTTTACAGGTTCTAAGCTGAAGCTTGCAGGTTGCTTTTGCGCTTACGCATGTTACATGACTTATTATGACTGTACGATTACCCGTAACTTTGTTAATAACAGCATACCATGTAGCGTTAAATTCAAACTAACTGCACTTTGAAGTATTTTTTGTAAGAAGACTAGTCAGAGGACTGAGTCCCACAATTCCTTCCGTGTGGACATAAGCTCAAGGGTTAACACTTTTCATTGCTAATAGAAGATCTTTCACCTTCAGCATGAAGTGAATCCACCCCGACCGATCTATATTTGCGGAAAGACAGTATCGAGGCAATCTCTCGTACAGCACGACTAAAATGTGAAGGATAGCCGTTATGCATAAACCACATCGTACGCCGCACATCCAAAGGAACATCTTCGAGGAGTTCTGAGAGAACTTCTTGTAAAAACTGCAAATACGAATGGCCATTAAAACGTGCTGGTAATTCGTAAGGCCCTATTAAGGTGTGGTTCAAAATACTAGCCCACAGATTAAAACTAAAACGCTGCTGAAAGCTACTCTGGCGAATCGCGTGCGGATTTTGATCAGCCCATATGTGAGAATTTTGGAAGTTAAAAACACCATTCCTAGTAAAACAAAATTTATCCGTCAACCAGCACGTGTATTGGAAATTGTGCTTCCCTATTAGTGCGATTTAGCAGCCTTTTTCAAAACTGCTACCGCAGCAAATGATCCGTAGGAGTCAGTTCTTGCACCTTTTGCAATGTGTGCCAAACAAAGGATGGAGAAACTCCAACTTGGTGAAAAATTCGGCGTGTACTTGTAGTTGGATCAGCATCAATCGTTTCTAAAAGTTCTTCCTCCACATTCACCCCATGTTGATTTGGTCCGCGCCACCATGACCTTGCTTAGGTTGTAAATTTTCAGTCTCTCTTCCGCGTTGGCCTATTCGAGGAAAATTATTTATGGAAGACATTTGACGTTCTGGAAATCTTTCTGAATACATTCAACAGCTCCATACATAATAGTCATATTTATATATTCTTCATCACTGCAGTTAGCTATTTAAGTTGAATTAAACTCTACTAACTGATGTATTTTAATGTTGATGTTTAAATGAATTAATACTATTGCTATTGTTTTTTAGTTCTCCATCAGAGAACACCAATTTTTAAGCATTTAGAAGAGAAATTTAAATAGCCGTAATTTTTATGTTTTCTATTTTTCATTAATTTCATTGTTTAATTATCTCTCAAATATTCCCCGCTTGAAACTTAAAACCTAAATGACTACCTTCGTTTGTAAATAATGTTCTTTAATTTATTCAACTTTAACTTGCTGTAACTTGCCTGGCGTTGAGTTTTGATCAGAATTTTTTAAAGAAAATAACTTTATTTTGGTCCCTTCTAGCTACCCTTTCAGTCTCCTCCTTACGATATGCAGCACCCTGCTATATGGTAGGTAAGGTATGCATAAATGAATTTTGGCTATGCCAATCCCATCATCACCAGCGGACTTACTTTGAATTGAATATATTAGTTAGAAATTTACACCTTCAGCTACTGGTCTAAACTAGAAAAGGCTCCAATTGACTGCAAAACAAATAGTTTATAAAAATGTATTAGCTTATCGTTTACTAGTAGTTGAGGTGTAACGCTAGCTCCCGTTTGAATCCGATTAATTCAATATTAAATAATATTTGCTGATTTAAACGTCGCCGACCTTTAGCGTTATCAAGAACCCGGCGTGTCCCAGCAAGATAAGATAGCGCCGACCGAAGTTCAGCGCAAACAAAGGTATGACGCGCGCCGTTTCTCCCCACCTAACAGCATTTCAAGACCTATAAAACCAGTTGCAGAGTGTATTTCCAGAGAGATTCCCCAGAGATTTCCAAGAGATACCTGATTCTCCTCCAGCAAACACCTAGTCCCCGGTCCTTCATCCTGCCCTGTCCAGAGAGTCCCTCCACCAAGCCGTCCTGAGGCTGAGTTTAATTCAGTGGTTTCTATAAGAACGCCTAGAACGTCAGTTAATTATCCTGAAAATCCCTGACAACTGAGTTTAATTCAGTGGTTTCTATAAGAACACCTGGAACGTCAGTTAATTATCCTGAAAATCCCTGACAACTGAGTTTAATTCAATGGTTTCTATAAGAACGCCTGGAACGTCAGTTAATTATCCTGAAAATAACCTACGCCGAAACCCGTTGGTCAAATAGCAATTAACGTAATGTCAAAATCCCAGCTCCCGTGTATTTTAAATTCACCGCCTTGCTATTAGAAGCAATCGCTAACGTAATATTTAAAATCCCAGCTCCCTTGCATTTTAAATTCACCGCCGTGCTATTCAAGCAGAATTAAAAGCTTCAAGCTACCTAATTAGAATTTACCTGAATTAATCCCTGAGAATTGTAGCGGCCGGCTTGCTTGGGAACTCTGCGGACCGCACTGATAGCGTCGCCAAAGAGTTCTCCTGCAGGTGTCGAGGATTGATAACCTCAAAAGTCACGCCGAGTCGGAGTTTCGTTCTTCAAGCGAAGCCCCGTCGGGCGGCGAATTCCGCGGAGTATTTCACCACCGAACTGTAGTTACCCGTATAGGGTGAGAACCCGCGTTAGCAGTTTTAATGTGTTATTTGTTTACAGAAGCCATAAACCGCAAATCGGCGAATTTGACAGATTTCACCGCGCCGCCAACAGCGCGCAGTTCAACGCCGTTCGGGAAGCGCCGACAATTCTCGACGCTTTCGAAGCGGAGCTCCTAGGAAGTTGACAGATCCTGCCGGCACGGACGTGACGCGGGTTGCAGCAGCCGTAGGAACCGACAACGTTATTTCAGACCAAAAATGTTAATTTTGAACAATAGAAATCTCGTTTATTTCCTTACATAAATATTTACTTATGTACGATAGTTATACAGAATAAATGTCATACAGGATACTCCGTTAGTGTGTTTTGCTTATTTATGGTATATCTGAGCTAACGAACGAACCCTATCTCCGAAATATGAGCTAACCCGTGGTAGATAAATAGTACAACCCCTATAAGCGAGGGGTGCATGTTACATGGCGCGTTCGAGCAGGAACGTGAACTCAGATATATGTACATAGATTGGCAAACACACACCTGCAGCTCCAGATGGCGCCCGAGTCCCGAAACCTTGAAAAAACCGAACCAGTAAATTTTGTTGTAATTTGAATAATGCACAAAACCTGTTTCAGCCTAGCCGTCCGGGGAATCTACCAGAGCCCAGAAACCGAGATGTTCCAGTCTAGAATTCCCAGATCCCCGTCCAGGTCCTGTCCGTTCTAGATAAAATCTTTCCGAGATCCCGTCTAGTCCAGAAAATCCTTCTCCAACCCTCAAGGGCCAGCAGCTTCACTGCTGGTACGGGATTTTGCGTCCCGAGGTGCCTTAGCTAAATTGCCGACAATACTACGGACCGCCCGCGTAGTACCGTCTTCTGCAATGCCAGAAGAATTTCAGAAAGAATCCGTAGTCCGCAGTCCGCCTGAGAGACAATCCCGATGTCTCGTCCGTAGGATCCGTAGTCCGCAGTCCGCCTGAGAGACAATCCTGATGTCTCGTCCGCCGGAATATCTGCAGGTACCCGTGTAAGCACCTGGTGCGCCTGTAAATTGAAGAATGTAAATGTACATGATTGCCGAATGCGAGTTTGAATGCCGCCCTAGTTAGTAAGAATGCTAGAATGCCAGAATGTTTGCTAGTGCTATCCCGAATGTTATTTTCCTTTTGAAGCGTGCTCCCTTGTCCCCGTGAACCCGGATTGTGGCAGGAGATAGTAGACGAGTAGTCGAAGCTTGAAGGAGAGAATGTGTTTTCCGTACCAGAATACCGTCCACCGTTTGCCCGAAATTGTATGCGAAATTTCCAGAGAGCGTAAGTTTAGAATGCGTCCCAGAGCGATCCTGCGCACCGTTTTTTTTGTGAAATTGTATGCTGGTCTCCGCAGCCTCTACAATTTCCCCAGTAAATTGTGTGAGAATAGGTTATCCTGAAACCTATACGTTTTCGCACGCTGACAGAATCCGGAATAAATGGAGGTCGAAACCGCATCTGTACCGGCTCCAGTATTTAAATGTTGAAAGTTTGAAAGTTGGCCGAATTGCAAACTGAAACCGCAGTTTTGCAACCGCCTGTAATGTGAGTTTGTGTGCACTCCTTGAACGTAGCATTTCGCCCCAGTGCCTGTAAGAAGCGCACGTTCACTCCGTCGAGTGCACATTTTTGTGCAATAGAATGCACCACATGAAATGGCATCCAGGCCATTGCCAGGAATACATAATCCCAGAATGAATGTGAATGATATCCTGAAGGACCTGTAGATCGAAACCGCGATCGCCGCCTTGTACTGTAAAATAAATGTGTGTATCGCATATGCATATTTCTCCGCCGACAGAATATAAGTTGAAACCGCAACCTCTGTATTCGACCAGGCCAGAATTTAGAGTACAACTTGTACTCATCCTGTATATAGTTTCTGAGGATTACAATTTTACTCAGCCTGTATATAGTTTCCAAAGAAACACCCGTTAAAATTGTACTCATTTTGTATATAGATCCCGAAGAAACGCCTGTTAAAATCTAGCACCCTCGCGTTTCCCAGTTTGAATGTTTTCTGTGTTATCCCTGCATTGTTTTGAGAACCCCCTTGAAGGAGGTGCCCACCGAACTCCCGTTTCCTCCGAAGGGACCGGCATATGTAACGCTAGCTCCCGTTTGAATCCGATTAATTCAATATTAAATAATATTTGCTGATTTAAACGTCGCCGACCTTTAGCGTTATCAAGAACCCGGCGTGTCCCAGCAAGATAAGATAGCGCCGACCAAAGTTCAGCGCAAACAAAGGTATGACGCGCGCCGTTTCTCCCCACCTAACAGCATTTCAAGACCTATAAAACCAGTTGCAGAGTGTATTTCCAGAGAGATTCCCCAGAGATTTCCAAGAGATACCTGATTCTCCTCCAGCAAACACCTAGTCCCCGGTCCTTCATCCTGCCCTGTACAGAGAGTCCCTCCACCAAGCCGTCCTGAGGCTGAGTTTAATTCAATGGTTTCTATAAGAACGCCTGGAACGTCAGTTAATTATCCTGAAAATCCCTGACAACTGAGTTTAATTCAGTGGTTTCTATAAGAACACCTGGAACGTCAGTTAATTATCCTGAAAATCCCTGACAACTGAGTTTAATTCAATGGTTTCTATAAGAACGCCTGGAACGTCAGTTAATTATCCTGAAAATAACCTACGCCGAAACCCGTTGGTCAAATAGCAATTAACGTAATGTCAAAATCCCAGCTCCCGTGTATTTTAAATTCACCGCCTTGCTATTAAAAGCAATCGCTAACGTAATATTTAAAATCCCAGCTCCCTTGCATTTTAAATTCACCGCCGTGCTATTCAAGCAGAATTAAAAGCTTCAAGCTACCTAATTAGAATTTACCTGAATTAATCCCTGAGAATTGTAGCGGCCGGCTTGCTTGGGAACTCTGCGGACCGCACTGATAGCGCCGCCAAAGAGTTCTCCTGCAGGTGTCGAGGATTGATAACCTCAAAAGTCACGCCGAGTCGGAGTTTCGTTCTTCAAGCGAAGCCCCGTCGGGCGGCGAATTCCGCGGAGTATTTCACCACCGAACTGTAGTTACCCGTATAGGGTGAGAACCCGCGTTAGCAGTTTTAATGTGTTATTTGTTTACAGAAGCCATAAACCGCAAATCGGCGAATTTGACAGATTTCACCGCGCCGCCAACAGCGCGCAGTTCAACGCCGTTCGGGAAGCGCCGACAATTCTCGACGCTTTCGAAGCGGAGCTCCTAGGAAGTTGACAGACCCTGCCGGCACGGACGTGACGCGGGTTGCAGCAGCCGTAGGAACCGACAACGTTATTTCAGACCAAAAATGTTAATTTTGAACAATAGAAATCTCGTTCATTTCCTTACATGAATATTTACTTATGTACGATAGTTATACATAATAAATGTCATACAGGATACTCCGTTAGTGTGTTTTGCTTATTTATGGTATATCTGAGCTAACGAACGAACCCTATCTCCGAAATATGAGCTAACCCGTGGTAGATAAATAGTACAACCCCTATAAGCGAGGGGTGCATGTTACAGAGGTATAGAGTTTTGAAACAAATTATTAATATGTTTAGGATTGCTTAACCGGTCAATTGCTTTTCTTTGCAATGGCTGATATTTATTTTTCTCGTTTCTGATCACAATATTTTTGATTGTGTTCTTTAGTTTGTTGTAAAAAACTTGTTCTCGCTAGCCACGTTTCTCATTTCTTTAGAAAATTGCTAATGTCGGTCTGTTTTATTCTTTTTGAAACTTTCTAATGCTTTTGGCCTAGACTTTCATTATTCGAATGTTACCCGATAACCATGGAGCATTCATGGAGACCTCATTATAACTTTGTGAATATTAAATTTTAATTTGGGGGTTTGCGTGAAATATACGATATTAATAACGATGATCGTTTACGCCGGGGTGGATTTAAACTTAAAAAAAAGCACGACAGTTATTTTTTTTTCAAACAGAGTTTTCTCAACTTGGAACAATTTACCTGGCGAAATGATAAGCTCCACATTGTAACGATGTCTAGACATAGGCTGGACATGGACAGTGCACAGTTCATAATATTTTTATTTTCTTTTTAGTTGCACTAACGTATAATTTCCTAGTTATTTGTACATATTACCTCTTTTGTTGTATACTAGTTTAACGTCCACTCTTTAGTTATCTTAATAACAGTAGTAACACGGTTTTGTAATGTGATACAGGAGCAAATATCTACAACAGTAATAAAATATTGTCATTCAAGGAAAGAACTTTGTTCTCAACGTCCACTAAATTATATATCAAGTTTCACGGAAATGCCTGCAAGCGGCCATTAAATCTTTTAAAAGTAGTGTTTAAAATCGCGAGTAAATTTAAAAGTTTCCTTATTATAAGGAACAGAAAAATTTATGTTACAAAAAATCATTTCATGGTCGCTAATGTCTCGTACAGAGACAACAATCTTAGTTGTTACTAATCATTGCTCGGTGATTAAAATGGAATCGATAGGAGCAGTGGTTGGCGTTATTCTTGCTGTTTCATTTGTTATCTGAGTTAATTTGAACCCTTCGAACACGTCAGTAATGTATCTATATATTTTACTCGCAGATCCAACAAATCTACATTAAAATCTTCCACACACATATTAATAGATAATACTAACACGTCTGAAACAGTTGATTCCAGAATATTCAGAACCTCCCTATATACATGTTTTACAGGATTATAATATATCAATATTGCAAGTGTTGATTTTTGTAGGTTAATTTTTATCCACAACTGCTGGATCAACATAGTTGTAGTTGTGTACTTTAATTATTTTTTTATGTAAATCCCAATTCCATTTCCGTTCGAAATCCTATCGCAACGAATTATAACAATTTGCTGCTGCCGCAGATACATAGCAGTGTACAGAGTATAGAGGGGCTCTTGTTTGTGACATACAAGGCAGCAGTAGTTAAAGGAGTTCCAGAAGCCCGGTACGAGGTTAGCGGTTTTTGAAAACGTGATTTCGGGTCCGAGATCAACCGTTGGAGTCCGATTCGAGAAGGCTGGAAGCCGATAGAAGTGGACAGCAACGTGCAGCACCTAAGGAAGACTTCGTTCCTGGTCCAGAAGCAGGTGGCGGCCGCAGGAATCGTTCTAGAAGGAAATTACAAGCTTAGCGTCACTTGGTTTTGCAGTGGACGGAAATGGATTCGTAAAGCAGGAGATAAAACAGTTGCCAGTTAGAGTCATCTATGACGAAGAAGGAAAACAAATACAGGTTAGCTCAACAATTTCTTTAAAGGTGAGCACTAGAATAAATTTTATACTGAGTGTTACAACTCAACCCTTTGGTATTGGAGTTCTCAAAAACGAACCGACGCATTAATTTCATTTAATTGTCAATAATTAAAATATAGGGGGCAACATACCACTAACTACAGCAAATACTTAGACAAAACATAATTTTTAATTATCCCCGAGAGAGGCAATTATTCAAATTAGAACTGTATAGTAATTGTGGTAATACTTATTTTATTTATTGTAATTTATATGATTATAACATTCGTGCTCCCCCACAAAAAGTGGCCGAACCTCTAATGTTTAATTTGATTGTTTTGTAGTATAGCTACATCGAATATTCGGTTTTTGGTTCCGTTGTTTAAAATTACAATTATGACTCTATACTTTGCGCTTTCCTAACAATCCCTTGTCAGTTTGAAAAAATTATATCTTATTTTCGTTAAATCTTCGGCAATTGAGATATTGGTTTCTTTCAACAGTCTTATATTTGACAATATTTAAAAGCCTTCGTGCGGTGTTAGCGGTGTTAGTGTTATCAGCATAAAATTTTGGTTTAGAGCGCATAGTCTTTGTGGATAAGCAGCCAGCATTATCTGGCTTAATGTGCCTTGCACTTTGTGATCCTAAGTAAGGATCCAGGCGATGGCCATGCTCTTTGGTGACTTGTGTTGTTTGAGCACCTTGAAAACGAGGATGCTTAGGCAGATTTCGCCGTGTTGCTATTCGTGCACCCATATTCACTAACGTGTCGCAGCTTGCATCATTAGAGTGAAAGTCGCTCTAAGAACTGAAGGTCGGTGTGAAACTATTTATAGTCCTCTGTGCCAGCTGCTCGAGCGACGTAACGCTGATTGGTCGTTCAATTAGAGCTTAATCCGTGAGGCGTGGCCGATGACACACAGCGGTTGTAATCCCTTAGATCGCGTATCACAGCAGTCCACGTTTTACTAAGCTAAAAACCATCTTCCTGTTTATATTATTTGGATATATTTCTATTTCTATTCCTTCACGTATCACGCGTGGGAAGTAGTGAGGTACTTTAACAAGTGCTCAAATTCTAAGGTGTGCCCATTTGTAAATGTATGCTCAGCTATGACTGATTTTGTGATGCGTTTGAGTTTGAAATTGTCTTCATGTTTTTGAAGTCTTAGATCAATGGTACGATCAGTCGGTCCAATGTAACTCGAGCCACAAGAACAAGGAATGTGATATATGCCAGCTGTACTTGTCGAAGTACCTCACTACTTCCCACGAGTGATACGTGAAGAGCGACCAGTATCTAGGCCTTCTGGACATAGCCAAAACTGCCTACATCCAAAATCTGCAACTACCCGCAACAGCTGTCCAGAACCCTAGGGCGCCATTTCTGCATTTCTACGAGGCAGGGCACCAAATTGGACCGTAGAAACGACAATAATGCGCTTCCACAAACGCCACGACGAACGCGCCGATCACTGCGTGATAGGTTACGATTTACACGCATTTTTCCAGCTATCAGCTAGATCCTGCAGTACCATCAGATGAAAATTACAGCTCCCCGGTTGAAGTCCGAGACGAGCGCTGGTTAAAGTGTTTGTGCCCGTCGGCAGGCTAGGTAATAATTTATCTTCAAGCATCGCTCAGGGGGGGGAGCATCAAAAATGGTCCCAGAGACGATCTAGCACAGGTTTTACCTGATTCAAACCCGGGGAGCGTCCCAGCGAGGGTTATTTTCCGAAATTTAATGACATCGGTTTCCACCAAACATAAACAAACATGCAGCCATATTTAGCCGTTTAATTACAGAAACGTCTGTCGAATCCAGCGAACAGCGCCTAATACAGTGGGTTTCTGCCCTTTTAGGTCGAGCTTTGCTTCATACGCACGTATGAATTTTATTTTCTTGTGCAACATTGCTCATCCATTAAGTATATAAGTAATTTTAGGTAAGATGACTTGACTTGTAATATACATAGCAATATATAATTTATATCTAGTCTCTTCTTGATCTACATACTCGAGAATAATTGAACCTTGGCTCTGAACTACCCATAAAGGCAAATTAAATAATTGTCCAAGTAGTCACTCAAATTACTTAGTCTACAGTGTTCATTGCAGTATAGTATGACAAGTTATTCTGCGGGATGTATAAAATAGGAAAACATTTTTACAGATTCGATTTACTATAAATGCAAATCCTATTTTTATAAGCAATCTTTTTAACTCTAAGTTTCCCCTTGTTATGTGTTATACTATATCTAACAACACTTCTTGTATTTTATACATCAAAAATGCTTGATAATATTGATACTATTCTATTTTACCCTTAATTCTCATTTAAAGACCTATCTTAATATAGCGTAACAGTACAAGGTAAAAGTCGAAAAGCTATGTGGAAACGTTATGAAGGTAAAAGCATATGGTAATGTTGTGAAACAAAAAACACGAATTACAATATTAACGAATAAATAAATTCAACGGCTACATAAAAATTAGAACGGGTAGCCCAAAAAATGTGCCAGATGTATCTATTAAAAAGTATAGAATGGATAAAATATTGAAGTAAACAGTTTCTGAATAATTCGAGTATGTAGTACTTAAATCGCATTAAAAAAGATTAACAGAGATGAGGACGATTTAGGAAAGATGTGTCTATTTTATATCAATAGTTTGTTAAATTTTTAGACATTTTATTTGATTTCGCTGTGAAAGTATAACATTTCCATAATAAATATTTGTAAGAAAGTCGCTCTACTTCCGTTCGATTTATTTTTTACCAAAGAAAGCAAACGTTGTTAAACGACTAGAAGTTAAACGCAAATGCAGAGCATGCGAACCCCATTCCTTGATATTTCATGGAATAAATACAGCCCTAAATGACTTCCACAAAGCCACTGAATGCTTGAGAGAGGTCTGAATAGCTTCATACAAGCTTGAAAAGCGTGACTACTTCAACAGTGTGACGGAAGAAAGGTGTTGCTTGTTACATAATGTAAATTTGCAGCCTTAAAATCACTTCGATGTTTTATACAAAGCAAACATTTCAAAAGGCTCAGTACGAGATTTTGCGGTTGGAGCAACTAGGAAGTTTAGGAATTTCAGAAGCTAAAATTAAGTGGCCGGTAAATACGTAAAGGAAGTAGTAACGCAACAAAGGTCAGCGGGGCGGCTTGAAATATGAAATCAGCTAAAGAAACTGCAAAAAACTACAACCTGTTGCTACGAAGGCACAGGATAAAACATGGAGGAAAAGGAAAACGCGAATCTAAAAGGAACGGTTTTAAAGGTGACAGTTGGAAAGAAACGAAGATGGCATGACCATGACCAAGAATGACATTATTCGAGTATTTAAAATGGCCTTAGTTAAAACACGATGCGGTTTTACTCACACTTCAACAGCATAAATGCTAGGTTATGATTACACCGGCTCAGTTTCTCAGAGGTATCACAATTCATAAGGGGTAGTGGATAGCACCGTTAACCTAATGAGGTTGTTTAAATTAGATGGCATTATATGAAAGGTGATGACGGTGGAGTCTAGTAATGGTTAACACAACCCTACGAGTTATAATTGAGGGGCTACAATTATTTTTTACAATAAAAGCGGCGAGGGTCGCATCTGGTAGAGGGCTGGATTTCAGTTTTAATAAATAAAGGGCTTTCAATTCTAAAACAGCACTCTACATTAAAAGGCGGCATTTATGGCCACGCGGCTGTATTTTCGTGTAATTTATGATTTACACTTGTTGAGGTAGTCGCTTTAGATTGTAGGGGCCGCCGAAAGAATGTAAAGCGGGAAACTTTCTTAATCAAAACTTATTCTTAAGGGTACAAGTTTTTATATAGCTTCGGGGAATTTGGGAAAATGAGTTGTCTACCAGCAAAAATTGTTATCGAGGATGTGTTGTTGAAATAAAATTTAGAAGACAATAGATTGTTCGAGGCAATGCAAAAATTGCTGGCGCCGCAATTTTCACAATCAAAATTCTCACGAAGATTAAAACATATTTGAATATGGACCTTAATACAGGATTACGATCTTTTATAAAAACATTTCAAAATATTTATGACTGATGATTATCAAAAAAGGCACAGAAGAATAAAATTCAGAAAACAGTGATAGTACTACGTATATCAGCAGTGAGCTGTTGTTCAAATATCGACTTATCCTACGAGTATAACGAACAACAACAAAACTACCTTAAAATATAGATAAATATGTAATTGTAAAACGAATAACATTCTAGATGTGGGTTTCAGCTTAGTACAATTCCTTTATTTCTTGAGAAAACATATTTTAGTTAGAAAACGTAACTTGCTGGAAAGTATGAAACATTCATGAAACGTTCTTCCCCCATTCCCTAGCGGTCTGATATTTGGTGGATTTAAATTTTTTGTTGTTTAGAATAATGCATTGAATGCAGAATGTTTTGCTGTTCGGGCCATTGCTCATTATTCTTGTTGACTTGGTGCCTCATTGGTACTGCATATAGTGCACTATTTACCTGGAGTTAGTGAACATCCGGTGAAATGATCAGTAATCAGCGCCTTGATAAGCAATTATCAGTGATCCAGAAAGCTCCTGGATAGTCATGGGACGTACATTTTCTACATATGCATTGTTAACAGTGGTCTTCTGCGGGGGCGGCAACCTCAATTGCAATTCACACTGACATAAGCTCATCAGTCTACTTAGTATTCGTAGAATGTAGATGTGTATTACAGGCATGTTACAGATAGATCACCGACGGTGAACCTGAAGATCATTTCTGGTCGAGATATTCTTACTACGTGGGATCGTCGCGGGGGCCGCTAAACTGCTATAAGTACTATCACTTCGAACACGTACTGCTAAATTTGGCAAAGCTTACTTACCCTTGTTTACATATGTACGGTTTGCAATTTTGTACTTGCGAGTGAGTGTGTGTGAACACATGCCACAAGAAACAGGCGGCTAACCGCCTTCCGTTCCCGGTGCTGTATTTCTGATCCACAACTCCTAGACCGATGGGGTGGTTGGAAATTTTAAGTAAGTTGCCAGCCTGCAATTTATGCATTCGAAAATATTTGAATCCAGGAAAAAGTTAATTAGCTCTGAACCCAAAATCAATGTGCTTACAGAAACGACTATTTTTACAGCAATTCGAACGTTTTAGTGATGCACGAATAGGTTAGAAAATGTTATTTGGTAGAAAGTATGAAAGATGGGTAAAAGGTTCTTCTATCTTCTCCCATTCTGTGGAGATCTGAAACTTGTTTTACTTAATTTTTTTACTTAAGATAATGCGTGCATATGGTTCCTAATAATATGTTTAATGGAAAAACAAAATATGGTTAGCGAATAAATAATCTATCAAGTAATACAAATGTACAGCGGTACTTGTTTTGGTCTTTCCTTTTTGACAAAGGACGGTATCTATTTAATTGCACTTCTTTGAATTGTGATGTCTTTATTTTTAGAGAGTACTGAGTTAGAGGGTTTACGCTGTTTTGTTATGTTTCTTCTAAACATGAATTCGAAACATGTAGTAACACCCCATTTCAATTTCATTTCAATAGCGAGTTAATGGTTTTAGCACCTTCTTTTGAACCACTTTACAGCTAAATCTTGTAGCAAAGAAACGCAGGTTTATTGCAGCAAGTGTTTGCCTTTACAGATAAACACCTGCAGTTTTTCCTCTGCGGTATATTTGTTAGCTTTCGATTGGGAGTAGGCTCTGGAAAACAGCGGAATCGCTCAATTAGTATTGATTGAGAGGTACGCTTTGCGGTTATAAATTGTTGGGCAAACTGAAACCGTTATGGTTTTTTTAAACAAACAAAGCCATTTCAGCGTTGGTAATAATGCTCATATAATTGTGTCTTTGCGTAACTGAGTCCAATATTTAGGCTGAATCCTTCTGCGCCTTCTAATAATTGAAACGGCTGCGGCGCCTTTTCCACACAGATAGGCCGTGAACACCGTTGCTAAGAATGCAATCTTTAGTTAAATTTTGCAATCAGTTTAATATTTAGACCGGCAATTATGGGCTCACATGAGGTGAATACAAATTCGGCAACTATAAACTCACACGTGGGCTAATAAAAATTTGTTCCTATGGACTAACTTGAAAGCTCTCCTAAGACTTACTCAGTTCCCCCAATTTTGCTTCTATACGTTGGCCAGGAGTTCTAGAATAATGTGCCGCTGCATGCTGCTGTTCGCTGTCTTCTTAACACTGGCGACTTTGGAATATTAAGAATTATGCAGCCAAATCTGGCTTAGAAGTCTTCATGGATAAATGCAACGCACCAGGATCTCTCCTGCGATTCCTGGACTTTAGCAACAATTAATTGTAAGTACATGCCCTTCTCAGCGTTTTTTTTTGATCGACAAAAGCAAATGCAGCAACTGTTGAGTTCAGATATTAGAAACTCAAACTGAAGCGTGTTTAACCACTTGTTTGTTCAACCATTTATTAGCGCTAATGAGGGAGGATTTAATTATTTCTAAATTGCTGAAATATGCATGTGTTCTGTAATCTCAAATGAGCCGCGCCTTTGGCGTTTTGCGTTTATGCCAATTGCAATAGCACAAGTGACAAAGACACATTCCAGCATCGCGGGATTTAATTATTTCGGTACGGACTGACAATTTACTCTATGAGCTAATTTGATGATAAGGGTGCTTAATAGATAAGCAGTGCCTTCAGAAATGATCGAACGTTTGTGAATGGTCATGGTTATACAACGTATGAATAATATGTTGGTGGCACTGTAAGCCTATGTCAAAGTCGAGGTTTGCAGGTTAGATTTTGCGTCAGTTTTGACACAGACTGACGCAAAACCTAACCTGCTAATCTCGAATTTGACATAGACTTACAGTGCCACCACAGTTTTAAAGGCACTTTAGCTTAGTATATTTAATTGTTTAGTAGGTCTCGAGGGCATTTCTTTTTTATCGCTTTGGGTTTCTATGTGGTATTAAGCGATAATGGTGTTTCACTGCACATTGTTAGATTTCTTTGTTCACGAATGTCAATTATCATATTTGGAATTCGGACTCGACCATTTTTAAAATCCGATCTCAACGAACCTCCTTCGGGCGTGATTTCTGAGTTCAAATTATACCGGAAATGTCAAAATGTACAAAATCTTCCATATAAGACAGCAATGGATGCGCTAGCTACGTGCAATAAGGACATGTTTCTCAAGTTGCTGCAAATCCTGCAACGATTCCTGTGTCAACTGCAACAGCTGAAAGATCATTCTCCATCTTAAAAAGAATTCAGACTTACCTCCTAAATACAACATCGCAATATAGGCTGAATGGATTGGAAATGCTCTCCATTCACAGAGAACTGCAGGTGAATGTAGATAAAATTATAAACGAGTTAGCAAAAAAAAACAAAGAAAACTTGAATTACTACTATAAGTTGTATTACAATTGTAATGATTTTATTGTTTATAAGTAAACATTATAGTTGCTTTCATTTCTATAGGACTTGCAGTAGGCCGTGATTTAACTAATTTTTTCTCAGTCAAAATGACATTTAACATTTTCATAGGTTAGAGTTATTGCAAGGACAGGCATTATCTTGCAATTTGGTTTTACAAGCAAGCTAAGTTGTTATTTATTTAGCAAATAATTATTTCTGACTTATTTTGATTAATAAGCAAATAATGAGCAAAACATAAATTCTTAAATGTAACTAGGTGGTCTATACTGCCAAGAAGTTAAATTAAGGCCTACCGCCTACCGCAAGTCCTGTAGAAATGAAATCAACTATACCTACTTTATGGTACGCTCAATTTTTGAAAATTCTCATTGTAAGGTTGATCACTCTCCCAGAACACCCCTCAGAGGAAAATCTTAGTTACCCACTGTCCATTGTTGACAGAGCATGGTGCATTTGCTATGCGCCTGAGGATTAGAGATTGTAATCTTTGTATTATACTATAGGCTGTTTAAAATTTATGATAGAAAAAATAGACACAGATAGGTTATACTGTAGTAATAATATTTTCAAGATATTTCAAAAATCGGCCGGAAAGTTTTCAAGTTGTAATTTCACCAATAATTACACACGCCACTGGTACGTAAAATAAAATAAAACACTTACGCAACTTTCAAGGTTGAATTTGTTCAAATTCGAGTTTCTTATCGTAAGAAAAGAAATCCCACAGGTGTTTTGTGATTACATGCTTTATTTTAAAAATAGATTTAGCAGTCAGTCTCGTGGTGTCTTCGACCAGTGCGCGTTTACCAACATTAACAATGGATCCTTTTATGAACACTGAGAGGGTTGCTTTGATTTTTTGTAACCTCAGAACCTCGTTCAAGGTTGGCAAGAAAGAGTGAAAAGTGCGGCTCAAAGAATTCGACAGCAACCATCCTTGTTTGTAGGTGTTAGTCAATGCAGAGACAATTCCGTGCTTGTGTTGATCGAGGGGAGCATTTCGAACATTGATGTGTGTCCATAAGTGATTTAAGAAGAATATTTTTGCCCGACCGGTGAGTGATTTTATTCATACATTAATGAGGCACGCGGGATAGTCATAGACGTCGTTACAGGACTGGTTTTTGGATTTACCATATAAATATTATAACAGGCGTTCAAAAAGTCTTTACGTCCTGGGCGGCTATGAAAATACAAACGTATGAATAATACGTGGGTGGCTCTATAAGTCGATATCAAATTCTAGGTTATCAGGTTAGGTTTTCCGTCAGTTTTGACACAGACTGACGCCAAACCTAACCTGCTAACCTCGAATTTGACATAGACTTACAGTGTTACCAACATATTATTCATACGTTTGAATTTCCATAGCTGCCCAGGACGTAAAGACTTTTTGGACACTCGTTACATACATTACAGAAAAATAAACACTACAATAATGCGTTATACAAACTATATCTCGATCTTCGATAAATCTAATATTCAATTATTCGAATTCACGTCGCCTAATTCTTATAGTTTACCATATACAGATTTCTGGATAATTCGAATTTCGATAAGGCGAAGTTTTCGATACCTCGAAGTATTTTATAAACCCTTAGAGCTGGATTTTCCCTCCATTACTCGATTATTAGACGCAAATACACAGTTTAGCAATAACGATTATGTTAAGACGTGCTGTAAATAGTAAATAGCATCCTTAAAAGCTAGTTATGACCATGTTTCCTTGTATTTCAAAGAATTTTGAAAGATTGCAAAACCCAAAATATACAGCCACCTCTTGGTAAACGTAAACTCTTTTTCTCATTTCCTAATATACTACATTTATGCATGCAAAATCGTTTAGTAATGTGGTACTTTGTACCATAGCAATAATTACGGCTCTAGCAATGACAATTTGTTTTACGTTTGGCAATAGTGAAATGTATTGTTGGTGACACTGTAAGTCGATGTCAAATTCAGGGTTAGCAGGTTAGGTTTTGCGTTAGTTTTGACACAGACTGACTAAAATCTATCCTATTACCCTCGAAAATGACATAGACTTACAGTGACACCAACAATACACTTCAGCACTGCCAAATGTATAACATCGACTGTAGCTGCTTAGTACATAAAAGTTCTACTCAGCTTGGTTATGTTTTGACAGCCAATCTTATAAAGACTGCTAATCTAAGATTAACTATAATTGGTTGTTATAATAAGCAAAAGCGCATCAAAATTTATTTACTAATGAATAAAATGTCATTAGCACTAACGTGTTGCTGCATTTGTTAATTTTAACAACGAATTTAACTTAACCTCAGATTAATAAGATCAATCGTTTGTGTCAATTTTATATAAAAATCTATATTTCACATTGCTACATGAAATGCGATAAAATAGTATAGGAAACGAGTTAGAAAAGTGGTTTTTTCTATTTTGCGTTTAGAATAACTCCATTCCAGCACCCGAATAATAAGTCGCTGTGAAATGACGTCTTTCGGGTGTTGAATAACTCCATTCTTGCAACCAAAATGACGTCATATAACCTCAAAATAGAAAACATTTTTATTTATAAAATGGTATAAAGCGGCAAAATAGAAAAAATAGTATAAAACACTCGTTGCAGAAGGTCCTTCATGCACTCATTTGTTCCTCAACTCGCCGCGGCTCGTTTCGAAATTTCAAATTCGTGCTTGAATATAAGCCGTTCACGACCTTTTTGGGACAGAGTTGGCTATGATTTTTTCTTTTCATGTTGGACTAACTGATTCGACGATGTAGCGGATGCAATTTTTTTTTCTGTCAGTGTCTGTTCGACATTTTCTTGCCACCACATTGTCAGATTTATTATTTTAATGTTCGTAAGAAAATAAATGTATATAAAATGTGTAAAGATAATTTTAATTTCCTTCAAAGGAAAAGTCAAAATGCCCAAAATAATTTTGTTACAACAAAAAATTTCCATTAAACGATGCTACTTCCAATTTAAAAAGGACAGATCAAATTTGAAAGAACGCGAGTTAATGTGGAGACTAGAGAATATCCGGCAACAATGTACCTATTTAGAAAATATAACCTTAAACTGAAAACAACCTAACCTAACACAAAAAGTGTCAATTTCCATGAGGGAGTTTAGTTGCAACAGAGGTTCTGCCAACAAAATTACTAGATGGTCATAGCCTCACCTGACCCAAAAAGATCGTGAACGGCTTATAGATGCCTTGTGCAACTTGTCGTTTAATATACTATTACTGAACTCGTATGGCTATTTAAGTACTCGCTATTGTTCAGCAAAACGTCACTTTTCTAAAATCGTTGCGTAATATGCTATTCGTATGCTATTGTCCATGTAGGTACGGACCTTTTAGTTTAAGATTACCGAAACGACCCGATTATGACGTTCCAAAAATTTGCTGATTTGAGTTTTCTACTTTAAATATGTGTGTGTAACTATATTTTAGTGTGTTGTTACTGTTGTATGGGGTCACATCTATAATTCATTTTCTTATATGGGTATTTCGCCACTCTGCAAATTAAAATATTAAATAACGAAAATATTAACAACGAACGTTTCGAGGGACAATCTGCCCTCGTTATCAACGAATAACAATTAAAACTAACAAGAACTTATCTTTTTTTCACTGGAAGAAAAAACGACCAACCTCCAATGAATTTTCTGACATTGACGTTTGTTGATATCTGTACCTACTTGATCTCATCTTTAAGAATCGATAGCCAACTATTGTCTAAAAATATTGAGAAAGACGACACGCATTTTTCTTCGTTAAGTAAAATGTATGCCGTTTCCTTAATTTTTCGCCTAGTTGACATCGATTCTTTAGACAAGATCTTTGTGTTGTCCCATTGTATTTTATGGTTTTCATCCCAAGCATGTTCTGCCAGCTTAGACTTATTGAATTGATACGTTTTCAACATATTTTTATGTTCTTTAACTCTTACTGCTAAAGGCCTGGATGTTTCACCGATATAATATTTCCCGCATTCACAGGGAATACTATATATACAATTCCTTGAATGTTGTTCTTCGTTGAACGGTTTAGTTTTTGTAAGAACTGACCGTAAAGTATTCATCGTTTTGAATACCGTCCTAACATTGAATCTATTTCCAATTCGTCTAATTTTGTCAGATATGCCTGGAATATATGGTATAGTAAGAGTATTATATTTTTGAGTGTCATTCCTTTGTATGTGTGTGGCATTGCTTCGTGTATTGAAAATGTTCCGAACAAGATTCTCTGGATAGCCATTATCTTGTAAAACATTAATAATAAATCCTTTCTCTTTTTTGAAAATTGTATCATTAGAGCAAACAACTTTGGCTCTGTCGTAAAGACTTTTTACAACGCCTGTCTTTATGTTTTTGTGATGGTTAGAATTAAAATGTAAGTACCTATTAGTATTGGTTTTCTTACGGTATACTGATGTTTCAAAAGTATTTATTGTGCGTGTGATTAGTGTATCAAGAAAGGGTAACTGATTGTTTTGCTCTGTTTCTAATGTGAATTTGATGGAGGTTTCTTTACTGTTAATATGTTCAAGAAATTTGTCCACCTCATCTATATCATGAGGCCAAATTGCAAAAACATCATCGACATATCTCCACCAAACTACTGGTTTGTTGGTGTACGTGTAGACATGTTGTTGTTCAAAGTCTTCCATAAAAATGTTACTAACAATGGGAGATAAAGGTGAACCCATTGCCATCCCGAAATCTTGTTGGTAAAATTCATTGTTTAGTTGAAAGTATGTCGTTTTAATGCATAGTGTTAAGAGTTCCATAATGGTACCAACGTTTAATGTTGTTCGTGTATGTAATGTGTTATCGTTTTGTAGCTTATGTTTAATGATGTTGAGTGTTTTGTCTACTGGAACATTAGTGAAGAGACTAACTACATCGAAACTAACCATTAAGTGTTGTGTGTTTATGTTTGCTTCTTTAAGTTTTTCAAGGAAATGGGGCGTGTTCTTTATATACGTGTCTGTATTTCCTGATATAGGAGTCAGTATCTTAAGTAAATATTTAGCTAAACTGTGACAAGGAGAATCTATAGAACTAACTATTGGCCTAAGTGGTACATTTGGTTTGTGTATCTTTGGTAATCCATAAAAATGTGGTGGTTTACTGTAGTGTGGTGTTAGCGTACGTCTTACAAAATCTGTAAATTGTTCTCTGTGTTTGTAAAGTGTTCTGTATATTTTTGTTTCTATTGTATGTGTTGGATCTTTATTTAGTTTAGTGTATTGTCCCTCACTAATTAGTGTTAAAAGTTTTTCGTTGTATGTGGTTGTGTCAAGTACTACTGTGGCGTTGCCTTTGTCTGCAGGTAGAATTTTAATTGTGTTATCGGTTTTTAGTGTGTGTAGTGAATGTTTTTCTTGTTTGGATATATTTTGTCTGATTGTGTAAGGTCGTTCTAGTATGATTTTGTTTCTAATTCTGTATTCCTGTCTAATGTCTTCTGGAAGTTTTTGACAAGTCTCTTCTATAGCTGTAACTAAATCAAGTTTATTAATTCGTTTTGGCGCCACTGCGTAGTTGAGCCCTTTGCCAAGAACTAATTTGTCAGTGGCGTTTAGTTCTTTAGAAGACAGATTAACTACAGTTTTATTTAAGAAAGTGTCACTGTTCTTTAGTGTATTTAGTTCAATTGTGTGTTTTTCTTGTATGAGGTGTTGGTACTTTTTTAAATGTGTACGTTTTTGCTCTGTGTGTGTTTTATTGTAGGTATTACTAATAGAGTTGTACATACGATTGAAATCGTCTTCCCGTACATCCCTTTGCATAACCTGTTCCAGTTTGTTTATGTCAGAAAATAGTATCACTTTGTTATGTCTGTGAAACTGTATTCTGTCTCTAACTAGAGCTTCACTAGCTCTTTTCATGATATTACTAGAACGAGCACTTACATAAGGTGCTTTGAGTCTAAACCCTTTTGGAATAATACAGCTATTTCTACAACAACATGTCTACACGTACACCAACAAACCAGTAGTTTGGTGGAGATATGTCGATGATGTTTTTGCAATTTGGCCTCATGATATAGATGAGGTGGACAAATTTCTTGAACATATTAACAGTAAAGAAACCTCCATCAAATTCACATTAGAAACAGAGCAAAACAATCAGTTACCCTTTCTTGATACACTAATCGCACGCACAATAAATACTTTTGAAACATCAGTATACCGTAAGAAAACCAATACTAATAGGTACTTACATTTTAATTCTAACCATCACAAAAACATAAAGACAGGCGTTGTAAAAAGTCTTTACGACAGAGCCAAAGTTGTTTGCTCTAATGATACAATTTTCAAAAAAGAGAAAGAATTTATTATTAATGTTTTACAAGATAATGGCTATCCAGAGAATCTTGTTCGGAACATTTTCAATACACGAAGCAATGCCACACACATACAAAGGAATGACACTCAAAAATATAATACTCTTACTATACCATATATTCCAGGCATATCTGACAAAATTAGACGAATTGGAAATAGATTCAATGTTAGGACGGTATTCAAAACGATGAATACTTTACGGTCAGTTCTTACAAAAACTAAACCGTTCAACGAAGAACAGCATTCAAGGAATTGTATATATAGTATTCCCTGTGAATGCGGGAAATATTATATCGGTGAAACATCCAGGCCTTTAGCAGTAAGAGTTAAAGAACATAAAAATATGTTGAAAACGTATCAATTCAATAAGTCTAAGCTGGCAGAACATGCTTGGGATGAAAACCATAAAATACAATGGGACAACACAAAGATCTTGTCTAAAGAATCGATGTCAACTAGGCGAAAAATTAAGGAAACGGCATACATTTTACTTAACGAAGAAAAATGCGTGTCGTCTTTCTCAATATTTTTAGACAATAGTTGGCTATCGATTCTTAAAGATGAGATCAAGTAGGTACAGATATCAACAAACGTCAATGTCAGAAAATTCATTGGAGGTTGGTCGTTTTTTCTTCCAGTGAAAAAAAGATAAGTTCTTGTTAGTTTTAATTGTTATTCGTTGATAACGAGGGCAGATTGTCCCTCAAAACGTTCGTTGTTAATATTTTCGTTATTTAATATTTTAATTTGCAGAGTGGCGAAATACCCATATAAGAAAATGAATTATGAATTCACGCCACAAAGAAGTTTCAGAGATTATCTGTCACATCTATGTAGTTACACAAGGAAAAAGTGATTTTTTAAAGATGCATTATTAATCCGTGTTATATGATAGATACATAATATGTATTACAATTTTGTGGTATTAATATTAAAAAAATAAAAATGAAAAATTCGAAACTTACAATAACTCGAAGTGGTTTTGTCTTTTTCTGATTGTTCGAGTTAAAGAGGTTTGACACTATTATTACCTTATGCTATGGTAGATATTTTTTCTACCATGAATTTTGGGACACACAGTATGTGTTTCTTTCTTTCTGAAGTAGCTTATTTTTCATCCTCTAACACTTGACGTTGCGGCCGCACTTTTATTTAGAAATAGTTTAAATGAACATCAAAATAAACTGCAACACCAACTTCTGTGACAGTTTTAATTGTTCGTCACCAAATTAATACTTGGGACCAAAAATAATAAATGAGCACCATAATGCTTTTACCAAGAATATCATTACCGACCACCACAAATTTTTCTTAAATGTTAAAGAAATTGCTTCAGCAATGGTATACTTACTATAGAATCGGTGCTCCTTTTTTTTCTTTGTATGTTTGTATGTATCTTTGTTTGCTATCTCTGAAGATATTGGACCGATTAAATTGTATAATGCTTAAAATTTTGCAAATTTTTAGACTTAGATCGTAGGCCGTTTTTATTTTCAAAAAAGTAAGAAAAGGTAAAGTTTTAATTAAATCGTGTAGTTAGCGAAGCTATGCGTAGCTCGGGTGATTCACTATATATCATTATAGCAGCGCCTTATTCAACGAAGCAACATTGGTTCAGTGGTAGAATGCTCGCCTGCCTCTCGGGCGGCCCGGATTCGATTCCCGGCCAATGCATCCTTTTTTTAAATTTATATTAACGAATCTCTCTTAAATTAGCTAATCGAAGCGTAGCTCGGGTGATTCACTAGTAATAAATAAGTGCCAAGCACCGTAAAAAGACCACCGAAAAAATAATAAGAGACCTCCAATAGCTATGTATGCAACAAGTGCTAAAAGTGAATGTTTATGCACGAGTGACTTATGGAGTTACCCCATTGCTCGCTCCCATTTGGCAGATATGCTATAAATTACCCTACATACATTTATTATTCACTAATAGAACTAATTAGGTCAATTAATTTGATTGCTCCAGTTTTGGTGCCGCCCTACTACTCTAGTGCCTTCCCTATTGCACTTGAGAAATTTGTATTTCTTATCTTTATCTCACAATTTCCTCACATTCTCACGCGAGGAATGGAATGGCGGTACCTTACACATTAGTGTATTAATCTAGTGAATTAGAGACTCTAGAACTGAGAGACTGGCAATTGACCGTCGCCGGACTGCTTGGTTGAGGCGAACTTTATCCTCAAAATGGCAGCGCCAATGGTGTGCCTTCAAATATGGGGCGAATTTCAAACTTAAATGTTACATGTTTAAAATAAATTACTCGTAAAAACACAGTTTATTAGTCATTCTTAAATTTTTTTTATATTTATAATTTTTATATCGCAATTATGAAACGGAAAAGTGAATTTTGATATACATATTATCAAATGGTCGAAATTTGGCAGACATCATTTTGTAGATTTACATGATTTTTTTTATAAATTGAAATATTACGCTTGCAAAGTTACATAGACAAAATTCGTATTGACCCAACAAATTTTTATATTCAACAAAAATACTTTACATTTTGTACAAACTGTAACAAAAATCCCAAGTTTTTTTTTAACAAAATCTGTGTTTATTTATCAAGTAAATGTCATTGTTTCAACAAAATATTTTGTCAAAAGAAGTTTAATTAACTAACCAAAATTTACAAAAATTTATTGAAGAAAAACAGAAAAACTTTAATCAATTTTTACTTCCTTTTACTATAAAGGAAGTATTGGATTCACCCCAAAAATTCGAAATTGAGTTTTCAACGGATCTTCACGTTTTAGAGTCCCCTGATCCCAAAAAACATATTTTTTTTTCATTGGTATGTCTGTGTGTGTGTCTGTCTGTCTGTGTGTGTGTCTGTCTGTGAACAGAATATTTCAAAAAAGAAAAGAGGTATGGCGTTGAAACTTCATATATAAGTTTTGTGTACTATGTAGATGAGACAGCAAGCTTTTGAAGAAAATCGCATAACCGGAAGTAGGTGTTTACTCTTGTGATTTTTCAGTTTTTTTCGATTTTTTCAAAAACGGCTCTAACGATTTTTTTTAAACTTTACATTTTTCTTACATTTTTAATGTGTATTGATGTGAGATAGGTGATTTTCCAGTTGAACACTTCTAAAGTGGGTTTTTTTTGTTTTTTTTTAATTTTTTTATTAACTCCTATTTTAAATAAAACACCCGGTATATTATTACATTTTTGAATTCACCTTACAATTCTAGAGAAAATTTGTCTCTTCAACTAACACTCGGTTTTGTACCGTTTTTGTAGAATTAGTAATTTTTGAAAATTTTTAACAAATGGTTAAAAATTAAAAATGAAATTTTTGACTAATTATAAGATCACTGTAAAAGGAAGTTGTGTGAGTGTATCACACCAGATTTTTTTCAATACATGGCAGAAGCTGTTTAACCGTGATCATAGAGTACAGTTGTTATGCATAAACATATGACAACAAATATTTTCTAGCATTGATTTGAAAGCTGTCTTTACTCAACCGCTTCATAGGTACTAGGGTGGTCTTTATTTATATAGATTTTTTTGAAATTTTGATGATCTGACTCTAACGTTTTTCCAAATAGAGAAATTAAAGGTCTGTAATATTTAAAACCAATTGGATATCCGTAAGACGTGTCTCAATGATCTTGTATTGAAGACCTAAATGAAAATAAAAAAAATGTGTTATTACACGTTTATAAATTTATTAAAATATACAGCAAAGATACGGAATACATTGATATTAAACAGGGAAACAATATAAAGAATCCGTGGCTTCACAGTAACTTAAGAAAATAAAATGTAAACGTTTCATAAAAGCCTCTTTTTGCTACTGTCTGGAGATTTCATATGGTAGTTCTTTACTTCTTGTAACAGAAACTCTTTTTGATTCTCTTTCTTAATTAAAACGCTGTTAAACTCTTCTATGACCTTTAACATCTATTTCAACCGATTCCTTAACACCATTAAGGTTTTGAACGGTCAAAAATCCTTTTTGAAATTCTTCGAGAGAGTCCCAAGTAGGAAGACCACTTTGCAAGGACTCGTGCAAAATTGTTATCACTTGATAAATGCTGCAGATTGAAAATGTATTGATCACCAAATCATCATCACGGTGACCGAGCGTTTCTGCAACATTTTCCTCATCACAAACGTCAAACGATTTTGACTCACTAACAAGTTTTGCTTAATGTGATTTAACAGTCTGCTGTTTCTCCTTAACTTTATATTTGATTGTTCAGTTCTATGTACATTTTTTTCCAATTTCAACTGTTTTTCTTACTTATTCTTTGCTAAAGTAATTTTCTTCTGCGCCTCTTCGAACATCCTTTTCAACATTTCAATTTCACATTCTTCGGGAGGTACAATACTTAACCGTTGGTACAGTTGACACATTCGCCATTTTGGGGAAACTGCTGCAATATTTTGCTCTATCTAGTTACTTCCGCTAAATGGCCAGTCTTTCAATTCAATGGTTTCTATAGGTAATCATAGACAGCATTTTCATACAATTGTAAAAAATGGCGCTATGAAATACTTTCGAGTTTTGAATATAGAACGTTTTGAAACAGTTTTCTAGAAACATGCAACGTGTAGATAAACCAAACAAGAGCTAGATAAGCATAATGACAAATGGAAACGAAGAAAAAGAAGAGAAAAATATTAAAATTGGCTTTATTGTGTTCTTCCACAGTAATTTACTACAGGGGAAATGGAAAAAATGTTTTCGATAACTACTAATTCTTTGTTCTGACGTTCCTATGTGATCTACTGTCAAATCGACGCACTTGGTTTATCAATGTTTCGTTTTCATAATTCTCTGTTAATAGAAGTGACTGACGACCCTCTAACCATGAAGATACTTTAGTTTTTAACCTGTCATCCTTCGTCAAATGCGTTTCACGAATGTGAGCTTTCAATTTCCAGATCAGAAAGAAAGTCGAGGTTTAGAGATCTGACGAACAGACCGGGCGTAGAAAGATTTCAAAGCCCAGTTTAGTCGCTTTTGGCGGTTTTGCAACACATTTGTGCAACGACGTTTTGAGGTGCTGCAGGAGTAGTACACCTTTTGGTGTCACCATTGTCAAGAAAGTTGATAAGCAAAATGCCAAAAGTCCAGAGCATAACTTTGTCCATAGACGGTTTCGTTTTGATGTTTTTTTGGAGGCGAAGAGTTGGAAAGCAGCTGCTGTATGCTGGCTTGTTTGGTGACGGGGTCATAGTGGTGGACTCAAGTATCTACATTTCGGCGTGACTAGACGTGTTTTACGTTTTCCGGCAATAACAACTTGAAATAATCTAAATAAATGTAGATATTTTGACGTCACTGCAACGAATATGTGCGACGACGCATTGTCGCGCATTATAGGAGAACCCGCTTAAGAATGTTTGAACTTGATTTTATCCCGCAATTTGATCAGAAGGTAGTTGATGGTATGACCATTGTCAAAGAAAGTTGATAAGAACGTTGCCGTTAGAAGTCCAGAAAGGCGAGAGCATTACTTTGCCTGTGGACGGTTTCGTTGTGAACTTCTGTGGGTGCGAAGGGTTGGAAAGTAGCCGTTCCATGCTGACTTGTTTGGTGATAGGGTCGTAGTGATGGACCCATGTGTATACCTTTCGACGCGAGTAGACGTGTTTTGCGTTTTCCGCCAATAACAACTTGATATTATCTAAGTACAAATTTATACAAAACTTAAAGATAACACGGATTAAAAGAACCGTACAAGAAATTTCTTCGCTGTTAGCATAAGAGAAAAGCTTTGTCAACGCAATTGCTGGGAGTCTGTCAAACATGATAATGGAACAGCTAAAAGACGTGCTATATAATTTTGGACAAGAAATTGTGGCCTTAAAACAGGATGTTCCTAAACTCAGGAGGATATGGTAAAAACAGATAACTATTGTGATCGCTTAGAGCTGTATTCTAGATTAAGTGAAAGTAACTGGGAAAATGCTATAGCTGTTGTAATGGACTCTAGGGAATATATTTGATCGTACCACAATTTTGAAAAGCTAATTGCGTCTTTAACTATAAAAAGTCGTTAAAAGGAACTGAAATTGCAGCATAACGATTTAACAAGACGAGTATTAGTTATCAGATCTACCTCTAAAAAATATGGTAAAGGCAAATGGTCCAACGATGGTGTAGTACTCATCAAATCAAATGGGGATTGTCAAGGGAGTAGCCAGGGTTTCAGTGAGAAGGAGGCAAATTTATGTACACACTTCTTCCGGACTTCCGGATCTTTCCTTTTTTCCAGTGTTATTTTTTACTTCCTTTTACGATAAAGGAAGTATTGGATTCACCCCAAAAATTCGAAATTGAGTTTTCAACAGATCTTCACGTTTTAGAGTCCCCTGATCCCAAAAAACATATTTTTTTTCATTGGTCTGTCTGTCTGTCTGTGTGTCTGTCTGTCTGTCTGTCTGTCTGTCTGTGTGTCTGTGAACAGAATATCTCAAAAACTAAAAGAGGTATGGCATTGAAACTTCATATATAAGTTTTGTGTACTATGTAAATGAGACAGCAAGCTTTTGAAGAAAATCGCATAACCGGAAGTAGGTGTTTACTCTTGTGATTTTTCAGTTTTTTTCGATTTTTTCAAAAACGGCTCTAACGATTTTTTTAAACTTTACATTTTTCTTACATTTTTAATGTGTATTGATGTGAGATAGGTGATTTTCCAGTTGAATACTTCTAAAGTGGGTTTCTTTTGTTTTTTTTTTCTATTTTTTTTATAACTCCTATTTTAAATAAAACACCCGGTATATTATTACATTTTTGAATTCACCTTAAAATTCTAGAGAAAATTTGTCTCTTCAACTAACACTCGATTTTGTACCGTTTTTGTAGAATTTGTAATTTTTGAAAATTTTTAACAAATGGTTAAAAATTAAAAATGAAATTTTTGACTAATTATAAGATCACTGTAAAAGGAAGTTGTGTGAGTGTATCACACCAGATTTTTTTTTACTTCCTTTTACGATAAAGGAAGTATTGGATTCACCCCAAAAATTCGAAATTGAGTTTTCAACTGATCTTCACGTTTTAGAGTCCCCTGATCCCAAAAAACATATTTTTTTTCATTGGTCTGTCTGTCTGTCTGTCTGTGTGTCTGTCTGTCTGTCTGTCTGTGTATCTGTCTGTCTGTGTGTCTATCTGTCTGTCTGTGTGTCTGTGAACAGAATATCTCAAAAACGAAAAGAGGTATGGCATTGAAACTTCATATATAAGTTTTATGTACTATGTAGATGAGACAGCAAGCTTTTGAAGAAAATCGCATAACCGGAAGTAGGTGTTTACTCTTGCGATTTTTCAATTTTTTTCGATATTTTCAAAAGCGGCTCTAACGATTTTTTTCCAACTTTATATTTTTATTACATTTTTAATGTGTATTGATGTGAGATAGGTGATTTTCCAGTTGAATACTTAAATGGGTTTCTTTTGTTTTTTTTCAATTTTTTTTATTAACTCCTATTTTAAATAGAACACCGGGCATATTATTACATTTTTTAATTCAGCTTGAAATTCTAGAAAAAAATGGTCTCTTCAACTAACTCTCTATTTTGTACCGTTTTTGTAGAATTTTCAATTTTTGAAAATTTTTGACAAATGCTTAGAAATTAAAAATCAAATTTTTGGCTAATTATAAGATCACTGTAAAAGGAAGTTGTGTGAGTGTATCACACCAGATTTTTTTATGTACACTTGGCAGTCATGTTTCACTAAAACGGTCTTCTGACAATATTCTTTATCCTTCCAGGGATTGAACTTTTGTATTACATTTCCGCTTGGTTTTTAAAATTACATAAAATAACTTTTTATTTTGTAAGGTTTTTAAGTGAATAACAAGTTTGCGAACTTCTATCTCGGAACTCAGATATTGGAAGTGGGACTAAAATGTGCTCGTTCGATATTCAGAAACGGCTGTTACGGGACAAATGCGAAGGATGGTTTTCGCTACTACGCCATGAATATTTTGATACCAGCTTGTAACCGCATTATACGTTATACATACCCACTAATTGGCACTCATTGAATTTGGTTTTTCGAACTGAAAATATTTTTATTTATTATTTTTTATAAATTTTGAACTACGCCATTGCCACGGATACGAGTTGAGGAGTGGTACTTATCCCAGAACGAAATACTCTTATTGTTGTAACCTATACAGCTCGATGTGAAGTAGGTTAGGTTTTGCGTTAATTTTGGCACAATCTGACGCAAAACCTAACCTGCTAACCTCGACTTTGACATAGACTTACAGTGCCACCAACATATTATTCATACAACAAATATTTCAAAGCCAAGCTTGATTTCACTTTCGTTTGCTCACATGTTATAATTTACAATAGTTGAGTTTTTTTAAAATCTTGTAGAATGTAAATTGTAATATTTTGCTCTTTGTAAATGTTTAGGCTTGTGCAATTGCCCACTCCTGCCCTTCCGTGGCTATGCCCATGGCGCTTGTAAAAAATTGATACAATGGACCAACTCGCCAAACTGAAGTAATCATTGTGTCTAGGTACTCTTTTCTTTAGATGTACAGTTGAGAATTTTCTCGCTCTGGCTTTCGCTCTTGCCTCTAAAGCGAAATCGAGGCCAAAAACAAAAGTGGAGGTAGTAAGCTAAGAGCGAAAGAGAGGAGCAGTTTTGTTCTAACTCTCGCTCTCGGTTTAACAAATGACAAAAGTGACCAAGGTATTTAACAATATTTTATTATTTAAACATAACCAAATAAAATAACACTATTGATGATTAATATTGCAATCAATATAAACGCAAGACAACATTACACATTAAATCCAAATCTGATCCTTTAGGCCACAAAGAAATTAGGCAGACGAAATATTTACTTGAGTTATCGTTACGACGGTGTCAGTATTTTGTGATTAGTAAGGCTGGGGATAACAGTTTTTCAACGGGGGACGAACTAGCACTTACATATTGCCAGAAAATCTTTCGGCATTTTTGTAAAATTGAGATAAGTGGGGCTGTACTTTTTCCAGTACGCCAAAACGCACTTTTGATGATCATAAATATTCATCAATATCTAATTTCCAGTGTTTCGTGAAGTTATATTTGTAAAAAGAGAAGTGAAGTCAGTGGCGACTCGTGGAGAGTTTTGATGGTAGAACCAACTGAACGTAAAATGCATTTTTCACCCCCTCACACGCAAAGACAAATTTCAGTATTATGAGGATTGATTATTTCGCATAAGGGCTGAAAATTGGATCTATGAGCTAATTTGATGACAAGATGGATTAACGAAATCAGTTTATTGTCAGTACTCGAGTAGCTCTAATTGTTTAGCATGTTTTGAGGACATTTCTTTTTTAATCGTTTTAACGCTAGTGCTTCTAGTAGAGTATGTACTACCAGGCGACAATGGTGTATCACTGCACCTATTTAGATACCTTTGTTTGCGAATGCCATTTTAAACTCCATGTGTAGAGTTTCATTGTTAACATAGCTAGGATGGTGCAGCTTCTATCTGTTTGAGGATTTTAGATTGTAATCTTTGCCTATAATAACAGGATTAAGAATAAGAAATAAACACAGATAGATTATACTGAAATAATGATAATTCAATCAAAAATCGGCAGGGAAGTTTGGAGTAGTGATTTATTAATTTTTTTGGCAAATAATTACACACGCCACTGGTATGTAAAATAAAGTAAGACACTTACGGAACTTTCAAGGATGAATTTGTTCAAATCCGAATTTCTTATCGAAAGGAAAGAAATGCCGCAGTTGTTTTGTGATATTATTTGTGATTACGTGCTCCATTTTACAAATGGATTTATCAGTCAGTCTCGTGGTGTTTTCGACCAGTGCGTGTTTAACAAAATTAACAATAAATAGATCCGTTTATGAACACTGAGAGGGTTGTAACCTCATAACCTCGTTCAAGGTTGGCAAGAAAGAGTGAAAAGTGCGGCTCAAAGGATGCGACAGCAACCATCCTTGTTTGCAGGTGTTATATCTTCAATGTAGAGACGATTCCGGGCTTGTGTTGATCGAGGGGAGCATTTCGAACAGCGATGTGTGTCTATAAGTGATTTAATAAGAAGAATATTTTTGCCCCACCGGTGAGTGATTTTATTCATAATTTAATGAGGCGTCGGGACAGTCATAGGCGTCGTTACACGACTGATTTTTGGGAGTTACCACATAAATATTATAACGGGTATTCAAAAAGTCTTTACGTTCTGGGAGGCTATGAAAATTCAAACGTATGAATAATATGTGGGTGGCTCTGTAAGTCGATGACAAATTCGAGGTAATCAGGTTAGGTGTTCCGTCAGTTTTGACACAGACTGACTCCAAACCTAACCTGCTAACATCGAATTTGACATAGACTTACAGTGCCACCACATATTATTCATACGTCTGAATTTCCATAGCCGCCCAAGACCTAAAGACCTTTTGAACACTCGTTACATACATTAAAAGAAAATAAACACTACAATAATGTGTTATACAAACTATATCTCGATTCGATAAATCTAATATCTTAATTATTCGAATTCACGTCGCGTTCCCAATATAATTCTGATAGTTTACCATATAAAAATCTCTGAATAATTCGAATTTCGATAAGACGAAGTTTTCGATACCCTGAAGCATTTTATAAACCCCTAGAGCTGGATTTTCCCTCCATTACCAGATTATTAGAAGCCAATATACAGGTTAGAAATAACGTTTATAAATAGTAAATAATATCCTTGTAATACCCGTCCCTTCTTGTAAGGGATGTTAAACTCTACGCTCGTCGGGTAGCTATTAAACAGTCGGAGATAATTTTGGTTCCTCAGATATATGATAGTTTAACATACAAAAACACCATCGGGATACAATTAAACAATTTAATTTGTTTAGCTGTGATACACTTGGATATATCAACATTCATTATTAACAAGAAATTACAATAAACTCGTGTAGACGGCTGGAGCTGATAACAGGCGTTCTTATCTCGGCGGTCGGCCAGGCATTGCAGGTAGCTGGAAAAAATCGAATTAAACGGTCTGCCAATTATACAATAAAACATATCACGGTTCTGGAGATTTAACTGATAAGACGCGGGTGAAGCCCGGCGTACTGCCTCTAAATTAATTTAGGGACGTCTGGAGACAGATAAACTAAAAACGCCGCATTGCGTTAATAAATATGACTTCAATTTCATAGTCCGAACGTGAGCTCAATGTGGCCGCTTTTCCTCCAAAGCCGGCCGGGAAATTTCGTGCGCTCGTACTATTTTCGACTGGCGAATTCTGGGGTAATTAGTAATGGCCCTAGTGAAGAGGATGCAATATTTAGCCACCAATTCAACTAAGTTCAGGTTTAATTAATAATGGTTTTAGTGAAGAGGATGCAATATTTAGCCACCAATTCAACTAAGGCCCGGGATAATTAATAACGGTAACAGGTCGGGATTCGGCTTTCAGGGAAATAAATGGTTCCGGGAGAATCTCTTCGACAGGAACAGGGATACGGGCAGGTGGAACTGGGAACTGGAACTGGGATGGAAGTCTTCGCTGGGGAAGTAAATTCGGATCTCTGTGTCTCTCTGGGAAAATCTGCTGGAATCTCGTTGGAATCTCCTTTTATGTGCCCTGGAAAAGTTCTCAAGTGGGGGATAGCGAGTGGGGATAGCGGCGCGCGACTCGACTCGGTACTTCCTTATTATCTCTGGACGTGACGTCGGTCCCTGCGCGCTTATCATCTCGTGCATTGACATTACGGAAATTACGATAACGTGAGGTCGGACAAGGATCAAATTTAAATATTATATTAATATTCGGAAATACAAATTTGATCTGCAGGCAAACGTTACATATGCCGGTGTCCTCGAAGGAGACCGAAGGTCGGTGGGCATCTTCTTCAAGGATTAAATTCAACTCTAATAACAATACGGGGATCACCTGGAGATCTAGTATTTAATCGGACAGGACACAAAACATTCATGCCAGGAAACGCGAGGGTACTAGAATTTTAACGGGCATTTCATCGGGAACTATATACAGTATAAGTGAAATTATATACAGGTCGAGTAAAATTTTAACGGATGTTTGTTTAGAACTATATACAGGGCGAGTAAAATTTTAACTCTAAACTTGCTAGTTGAATAGGGATGAGGTTGCGGTTTCAACCTATATTCAATCAGGATATATATATACAGGATGAGTAAAATTTTAACGGGTGCTTTTCGGAAGCTATATACAGGACGTGTAAAATTTTACCGGGTGTTTCTTTGAAAACTATATACAGGATGAGTACAATATATACAGGACAAGTAAAATATTAACTCAAAACTTGCTAGTTGAATAGTGAGGTTGCGGTTTCAACCTATATTCAGTCCGGATAATTCTGCGGAGAAAAATTACATATGAGATACATATGCAATATACAGGACAGAGCAGTGATCGCGGTTTCGATCTACCGGTCCTTCAGGGTAGCATTCACATTCATACTGGGATTATGTATTCCTGGCAATGGCCTGGATGCTATTTCACGGGGTGCATTCTATTGCACAAAAATATGCACTCGACGGAGTGAACGCGCGCTTCTTATAGGCACTGGGGCGAAATGACACGTTCAAGGAGTGCACACAAACTCACATTGCAGGCGATTGCAAAACTGCGGTCTCAGTTTTCAATTCGGCCAACGTTCAAACTTCCAAATGTTCAAACATTCAACATTTAAACATTCAAAAACTACTGAGCTGATACAATCGCGGTTTCGATCTGTATTCATACTCATATTCTATGGAGCGCTTTCTACATTAAGCTCTTCGGAACTTTTGCCTAGGTCGCGGTCTCGACCTTCATTCATTCCGGGATCTCTCAGCGTGTGAAACATCTAGTTTCCAGGATAACCTATTCTCACACAATTCATTTACTGGAGAAATTGTATAGGCTGCGGAGACCAGCATACAATTTCTGAAAAACGGTGAACAGTAGTCGGGTACGGAAAACACATTCTCTCCTTCAAGCTTCGACTAATCGTCTACTATCTCCTGCCAAAATCCGGGTTCACGGGGACAAGGGAGCACGCTTCAAAAGGAGAAATGTCAGAGGAATTCATTCGCACTAACTAGGGCGGCATTCGGACTCACATTCGGAATTCATACACACTTACATGTATCAATTTACAGGCGCACCAGGTGCTTACACGGGTACCTGCGGAATTTCTACGTACGAGACATCAGGATTGTCTCGGACGGACTGCGGACTACGGATTTCTTCGGACGGGACACAGAAGACGGTACTACGCGGGCGGTTCGTAGTATTGTCGGGATAAGCTAGGGCATCTTGGGGTCGCAAAATCCCGTACCAGCAGTGAAGCCGCTGGTTCCTGAGGGTAGCAGAAGATGGTACTACACGGGCGGACATCTGGGCTGTCCTGGACGGTCCGTAGCATCTTCGGACATCAGCTAGGACATCTCGGGGTCGCAAAATTCCGTACCAGCAGTGAAGCCGCTGGTCGCTGAGGGTAGCAGAAGGACTTTCTGGACTAGACAGGATCTAGACAGGATTTTATCTGGAGAGGACAGGAGCTGGAGGGGTATCTCGGAATTCTAGACTGGAACATTTCGGTTTCTGGGCTCTGGTAGATTTCCCTGGGCGGCTAGGCTGTAACAGGTTTTGTGCATTATTTAAGTCGCAACAAAATTTACTGGTTATCGGTATTTTGCAGGGTTTATCGGTCTCGGGCGCCATCTGGACACAGGAGCTGCATGTGCATGTTTGCTAAACTATGTATATATCTGAGTCTAGGTTCCTGCTCGGACACGCCATTGTAACACCCGTCCCTTCTTGTAAGGGATGTTATACTTTACGCTCGTCGGGTAGCTATTAAACAGTCGGAGATAATTTTGGTTCCTCAGATATATGATAGTTTAACATACAAAAACACCATCGGGATATAATTAAACAATTTAATTTGTTTAGCTGTGATACACTTAGATATTTCAACATTCATTATTAACAAGAAATTACAATAAACTCGTATAGACGGCTGGAGCTGATAACCGGCGTTCTTATCTCGGCGGTCGGCCAGGCATTGCAGGTGCGGTTGATAAGCGGCCCCGTTTCTGTCCCTTCGGAGTAGGTAGCTGGAAAAAAATCGAATTAAACGGTCTGTCAATTATACAATAAAACATATCACGGTTCTGGAGATTTAACTGATAAGACGCGGGTGAAGCCCGGCGTACTGCCTCTAAATTAATTTAGGGACGTCTGGAGACAGATAGACTAAAAACGCCGCATTGCGTTAATAAATATGACTTCAATTTCATAGTCCGAACGTGAGCTCAATGTGGCCGCTTTTCCTCCAAAGCCGGCCGGGAAATTTCGTGCGCTCGGACTATTTTCGACTGGCGAATTCTGGGTTAATTAGTAATGGCCCTAGTGAAGAGGATGCAATATTTAGCCATAAATTCAACTAAGTTCAGGTTTAATTAATAATGGTTTTAGTGAAGAGAATGCAATATTTAGCCACCAATTCAACTAAGTTCAGGTTTAATTAATAACGGTATTAGTGAAAAGGATGCAATATTTAGCCACCAATTCAACTAAGTTCAGGTTTAATTAATAATGGCTTTAGTGAAAAGGATGCAATATTTAGCCACCAATTCAACTAAGGCCCGGGATAATTAATAACGGTAACAGGTCGGGATTCGGCTTTCAGGGAAATAAATGGTTCCGGGAGAATCTCTTCGACAGGAACAGGGATACGGGCAGGTGGAACTGGGAACTGGAACTGGGATGGAAGTCTTCGCTGGGGAAGTAAATTCGGATCTCTGTGTCTCTCTGGGAAAATCTGCTGGAATCTCGTTGGAATCTCCTTTTATGTGCCCTGGAAAAGTTCGCAAGTGGGGGATAGCGAGTGGGGATAGCGGCGCGCGACTCGACTCGGTACTTCCTTGTTATCTCTGGACGTGACGTCGGTTACTGCGCGCTTATCATCTCGTGCATTGACATTACGGAAATTACGATAACGTGAGGTCGGACAAGGATAAAGTTTAAATATTATATTAATATTCGGAAATACAAATTTGATTTGCAGGCAAACGTTACATCCTTAAAAGTTAGTTATGACCATGTTGTCTTGTATTTCAAAGAATTTGCAAGCTTGCAAAACTCAAAATATACAGCCACCTATTGGTAAACGGAAGAGACCAGTTCGCTTCCGTGTACACCTGCTGCTTTCTAATGACAGCCCAATTCGCTCCCATGAATAGCCCTATTCGCTCCCCGGAAAATTAAGGGGCTTATTAACTTGGAGATTTGCCCACAATGTTTTTTGTACAAAAGTATAAATTTAGGTTATTTGCAGATTTAAGATTTGTGTGTACTTAGCACAAAAATACTTGTATAATGTAAAAAAAATGTGTGTAAAAAAACCTCCAGCAGCACCAGTTAACTTCACATAAGACTAAAACCTAGTCTTCTGTTTAGCCCCGTTGCGGACTGGAGCCAATTGGGCTATGACCTTTTTCGAAGCTGTTTAGACCAGGTAGACACGGGAACGAACTGCACCCTGCCCTTGGTAAACGTAAACTCTTTTTCGCATTTCATATGGTAATGTACTACGTGTATGCATGCAAAATCGTTTAATAATGTGGTACTTTGTACCATAGCAACCATTACGGCAGAGCACCGACAATTTGTTTTACGTTTGGCAATACTGAAATGTATTGTTGGTGACACCGTAAGTCGATGTCAAATTCAGGGTTAGCAGGTTAGGTTTTGGGTTAGTTTTGACACAGACTGACGTACAATCTAACCTATTAACCTCGAAAATGACATAGACTTACAGTGCCACCAACAATACACTTCAGTACTGCCAAATGTAGAACGTCAACTGTAGCTGCTTATTGTGCTTTAGTACATAAAAACGAGTTCTGCTCTGTTTGGTTATGTTTTGACAGCCAATCTTATAAAGACTACTAATCTGAGGTTAACTATAATTGGTGCATCAAAACTTGTGAAAACTAATGAATTAAATGTCATTATCATTAACGTTTTGCTGATTTTGTTTATTTTAATGTCACTTTTATATAAAAATCTAATATTTCACATTTCTACATGAAATGCAATAAAATAGTATAGGAAACGAGTTAGAAAAGTGGATTTACTGAACTCGTATGGCTATTTAACTACTCGCTATTGTTCAGTAAAACGTCAATTTCAATTGTAATATGCTATTGTCTGTGTAGGTACGGATCTTTTAGTTTGAGATTACCGAGGTGACCCGATTATGACGTTCCAAGAATCAGGTGTTCGGTTAAGTATTATCCTTCTATTTTAGCTCGTTGACTTTAGTTACCCGGCAAGCACAATCTCACCCGTTAAAAGTCAAAGGACAGCTGGCCATACAGATGGTGGATGGCGATCAGTGTTGCCAGACGTACGATAATTATCGTTTTTGTACGATAATTTTACCAGTCGTATGATGTACAATAGCACATGTACGATAATGGCAAAATGTACGATAATTTAGCTATTATTGAAAATTCTCGCAAATTTGGCAGATAAGTACTAATATTGACCGTATCTTCAATATGACAGTTACGTGCAGATATTTTTACTGAACCGGTATTAACCACAAGGTGCTGGAATTTAATTCGGTGCTGCGATTATTTATGATAACAAGCTGATCACATACATCACCACTTTCCACATGCCTACTTTCGACTTGCATGTTTTACAAAAAATGCATCCCGTAGGCATTCTCGATTCGCGGTTTAATTATTAGTACTTATCGTCGATTTACAATCTTCTTCTATCACACAGACCACGTAAAATCGGATTTATTTCAGAATTATTTCTTTCTTGTAGTTATATTTTGCTGTGTACCATCCAAAATATTATAATAGGATAAAATGTACGATAATTTTTACTACTGTCGTACGATAATAATGTTTATTAGATCTGGCAACACTGATGGCCATTACATTTTGTATTGATATATTATCTAGCAGTTTTTTATTTAAATTTTGCTGATTGGTTTTGCTCCTTTCCTGGTATTGCTTTTTCACGAATAAGATTTAGTTGTTCATGTTGTTCCTGTTGTTAAAACTTATTGGCAATAGTTTTGTGCTGTTATACAATGGATTAGCAGATTTAATTTTAATTTTAAGGCTGGCGTTTGGCTTATGTTGAAATAATAGATAGGAACTGATTGATACATAGGAATCACGTATTATCGATTCACACGCGTTGTATGAAGTTAAACAAGACTTCATTTCAAAGACGAATGTTGGCTGATAGGATAAGCAATTTTATAAATGGTAACAGATTCGCTTGCGCTGTAAAATTGTATTTAAAATATCGACGCTTTTGTAGGCATTTTTCATTTGTATTTTTGTCATCTAACAGTAAAATGTACTTGTGAAAAATAGAAAACAGAAACTGTAAAATAGCATACAGGAATATACGATTTTTGATCTTTCATTTAAGACCTCATTGAACTATTTCTGACGTTTAGTTTTTGATAATACGTAATTCCTAAAAAATTTTAAGCAGTTGTCATTTAGGGCAAATATTTCATTGGAATCGTCGGAAATTCGTGCCGGTTTTGTAAACACCTAATAAAATTTCCACAAAATAGCGCACATATAGTTCAGCAATTGTAAGACAGATGTCGCTTCAAAATCAAGGTTGTGACGTTGCCGAATACCGGGAAATTTCTACTTGCAGTATAGTGGCTAATCCGACATTTACAATACGGTAAATAACGAATTCAGATGATAGTGGATGGTTATTATTAGAGTGTAGATTTCTAACTATTTTACTATACGTAATAATTAATAGCTGAACAGAAACGCTTAGAATGAAATACGAATTATAGATACAAAATATGGAAAGATACTCGTAACCCCCAAGAGATTTTTGAAATTATTTCTCCCTCAAACTCGTAGTAACCATGCAACTATAGGCAACGTCTTAGCAACCATACAATGAGGCAATCCTTGATGTTACTTATATATTCTAATTTTAAATGTCATTATGACATTTTGAAATTTCATACTATTTTTACTAATATAAATTAGTAATTTGGAGATGAAATCAGCTATGTTGGTATTGTATTAGCTTAGCTACTTGAAATTTCTACATGAAAAATAAGTTTCAGTCAGAACTCTGTATTGTCAAAAACACATTAAAATTTTATTTAAAAGTTAATTATAACGTTTCGCTGGTTATACCAGCTTCATTAGATAAAATAAATTTAAAATACAAGCTTTTTGCAGTAGTTAATCTGAAAGTTTAAATAAGCAAGCAATTAGAGAATAAGTGAGAGAATAAAACCTCACATTTAATACATACCAAGAAAAAACATATCGTATCTTAATAATTAGGATTCATTACATCTTCTTGTTTAAAATTGAAATATAATTTTTCTTTTTCTTTCAAAACTTTAACTTTTGTATTGAAAAACAGGGTAGGCATGTGATTATTTTATGTTTTTTTTCATATGTTTTCTTAAAATTATTTTGCTAAAAGACAGATATTAATAGTTAATAGAGAACAGTTTTTGTTAAACGAATAGTAATCACCTTTGTAGTTTTTGTCGTTTTCTTTTAAAGTGTATTCTTTTTTATTCTTCTTTATATTTCTTGATTAGTCATTAGTAGCAATTTTTTTTAGAATAAAAATAATCTTCATATTAAACATCCATAATTAATGTTGTATTTTCAATAATTTTTGTTTTCCTTTAACAGTTTAGGTTTATGTTTGTTTCGTATTTTGTTTATTGAAATTTGGCTGGAAATTAATTAATGTTAATATTATTAAGAAAGTGTTAGTTTATTGATTAAATCCTTATCTTTAATTTTTAGGAGTATTTGGATTAAGGTAAAATGACTAATAACTAATCAAGAAATATAAAGAAGAATAAAAAAGAATACACTTTAAAAGAAAACGACAAAAACTACAAAGATGATTACTATTCTTTTAACAAAAACTGTTCTCTATTAACTATTAATATCTGTCTTTTAGCAAAATAATTTTTAAGAAAACATACGAAAAAAACAGAAAATAATCACAACCCTATCCTGTATTTCAATACTTATTGGCAAAAGTTGGAGTTTTGAAGGAAAAAGAAAAAATATATTTCAATTTTAAACAAGAAGATGTAATGAATCCTAATCATTAAGATACGATATGTTTTTCTTGGTATGTATTAAATGTGAGGTTTTATTCTTTCACTTATTCTCTAATTGCTTGCTTGTTTAAACTTTAAGATTAACTACTGCAAAAGGCTTGTATTTTAAATTTATTTTATCTGATGAAGCTGGTATAACCAGCGAAACGTTATGATAACGTTTTAAATAAAATTTTAATGTGTTTTTGACAATACAGAGTTCTGGTTGAAACTTATTTTTCATGTAGAAATTTCAAGTAGCTAAGCTAATACAATGCCAACATAGCTGATTTCATCTCCAAATTACTAATTTATATACAAAAACAGCTGTAACCCCAAAATTTTATTTTTACTAATATTGCTAGTAAATAAAATATTGTATGCACAATGGGAGATATTCATGTTCTTTACCTTCGGTTGACTTACAGACCTCAGACTAGAAGCCCTCGGTCTGTAACACATGTCAACCCAAGGGAAAAACATATTCGTATCTCTGTTAATGCATAAGTATCTATTATTTTTAGATTGAAAAAGAATGTTTTTCGGCAACCGTTTTTGAAGTGATTACTACCAAAACTGTCATTGAAGACGTTTCTGTTACTGACACAAAAAGTGTATTTTGCAATGCAACACTTTTAGTTCCTAAAATTAATAGTATATTGTTTTATTAGAATTAAAAGTGTCACTTTGTTTGACGAGCAATTATGTTTGCATTTGCAAGACAAAGCGTACCGTAGCCGAGCAAATGCAAAAGTTGCAAGTCAAACAGGGTCACTATTAATCCAAATAATACATACTATTTTTTCTGCAACCTAAAAAGTACAAAATATTCAAAATTTTAAATGATTGATTACTTTTGACGTTTCTCAATTAAAAATCATTATGATAACTACATTCACAGACGACCAAATGGAAGTTGCTTTTAGTTCCATGGAAGTAAAAGTACTTCCTAGGAACTAAAAGTGTAACATAGCAACATACACGTTTTGTGTCAGTAAGAGAAACGTCAACTTCAATGACAGATTTTGGTATTAAAAGTAATTACTTTTGATTGCGGAAAATACTATTTTATTTAACAAGCATATAATGTAGGCTATATTACGCGAAGATGAAATCATCCAAGTGTAATACAGCGATTATATGCAAGTCAAGTGCCATAATTTATCTACAACTACATAGTTTTTGATAATAACTAGGTACCTAATTAATCAACTTGATAATATATTTCTAATTTATCAATCGATATTTACCTTCAAAACCTTTCTGCCATTTAACAGCACACTGGAATCACTTTGCAACACCTTACAAGAAAAGAGATACAGTTACCAAATTTTACTGCGATATATTGGTAAATTTTATACGTTTACAACTCAATTTATACTTCCTATAATGCTGCCTAAACAGATATAAAAAACTTTAAATATTGACAAAGAAAAAAGTATTTTTTATTACACTACTTTATTTTCAATACAAGATTAATAGCAGATACACTTTGATTGAGGTCACCGCCCTGGGCCGAAGTGGTTTAAAATTTCGTCTCGATGTCTTGCTTTCGGTCGTACTCGTCGTCTCTACTGAACGAAGATAGTAATTAATAATAAGTACAAAAAATTGCTAAAAATTTTAACATAAGTTATTACTTCTAAAGAAAAAAATGCTCAATGTATTTATGGTAGTTTCGGATGATATTGTTTGTATTCGCAGAGTAGCACAATTCAAAGGCTTCTAAATATTGCAGCATAATTCTAATTTGCAGTAATACTCGTTTCTTGTTGTTCTGATCCCGGTCATGGAAAAAATTGTATATAAGCAGGAGAGAACGCCATTTTTTCTTCTATGTATTTGTAGTCCTCGCGTTTCGCACTTGCGCCTCAAACTCACACTTTGGAAAAACGTATGCCTTTCTCTTCCGTGTTGGAAAGTACTATTCATTCATATTACCATCGATATTTTTCAGTTATTTTATCACCCCGCCCTCCTCAATTTTTTTCGTCGGGGATTGGCACAATGTTGGCAACCCTATGCAGAAAAACCATTTTTGCCTATGATGAATGTAGATTTCGTGAAGTTATTAGAATTTTGAATTAAACTACAAAAATATAAACAAGAAAGCTTAATAAACTTTTTTTATACAAGGTACAGTTACTGAATAAATTGAAATTAAAAATGAAAAAACTTCATTTTTAACCTGACTTGTTCAGCTGCTGTACGTATTAATCTTCCTTACTTTTGGTTGTTTAGTTACAAAATCGTATTTTTTTTAAAGAAATAAAATATTTTATAAGATTACATTTAATAAAAATTACTATTTGTTTCTAACTTTGATACGGCTCTGTCGCTAGACTCGCACCTCTAAAAAGCATTATTTTATAGATGTTTTATAAGAATTGTCTAAATAGCATAAAAATGTATTAAAACTAGATTGAATTGTTTATAAAAAAAAGTACACATGTATTTACCAAACATAAACTGAATTGTTAATAAAACAGTACAAATTTACAAAAAATAAACCGAATTGTTAATAAAAAACTGCATACATATTTACCAAAGATTTTTTATTAACAGAGTAGTTTATTTTTTGTAAATACATTTCTACTTTTTTATAAACAATTTAATATATTTTTTTAAATACATATGCACTTTTGTATTAACAATTTAGTTTATTTTTGATAAGTACATGTTGACTTTTTATAAACAATTTAATTTCTTTTTTGTAGTTCTTTTTATATTCAATTAACTTAAAAATACAGTATATTTCATTTCTTCTCTACACACCCCTGCATCTTTCTTACCCATTTTCTGACAAATTAAATTTTATTTTAATTATACTCGGGGTTATTATTGCAATTTTTAAATAATTTTACTGCACGCCAGTAGTCTACTGCCATCAAAAATAAATGGAGGAAATTGAAAAATTGTAGTAGGCTTAGTTTTATTAAAGAAATTATTAATGAAGTTACTCAGAATCAGAAAAACAGTAGAATTTCAATTGCAATTGGAACAGTTTTATTGGTAATAATTGATTTGTAATATAATGTAAATGAATTAAAATTGATTTGTCTTGTTAATTTGCATTTATCTAGTTTTCGCAATTTCTTTTTCAAAATGAGCTGCTTCTAAACGGTAGTACCTAGGTATAATCGACCCACAGCGTGGTTTTAAAAATAACATCACTCAAACTCAAATTTCATTTTCACACTAATACAGATTAACCTAATCCTCAATTTGATTAAATTCATCAAGTTGGGCCTATCAGACAGAATTCTTCACCGTATTTTACTGGATTTAAAATTTCATCCTTACAAAGTTCAAGTCGTGCACCAATTACTAGGTACCACGAGATTTAGAAGTTCGGGTTACGTTTTGTGAACAATTCCTTCAACTACTGAATAATAATAACCAAATTAATTTGGAGCAAGTGCTAATATTTTTAATAAATAAATTATATTGTAACTAAAATTGGCAAGTTTTTACTTTACATTTTTGAAAAAAAAATTGTCAACTTTGAAACAGTTATTAACAATTAAAATAGGATCGGTCATTCTGCCGGACCCTGTACTACTTACTCTTCGTATTCTTGCACAGACCGCCATGTAAAGTCATACTCATTTTCTTCAATGATTTCTGCAGTAATATCGGATGTTTCTTGTTTACTTGAAACTGGAGATTCGCTACGACTACAATCTTCAACAATTTCCTTTAAAATACCCCTACAAAATTGGCCTGTTTCTGTGAAAAAAAACATTAGAAGGTTGCACCATTTCATTATTGAATGAAAACATACGTGTCAGCAAAGGTATTTTCTCAATGATGCTGTTAAAAAGAATTTCCACGTCTTTTCTTATACGGTTTTCAAAGTTAAGTCGGCACTATTGCTAACTTCGTTATTATTGGAGCTACAAAGTCAGTTAAATAGGCAAACTAGTAGTATTTTTTTCGCCAATTACGATGGTGAAAACGGAATAAAAATCGAACAACGCGTTCGCGAGTTATATCAAAAAGTTAATTTTTTTCAAATGGGACACTCAGTATACAATATTCACAATCGATAATAAATTGAATTCTGAACAAAAAGTGTCTTATGTCCTTTTATCCTAATGTCAAAAATGACAAAGGTATTGATGATTTTTCAAATTCGTCAAGGTGGCTGTGTTAGTAGCAATTTTGCCTTATCATAAAATAGAAATTAAAAAGAATATCCATGAAGTGAAACAATATCGTTTATTTCAAATTATTCTATGAACTTCTAAAAACAAAACTCAAATTAGATGCTCAAAAACATCACAACAATACATGAGATTGGAGTTACAAATATTACCCGATAACTTTTTATGTCTTGTAATTTTTATAATCTATTTGCACCTGTTGTCTGGGCATGATGTTACAAAACCCAAACACCTGACATCTGTTCAGCAGAGAACACCACCTTAGTTAGTCGTATACTTACCTAAAGTAGAAATGTTTATAACTAGTTTCACTACAAATTTCCAGGTGGTAGCACTCTGCAACACAATAAAGCGAGAAGGAAGATTGGAGCATTTTCTTCGTTCCAATCCCCAACCTTAAGCTTTGTTAGGTATATACTCGGGTTGTTTCCTCTGCCCAAAATTAATTAAGCTACAGTATTTGCAGAGTACTAGAGCGTGGTCTGTACCGACGTTTGCTGATGCTAATATTCTGACGTCCAGTATATAACGAGGATGTACGTATTAGTGACTCTTCAACACTATAACATATAAGCCAATCATATTGCAGACATTTACTTTCTTCAACCAATAACAGCAGTATATCAGTGACTATTCCCCTCAGATAATATAAACCAATCCCATCAATCAATTTTCAAAATTTGAACCAATCAGAGTCGAATACAGCGAATATTTTGCACTAGTGCAATACCCGGGTATTTGCACAAGTGCAATATCGAGTATTTGCGGAAAGAAAAGCAAACCAGCTAGGTACACAAGAAATTTCAGAAAGAAAACTGAAAACTCTTTAAAAATGAATAGTGTGGTATACAAAGGATGATGTTTCTTCGAGGATTAGTCTTGCAATATTCCCCGCGTGCATTCTGTATAATTTGAGTATTTCTCTCGAACGCTTCGCGTTCTCGAGAAATACTCGAATATACAGAATGCACTAGGGATATAACTACTGAATATTGGGCACCATACAAAATATTCACAAAACAGTTTACCTACTCAAAAACTAAACAGCCTTGTTGTTAAATAGCGCTTAGCAACGATGTTATGTCCTTAGTGATATCGCCAGGTTACGTAAAACTAAACACTAACAAACTGTGTGAACAAAGTTTGGCTTGCATTAGAAATTTTAAAATGTTGTGTTTTGGAAGTATTCCGCTGAATGTAATTGAGAATGAACTATATTAATTGTTGGATTATTTTTCAATAAAGTTAACCGTTATGTATTAATATTGTTAAATAGTCGTCCCAAATACCACTCGAAGTGGATATATGTGTTTTAAATATTTTGCAATTTCCATAGAAATTATTGCAAATTTCACTCAACAAAATCGCATTTAAATGTCACTCGCCTTCGGCTCGTGACATTTTTAATGTGATTTTGTATCGTGAAATTTAAACGCAATAATTTACATGGAAACTGCAAAATATTTGTCAAAAATATATCCACTACTTGTGGTATTACCCTTGATTATATAATCGATGACGGATTGTTGTCCTCTAGAGTTCGACCAGGTATATTAATATTGTAGTTTAGGTGAGAATATACATAATACATAATAGGAATTAGCAAAGTAATACAAAAAGAAAAAAGTCTAAAAACATTAAAGTGAGGACACATAAGGGTAGTGCGACTCAGTCAATTGGAAGAATCGGCTTCTATATCGTTAAAAAACATGCAAATAACATTCTCTGTACAAAAAGCATATCCACTAGAATAGCAAACATAGTAGCAAAACTTAACAAACAATACAATATAAAGGTTATTCTACGACGAGATATCCGTGGCTCTAAACGGCACATCCGCCCACTACAACATAATCTGCACGAATTTCAATGCCAAAATAGAACTAAAAAAGGCAAACGAAGAAACACCACTAGAAAACTTCGGAACACCAGGAAGAAACGAAAGAGGAGTGCCCCTACTCAACTTCCTACTACAAAACAACTTATACCAGATGAACAGCTTCTTTTACAAGAAACTGCACAGAAGATGGACATAGCAGAGCCCCGACGATAAAACGCAAAACGAAATTGATTATGTAATTAGCGACAAGAAAAAGATAGTAAAATACGTGACAATCCTAAATAAATTTAACACTGGCAGTGACCATCGAATAGTGAGATCGCTGGTAGAAATAGTATATAGGAAGCAAGTGTAAATAACAAAGAAATAAACTGTTTTAACATGAAATAGCATCTTAGAGCTACAAGGGGATTTATTTATAATCCCCTAATTTGGAACGGAGAAAAAGATTCTGTCACTGAAAATGCTCTCTCGGATTCCACGCTGGTAGATATACACCATCTCTCTTGTCTACGCAAAACGCAAATAATGCAGAATGTGCACGAGACATGATTAATACGCCAAACAACAGTGAATATCCGTCCTAATTTACTGATATCATATAATTGTACACATCTTAACATAGTACTGGGATTTCGCCTGTGACGGCTGTGGTCCCGGAGCTCAGTTTTCTTTGTAGAATCTCGGGAGAGTCCTGGTACCGGATCCTGGTACTAAAACCCTAGTAGAAATACAAAAATTAACTATAGACCAAAGAAACAATTCTTTATGGAAGAAAAGCACTTGTGCAGCAAACACAGTAAAGGGTTTTCTTTATCACTAATTTTTTGGAACTTTGAAAACTCAGTACGGCATACAAAACGAAAGCAGTGCAATTGCCCAAAATGTGGCCTTTTTGTAGACCCAAAATATCATTTTTAGCTGCATTTCTTGATGGATTAGTAGATGATGACGCCATTAATTGAAGTTAATATCCAAATAAGCCACTGAAAATGGTGTAATAAAATTGTTGACAAACAAATAATGATGGCAATTACAAGGTAGGCTGAATATTACTAATAAAGATAATAGTTATTTATTATAGATATATGTGTCTTATTAAGCATCTAAACCACGCACGAAAAGTTTATTTTAATTTTTCTTAGGTGTTGTTTTGCCCCTCTAGTAATATTTGCAGTTTTTAAGTTTGCATATTAAGTAAAGTTGGTTTCGGAAGAGCGGCAATGGGCTATCCGCCAAGAACCACCCTTGTCCTGGTCTTAGTGGTGGTTACACGCATTGCCACAGTTAACATCCATACCGACATAAAGTAAGTTTTAGTATTTTCTATCATTTCCAGCTTGCAGTAGCAAAGGTTCAATAAACGTCGTTCGAGAACGATCAATCAACAAGGGAGTAGGTACGGACAGACCATCGTGAAGCTTTGGGATGCAGACAAGCTGCTATCAAACAACTTTGTGGAACTGCAATTAGACCTGCATATTCCATCATCGTGTCCCTGCCACCTGAATGCCCCAGCACGTGTCTCACGTGCCAATAAGATGCAAGTACAATAAAACATTTTATCCACAACCCATAATTTGGAGTTATGCTATAAAGACGATGGTAGATAACAGTGATTAATAAATTATAAAACACTGGTGTTTTATGGAATATAAAACATGAGTGTTGCATGAGTCCTATCAAACATTAGTCTGTTCTGGATTATTGAACAGTAGTGTCTTATAAGCCCCATAGTGGCCATAATACACCTTAAATCGGTATAATTATGCAATCATAATATATGGATTGTGGATAAATATTATTTACTTATATGAATGCCAGGCTTGTTTCATCAAATTATACAGGGTGTTACAAAAGTAACGCCCATCCACTTGGGGATATATTCAGGAAGATAAAATAAACCAATAATAAAGAGTGACAACACTTCAGATTGTCTTTCCTTACAGAGTTATTTGTATAATATTCGAAATTGGTGTGATGCTGACGAAAATCCGCATTTAATTCGGCAAAGATCCTTTCGAAGTTAATATTTGGACTGAATTGCTAAACAACACAGCTATTGGTCCGCACATTTTACCAAATCGTGGAACATCAGCATCATACTATGAATATTTAGATGAAACCTTATTAGATGACATTCCTATTATTAATAGACAGCGTTGTTGGTATCAACATGATGATGCTCTAGCACATTATGGTCTAAAAGTCAGGAATTGGTTAAATACAAACTTCCCTGGCCGATGGATTGGAAGAGGTGGACCAATAACTTGGCCACCCAGATCGCCTGACTTTAATCCGTTAGATTTCTTTTTCTGGGGATATCTCATAGAAAAAGTTTATCTACAACCAGTTGTTGAACAGGCAGATGTGATTGACCGTATTCGTGCAGCTGTAGCTTTAATAAAAGACGAAATGTTAGAGAGAGTAAGTGCTTCCTGTTAAACCGCCCTAGAAAATGCATTGAAGTGGAAGGTGGCTTATTTGAACATCTAATGTAACATTTAATGTATTTATTATCAATGAAACTTGATTTTGTGAAACATACATTTTTAATATTTTGTTGCTCAATAACTCTGTAAGGAAGCACAATCTAAAGTTTTGTCACTCTTTATTATCGGTTTATTTTATCTTCCTGAATATATCCCCAAGTGGACGGACGTTACTTTTGTAACACCCTGCATACACGGATGAATATCCCTGAGACAGCTAAGTTCTCAAACTTATCACTTTTCAATAGTAATATAACAAGGGCGAGACATACTGACCGATAATTTTGCACACGCCAAGGGTCGAGTGCTGGTTGCAATGAAAACTGCTCCGAGGGCTTGCCCGAGGGCAGTTTTCTAAGGGCAACCAGCACGATGACTCTTGGCACGGGGAAAATTATATGTGTGTCGCCCGCATTTATATTTTGAAGATTATTACACAAAACCCATATACGAATTATGATTTCAAATTGATCTAATAATGCAAAAAAACTCAAATGCATGGTTTTCATTGGTTGATGTCAGTCATGTGATAGTTGTGTGTAATAATCACAGATATTGATCACCTTAAAGTTAAGAGGTCAGGAATGGCAGAAGATATATATTCAAAAATGTTACGCTTTACCATCAGATAGATATTTGTGTTAATAACTGTTTTAGTTTTGTATGTTTTTAATTTTATCTGTACCTATTTGTTTTATATTTACTTTGTAAAAGATGCTTTATGATCTGTATTTACCTAATTTAAAAAATAATTTTTACATTTTAAATTACTCTAAAACTATGTTTTACTAATTTTCAGGATTGTTAAACGCAACTTAATTTATAATGTAAAATATTTTAAACTGTTGAAAAAATATTCATTCTAAAACGACTGGTACAAACTTGTGATCTGTTGTAACCTGCCTGCTATTTGAGTTGCCCACATGCAGAATTCGATGGTGAAGTATATCAATTTTTCTGAAATTTTAGTTCCATTATTTCTGAAATAATCTGCATTTTAGAAAACTGTCACGTGGCATTGAACAAGTGGTTTTTATTTGTGTATTAACTTGGAGATTTTTTCGATATCCATATTTTTGTAAATACTATTAGAAAATTTTAAGATAAAATAGAGTTCTCTGAATGATGTCATTTTTGACAGTGGTCTATTATGAGATGTTGAATCGGACTTTTTCCACTGTCTATTATGAGATGTACGTTTTTATGAGTTTTTTTTTTTATTAAAAAAAATGTGTTGTCAGTAGACAGACAAAACATAAATGATTAAAGAAATAAATTACCTCCCACCCTACTTTAAAATTGGCTCTCAAACAATAAATCTAAATATGAATAAATGGAGAGATAACCTAAACAAAATATTATACCGGGTGGCCATAAATATCTGATATCACATTACCTTTGGAATCAACACCGCTTTATTAAAGTGATGAATCCAACTAAACTAAATGTCATTAATGTCATCACAACTAAAATTCCTATCTGTCAAAAATTATTACAGATTGCAATAAGTAATGGAGTTAAAACAGGATATTTTTATAATCGAGTCGTAGGCTAAACAGCAGAATCTGAGGTACGTTCCCCTCCTCTTATTGCATTTTCTTATATTATATAGGTACCAATACTTATCGTAATTGAAATATAATGCTAACCAACATTTATAAGTAGCTAATTCCATGGCTACCGGGATCTCAGATATTTATGGCCACCCGGTATAACTATTATATGCTACTAATATGATATCCCATTATGAATGACGTATTCATCAATACCTATAAAGAAGAATGCTGCAGAATTTAATACTCAAAAACGGTCATCAAAATAGTGATTAAAACTTAATTGTGCCTTTGCCTACATCATACTAATTTACAGTTAAAGGAATCGAATTCTGATAGGAATTAAATAAATGTGCTTTTACTTGACAATGTCCAGTATAATATTGAAAACAGTATACCTGGTTACCAATTTCAAAACAAAACATAACAAGTTATAATTTATGATATTTAATGTGTCATATGATAAATAAATATATAGATAACAAAACCTGTAATAAGTTCTTATAAGATTATTTAGAAATTAGCTCTATGAAGCATAGACGCGACTTGATAAAGGCCTGGAGATTCAAGCCTCACATAAAATAATTCAGCCCTACATGAAATGGTTCACCCCTAATCAAATCATTATCCATGTGGGGCACAATGAGACGTTTTCATTTAAAACAAAAAAAAATGCAATATAATGTAGACCATGTTAGAAGAAATTTATATCTATTTGACAATTACTAGATATCATAACTAAATTGAAATAATATTCAAATCGTATAAAAACCTAGCACATTTCAAGAAAAAAATGTGATAACAGTAAGACTTAAAAATTTACAGATCTCTTATTTAAACTTTCCAGCTGAATTCTGTTGTCCAAGTTAGGGGACAGAAACCCACATGGAATTTATAAGTCTGTAGCTCTGGTATGAAGTTACTTCCACCATGCCGATTTCAATAATTGTTCTTTTAAATAAAAACTGTCACCATGTAGATTTGTATAAAAGTTCTAAATTGCAAATAAATAATTTTTACAGAAAAACTAACATTTTGCAGCAAGCAGGTTGTGCAGCAGGCAACGCTGTAGCAGTGGAACAAATAAATTCTCAAAATCAACCAGCGGTGTTCTGATGATTTTTGCAATGCACCACTGTATCTGTAAATGGTTATTTAAAATCAACGGCCTCCTGAATTATGAGACCAACGTTGAAGTACCATTACGATTATCCAAAGATGCACGCAATTTTTTTAACTTTGCCTTTTAATCATAGACATCTCAAACTTTTTTAAATGTCACTGTCATCACTTTATTTTTAAATGATTTGAAAAAATGGAACGCCACTGACAATAGCCAGTTATAATGTATGGAAAAAATTAAGAAATTGCCTTAGTAACGAAAAACCGTGCACTTTAAATGATCGCAATTGTACATGTAAAATGGCAGTGAGGTTTTAATAAAATCAGTATTGTCCAGATGCAATAAGGTGTTTTTTGACTTATTCTTATTATGTCAATTTTTGCTTATGAACACGCTGGTTTGCTGCTTTTTCTGTTACTGCAAGTACACATGTTCTGTTGAAAAGTCTTACGACGTTGTCCTATGCCGATTTTCCATCCACCCAGTTCCTTTCGTTTAGGTTGCATTCACTCATTGCTTTTGTAATTCCTTCTTTCCAAGTTCTCTTTGACCCTTCCCTAGCTCTTCTACTTTGTTGTACCCATTGCATTTCGTCTTCCAATTGGCCTAAGTTGGATGTGGCCATACCATACTACAAGTATTCTGCCCTAATTATAACAATAATTTTCCTTGGCATGCATAAGTGATCTCCTAACTGGGAGCTAGGAGCTAGGAGTAATATAACAGCACTTGCCAATACTCCAATAATGTGAGGAAAATATGTATCATAGGTCTTATACAACAGTTGATATCATTCCTGATGGCAATTCTATATTTTGCCCTATTTCTTTCCATGTTTATGAGAGTGACGATAACCATCAGCACATGCGTTTACAAATCGTTAATAAAATTGTAAATAACTGGGAGTCATATCCACGTAAATCACGCCAATCAACAATTCAAAAATGCATTAAAAACTGCTCCCTATGGCCAGAGCTGGGAGTAACTAGTAACTAAATTACTTGAAAGTATCTAAGTTACTTAAATGTAACTTAGTTACTGTAACTTAGTTCCTTTTTTAAATAACTTAAAAGTATCTTGTACCTAGTTACATTTACGAAGTAACTTGTAACTGTTACTTTAGAAATGTAACTTAAGTTACAAATCATAACTTTAGTTACAAAATGTAACTTTAGTTACAAAAAGTAACTTAAATTACAAATAAGTATCTTAGATACTGAGTCCTGATCACCAGTTACGCGTTCATCGGTTACGGTTAAGCTCAACTCTCCCTCCCCAGACTGGCTCGTCGCGGCGATCGCATGAAAGAAACTCATTTAATGTACTAGATAAATCTGGTAAATTCCAAAAGAAATAGTTATTCGGTCAATTTGGTGTTTTTGAGAATAAAATATTTTGTTTATGTGTGACATAATTCATTATTAAAGTTTCCGTTTGTTTTTGTAATATGTATTTTTATTTCTATTATTTTTATTTCTATTATTATAATTTACTTATAAACTTGATTTACTAATGTTTCGCCAGATCCAGGCTCCAGATATAGGATATATAGGGATAATTAACAATATAGAATATGATATGTTTTATTGTTTTGACTTGTGTCTATTATAGCTATTTAGCTAGAGTTTGGTGTTTTATGTTATTATATCGATCCTTATTTGCTTTTTTATTTTAGCATATTTTGGCGATGCACGAAAATCCTGATTTTTTATTATTTTGAATCCTTTTAGTTTAATTTAAATAAGAAGTAACTTAGAAACTGTAAGTTACTTTTTAAAAGTAACTAAATTACTTTAGCGAACTTAGATACGTTTTTAAGAAAAGTAACTTTTTCCAAGTAACTTAGATACTTTTTAAAAAGTAACTTGTAACTAGTTACATTTTAAAAGTAACTATCTCAGCTCTGCCTATGGCACTATTTTAAGATGTTAAAACTGTTGTGAAACATGCATGCTAAAAAGTGAAATTCCGTTCTCTATAATTTCTCTCGCCAAATTGAAAATGGAGAATATCCCATACCATACTACAGGTGAAGAGAATGCAATTAAAATACCCATTCCCCAGCTAATTGCCAAAGATGAAATCATTACAAAAATATTTGATAATGGTTTATCAACTCTTGAAAACATACTTAGTTATCTCAAAAATTATCAATTTTATGCAAACAAAATTAACCTTCCGTAGAAATCGACAACAAAATTAAATATTTCTTGCCTGGATATGAAAACAATATAGTGGTAATATTTCAAAGATGAATTCCAGAACTTATTTAGAGTCGAAAAATCCATATAAACATATGTCCTAAATGTTACCGTTAACAAGTTATTGATTATTTCATAATTTATGTCGGCTAAAATTTTAGAGCAATGGATACTGATCTAGTTGCCATGATTGCGTCTTTTTGCTTCCTTTTACAATAAAGGAAGTGTTGGATTCACCCCCAAAATTTCGAAATTGAGTTTTCAACAGATCTTCACGTTTTAGAGTCCCCTGAACCCAAAAAACATATTTTTTTTCATTGGTCTGTCTGTGTGTGTGTCTGTGAACAGAATATCTCAAAAACGAAAACAGGTATGGCGTTGAAACTTCATATATAAGTTTTGTGTACTATGTAGATGTGACAGCAAGCTTTTGAGGAAAATCGTATAACTGGAAGTAGGTGTTTACTCTTGTGATTTTTCAGTTTTTTTTCGATTTTTTCAAAAACCCCTCTAACGATTTTTTTCAAACTTCAAACTTTTATTACATTTTGAATGTGTATTAATCTGAGATAAGTAATTTTCCAGTTGATACTTCTAAAATGGGTTTCTTTTGTTTTTTTCAATTTTTGTTATTAACTCCTATTTTAAATAGAACACCCATTTATATTATTACATTTTTTAATTCAGCTTAAAATTCTAGAGAAAATTTGTCTCTTCAACTAACGCTCTATTTTGTACCGTTTTTGTAAAATTTGTAATTTTTGAAAATTTTTGACAAATGCTTAAAAATTCAAAATCAAATTTTTGGCTAACATATAAGATCACTGTAAAAGGAAGTTGTGTGCGTGTATCACACCAGATTTTTTTTAACATTTGAACATCGTTTTGTAACACATTATTGTTTGTCAACTGTCAGCTTATTAAATTACTGTGACTATTGCATACATCTGTCAAACAACCTCATTTGACCAATGATCGAACTCGCTTTTTTAACTTTCAACCAATCAAAAACGACTTGCGTCAATAATTATTGTTTATACATTATGTCCCCGGATTGGGTTACAAAGAGTGAAAAAAAAAGTTTATTTTTGACTTCTGAAAAAAAATCACTCTTTATAAAAAACCCTGGCTTATTCTCAAATTAAAAATGCACTTGCCAAAATTTAAATATCCCCTTTCGTATACGGGGGAGGTTAAAAAATAAGAAAATGGCCTCAAGAATAAAGCACCCTTACTTTTCAAAATATACAATAATGTTATTTGAAAAAGTTGCTTAGAATTAAAAGTAGGGGTCAAATGAGCCCACTAGATGCAAAACTCGGTATTTGCACAAAATACAAAAAATTAGATATTGGTATCAATGGATTCGTTGTTTTAAGGTGCATAGATAGCATAGTGAAATATTAAAAATGTATAACTCGGTATTTTACATTGTATAGACATGTAAAAATCGATGTCAGATGCAAAACTCAGTGACAAATGTCAGCATGTTAAATGCAAAACTCCGTGTTTTTATTTTGACCAATCACTACTCAAAATTCACGTCACATGACCACTATCCACTTCTTAATACGACAAGCGTTTATTGATACTTTGTTGAAGAACCATTACTCAATTTACTGGAGAAGGGACCCAAAATTAGAATTCTACAAAATTATTGATTGTACTAAAGAAGCTACAGACGAAGAAATCCAGAAAGAAGATACTGAAACTGTCAACAAAAATTTCAGTGAAAATGAAGAGCTGCAACTTTAAACAGTGAAACTCAAATTATTTGTGTACATACTTTTATTGTTTATGTTACTTTTTATTTTGTTTGTTTGTAACGGACAAGGTCTAAGCATGCGGAGTACCACGTACCTTAGACACCGACTGCTTTGGTCATATGGTCAAAGTCCTAATTAGAATTTTGCCGAGACTAAGGAGTTCCAATCCTAGCAAGGGATCTTTTATATGTCACACATCGTAATAACATGGGACTGACGTCTTTACATCACTTCCGAATGATGGCATTCTGTAGAGGTTTTCATCCGCATTTTTTTATTTTGTTTTAACTTTGAACGTAAAAAATAAAAATAGTTCTAAAAAAATATTACTTGGTACTGTGTTAATTAAACAATCTGTACATAGTCAATTATGAATTGGTAAATGTAAAACTTTAATTGACTTTCAAAATTTGGTCGTTAGTCAGATACAAAACTAAGTGAAACTCTAAGTTAGATGCAAAACTATGTAAGTTCATTTTTAAAACACAGTTTACGTTAAAACTAGGAAATTTTCAAGCAAAATAAGATAATACGATCTCCATTAGTGGTAATGCGATCTATTGGGCCACTTTTGCAGGTCGAGTAGTGTAACAAACACGAAGCAACAGTTTTTTGCCTCTAGCACAAATTCACTTGCCAACGTTAACTGTTTCAACTTTCACACACTAACGGCCGGTATTATGAAGGCCACTAATCTGACATTAACTTTAATTCACTGTTAAAATAAAGTAAAGCGCATAAAAATGTATTTACTAATGAATAATATGTCATAAGCGCCAATGTTTTGGTGAGCTTTTGTTTATTTTAACAGCGATTTAAAGTCAGGTTAGTGACCTTCATAAGACCGGCCGTAAGTAAATAAAGCAGACGTATGCGGTTTATGACATGAATACCTTTCTTCTTTCTTCTGTTTATCCTTGTACCCTATCTGGGTGTCGGATATGAGGTTCAGTCCTTCCATTCCTTCCTGCTCCTTGCCATTTTTTTCATCTCTGCCATTGTTTTGCCTCTCTTTATACCGATTTCTTCGATTCTTTGTGTCCAGCGCTTTCTGGGTCTGCCCTTCTTCCTTTTTCTTTCTCCTGGTGCTTCTATGATCTTTTTTAGTAGCGATTTTTCTTCTTTTCTTATTATATGACCATACCATCTTAGTTGTTTCCTTTCTATGAAGTCCATTATTCCTTCTTGTCTTAAAGTTTGTCTTATTCTTTCATTTGTCTCTCTGTCCTATTTTGTAACTCCCTCAATTCTTCTCAGGAACTGCATTTCTGCTGCATTGATCTTGCTTTCGTGCTTTTTGTTTATGGTCCATGTCTCGCTGCCGCAAGTTAGTTTTGGTCTTGTTATACTATTGTATACTTTCAGTTTCACTTGCTTGTCTACTTCTTGTTTCTGTAGTATTGGTTTCTTTATAGCATAATATACGTTCCTTGTTTTCTTTATTCTTTGTGCAATGTCGACTTCTATTCTTCCATCATCTGTTATTACTGAGCCGAGATATCCCATTGCTGTAACTACTTCTATTGTTATCCCATTTATTTCTATAGTTCTTATTATCTCAGTGTTATTGTTATTTATAATCATCATTTTTGTTTTGTTAGTATTCACCTCCATTCCCATTTTCTCCATTTCCTCGTTCCAAATTTTAACCAGTCCCTTCATTTTATTGTGAGTATCTGCTATTAGTATTATGTCATCTGCGTAGATTAAACTATCTACTTTGATTGACCTTAGTTGGTGACATTACAGTTATGAATAGAAGTGGGCTAGACCATCTCCCTGTTTTAATCCTTTTGTCATGTGAAACGTGTCGGATACTTGTCCGTTCATCTGTACTCTTCCTTTGACTATCTGGTAGATGTTCTTAATGTTTCTTAAGAGTTTTCTGGATGTCTGTAATTCTATCAGGTACTTCCATATGTTACTTTTTTTTATATTAACGAAGGCGGCTTTCAGGTCTATAAATGTGACGAACATTTGACTTCCTCTTTCTATTGCTCTTTCCATTATATTTCTTATTATATGTATGTTGTCCATTGTTTGTTTACCTTGTCTGTATGTTGCTTGTTCCTCGGCCAGTTTGTGTCCTATGCAGTGTGTAAGTTTCTTTTGTAGGATCTTCGTGTACATTTTGAAAACTGTAGAAGATAGGCAGATTGCTCTATAATTATCACAATTCCCCGTTTCTCCTTTTTTATAGATAGGTATGATTGTATTATTTTCCCAGTCCTTTGGAATTTGCTCTCCTTCCCATGCTTTTCTGAATATTTCGTGTAACCATATCTTTCCTTTCGGCCCCATGAATTTTATCATTTCTGCCTCGATACCATCTGGTCCACCTGCCTTGCCCAGTTTAATTTTAATTTAAGTGAAGCAATTGCCTCATCCACCTCTGACATTTCTATTTCTAATTCGTTTTCCTGTGGTTCTTCACCTATTTCGTCGTATTCGTCTTGCTCTTCTTGTTGATTTCTGCCCTCTTCGAATTTTTCTTCATAGTATTCCTTCCATACGTGTAGGATTTCAGATATTTCCGTTTTTAATTTGTTTTTTTATTTCTTATTCCTTTTACTTCTCTTCCTTTATTTCCTCTTAACTTTTTTACTATACCCCAAAAGTGCTTATTATTTTTTGTATACACTTCCTCCATTTCCCTTCCAAAGTCTTTCCAGCATTGAATTTTTGCTTTTCTTATTTCTCTTTTGGCCTTGTTTCTTTTCCCTATATAATCTTCTCTGTCCTCTTGGTTTTTAGTTGTTATATATTTCTTCCACGCTTCCTTCTTCTCTCTGATTGCTTTTTTTACTTCTTCGTTCCACCATCTTGTTCTCTTAGTGTTTTGTTTCACTTTCTTTATTCCACATATCTTTTTAGCATTTTTTATCAGCGTATCTTTGAATATTTTCCATATTTCTTCTACTGTTCCTTCCAATCTTTTTATTTCAAATTTTTATAGTTCGTCATCTGTATTTTCCTTGTACTTTTCTGCACTTTCTATACCTTTTAATTTGTAGATTGGTATTCTCTCATATTCCTCTTTCTCCTCCACTGTAATATTTATTTCATTCATTATTGCTCTTATTAATCTGTGTTGTGTGGACAGTTCCGCTTCTCTTATTGTTTTCACTTCCTCTATTATTTGTTCTAATTCCCTCGTGTGTACGATGTAATCTATCAGACTTCTTGCCCCTCGTTTTTCCGCTACATATGTGTACTTTTCTTCTAATGGTTGATACCAAAAAGTGTTTCCCACTATTAAATCGTTTGTTATACATTTTTTTCCCATTATTATTTTGTATCGTTTCGCCGAATTTTCCCAAACTGCCTAATCCTGTGTTTATATTGCTTCCTACTCTTGCGTTCCAATCTCCTATTATTAATATTTTGTTACACTTTTTTTTCGCTCTGTCAATCATCTTCTGTAGTTGTTCGTAGAATTCTTCTCTCATGTTTACTTCTGCTCCCTCTATCGGCGCGTATATTTGTATTATATATACCTAAATAACATTATTTATCAGGAACTTGTAAACACACTTATCGAGCCTATTTCTTTGAATCTCTTATTACCAAATCGGACCTGAAATAAATTGTAAAATTATAACTTTAATAAACAAATGGACATTCGAGCTTCAAGTGGGGCTGCCCCTTATGTTACGTATGGAATTTTAGTTCAAACTTTACTGTCTTCTCGAGCGTTTCTGCCGAAAATTTTTGAAGTTGCATAGTATAAATAAATCTAGTTTATGGAACCTAACCCCGTTTTTATCATTTATGTGTTTACTTACGCATTGCGGTTTTGCGCTTCGCGGCATTCTTCTGGAACGTAACCCCCACAAACGGCGACGTCTGACTGTATACTATTTAATAGATATATTTCTAATACTGATTTTGTAATTATTTTTGATTTTTTTATTGTTACTGCTACTATTATTGCTACAGTTCTATTTGCTGTACTAAGACTCGAAGGTTCGTATAAATAAACCTAGAAAATATCCTGGATCGAATGTGTACCGGCACTTTTATATACGATACGGCCCCGAACCGATACTTTTAAATCGATTGTACCGGTACTTTTCGTGTATCGAACATCCCTACTTTCACGGCCATTGTCATTAAGTAACAAACGACTTCCAGGATTGAATCGTGTCATTATTGAGGTCGAAGAGTTTTTCATTGTAGTTTTTATTCACAACTAAATTAGTTTAGGTTAAATAGGAAGAAGACAGTATTATGTTTGTTGAAATGAATGGAATGGAACCAATTACCAATGCTTAAAAACCAGCATTAGTGAGGTCAGGATTACACATTCCCACTTCTAAAAAAATTTTTCCAATGAACATTTAAATGCAAACATTGCCTAACTACTTTTTTAAAAATATAAAGATTTTTTGCTATTAATTTATATCAGTCTACAGAAAAAATTTTATATTTTACAGGACTATAGGAAAATTGTCTAAAAAAATGTGTTGAATTTGAACAGTGGCAGCTGCTCGTTAGGAGCGCCAAACTCCTAGCTGTCAACAGCCTATCTGTCAGTAGAAAAAAGTAACTATTCTATAATTGAAAATATATTTTATTGTCTACTCCACTGTTATAATACAAGGTTTAAGTAATGAAATTCGGAGCTCGTCGAGCCCGCTTAAAACATGTAAAACAATATCTAAGAAGTATATCAGCATAACATGATTTATGCGTTCAACACACTAACGCGTATCAATGCAATACGAGGCTGGCAACTGATGAGAACGATTCGGTCTTGCTCCAAACTTATATGGGATTACAGATAAAACGTTAACGTAGCAGAGTTGACCGTATAGCGGTTTAAATGGAGCGACGGCTTTCCATGTTAAAGCCGCCAGCGCTGGGAACTCCCGGTCTTCTTGAATATTTACATCCCCGACAATGCAATTCCATTTGTGGGTTCAGCGACAACCACGCGATACTATAATGCCTTGGAAATATTGCAAGCTTTGAATGAAAATAAACTACAATGTAGAGGGTGAATTCAAGCATTGTTATATATAGTTTTGCATCATATTCTGTGATACCGGTTGCAGTTGAAGCGTGATTGTTTATGTGCAGTGATTTCAGTTGTTTCGTACAGGTTTTATAAATGGCAGAGAACAGCATACATCGTAAATTGAAAAACCTACAGTTAGTTGACAATAAAAAAACTTGGAACGACCTACACCGATTTTAAATGTCAACCAACAAAATACAAATTAAAGCTGAGATTCGTAATTATACATGACATTTCTGTGAACATTTACAAGAAAAACAAATAGATTTGTGAATGTGATACAGTAATTGCCCTGTTTTGTTTTCCATGTGTTGTTTTATTGTGATAAAATGGAGAAAACCAGGTCAAGATTAGGATTTAAAGATCTTACACATTTACATCAGAGTAAAAAATACGAACTTTCTGCACGTCATACGAATTGTTGTACAGAATTTGCTTTATTCGGTTAGGTAAATATTGCAGTTCAGTTAAATTCAGTTTATAGACAAAATATAATCAAACAATGAACAGGTACATATTAACGAGAATATTATATTTGGGTTAAAACATTAACGGAATGTAAATGAGTCTTCAATTATAACTTTTTGTTTAGTTATTGTTAAATATTAAGGGCCCCCCAAATACAATTATCACAAGCCGCTACTTAATTCGAATCTCAATTTCCATCTACGTCATTATCACGGAGTTTTTGAATTGAATCTGCTACATCGGATTCCAGTTTGCATTTCCTGCTCAACACGTTAATCACCACTTAATGAGAAACAAAATCAAGCCACTACTTGATTTTCTTATACTAGTACATAAATGTATTTTAGTATAACAAGCCATATACTACTGCAATAAAGCATTAGTTACATTCTGGTCCAGCAGGCCACTTATTTGAAATGTTCATATAAATATATATGCTCTGTGGCACGAACACAATGCCATGCAACAAAACTGATGTTGCAAAACCGCGGCAAGAATGGTGTGCCATGCAATATCAAGGGAAGAATGACCTGACACAGGTTATGTGCCGCACGGCGGCCTACGTGTTAAGTCTATACCAAGAACGCAAGAGCAGCGCGTTGTTCGTTCAGAGTAGTGATGTAAAAAACGCGTTTTTTTAAATCGAATAAAAAACCTAAAAAAAAACACAAAAACCGTTTTTTTGTTTTTATTCATTTTTGTAATTAGCGGCACGTTTTGGTAGGTATGGTTGGCGACATGTAAGCAAACGACAAAATTTAAACTTATTTTGATTTTACATGCTCTTTGAAGTTCAAGAAACTACAGCACAGACTAGTGATGTGGGTCGGGTAAATACCCAGTGGGTAGGGTATTTATAAATGGGTATTTACCTGGGTATTTACCCTTGCCTCGGGTAAATACCTAAAAACTGGGTATTTATCAAATTTATAATATTTCGAAAGCTAAACTAACTTTTACTCACATAATCTTATCTTAATAAATAAACTACATGTAAATGAACTGCAATATTTTATTTAAAATAATTTAAATAACATTGAATAAGCATTCACCCCGGTAAATTAATCGTTTATCGGGAAAAAACATTGGCTGCAGAAATTTATGGAAATAAACAGTTAGATGCAATAAATTGCGCCTGTTAGAGTTTACAAACAACAATGTGATGGCTGACTCCGAAGATTGAGATAGTTTAAATTGTTTGTACATTATTTTCTGACTTGTTTCCATTTTTGAAAAATGAACATAACATTAACTTGAAAAATAATCCTTATATTTATTAACATTAATATTAATATATACTTATAGACACATTATTAAACAATCTTAAATAAGGCAACAATATCACAAAATAATATAAACAACGCTGTATACCGATGGGATCATAAGTATGCAACATCAATGAAATAGCATGAACAAAAGCACAAAATACTTGAGTAAGAAAGAGATAATCGTACTAAAAAGTTATTTTAGTATGCATATTTAGTTGACATATGACATAATTAAAAGGAGCGTCAAGTCTACTCAAATATTTGTTTCTATGTTCATCTCTTTCTTATTCAATCATTGAATTCTGTTTTTTATTCATTTTATCTCATTGCTGTTATATACAGGTTGCCTAAAATTGTACAGAACATGGCAATTCCACGAGTTGGAAAAGGTTCATAAGACCATAAGAATAACCGAAATAACAAATGCAATAATTACTTTGGTAGCTAGGCAACAAGTAGGTACAATAGCTACTTGTTGCCCAGCTACCAAAGTATTTATTGCATTTTCCATTTCGGTTGCTCTTATCGCAAATAGTATTTGAACCTTTTCCAACTCATGGAATTTCCATGTTCTGTAGAGTTAGGTATGTCCCCACCGGTATTTAGGGCAGTGAATGTTCTCAGTTCTCAGAGCTATTTTCTTAAACATTTTTATAAAATTCGCATAGAGCACCTTCACTTACCAATCCATTATACTGATTAGATTAGCTTTATAATATTTGTAAATAAGTCTATAAATACCCGCTTAAATACCCATTTTGGGTATTTACCCGGGTAAATACACCGGGTATATACCCCTAAAAATAAATACCCGGGTAATTTACATCACTAGCACAGACTAGACAAATGTTTAATAACCAAAAGTAACATTTTATACCTACTGCCTACTCTTATTACGTATTACTATATGATCGACGAATCAAGTTACGTTAGCGATTCATCAGTCATCAGATAGTTACATAGGCGATGTAAAATGCATGGATACTGACTCCGAGTCAGTTGAGGAGTCAGCCATGTCTGTTAGAGAGTAATTTCTGCGTTATTATAATTTCTATATTCATTTTGACTATGAAATTTAACACGCTATTTTTCTTTAAAAAAATTTGTTTTTTTTTGTTATAAATTCTATAATTTACTTTACCTATTAAATGTATTATTTTTATTTAGAAATGTTTTTTATTTCTTCAAAGAATATTACTCGTTGGTATTCACTACACTTTAATTCTGAAAAAAAACCCACCGCACCGTTTTTTTTAACAGGTTTTTTTTTTGGTTGCATCGCTAGTTCTGAGAAACGAATCCGATAGACTCGTTCCACTTGCAGAATGGAATTGAAACGAACAAGACCGCAAAAGTATCAAAACTTCCTATCACTACTACACACAACATTTAATTGAATTTATTCATGATTGGGCGGGCTCGTCTACTTCAACATTTGAAGTTATTTTGCATGCAACATTACTTTCCTACACAAACATAAAACCTACCACATAACCCAACTTTGTAACTGCAATACAAGTCTTGTACACAATTTTTATAAAATAGTTATTGTAGAATTTAAGTACGGTTGTATGTTGTAACACATTTTCAATTGTTCATTGGCCTGACAAAGCAATTCAGTCTCGCACTAATCCTGATCTTGATGATTTTCAATTAAACAATGTTTGTACTCAATAGCTAAATGCAGTTTTCAAATTTATTCAATCAAGTCGAATGATTTTAATTTATACGACAGTGGAGATACAAGTAATTAATAATAAAACACAACTCTTCTTAACTGAAAATAAAACAATAACTAGAACCAACCGATTTTATATTGGACCGAACTTTACACTTACATAAATATGAACAAATTCATAGTCAAAAAAGTTGTTTACAATCTACGACCACGTCGACCACCCTTCCTGCGGGTCGAATCTGAAGGAATGGGAGTTACATCCTCAATACGTCCAATTTTCATATTGGAACGAGCTAATGCACGCAGAGCACTTTGGGCTCCAGGTCCAGGAGTTTTAGTTTTGTTTCCGCCAGTAGCTCGCAGTTTAATGTGCAGAGCAGTGATTCCCAATGATTTACACTTTTCTGCTACATCCTACAATCATGAATTTAGTTACGAGGTTAACTGACAACCAGTTCGGCAAACTTACTTGAGCAGCTAACATAGCAGCGTATGGCGACGCTTCATCTCTGTCGGCTTTAACTTTCATTCCTCCAGTAACACGGGATATTGTTTCACGCCCAGAAAGGTCCGTTACGTGTACGAAAGTATCGTTGAAACTAGCAAATATGTGTGCTACTCCGAAGACAATTTCACCTTCTCGTACTTGGGGGCCAAGTTGCACTTGCACCTCTTCTTTCTGAACTTTGCCTTTCCGTGGAGCCATTTCGTTCTGCAAACGAATATGTTTGAAATAAGAGCAAGTGGTTACAGAATCCGGCTTATAAATATAAAACGCATGAATCTGACATTTGTTGACAGTATTTTTCCAAGTTTATCTTCTATTTAATATCATTCATCGTATATCAAATTTACGTTTATATGTTCTATAGAGTATTATCTCTTCCTTTAGTTACTTATTTTGCACAAATAATTCCTTTAAGATCTATAAAATTGCAAAAGATTACAAAAACATTCTACTTACTCGCAGTTACACCACAACAGGAAACTATAAAGAGGTTAGCTGTCGCTTGCAGTGTTGCCATTTAATACAAAATCTTGGCGCGCATTTGGTGGGGTCATTTGAGCTAAATGTATTAAATTTCTTAGAATACTTACATATTTGTTTATTATGTAATTTTTGATATGTACTTATACAGGGTGTTCAAATAAAAATACATAAGGGTTTATTACAGATAAGGATATATATATATATATTTCGTATGAATTTTATACAGTGGTAATACAATAATAATACATTTACAATATATGTTCTTAATTACAATACAAGATTTACGTTATAAAGCCATGATAGTGCCATTGGTGTTAGTTCATGGATTTCCATCAGGGTACCATTAAACGCGGTGGTATAAAATTCATACGAAATATATATATACAGATAAGGATGCAATGAATAATTACTTTGTGGTATACTAAATTAATGTAAAGTAAACACTGTCTTCCTCATAAAAATTTACCAAATCCTGATTTTTTTTGTGGTATACCTAATACAAATACAGTAACTAAAATCTTGTAATGTAATTTTTACTTCCTTTTACGATAAAGGAAGTATTGGATTCACCCTAAAAATTCGAAATTGAGTTTTCAACAAATCTTCACGTTTTAGAGACCCCTGATCCAAAAAATTTTTTTTTTTTTCATTGGTCTGTCTGTCTGTGTGGCTGTCTGTGTGTTTGTCTGTCAGTCTGCCTGTGAACAGAATATCTCAAAAAGGAAAAGAGATATGGCTTTGAAATTTCATATATAAGTTTTGTGTCCTATGTAGATGAGACAGCAAGCTTTTGAAGGAAATCGCATAACCGGAAGTAGGTGATTACTCTTGTGATTTTTTAGTTTTTTTCCGATTTCTTCAAAAACGGCTCTATCGATTTTTTTCAAACTTTACATTTTTAATGTGTATTGATGTGAGATAGGTGATTTTCCAGTTGAATACTTCTAAAATGGGTTTCTTTTGTTTTTTTCTATTTTCTTAATTAGCTTCTATTTTAAATAGAACACCCGGTATATTATTACATTTTTGAATTCAGCCTAAAATTTTAGAGAAAATTTTTCTCTTCAACTAACGTTCTATTTTGTAGCGTTTTTGTAGAATTTGTAATTTTTGAACATTTTTGACAAATGCTTTAAAATTAAAAATCAAATTTTTGGCTAATTATAAGATAACTCTAAAAGGAACTTGTGTGAGTGTATCAAACCAGATTTTCATACAATGTTTTGACAGTAACAGTTAATAAATCCTAAAGAATGCGATGCTACTGATTTTATATCACATAGACTAGGCTTATCTACTTTTTATTAAAACAGTTTTATAAATTCTAGTCAATGTATTCTATGTTTCCTATATTTTAAATCACAGTTAATAAATGTAAATTATTAGATTAATTAATCGACGCTACAACGAGATCGAAGAACTCAACATTTCGCCCACTTTCGTAAGAGGCTTCATCAGGAAAAAAAAGCAAAGGAGCACGGTAACTCAAAGTGTTAACCATGCCAGAGGCGAAACTCTTTGCCAGAGGCGAAACTCTTTGCCAGGGAAGGGACAGAAGAGCACGGTAACTCAAAAAGTTCCGCCTTTGGTGTGGTTAACACGTTGAGTTACCGTGCTCTTTTGCTTTTTCCCCCTGATGAAGCCCCTTACCAGAGTGGGCGAAACGTTAAGTTCTTCAATCTCAATCATGGCACGGTCCAATCCCGGAATTCGTTTGTTACTTAATGACAATGGCCGTGAAAGCCTCAGAAATCCGTTTTCCTCTTCCTTTATCTTTAAATAAACAACTCAACGTGACAATAAGTGAAAGTTATACCTTTATTAATATATTTAATAATAGAAGATATCAGAGCACCGCGAATGTCGAGTATGAGTTGGAGCGCAAAAGAAATTTTCCGATGTTGCTATGACAAGGAATTGAACCCTGGAAGACTAGTTTTCAAATCATCACACATCATCAAAGAGACGATAAAAATTGTAAAAGAGTTTAATAAAAACAAGTAATGTCATAGTTTTATTGTTTTTTGTAATTTATTTTCTAAAAGCACCATCAAGTTAAATTAATTATTCGAAGACATTAAGCATGTATTGGTGGTCATTTGCAGCATTTACTTTAATTCTTTTATTACTTAGGTACCTAACTAATTTAACTATGCATTTATGATTTGAATAAAATTTCACAGTGTTTTGCAATTTAATTTGATGCCCTTCATTCCATCAGAAAACCGTGACTAGAAGTATTACAAAAACTAAGCAAAGTGCAAATAAATTTTTCTTCACAAAATAATCCAAGGAACCTTATCCTAACTTTTGGAACGTATTGAAAGACGACCCTGTATATACAACCTTGGTATAGATCTCGATTAAGTAGATTATTGTAAGAGTTAATTTTTTTCTGATATTTTTAAGAAATTAAATGATATTCTGTTAAAAAACTTTAGGTTTGTATTTTCAACCATACAAACATTCTTCTATAATACGAAAGTTGTAAAATTATATACAATATGGCTCATGAAGTTCTCTACATATTGAATTTTTTTTTTATATTATCAATTTATGATAAAGGACATTCTTCATAAAAAGTTCTGCATTGCCCAAAAACCAAAATTCGTTCATAAAATTCCAAAACTACCTGACGTTATATAGGGTAGATATAAACTAATAATCCTGCTAAAAAGTAAAGTGCCCTTATTTCTGTAAATAACAAAAAATTTTACTTAGAAGAGTTATTCACAATAAAAAGTTATGTAAAATTAAGGCAGCCTCTTGTGATCAATTTTAAAAAAAAATCTCACGACGAATTATTATGTGTTGATCTACCCTGTATAATGTCAGATAGTTCAGAATTTTTTTTAATAAATTGAAAATTAAAGAAGTTTCCCATATATGAAGAACATTTTCAGACACATCGTATGCCGAATGTCTCTCTCAAACTTGTGTGCCAACTTCTACACACAATTAGAATATTTTGACCTAATTTATCTATATTGAACAATGCAGCCCTGCGAAGTTACAGCTATATTTTGAAGCTCAAATAACTTCTTCAAAGGACTGTTTTATAAGTATTGTTACGTTTTTACCTTTCGGGCTATTTAAAAATTATACGCCGCTTCTTGTTTTAAGCATTTATAAACAACGATTTATCTTAACTATTTACAAATCAACTATTAAACGCGAAACACAAATTATTTATAACTACAGGAACTATTTCTAACACCGAATACACTTATTTATTTATACACTACTTAACATGAATGATTTATATATGGCTATTTATTTATTTGTACGCGCGTTATTTATATGGCAGCTTGCACACTCCAAAGCTGAATTCGGGACTGAACTGTTATTTCCGCTTGCACGTATTTATATATCGCTGGATAATTCTTTCTGGAAACTTCGAGACCTCACTCCATTAATCCAGCGACGTTGACTTGTTTGCGCTCAAGGTCGTTCTGGAATGTTCTGATGCGATCCCGCCCGAAGGTCGTTACATTTTCTGGAATGATCTGAAAGGCTGACTCACGCGTCGCACGGAACGCGGCTTCAAGGTCGTTACAGTATTAACTGTAATAAATTTGATATCGTTACGAATAAAATAAAATTACAAGAGAAAAGAGTTTTAATATTTCTATAATTTAATGTGATTAAATTTGAAAAATAAGAACAGTAAAACACTCTTCCTAATGTAGGAATCTATTAAAAATATATATAGACCAACCCTTTTAAGAAGATCTGCTAAATATAGCCTTGCCACTTTCATACTTTATTAGAAACAATAGATTTTCTTTAAATTTTGACGTCCAATTTGGTGGGCTGTCAATATTCAGAAGTGCATTTACAGATTCAAGTCTTCTTTCTTCTTTCTCAGCCGTTTTCTACCCCTTGGGTATAGGCCTCCCTAAAGCTTCTCCAAGTAGCTCTATTTTGTGCTACCTGGTACCAATTTAAGCCTGCTGTTCTCTTGAGGTCGTCGCTCCATCGCATTTGTGGTCTTCCTACGCTTCGGCTGTTACTCCACGGTCTCCATCGTATTATCTTGCCACTCCATTTGTCTTGTCCTCTTGCCACGTGACCAGCCCAGTTTCATTTTAATGTCGCGATGTGGTTAACGATATCTATATAACCTTTGTCTTCTCTCTTATCCATACATTCGTTTTGTGATCTATCAACGATATGCCGAGTATCCTTCTCTCAATTGCTTGTTGGTTAACTCTCAATTTGTTCAGTATAGATTTAGTGAATGTCCAGGTCTGTGCGCCGTAGGCTGTCACTGGCAGAATGCATTGATTATATATTTCGGCTTTCAGTGGAATTGGAATATTCGTAGCTAGTATGTCCTTTACCTTGTTATAGGCAGCCCACGTAAGTCGTATCCTTTCGTTTATTTCCAGTTCTTGGTTCGCCTTTCCTACGGTTATGGTCTGTCCTAGTTATTTGTATTTGGTTACCTTATCGATCTTGTTTGTTCCAAGCGTGACATATTGATTGAGGTCTTCGTTCTCTGTTGTCATGTATTTTGTTTTCTGGAAATTAATTTCAAGGCCAATACGGGCGGTTGCTCTGTGAACGTCCTCGATGAGGCTCACTAGCTCTGATTTTGATTGAGCAATTAGGATTATGTCATCAGCGAATTGTAGGTGATGCAGTCTCTCTCCACTGATATTTATGCCCCGGTTTTCCCAATGAATTAATCTTAGCGCATCTTGCAGGACTAGAGTGAATAGCTTGGGCTACAATATATCACCCTGTCTTACTCCTCGTCCGATGTTTATTTTGTCAGATGTGTCATGTAATTTTATTTGTAGAGTGGCTTTATTATAAATGTTTTTTATTAGGGTGTTGTATCGATGGTCAATTCTTGCTTCCTTGAGAGCTTGTTCAATTGCCCATAATTCGACGGAGTCGAAATCTTTCCGGAAATCTATAAATGCCAGCCAAAGGAGTATATTATACTCTGTTGTTTTTTCCAAGAGTGTTCTTATCGTTTGTAAGTGTTCGGTAGTGCTAAATGCTCGTCTAAACCGTGCTTGTTCTTTTGGCTGGTAGAAATCCAGCTTCGGTGTTAGGCGGTTGGTTATAATTCTGGAGAATAGCTTGTAGATTTGAGATAGTAGGCTAATAGGTCTATAATTCTCCAGGTCTTCGGTGTCTCCTTTCTTGTGAATCAATATTACAAGTGCATTAGCCCAATCCTCTGGAATGTCTTCTTGCTGCAGGCATTTGTTGAAGAGTGATTTTAGTTCTTTTATAAGTGAAGTTTCTCCGAGTTTCAGTACCTCTGCTAGGATTCCATCTTCTCCGGCAGATTTCCCGTTCTTCGTCTGTCTCATTGCCACTGTTATTTCGTCTATATTAATTGGTGGTATATCTTCAGAGCCTACGTTTGTAACTTTTCTTCTTGTGTTTTGTTCATCTATGTCGCTTTTTACCTTTGTTGTATAAAGGTCTTGGTAGAAGTTTGTAACTGCTCTCATAATACCTTGTCTGTCATTAGTCCAATTTCCTTTCTTGTCTTTCACTTTTACAATCTCTTGTTTTGTTGTTGTTAATCGTCTTCTAAGAACTTTCATACCTCTGTGATTTTCGAGTACTCTCTTCGTTATTTTGGTTTTATGTTCCAGTATGTCTTCTTTTGCCATTCTGCTGACAGTTTTGTTCAGTTCGGTATACTCTACTGTATCTCTCTTCTGTTCCTTTATTAATTGTCTTCTTTTCTCTAGCATGTTCAGTGTTCTTTGTGAAAGTTTGTTTTCTCTAGTTGTTTTCAATCTATAGGGTTTAGTTGCCTGGTTTACTGCATTTACGATGTTTCTGTTGATCTCTGTGATATTGTCAGTTTTGGATTCTTGTTCGCTAAGTTGTTTTGAGAGGCAGGTTTGAAATCGATGGGGATCTTCTTTTAGTTTGTCTAAGTTGACACGTTTAGATAAGGGTCTGTTCATTTTCTTTTTCCTCTCAAGTTTCTTATTTATGTGGATATGTGCTCTCACCAGGCGATGGTCGCTGCCCGTATTAAATCTGTTCAGTACGTCCACGTCATGTATCATATGGATGTTGTTGGCCAGTATGTAATCTATCTGATTTCGAGTGTTCCCATCTGGGCTGCGCCATGTCCATTTACGATTAGGTCTTTTTTCGAAAAAGGTGTTAGCATTATAGAAACGTTGTTCCTCCAGAAAATTTGCCATCATCGAGCCCCTATGGTTTCTAATTCCAAGTCCATGTTTTCCGACATATTCTTCAGTTTCGTTTATCTGACTGCCGATTCTGCAGTTGAAGTCCCCTATTACCACTGTATAGGTTGTTCTGTCTTCTTGTAATCCTTTGGATATATCTTCATAGAATTTTTCAACCTCATCGTCATCTGAATTGCTTGTGGGTGCGTATGCTTGAACGATCTTTAGTGATATTAGTCTGTTTAGTTGTATTGTTATATATATAACTCTTTCAGACACGGCTTTCAATATTTTCACATTGTTGACTAATTTTTTGTGTATTAGAATACCCACACCTCTTAAACTTGAATAATCGTGTCCCTTAGAACAATTTGTGACCTGACTGGAGTTCGGTATATCCTTCGCCTCTTTTCCTTGTCTCGCTGATACCTAAAACATCTCATTGAATTTTATCCAATTCCAGTTCTAGTTCTTCAATTCTGTCTTCCTTAGCCATAGATCTAATATTGTACGTAGCAATTTTCATCTTCGTATGACAGCCTAATCCATCCCAGCGATTCTTTGCACCTCTGCTGTTCCATTACGCCTACAGCTGCCGTTGTATGTGACTTTCCAGCTGCTGGGGACTGAAGGCCTTTGTTTGAGTTTACTTGTCATTTGCATTAGGGGGTTTAGCCATTTAAACACCACGCTGGCCAAGCGTCTTGGTGAGTGGTGGAGGGATATAGGAAGGACACTTATGGCGTGGGTGGGTGTATGTGAATTTAAGGGTTAGGACGTGAATTCTCCCTGATATAGGAGGTGGGAGAGAAACACGGCTCGCGTGGGCAGGGGCGCATCCCTGAAGTGGACCTATTCCCTATTCGGACTATAGGGGAGTGTCCACCCGCTACCCAGATTCAAGTAAATTAGGCTAATACACTTTAATTTTGTGTAGGTATATAATACTTTAAGGTTGTTGAATATATTTGAAGATATCTCGCATAAGTACATAGTGCGGTGGGATGTCGAACACTAACAGATATATTAATCAACTTAATTGAGAAGGGAATTTACCCACAAAGAATACAGCTTAAAATATAATTTATAGCTTGCTGCATGTTTACAAGAAAGTAAAAATGCAAATTAGTTATATCAAATGAACTTTTAGTAGGTTTTTTCTGATTAGTTTTTAAGTTTTAGTTTATCCTTTTCTTTTTTAATGATACAGGTATTGTATTCTACTTACACCATGTTATTAGTGTTTCTTTTTCTAAAAACACTCAACTGCACTTAAACAGTTATAGTTTCCACTTTAGCAGCAATTATTTTAAGTATTTAGAAAAGTATGAGCAATTTTTAATCTCTTCGGCAGTATTTCACAAATAAGAACTGAAAACAATAAGAAAGGAAATTATTGATTTTAGAATTATTTAGAATGTTAGATACACCATTACCATAATAATGTAACAAATTTTACAAAACAATTGATTTAATAGGTACCTACTAATTATTATTATTGAAAATCAATTAAGTTTATTTAGTACCTACTATAAAAAACCTGTTTCTTCTCGTGGACCTCACGAGAGTCTACCACATCAGTGTGGCCCCCTAAAGGTCTTGGATATTATTGCGTCCCCACCCAAATTTATGTATGATACATACATGAACCAAGATTGGGTTTTCAGGTTAAAGGTAAGAACCTAAGTTGGGAAAAACACATATTTAAGCTATGTAATTATTGAAACCTTTGTTATGAGACAAATGAAATATATGAATTTTGATCCAAAAAATGTTCTAATAGCCCAGTCAAATGTTACACAAAAAATGCGTGAACTTACATTAAATGGGGTATTAATAATTTTTGGAGAGGTGTTTCGGACCATTACTGAGACTACAAATCCAGATTTGCAACCCTCAGAAACCTGTGCTCGCTGAATGGCGGTCGGAAAACAGCGACTTTTTCGGACTTGTTTCGGTTTTTTTGACAAGATCTCCTAAACTATGCGTTTGTTGGAAAGAATATACCATAGCTTTTTAAAGTAAATTAAATTTTATACAAAATAAGATCAAAATCGTTTTTGTAAGTTATATAGTTACTGAGATACAGCTTTTCAAAGATTGACCTTTTTTTCAAAAAGTGAAAATTTTAAGTTTTCTTCATGCTTCGAGTTGGAATACCGGAAAAATCACACGTCCTACAGAAAAGTCAAGAGCATAAAAGTTTTAGGAAATTTAATAAGCTTTAATTTGAGCTAAGGCTGGTCCTTGTAAAGAAAGATGAAAAAATGCTTTTTTTGGTTGAAAGTTAAGTCACATTGTTTCCTTCACCAACACCTTAATTAATGTTTTTTTATAAAATGTTGGCAGAAAATGTCGTATAACTAAGTTGAGAAAGTTTACAGTGGTTGTTATTGAAGAACTTTTGAAAAGGGCCAGCTTAGACGAAAGGAACTTGTAAAGAGGGAAAGACCCCAAGGTCAGCCGGAGTTTTATATTTATTTTGTTTCCCCTTCCAGCCCAACCGAACCTGAAAGAAGTCTTTGTCGTACGATAGTTTAGTTGTTGAAACCGCCGTGAAACTACGTAGAAGTTTATTTTATAATAAGGGGCTTATTAACACCCCAATTATCTTTCATGAATTCGCTCCACAGATATGGACGTTGGTTTTTAAGACATTTCATGTCAGCTAGTTACCTACTATGATATCATACTTGCATAGTTCGTTAAATCCAGAGCAAAGAAGTAGGGGACAAAAACTCGTAGTGAAGCAGTGTGCAATTCCCAGTTAGCTGACCGAACAGATCGTATGAACATAACCGTAGTGTTAACCATATGCATATATTCTATATGTTTTACCCAGTAAGGTTTGTGATATAGAATGTCTTTTGCATGAGGATCTCTTGGATCTGTACAATCACTAAATCGATTTTTTAGGGCTCCATTTTGTGACATTTCAATTACTTCTTTTAATTTCAGATCGACAAAGTTTGTTTTCACAGCAATTAATAGATTTCTTCTCTTTCATTCTTCCCGACAGAAAAAACATTTATTTTTGTCACTCGTACGGGTTTTTGATCTTGTGCAACCTACATTACTATCTTCATCAGTGGAACTAGAACAAGAAGGCTTATTCGTTTCCCGTTCAAATAATCTCTCAGTTCGGTCCATTTGGATTTTACGAGTATACTTCTTGTGCAATCTGTATGCCATGATGCGTTTTCCTTTTACCAATTCTTCAACCTTCACATTTCTTAATCGATTATCAATTAACATGTGTTCACTATCATTCCATACTGCTCTCTTTCTTACACACTCTAACACTTTATCATAGTTAATAGGTTTAACCAATGACGACTTCTTCTTATTTTGGCATAAATACACACTTCGTAATTTATCTGCAGCCTTGCCTTTTTTGCAGATGGAGGCAGGGATACTTGGAGATGAATTTGTGGCGTAGACATTGTGTCCAAAGTTAATTTTAAACTATTGAACGTATTAAATTGCCCGGCTTGCGATTATCAATCCGTTTTTATCTGAAACAAAACACCTAAACGGTAAAAAATATCCATAAATTGCTAAGCACCTTCTTTATAGAGAATTTCCTTGTAAATAAAGAGCGTTCAGTACACAATATTGATATGATGACGCTATCAAGGGTTATAATCGAGAACTTCAGATGATATCTGGGGTGACTACCATCTTGGATATATGACGTCATATAGGTCGTCCGCCACAAATTCAAGAAAAGCACCTGGTAAGGTATGATTATGGAGGGCATAAGAAATATATTAAAATTGGTCCCACAATTTGATCATTAAAGCTCAAATTAAAGCTTATTAAATTCCCTACAACTTTTATGCTCTTGACTTGTCTGTAGTACGTGTCATTTTGCCGGTATCCCAACTCGAAGCATGAAGAAAACTTAAAATTTTCACTTTTTGGAAGAAAAGGTCAATCTTTGAAAAGCCGTTTCTAGGTAACTATATAACTTACCAATACGATTTTGATATTATTTTGTATAAAATTTAATTTACTTTAAAAAAGCTATGGTATAATTTTTCCAACAAACGCATAGTTTCGGAGATCTTGTCAAAAAACCGAAAAAAGTCCGAAAAAGTCGCTGTTTTTCGACCGCCATTCAGCGAGCACAGATTTCTGAGGGTTGCAAATTTGGATTTGTAGTCCCATTAATGGTCCGAAACACCTCTCCAAGAATTATTAATACCCCATTTAATGTAAGTTTCGATGTAACATTTGACTGGGCTAAATTTAAGAAGTTAAATTTTTTTTTTTTAATATTTGAGCAAACTTACCTGAAAAGTGTTTTCAAAGATGTTGATACAATGGGGTTTAGATGTCAATAGAAAGTGCATTGCTGTTTTCTTGGACTTGGTGAAAGCATTTGACACTGTTAACCATGAAAAGCTCCTAGATGTTCTGGAACGTTATGGCGTTCGTGGTATAGCGTTAGATGTCTTTAAAAGTTACTTGTCGGATAGAGTACAACATGTCAAAGTCAATGATACTCTAATAGTGAACCCTTGATTGTTAGAATGGGTATACCTCAGGGGACCACTGTGGGTCCAATACTCTTCCTTACCTATATTAACTTTCTTTTGTCCTTGTTGGCAGATGCAAAAATTATATCCTATGCCGATGATACAGTCTCACTTTTTATACGAATTCTTGGGAGGAATCTAAAGGGGCTGTTCAGGCTGGTATGTAAAAAATTAAAAAATTGGCTAAATTTGTATCATTTATCATTAAACTGTAACAAAACCCACTATCTGGCATTTACTCTAAGAGAAACTAATAGACCTGATTTCACCAGTATAAAAATCACAGGCATGGAAGATGAAATTAAAGAGGCAAATGAGGTTAAATACTTGGATATAGTCATTGATAAAAATCTGAAATGGATTACCCATGTGAATTATCTAACGAAAAAGATGAGGAAGCTAATTTACAAATTTTATCAGCTACGAGAGTTTCTTTCGACAAAATTATTGCTATTAATTTACAAGTATCTTGCTGAATCCCTATTTCGTTATGGTATCATAGCATGGGGAGGAATTTATAAGAACTCATTACAAAAATTAAATGTATCTAACCCAGAATTGTATACCTACTAAAAATCATATTCAAGAAACAAAGACGGTATCATACAAACCTAATTTATACAGAAGATGTCTGCAATATTAGATCACTATATTTTCACAGTTTATGTATATATGCATTTAAAAATAAGATATTTCAAAATCGCATATCTTCTGTACCTCACATTCGCAGTATTACTAACGAGCGCATAGGCATCCTGCAATTTAATAAAAGTATTTGTCAGAGATTTGTAATGTACACCATGCCTAAAACCTGTAACCTTCTGCCGCTGGAAATCAGGCATGTTAATAATCTTAAAACATTTTCAATCATTTCCAAAAGATTTATCTTTCAAAATTACTAAGATTTCATTAAAATTTTAGAAAATTCAAATTTTTACTTCTTGTTAACTTGCTTATTGCTGTTCACTATTAATTTTACTACTATAAGGTAACTAAATTTTCTTTTGGCAATATTCACAGCACAACACAAGTGTTAAATCACTTAGGTGCTCACTCTGTACACTGTTATGAAATTTGTGTGCAAATGATACAATAATTTTATTGTACTGTAATCTTAAGTATACTTTGTATTTCTTATGTTTTTTTCCTATGTGGGTATCCTATGTATTGTAGCTGGGTGTGCAAATAAATAAATGTCACAAATTATATCCTTTATTATTAAATAGGTACTTTTTAGTTGAGGAACAGGCCACTACTTTGGGTTTCCAAACTATGGGATTTAGAGTGTGCCTTGCGAATGATGAGATAAAGCAGTGTTTTGTTTATCGCTGGTTTGATATTCAGCACACATGAATAAAGATCTCTGCTTTTTATAATATCCAAGTCTAGCCCTATGCATTTCTTCTAGAAATAGAGTGTTATTTTAGGGCACCCTGTGTTTACATAAATCAGAGTTCATTATGAGGAATTTGTTCTCAGAGCAGTGTACTTACAAAACTTTTTTTTTATTTTGAAGCTTCCGTGGTCCGCTTAAGAGGTGTTTTAGCCCCTCCACTGATCGAAGCATTTTTTATGTGTTTCTATTTTTTTCTGTTTTTTTCTTGCTTAGTGCAGTATTATTCATTGTTGTCGCAGGCCAAAACAAAATTAAGACAAACTATTTCATGTTGAAATACTAACACACAACACGAGTGGTGGATATTACTATTAGGAGGATATCAATATGATCTTGCCTCCATTGCTGTTGGTCTGATTTCATAAGCTGGTTCAGCATACTTACTTCGCTAACTTGTTCTGAACTGTTTCTTGAATGTTGTTGGAGTTTAGGACAGCGATGTTTATTAGGAGGGGTTTGCTTATGAATTTTATTGCCCGCAACAATATCTGGTTGGTTTGATGGCACACTCCTGTCAGTAAGCATCTTACTATTTCAATAGAGCCACAAGTACTCATTCTTTAAGACTTTCTCAAGGATGTGTTGGTACTTAATATGGACTGGTTATTTCTGTGACATGGTAGAACTGTGCAAGTTTCAGGTGAAAATGTTTGCGTAAACAACTGTAAAGGTGAAGGTATTCATTGGGCGAAAAAGATGTACAGCAATGTTCAAAAATTTGTTATACAGAGATAGTTGTGAGTTTATTGGTGGTTATGTTTTTACTGAACAACGGCTCACACTGTATCATTAACTAGGTAGACCTACATGTATAGTACTTTCAAAACACTTGTATTTACAACAGTTTTTTGAACTTTGTCAAATGAATATTCTTTTCAAAGTACAATTTTTCTATTTTTTACTATTTGAAGAGTTCTGCCTTTTAACATTGTGTATAATTCCCAGTTACTGTGATTGTTACTTATTTAAAAAAAAATGTAAGCCATGTGTCATCTAACAGTTTTATAAAATGTGGTAAACTTTTTTAAGCTTTTTCCTTTGGGTACCTATTTTGTACCACTCTACAATATCAAAAACAGTAAAATAGGAATGTTTCAGAAGACAATTCTGTTTCTGTTTTTAATGATCAACTAATTAAACCAGAAATTAATTATGAAAACTTAGCTTATTTTACTGGAGAGGCAGGAAGATGAAAATCGCTTCTTCAGCAAATAGGTAGCTTGACACAGTGACCCAAAAAACAGCATTACTAATCAAGCTCCACAAACAGGTTTCAGAGATTAGCCAAACTTTATATCTCAAAATATCTGAAATTAAATTACTTGTAAGTACATGCAGTTTTGGTTTTAATAAAAGCTGATCATACTCTTTGGTCTAATTACTAAAGTAGGTATTGAATTTATGTAACTTATTATTTGTTTACAACTAATGTATTATTTTACGACATACAATTACAGAAACGACTATCATTACTTATTATTAACTCTGTAATTGTACTAATTTATTTGATTACACTTTAAGCAAATTTCAGAAAATAGTAGTAGAAAAAGCAAAAATAGTAATGTATGCAAAGAGTTTTTGAAGATCTGGCAATGTGGCAATACCGCACCGGAAACAAGTGGCGCTCCCAAAATTCGACTTTGTATATGTCGTCATCTGATGGCGGCAGTTTGAATTAACCAGGAACTGTCATTGGGTGAAATTCCTGTTCGCGCAAGGTCCAGTGGATTTTCATCCGCTCGCCATATTTGTTGTTGTCGTTGATGGGGGAGGCCGCGACACGGGTGGATAAGTGCTTTTGTGTTTGATTTTGTGTGAAAGTAGTTGGGTGTCAGTGCAGGTGGTGAATTAAAATGTGTCGGTAAAGACAGGGCCAATATGTGGAACTGAGCGCGCGAGCGTTTCGCACGAAAATATTCGGATCGCGACTTGGGGGTGAAGGTGTCCGTAGAGGCGACTGACCCCGGGGCTGTGGGTCAAGGTAGGGTTTTATTGCCCGAGGCTTTTTCTTTGTCTGAAAGTGGCGGGCGCAGGAAACCTTTCCGGGGGTGACGGGGGTGGCGATGTCGCGGCCGCGATGCTGGAATGGGAGGAAGGCGACCGATTTAGTTTTGAGGATTCGGACCGCTTCGAAGAAGACTCCCTCTGCAGCTGGAGCTCCGAGCCGGAGAGCGTCTGCAACAACTGGAGGGGGTGGAAGAAGCCCTCGGTGGGGTCCACCTCGTACAGCTATGGAGCCACCAAGAAGTTCGCAGAGGGTAAGGTTCAAGTTCAGATGCACCTTTGTTTTTGCACCCAGCACACTTCGACTTCTCTTTGTTCCTGTTAACCTCCTAACCTGCTGTTCTTTGTGTGCAGCTTTTGAAATACGATTTTTGAAAGCATTTTATGGCTAATATAGGTAGCTCCATTCCGGAATTAGCAACGGGCATTTATCACTCGGTGTTTTGGTAATGAACTGATTAGATTTACATTTTTTCCGGTTTAACCATCGCCCAAAAAGTAATAATACTAATTATCCATTCGCTTCTGCAATCAGTAACTATCTAGTAATTAATTTATATTTTGATTTTAATTATTAATCACGATTTGATAGTTGACACAATGGTTTTGAAATTGAACACAATATTTGAATTGTCATTAAAGAGATCATATTTAACTAATGAGACAACGCATAATATTTCTACAACATACAACTCAAATTACAGAACCGCTAGTGACGGTTTTGAAAACTTAAAATCGATCACAAGAGGGAAGGGGTAACAAGAAAAATGCAAATTGAGACCATTTTAAAAAATTTTGAACTTTAAAAAATGCAAAGTTTCGTTATGAGGACAAATTACCAAAACAATGAGTATAAATATAAAATTACAAACAATCCGAAGTTTATTATGTAAACAAAGACGAAAGCTTCATCAGAAATTTGATTTTTGAGGAAATGTTCGAGTATTGTAAAGAAAGCTATTTATATTTGTGTGTTTACCAAAAATGGGTGCATAGTGTATAGTGAAATTGTAATAACATCTAATTATACTACATGTTTAACCCAAACAAAAAGGTCAGTTACAGGCTGTATAGACTATACAAGTTGATAAAAATCATTTTCAATGGCTCGTAAAGGTGCAGCATTTTTATCCTGCAAATAGGTGTATACACAAATCTAATAATAAGCAACCAATACAAAGCGTTATTTATACATGTTATAGGTAATCGCAAAGTTTGTACATAATGGCTCGAGCTGCACATTACTAGAGATGTCAACGACCTAACTAACGACGTTAGGGCTCCACTAAGTTAGGTACCTAGTGATAAGTAGTTAATTAGAGCCGGAGAAAATTGTCTAACTTTCCCTAGCAACTAAAAATTGTTGCATTTTTACTAAGCACACACCGAAACTGTACTATGTAAAATAATTTCTTGACACAACGGAGAATACAAGCAACTAGTGATGTGGGTCGGGTAAATACCCAATGGGTAGGGTATTTATAAATGGGTATTTACCTGGGTATTTACCCCTGCCTCGGGTAAATACCTAAAAACTGGGTATTTATCAAATTTGTAATATTTAGAAAGCTAAGCTAACTTTTACTCACATAATAATGTTATCTTAATAAATAAACTACATATAAATGCACTGGAATATTTTATGTAAAATAACAATTTAAATGGAACATTAAATAAGCATTCACCCAGGTAAATTAATCATTTATCAGGAAAAAACATTGGCTGCCGAAGTTTATAGAAATAAACAGGGACGCAATAAATTGCGCCTGTCAGAATTTACAAAAAAAAAATGTGATGGCTCTGACTCCGAAGATTGGAATGATTTATATTGTTGGTACATTATTTTTCGACTCTATAATAAATATACTTATATACATATTAAGAAACAATCTTAATAAGACAAAGAAAATCACAAAATTATATAAACAACGTTGTAAACGAATGGAACAATAATTATGTATAACAGCATGAGATAGTATAAACAAAAGCACATAACATAACCGTACAAAAAAGTTATTTTAATAAGCATACATATTAAGTTGACATGCCTAAATTAATATGAGCGTCAAGTCAACTCAAATATTTCTATGTTCATCTCGCTCTTACTCGAGCATTGAATTCTATTTTTTAGTCATGCTATCTTATTGCTGTTATATACAGGTTGCTTAAAATTGTACAGAACTCTATGAGTTGGAAAAGGATCAAATATTATGTGTCATAACAGTAACCAAAATAGAAAATTCAATAATTACTTTGGTAACTAGGCAACAAGTAGGCACAATAGCTGCTTGTTGCCTAGCTACCAAGTAATTATTGCATTTACTATTTCGGTTACTCCTGTGGAAAATAGTATTTTATCCTTTTCCAATTCATGGAATTGCCATGTTCCATACAATTTTAGGCAACCTGTATAGTTATGTCCCCATCGGTATTTTTGGCAGTAAATGTCCCTCAGTGCAGCTATTTTATTCTATATTTTTATAAAATTCGAATAGAGCACCTTCACTTACCAATCAATTATACTGGTTAGATTAACTTTATAATATTTGTAAATCAGGCTATAAATATCCGTTCAAATACCCATTTTGGGTATTTACCCGGGTAAATACCCCGGGTATTTACCCTTAAAAATAAATACCCGGGTAATTTACATCACTACAAGCAACTATGGGGTCTATCTTTATCATATAACAACGTTTACATTGACCTGCATACATTTGGAAACATGGAAAACCGTTGTATTGCCCATTTATCAGAAAGTCTCTACATTGTCTCAAACTCAAAATGTACGTGCTAACATTTGAAAATGGCTGGCTCAAGAAAAAGGTGCACGAATGTTATTTGGAAAAAGTCGTTTAAAATCGAAAACAATTGTCAAATAGGCCACTTACTCCGAAGAATTTTTTTTTCACTTTTTTACCACCTTGTATATGACTGAGAATGAGATACTTCAAAGTTAGGTCGAATACGATAAGGATGTACTGTCGAATTAGCAACCAAACAATTATGTCGACCGGAATTGAATTAGTGCTAAATAACGACTTTTCTGTGTCTAATGTAAAAAAACATCAGCATTATTATGTGGCTATATTTGGGCCACGAGTCGAAGACGAGTGGCTTAATTTATCCGAGTGAAGAATTGCAATTTTCGCAAGTTCAATACTATGCTTGTTCTACTCGTCTTAAGTAATATATTTTTATTAATTTTGTTACTGACCGTAAAGTTTGCCATTGCATTATTTATCAGAGCCTCCCAATTGTATGTTTTACCTTCATCATTTACTGAAAAATAATGTAAAACTCAGCATATGTTCCGCTGACAACAGTTCAAGAATGCAAAATATTCCATTGAATTGGTAACTTTCTCAATTAAAAATGCATCAATATTGTATAATACATTATTTAATTTGAGTAGAAAAACAACATTCTATTGAAAACATTTATTTCGGAATTACTTATTTCCATTTACTGAATCAGTAACCCTCGGTGTTGAATATTTCGGGTAATTCAGATAACGTTATTTTTGAAGAACTTTCCTCCTGATATTAGATATGCTTATTAATTATATCGTTGCATTAAACCATTCGTATCGGTGCGCTGTAACACCAATAACGTAAATTCAAGGTCGCCCCAAAATCGATAACCAATTACCTCCAGAGTTAACCTGATAAATATTGATAAAAGCCGATAAAAACTGTACCAACTTTGTAATAGGTTTATAATTCACGAGGAAGACGATTAATTCGATTTTTGATTAATAAAAAATGAGGATTTTATTGTGACCCTAAACGGTTGCAAACAGATAAAGAAAACCTTGAGAAATTATCAAATATTTGCCATACTAATGGATTTATCGTGAATTTGTTTTGGATAATTTATATTTTCTACTACCTATTAAACATCGGGACAAATTAATGGACATTTAATATGTACTGTCATTTTACTTTTATTTCCTCATTGTTATCACGAAAAAAGACTTCACTTTGCGAAAAAGTGGGACTTTTGGGAATAGCTAAACCCATTTTTAAAGTACGATATTGTTCTGTGATGAATGTGCATTCTAAGACATATATTCAATCAAAACCTTGGGTTTCCCAAAAATTAGTTGCCATAGATTTTCCAGTTGAAGATTGATAGCGAGCTTTCTTTGAGAGAAAAGGTCTCGAATGTGCTCTTTGTCTAGACTCTTAATTGTGTTTCAGAGTGCCAATGATGTATCCAGTTCTCATCTGCAGTCACTGTATATGAAGTTTTTGTTCGATCTCTTTAAAACTGTACTCATTCCCAATTTCTCCAGAAATATTATGAAACCGTTCCGATTACTATTCTAAAGCCGTTGCAACGGACTTGTGAAATATGACTGGGATTGTCTTCATACACAGTAATCATACATTCGGCGTTAGTCTTTCGATTATTAACCTATTTCGCAAGGAAATTAATGCAGGCCAGTCGAATTTAAATATTTAGGCTCATTTTTAAAATGAAAAAAAATAACATAACTACTTGATATGAATAGAACTTCACCACCAATTATGAAGAACATGTCAATATTTGACTTTAGCGCTAATGGGTGTCAATTGTTGTTATCCTGGCTACGTAGATAATTATTCTACTTTTCACCGTAGCTCACAACAGTTGAAAAATCGACATGACTATCTAAAAATTACATCTGAGATGTCCATATCTAAAGTACGTTTTTTACTTCCTTTTACAATAAAGGAAGTATTGGATTCACCCCAAAAATTCGAAATTGAGTTTTCAACAGATCTTCACGTTTTAGAGTCCCCTGATCCCAAAAAACATATTTTTTTCATTGGTCTGTGTGTCTGTGTGTCTGTCTGTGTGTCTGCCTGTGAACAGAATATCTCAAAAACGAAAAGCGGTATGGCGTTGAAACTTCATATATAAGTTTTGTGTACTATGTATATGAGACAGAAAGCTTTTGAAAAAAATCGCATAACCGGAAGTAGGTGTTTACTCTTGTGATTTTTCAGTTTTTTTCGATTTTTACGAAAACGGCTCTAACGATTTTTTTTAAACTTTAAATTTTTATTACATTTTGAATGTGTATTGATGTGAGATAGGTGATTTTCCAGTTGAATACTTCTAAAATGGGTTTCTTTTGTTTTTTTGTCAATTTTTTTATTAACTCTTATTTTAAATAGAACACCCGGTATATTATTACATTTTTGAATTCAGCTTAAAATTCTAGAGAAAATTTGTCTCTTCAACTAACGCTCTATTTTGTACCGTTTTTGCAGAATTTGTAATTTTTGAAAAATTTTGACAAATGTTTAAAACATTTTAAATCAAATTTTTGGCTAACTATAAGATCACTGTAAAAGGAAGTTGTGTGCGTGTATCACACCAGATTTTTTTCTATAATAACTGTCAAAGTGTTACAATGTTGAAAGATATGTGATTAAAACGCTAGGAAATTTGTATACCTCGTGTTGGTAGAACTTTTTCAAAATTATGGTTGTGTCAATTTCGAATGTCAAAGTTTCTTAATTTGAACTCTTGACAAATTTCTTTTTTTAACATGGAATCATTACGTTTATTTTCAAATATTGTAAGTTTAATAATTAATCAATTTGCAATATTTTACTATGCTGTTCGTTTTACCCACTACTATGACATATCTGTCAAAATGGCGATAATTTTTTTAGTGGAAAAAAAGAACTAAAAATCTATGTACCTACATTATTAAAATTAGGGACCCTGCAGGAATGCAACTTATCCCCTAGAAAGTTGACCTTGAAAATTATTATAGAAGAAAAATGTACTTTATGTCCTATTTCTGATTGAGTTTTAACCCACTGCATTGCGGTCTAGAAAGGCTACCCAGTATTTTAAAGTCTGACAGGGGGATTCTAGTTTTCTCAAAGAAACCCAGAATTATATCTAGAGATTTTAATTAGCATTTCAGGTTCAATTATTGTTTCCCCAAAGTGTTTTGCCGAACAGTTATTAGGTGCTTCACAATAGCATCTGCAGGGTATTGGTGTCTCACCCCTCTCTTCACAGAACCGACAGTATGTGTTTATTGCTACCCCTTCCCTTATTAGATGCATGTGTTTATTCATATTTTATGCTAATGCTCTTCACTTTGAGATCCAATATTCTAAATTAATTTAGAGGATACGGGGTGTTTGCCTAGCTATTTGGGTAACTTAATTGTTGTAGAAGCTACGGAGAGGGTAAAATTATAATGTAAAAGTTGCAGTTTATGCCATCATTGCCAACATCATATTATGCCATGTCCTTAACGGGTCTTCTGAAATATCAGGAACATTGAAAAGCGTTCATATTGTATTTTTTTCACTACCTATATCTAACTAAAGCCCTACCTAAAGTGCAACTTTTACTCCCAAGGGAGGCAAAGTAAAATAAAACAAATTACACATAGTATCCAATAAATTGCTAAGTTACGAGCACCAAATATGTTTTTTCTACGACCACTACTAAAAGTAGGCCGGCTTTTAGCGCTAGCTTTTTTCACCCCAAGAATTTGAAATTGAGTTTTCAACAGATCTTCACGTTTTCGAATCCCCTGAACCCAAAAATATTTTTTTTTCATTGATCTGTCTGTGTGTCTGTCTGTCTGTGAACAAAATATCTCAAAAACGAAAAGAGGTATGGCCTTCAAACTTCATATACAGTCTGTTCTATAAAAAAGGCCCCGCTTTCTAGCTACTTTATTATTTATTTTAGACCCAATAAACCTTATATCAAATCAAATGGCACATAACCTACATTTTAACACTATTAAAAATTTTTTATCTTCAATTGTTTCAGAGTGGTGACGTCACGTGCAATTTTTTTAAATGACACGGTATATATTTTTTGACATTTTCTGGTAGAGGTTTTTTTTCTCTTTTCAACAATATAAATATTTCATGCACTTGCATAAAAAAATTTTCGTGAAAAATTACAAAACTTTTTCACAGTGGGAGGCCATGATACAAAACTGTAAACAAAAGTGTAACTCAGAAAAACAAAACAAATAGTAGCCAAACGCTTTAACTGTGAGATTTCAGAATAATCTAAAGTGTTTATTGTTTTGTTTTTCTGAGTTACACTTTGTTTATAGTTTTGTATGGTGGCCTCCCACCGATAAAAAAGTTTTTTAATTTTTCTCGAAAATTTTCTTATGTAAGGGCATAAAATATTTATATTGTTGAAAAGAGAAAAAAAACCTCTACCAGAAAATGTCAAAAAATATATAGTGTCATTTAAAAAAATTGCACGTGACGTCACCACTCTGAAACAATTGAAGATAAAAAAAATTTGATAGTGTTAAAATGTAGGTTTTTATGTGCCATTTGATTTTTTGATATAAGGTTTATTGGGTCTAAAATAAATAATAAAGTAGCTAGAAGGCGGGGCCTTTTTTATAGAACAGACGGTATAAGTTTTGTGTACTATCTAGATGCGACAGCAAGCTTTTGAAGAAAATCGCATAACCGGGAGTAGGTGTTTACTCTAGTGTAACTTTAGCAGACAAGTAACGAACACACTTAAAACCCAAAAATATAAATTATTCAGCTTCTCCGCACATATCTACATCCAACAAAGAAAAAACAGACAGATACATAAATTGAAGAGTATATGCAAATGTGCCTGAAACGATATACGAGTTCAATTCTAACCTACCGAAAATAATACATCTCCATCTCCATTCTCTGATATCGAGTATACGCATACGCACGCATGTTGACATGGTCCCGGGACTTCGCCTGTTCTGGCTGTGGTCCCGGGACTCGGTTTTTGTGGTAGAATCCCGGGACCGGATCCCGGGACTGGAAACCCTACCAACACAGTCTTGCTTTCGTCCCAGATTATACAACAAAATCAGTTAATGATACAAAAGTGTTTATCAGCAAGTTACACAATTTATAAAATCCATTCTACGTTCTTTGTTATTCGCTGTGTCTAGGTGCACTCTAGAGTGCACGCCATTTTTAGTATTGGGTGCACTCGAAATCGTGATCGTCAGTGATTTTACGTTAACGTATATTTTGCTTTAACCTGTTGTCGGTAGAAAGTATACAACAATAGCAATGACTGCAAATAACCTACCAAGCGCGGACAGGCTTAAGTTGCTTTGTATGCACCTGCACCGTCGTCGACAATGCGAATTAACGTTCGCAGTTTGCTTGTACAGCTCTTCTACGACTCTAAGTTATGGTTTCTGAAATAAATTAGTGGGCAATTTAAGGTCTGATCCCAGATTTATGCGGTTTAGAGTGCACCAAATACTAAAAATTGCGTGGATTTTGTAGTACACCTAGACACAGTGTTTTTTATTTGCAAATGAGTCAATCACCCGTTTGTTAAAGTCTTCGATTTTATTAAAAAAACGTTTTTCCTGGCGATAGCATTCCTAATGCACTTAATCTTTCTTCCTTCATTGGGTTTCTTAACCCTTTAACAGGCAAAACTCTGGGACATACAAAATCTTATCTTGTTTTATATATTCTAATTAGTTAATCACATAAGAAATACGCTTTTGGTATGTTACTTTCAAAATTGGCTCCCAATTTTTTGAAAACTTACATTAACATATAGGGTGAGCTGAGAGTAAAGGGAAATATTTTGAGCATATGCTCAGGTCAAAATAAGAAAAATAAACCAATGCATTTAAGTCCGATTCTCAACCCTTGCGGAGATGATAAAGGGGGGTTAAAATTATGTTTTTATCATTTTACTGAAAACTGGTAAAAGACATTAAATTAAAAATTGGCACATACTTTCTACCAATAAGAAGGCTTATTTAAGAAATGTTTTAAATTTTTAGACATGGCGTTGCGGGGTTGAAATAACTTAAATGTTTTTATTAGAACTTTCCAACGGACAAGAATTTGATTAGAAATAGAAAACTTAATAGCTATTTATGTTACAAATACTAAATTAAGGACTTTTTGGACGAGCCGCAGCCTTCTGATTAATAAATGACAGTTTAATTGAGAAGGTCGAGAAAAGTCGAGGGGGTCATCTTCATAAAAAAAATGGCAATGGGTAGATTTATTTCTACAAACACAGCGTTAGTATTTATTGCTATGGTTATTACTGCTTAAAAGTAAAAGGTGCTACTACGCAAAAGTGGGTTTTTCGGCCGCTAAACACTGCCGAGATTGATAGCGTTTCGATGTAGTAGAACAAAAAAAAATGTTAGCCGTTTGAGTTTTTTCTTAAAAGCAATAGTTTTTGTGTAAAAAAATAAAATATAGTATGGGTTGCTAATTTCACCCCGTTAAAGGTATACCTGCAAATCAAAAACATTTCGTGAAAAAAATCTGCCAATTTTCATTTTGCACCAGTTTTCAGTAAAATGGCAATACTCTAATTTTAACTCCTCTCTAACTCCTCCGAAGGGTGGAGAACCGGACTTAAACATTTTGATTTATGTTTTTTATTGTGAACTAAACACATCCTCAAAATACTTCCCTTTCCTACTGTCTCACCCTGTGTATGTACAGTCGTGTGCAAATAAATCTGGGACAGTGTTTTTTTCACATGCAGATTCATTTAAGAATTGAAGAATATCTCCATGGATTTCCTGCTATCAGAAGGAGTTACATTAAACTTTAACAGGTACTGAAACCCGTAACTCTCTCTGATAAGAGGAAATCCATGGAAATATTGTTCAAATTCTTAACTGAATCTGCATGTGAAAAAAACACTGTCCCAGATTTATTTGCACACGATTGTACGTAGCATAGTCCATTTGACGAAATTTCAATATTTACAAAATATTGGTACCCGAATTCTAGCTTTATTAAGTAAAGTTCAATTACCTCTTGTCATGAATAGATGTACCAAGATACCTACGCACTTTATAATCCAAAGCTGGTGACAAAATTTTATAAAAACACGCGCACTTGAAACGGAAACATCAACTGGTACAATTATGTACCACTTTTCACTTATTGTGCTGTAGGCGGCGCTGAAACTGTAAAGTGGTACGGACTTGTACCAGAAAATGTTTTTGCTATAGAGTGCCTTTAAGGCGTATTTTCAATGCATAAACAACTAAAGCGCACTTGAGCACTACGGCAGGTAGTACACATTCGTACCAGTATCCTATAAAATCTTAAAAAAGTCTTAATCTTTTTCAACATCGAGAAACATCGCTCCGCTTTGGACGTAGACTTAAGTGTTGTCACTAACACTTAAAAGTTTTAGTCTCTTGAAAAGTTGCATGCATTTCATACTGTAAAAGTAATGATAACAGCGACACAACTTCAGAAACATCCCGCAATTCTTATTTTTTCTCTCTTTTTTCCAAAAAAGGATAAACTTTTAACTGTTTCACAGGGAAAATTGATAGGAAATTCGTCATGATACTCTTACAAATTTCCACCACAAATAAATTTGTAGCTATAACATGCCCAGTAGAATTAAATCTCGTTCTTATTTACTGCATATCGAAATCACAAATTTCCAAAGCTTCTCTTTTCTTATTATTTGTGGAAGCAAGTCTACGCGGCCATTTTGGGGAAATGTTTCGTCTTCTAAAAATTCCAAATTATAGTCTTCAATAATTTAATTCATTTGATCGGGTATTTTCTGTATTCATTTTCAACATTCTGTAAATCCTGTCGAACCTTTATTGGATATGTACCTATTTATCTTTTGTAGTTGCTTAAAAATGATCTCGAGATTGGACATTATTTTATGAAGAACTGCCAACCAAAATGTAAAATTATTGTCTTAATCTAAGTTTGTAAGAACCAACTTATTCAATTATATACTTAATATTCTCATCATTCTTGTGAGTTTTCATAACTTTGATCAATTCTTTTCTATATTAATCAATGGTGTTAACTCCCCGTGAATGAAAATTTCATCTACTTTGTGACGACCACGGTAATCTTTGAGAAAATTTGAGAAAAATGAGCAGATCCCAGATAGGAGTACAAAAAATATTTATTTGAAATCGGCATTAAAGTACCTCGAAATCGTCATTAAAATACGAGAAATCGGCAGTAAAGTAATCCATTGTTTTACGATTTTTTTGTAGGTGGCGAGGCGACAGATAAACGTAAACCGACGTTAACATAACCTGCAAATGTTGGTTAAAATGTTGTAATTTAACGATTTTCGATTTCAAATAAAATATAATGTACTTTTCGGCACTGAAGTTCCTTTTTATCTCTCATGTGGAACTAAATCCACATTCGTGATAAAAAGATAAACTTTAGTGCCTTGATATATATACAAACTACTATTAAACTGGCCACTTAACTGACTTTGCACTGTTCATGATCAGGTTAATTTGATAGGCATAGCGGTAAACTTAATTTGCTAAAGGGTGTTTTTCATTTATTAATTTTTGAACTTCATTTAAAACTCATAACTAATGTTCTGTCATAACTCTGTGCGGCAAGTTTGTTTGGTGTGTCTCAAATTAAACGGTCCATTTCTTTTAAAATGCATCTTGGCCTACTGCAAGATTTAGCGCGAAGCGACACTGTTCGTGATGTAGTCGCTGAAATTGAATACTTAAAATAACAGTTAATATCAGGTCAGAACTGCCTCGAATACCGGCGCGGACGTGGCTCCCATTGAAAGTTAATATATATCCTTATCTTTCGACATACGTCTTGCCGCTGCCACCTGCTGCACAACTGTCGAAAAGCCGAGCAGCCGCTTCTGTCAGGCTCACATGCGTCCGGAAAGCATATAGCGCTGATTCTACAGTTCATGTTCATGAAATGAAAATTACTCGTGCTTTGTTTAAACTTTAAAATGGAAGGAATAATGAAAAATAATGACTAGTTTGTTATGGTAAAGCCATGACTCCTTATAGCGAGCCGCCACTGTTCGGGAACAATTACGGGGTGACTATAAATGATTGTGTTTTTTTTCTTAGGTTGGCACTGTTTATGTTGGTGGCACTGTAAGTCTATGTCAAATTCAATGTTCGCAGGTTAGGTTTTGCGTCATTCTGTGTCAAAACTGACGCTACCCCAAGTTAATTTGATAACAAATATTGGCGTTGAAACCCGACTGGACAGCTGCACCGGTCTGTAACAGATATGCAGATAAGCGGGTCAACCTTTTAATAAAGGGTCATTACTGGAAAAACCATTAGCATTGCGATTTGGCTATATTTATCCTTAAAAGGGCAGGGTAGAAAATTATTCCATTGCTTTCCTAACAATCCGCATCTGAGTAAAATGGAAAACCTGAGGCAACACCAATTGTTGCTCGAAGAAAACTATTAAGTTCTCTAAATCAAAAGAACTTCAAAGTGGTGAAGTTAAATATAGGTGTATCAAGAGGATATGTAACTGCAAACTTTACACACTTGGTGCAAGAGAAGATAGAATTATGGTGAGAAGTAAAGGCTTGCAAGACCATCTTCCTTATACGAACCAAGAGCTGTAATGGCAACGCATAGGTGCTTCGGTTAAGTGAAAAGCGGAAAAAACTAGCTGAAAAATTTCCAATAAATATGTAATTACAATAAAACCATCTTTGACTTTTCAATGCAATTAAGTTTCACAACAAACGACTTCCGGGATTAGGCCGTGTCATTATTGAGGTTGAAGAACTCAGCGTTTCGTCCATTTTCGTAAGGGGTTTCATCAGGAGGAAAAGCAAAAGGGCATGGTAACTCAATGCGTAAACCACGCCAGAGGCGAAACTCTTGTGGAAGAGATGACACGATCCAATCCCGGAAGTCGTTTGTTATTTAATTTTCACTTTCACATTTTCTATTTTTAAAAAGGTGTAGGAATCTCATTAGATCAAGGACGGAGTGCACTTGTCCATATGGACTAAAGTGGTCGCTTATATACCGAGTCCCATGCAGTTATGGATTTTTACCTGCCTGAGTGCAGTTGTTCAACGCCGGTGTGGTATTTGACTTTTTAATCCTCCTAAACTCAGTATGATTTTGCGTATAACGATATGTTAATTTATGCACTGCTGATATCGTGTAAGCGTGGAATTTCATTTTATCCAACAGTAGTCCCGTTACAGGGCTCACACAAATATAATGTAATTGCATCCCGACAAAGTTTTGGAGGAATAATGATCGTTTTTTATTCCTTCTTCGGTTTCTGGATTTTACGTTGATCTTAGCATATCCGTAAAGATGTTAAACTCCAACGAATTTAAGGTCGTTCCCAAATATTCCAGAATAGTCACGAATATATGTGAACATTCGATTTAATTACAGAATCTGATATATGAAGTTAAGTGCTTTACTATGAGTACCCACACTTAGTGCAAAAAATAGACAAATACAGCGTACATAAATAAAAAAGTAGAGACACTCAGCGTCGGTTCCTTTGATGTCAAAATACCGATTTGAATAACCTTGAACGGTTCCTGGGGGGGGGGGGGGGGGGTACTTTCCGATATTACCATCAGATAGCGCCACTGCTTTACCACATCAGGATTGGTAGTAGAGCCAGTAACTGGCTCTGATTGGTAGCAGAGCCAGTATACAGTATATAGGAGAGTACCTCCATGTCCGCCATGTTTATTCCTCTGACATATGCGTTACCTTGAGGTTTGTAACATAATTCCGCAACATGATCTTTGTTGGCAATCCAAAACTTTACTTTAATTGACAAGACTGTAAGTCTATGTCCAATTCGAGGTTAGCAGTTTAGGTTTTGTTTGTTATTTGAAACAGACTGACGCAAAACATAACCTGCTAACCTCGAATTTGACATAGACTTACAGTCTTGCCAATTTCAAGTAAAATTTTAGACACAACTCAATCAGTGATTGCTGATGGGAACAACAATGGCGGCGATGGCGGCATTTTCACGGATCAAAGAATGGCGGTACTCTCCAAATAAACACTGGCTCTGATTGGTGGAACTTTGTTCTGCCATCTGGTTGTCAAGCTTAGAAATACCCCCTGAGTCACTGTCCGAGGCACTCTAGACAGGTTGAAACATTTGGCATGAGTGTCTCTACTTGATGATTTATGGACGCTGGCAAGTATTTATTTATATTAACATACATACCTAAATACATAATTGTCAATTTTACAATTTTTTCGTTTTAAATAGTTCCATATCTCCCTTTTGTACTTTCGCACATATCAGCTCAGAACACCAAAAACGAAATAAAATATCGCGGTTGTAGATCATGACAAACAACAATACTTGCATTTTCTATTATAGAAAATGGGGAATCCCGCATTCAATAGAATGGTGAAATCAATAAGTGGGGTTAGTTTAACTAACGAGCTATAGATGGCGCCGCGTACTTTGAAAGCAAATAAATAATTCCGCGCGAACTTACCTATCGGCGAATATTCGCGAAGACACCAAGCGAATATTCGTGAATTTTCCGAAAATTCGCATTCTTCGCTTGGAAATGTTCGCCGCTCACATCATTTAGAATTGTCCATTATTTCTCAATTTTCTTATCCAATGCGGACTAGTGGCTCACGAAGAATAACTCCGAACACTAAAATGACGTCGAAATCTACGTTGTGTTTCAATAGTTGAATTGAATTTTACACACTGTCGACACAAAGAACACATTAAAACAAAACAGCTTCTATTTATGAGCAAATTATTACTGATTCTTTAAGTTAAGTGGATACATTTTTATTAGTTAGGTATTGAAAATGATCAATGCTTTTCGACACTTTCCGTATTACCAAAAAGTTTATATTTGTAATTATGTAGTAATTGTAGTGCATACTGCAAACATTCAAATTTGATCTAAAAACTATTTTTACAAGTTGAATCCTACCCCTTCACAATCCTGCAAGTATAAAAGGAGCAACAGGTTATACTTAATTTTTCCTTCAAGTGCGTGACGGAAAAGGCAGATTTGAAACCATAATTTGCATATCCCAATAAATACCATAACCTATTTCTTTGTTCTTTTTTGATACTAAGCCGTCTTCTAATTATTAAAAATACAGCGTTTTTGAAAGCACGTGTGAATATACTATATCAACCAATGTTCCATATCGTTCAGGTGGCAAATCTTCAGTTACTCTATGCCATAATAGTATAGTGACGATCTTAGTGTAACTAAAAATCTGCAAGAGGTCCTAATAACTACAGAAGGTGTTCTTCTGCAGCTTTAAGGCATTTTTCATCACATTCCAGGCAGGTGCCTATGTAAGCTATCAGGCTCTATCTGGTACAGTCTGTGATAACTGCCAGAATACCCACAGTTCTTTGCCATGACCTGAACATATGAAGGGAGCGCAGAAACTACTGTGTCTATGGTTTTCTTCGTATTTGTCGTAACCGTTCACTGCAATTCAGAGTATCCACAATATAACAAATCTTCACATCAGATTGGAACATATCGTTGTTTGTGCTGCTATAAGGCGCTTCCAGTAGTTCTTTTCACAACGCACTTTAGTGTTTATAGGTACCAGTAACCCTTGTTGATCGAACACTGAGCAGTTTTCAGATCAACCATACCGAAAAAGCTCTTGTATGTCACATCCATGAGCTTGACCTATTTTTATAATGGGGTGGCCTGAATTGGTTCATTTAATTTTGTTAACAACTACAAAGTGACTTTAAAAGTTTTCAGTACTCGCTTATTCTATATTTCTCATAAACGCAATTCTATAATTTCTTGTTGCAGATCATACCAAATGGTTTCGATGAGAGGTAACTCCTGTTTGAGAACTCTGGTGATGTTTTACTTCCAGATTTCTCAAGACTTTTCTCCTCGGACGATTGGGAAGTGCTTGCTGTTTTGTTCTGCCTTCTTACCCTGAAGTTTTCAAATGGAATTTGTTATAATGTTGTTTATCGCAGTATTCACAACTTGTATTATAGCGAAACGCTGCTTCGTTCCTTACTGCGTTCAAACTGTTAGTAACAATGTCATTTTGCACATTCCCCAATTATCTCCCTGTCATTTTCAATACTTAACACACTATCATCACTTAAGTTACATATTATAATGCATGGGTTTTCACTTAGTCTAATGTCTCCGTGTTCTATGTCACGCTATAACACTCGAGACAATCGTATAGCATTGATATCTTTATTTTATTCGCCAACCTGCGAACAAAAACAAAATTGGACTGTCATGCTTTCCATTAGTTTCAGAAAGGTCAAAATAGTACAAAAAGTGCAAGTATCATCAAAGTTCATCTTAAGTATTATCAAAGATATGAACAAGTTGCATAGTTTTCAAATTCTAATAATGCATCAATTTACTCTTGATAGAATCTGTTAATAAATGACAAATTTATTTGTCATTCGTAAACAAAGTTGTTGTACCTGAAACACGGATGATATAGAGAAATTACCAAAATGGTTATATTTCACATTCGTGCAGTGATTAAATATTTATAAAAATGTAACATCGCAGAATACTTTTATCGATATGCATTATAAGAATTTCAAAACTATGCAACATCTGATTGTTAGTCGGACAACGAATATATAAAACATCATCCTAATTACACAGTAGATTGAGGGAATTGCCGGTTTAAACTGTTGATGTGTTGATGAAAACATGCAGACAAAACTTTTGTCACTCAACCAAGCAAAACTATATCAATCCTGGTTGGTGTAGGCGAAAGTAGAAAAGCGTATGTTTTGTTGATATTTCAGGAACTGCTAGAATTTGGTTATAAAAATGTGAACTGGAAAGCCTGATTTATTTAAAAACTTTTTTTGATACTTTTTCGCAAAACTAATAGTTTTTATGTATCAAAGAGTAACCTAATTTTAATACCCCTGCAATATCTCCTTACGGGTTGAAACTTGATCCCGTTTTTTTGTTTATTTTGATCCCTGAACGCATTACCAAATATTGGAGTTTCCTCATAAAGCACTCTATCTACATCTACACCCTACACTTTAATACTTCAGCACGTTGTAGTCACGTACTCTGGTGAATATTAATATTATAACATAATATATAATTATATAATTTCACGAGTGTCAGATACAACCATAAATATTTTGTAATATTAAATTATTAGATACTTTAATGATTTGCCGGCGCTAAACTAGAGCCCGTTCATTAAATCTTGCGTTTATGTCACGATCCTGTTACGATGAAATTAATCACTACTCTGTAACTGTGGGTCTCATAATTTAGTTTTTATGTTCTGCTGGCGAACTCCCTGTCACACCAGATAATTTAGCTGAAAAGTATAAGAAACTACTTCAAAAGAAAGCGGTTGAGAAAGAAATAATACTGGGAGAAAAACTGATTCTGCCTTTGATGTGTACAAACAAAACATTTTATTGAAATTGGTATCGAAATTGGAAATATATTTATCGGTTGCAGGATATTAATCCCTTGTTTACATATACAAAAGTAGGCTGGTAACTAAATCATAACTGATCTGTACGGTAATAGTCCATTACCGTACATGGCAACCATAATCACATAGCAACCGATAAACTATTGAACAAATCACGGATGTTATGAATCATAACAGCCTCAGATGTTTTAAAATCCTCGCTCTGCGAGCTCGGATTTCAATACAACATCTGCGGCAGTTATGATACTCATAACATTCGTAGATATGTTAATAGCTATTATTTGTTCCTCACTTGTAAACATCAATTTATCAAGTCACTGTATTCACCTTGAAAATGTTTCTTAACTGGCTAGCCAGTAAAAAATTTACTGGCTAGCCAGTTATATTTTACAAGCGTGCTCATAGATAAATGATAGCGTGCAAAGCCAGAGTTGTCTTCCTTAGTATGTGTCATATTGATGAATTTAGTTGCTTGTCAGTTTGACATTTTGAATAAATGGTAAATTTCTAGTTATTTACAAGTGAGAAACAAATTAATAAAATATTCAACAAAACACACCAGGTAACCATTTTTACTGGCTCAAGGATATGACAGGCTCGCCTAACGGCTCGCCAGTCATCCCAATCCTATCGCCAGTAAAAACTGTTTTACCTGGCTTGTCATGTTAAATACTGTACATGTACTGGCAGTAAAAAAAATAGATACATCAAAATCTCAAGTTATTAATAAACATAATTAAGTAATACCCTGTTCTACAGTGGAATCTTGTTGCACCGGAAATATTTGATAATATAAAATTTATTGTTGTATACCCAGCCAAGGTTCGAAGTGTTTCATTATAAAAGTCGATTATTTATTTTAACACGGTGATTTAGTATTTGATGGAATTCTGTATTAATACATTCCCAATCAATTTCAACTCTGGGGTAAATTAAAACCGGCAGTTTGCGTAATCGAAATCCCTTCATGATAGCAAATAATAATTTAACATTTTCGGAAAAAGGCGCAGGGTCAGTTTAATTAATGCACACAAAGTATAAATAGTAGTGAAGACCCTGGTTAATTTAAGAGCTACTCGAAGTTCGAAGCCAGTGTAGCAGATGCTCATTAAATATTTAGGCGAAATTGCCTCACAGGTTTGAGCTGGTGATGAAATATTGGTAAACTCTTAGTTGAATTTCTATAGTGTTGGGAAATTATGGGGTCTAGTAGGCAAATATCTCATGAAAGATCTGTACTTTTGGAAAGCTATAATCGATTATAATGCTGCTACTTACTATATACGTATATAGTTCACTTCTACCGACCTGAAGAGTTTCTATTATACATTATACTCGTATGAATTTTGATGAGGAATTGATTTTCATCTTCCTGGTCGACATTTTCTGGTCCTATACCATTGTGTATTTAGAAATGTATACAGTATAAATTGAATTGCATTATATTACAAAATAATTATGAAATTGTTGCCGTTCATGGTCAATCCAAAGAAGAATGGTTTATTTTATATATTAATTGCTTAGGTATTATAATGAATTACGATTTAATGTTTTAATAAGTAGATACTAGTTGAAAAATTGACAATTATTTGCATGGTCAATGCCGTCTTTCGAATAGCCATACACGAATAAAGTATACATAGGTAGTATGTGAAATTATAAAGTAGACGAACGTACTGGATCGGAAATATGACTACCCGAAAGGGTTCCACTTTCCTCACAAGAAACTTCCACTTTTACAAATTAAGAAACAATATCAGCTAATTTAATTTTTAACAACGTGAGTAATAAATTCGTTTTTGTCATTACACATAATTAAAATTATCTTTATTAAAAATATTTATATGAACGTTTCGCTAATTCAATGTTAGCTTCATCAGCACATTGATTTAAAAATAGGACAAAGGGACATATAATACCACATTCGGTCTTTTGTTTTCTATATGGTTTAAGTAGTTGGATATGGTAAGATCTTTTATTATTAAAATGATTTCGTTAGATAAAACTTCTTTAGCTTCCATAGTTTGTAGATTAGTATTTTTGCTGGGTATGTGAAATTGATAACGTTTTGATAGAAAACCAGGTTGTGAAATAATTTAGTTAAAATATTTTTGGTAATTTATTCCATTTTAGCATTTTTCTTTAATGTTTGATATTGTGTCATGCTTTTTACCATATTTTCTTCATACTGATATGATCAAAGGGTGAGTTACTGAGATTTGTTGTGTTAGTTGTAATGGTTTTTGTAAAAAAAATCGTTTTTTTCCTTTTGGTGCATCTAGTTTATTATCATTGCTTTATTTTTTTTATTAGTTCTTCTTGTAATTAATTGTAAGTTTATGTGGTTTGTAGGCTGGAAATCACAGAGATTTCTTTAGAAATTGGTTTCGGGGAGGTTATTCAACTATCTTTTTCCACCAAATTTTAGTTGCAGTTATTTGGAAAAGTTTTTTTTATTTTTTGTTTTTGTATTTTCTTAAAATTTTTAATTTATTTGAATAAATGCAAATTTTCGTTGGTTATTTGACTTTGATTTCTTGTGTTTTTTAAATCTTATAATTATTAGCATGTAACTTTGTTTATCGGATTGAAATTTTTAAATAAACCTTTGGAGTTTGGTTGTGGAGGAATTGTAGGTTATGTTTTTCCATAAATTTGTATTGTTGGGTTATTTGAAAAGTAGTCTTGTATTTTCTTGGAATTTTCATTTTTATTTGAGATAGATGCACGTGTTTTAAATAGTTGAAAATTCGTGAACAGTTGACATTCAGTGCCTCTATGGAAAAACAACCTACAATTCCTCCACAACCAAACTCCAAACCTCCTGAAGGTATGTATAATCTGTAACCTCATTTACCTTGCGGTGTAGAGGCTGGTGCCTTATGCGCTGGCATCTGGCGGTACAATGCTCAAAGGTTTATTTAAAAATTTCAACCCGACAAACAAAGTTACATGCTAATAATTATAAGAAGATATAAAAAACACAATAAATCAAGGTCAAATAACCAACGAAAATTTGCATTCATTCAAATAAATTGAAAATTTTAAGAAAATACAAAAACAAGATATAAAAAACTTTTCCAAATAACTGCAACTAAAATTTGGTGGAAAAAGATAATTGAACAACCGCCCCGAAACCAATTTCTAAAGAAATCTGTTTGATTTCCAGTCTACAAACCACATAAACTTACAATTAATTACAAAAAGAACTAATAAAAAAATAAAGCAATGATAATAAACTAGATGCACCGAAAGGAAAAAAATCTGGTGTGATACACGCACACAACTTCCTTTTACAGTGATCTTATAATTAGCGAAAAATTTGATTTTAAATTTTTAAGCATTTGTAAAAAAATTTCAAAAATACAAATTCTGCAAAAACGGTACAAAATAGAGCGTTAGGTGAACAGATAAATTTTCTCTAGAATTTTAAGCTGAATTTAAAAATGGAATAATATACCGGGTGTTCTATTTAAAATAGGAGTTAATAAAAAAATAGGAAAAAAACACAAGAAACCCATTTTAGAAGTATTCAACTGGAAAATCACCTATTTCACATCAATACACATTCAAAATGCAATAAAAATTTAAAGTTTGGAAAAAATCGTTAGAGCCGTTTTTGAAAAAATCGAAAAAAACTGAAAAATCACAAGAGTAAACACCTACTTCCGGTTATGCGATTTTTTTCAAAAGCTTGCTGCTGCATACCTCTTTTCGTTTTTGAGATTTTCTGTTCACAGACACACACACACAGGCGCGCACACACAGACAGATCAGTGAAAGAAAAATGTTTTTTGGGTTCAGGGGACTCTAAAACGTGAGGATTTGTTGAAAACTCAATTTCGAATTTTTGGAGTGAATCCAATACTTCCTTTATTGTAAAAGGAAGTAAAAAGGGATTTTTTTTTACAAAAACCGTTACAACTAACGCAACAAATCATCAAAGGTACAAAATCAAATCTTATAGAAGTAACTCACCCTTTAATCATATCAGTATAAAGAAAATATGGTAAAAAGCATGGGACATTAAAGAAAAATGCTAAAACGGAATAAATGACCAAAAAGGTTTTAACTGAATTATTTCACAACCTGATTTTCTATCAAAACGTCATCAATTTCACATATCCAGCAAAAATACAATCTGCAAACTATGGAAGCTAAAGAAGTTTTATCTAAAAAAATCATTTTAATAATAAAAGATGCGAAAAGATGTTACCATATCCAACTACTTAAACCATATAGAAAACGAAAGACAGATTGTGATATTAAATGCCCTTTGTCCTATTTTTAAATCAATGTGCTGATGAAGCTAACAATGAATTAGCGAAACGTTCATATAAATATTTTTAATAAAGATAATTTTAATTATGTGTAATGACAAAAACCAATTTATTACTCACGTTGTTAAAAATTAAATTAGCTGATATTGTCTCTTAATTTGTAAAGTGGAAGTTTCTTGTGAGGAAAGTGGAACCCCATATTTCCGATCCAGTACTTCCGTCTACTTTATAATTTCACAATTGGACAAACAGCTGTATTTGAAAATTTAAAAAGAAATACATAGTATGGTCGCAAAAATATGAACAAACAAGATTAGGCAGGACAAGCCCCGTATAGATATTGAAGAGATGCCATAATATTACTAAGTCTGTCGATAAACGCGTTTAATCCACGGTTGATTCATCCCCGGATGATTCATCCCAGAACGATTCATCCAACGGACTGCTCATCTAGAGGACTGGTCATCCATGGGCGGTTCATCAAAAGACACTTCATCCAAAATGTTAGCGATTAAAGCTCCTTTTTCTCCCATTTCTCAAAATCTTCGCGCAACTACTACTTTAAACGTGTACAACTTCTAAACTAATAAAATTTGGCAGTTTTCTTGTCAATAAAACAAGAAAACCATTACGGTTGCTAGGGGCAACATATTCCAAAGCCATATATGCTAGGAACAATAAATACTGTACAACCCTCGTATCTTTTAAATGAAAGTTGAAAAAATGCTACTTTGTTTGCATGTGACCGGTATTTCTCATCTATGTGCAGAGCTGTCACAAATCAGTGAGATTTAAATCTTTTTTGATTTAAATACTTTTTTTGATTTAAATACCTTTGATTTTAAATCTTTTTTCAGAAAATGATTTTTGATTTAAATCTTTTTGAAAAGTATCTTTGATTTTTACTTAAAAATTAAGATTTAAATCTTTTCAAAATGATTTAAATCTCAAAAATATTTAAATCTTTTTTAAAACGATTTACATCTTTCTAAAATGATTTAAATACCAATATAAAAAATTTAAATCATTTTACATAGCCTGTATATTCCTGTGGATTAGTGAATTTACCTGCAACTGCTGCAATTTTTTAAAAGCGTATTTTTGTTCTTTATACCTATATTTATACAATACACTATACAGCAACAGTATTCGCCATAAACTAGGTTACAATTGTTACATACACCATACACCATTTATACTCATACATCATACATTCATACACATACATACTTTATTATGGCAACTACTGTTACTGATTTCTGCAACATGAAAAGTAATCAGTCTGAAATCGACAAACAAAGAAAACCCTAGCTAAAATGTTAAATAGATTTTTTAGTTAGACTAATAACACTTTTAAGGAAAATCAATTCAATAAGAAAAAAAAAATACTGTAAACCCATTTCCCATTTTTTTTGTGATTTTATTAAAAAGTATTTGTGGGCAGCACAAATTTTAATTAACTTCTTAGTTTGGGTTTTTATGCTTTTTTTGTTTATTTTATACTCTACGATTTTTAAAACAGATTTATTGACGTCATATTTTTGTTTTCTGAACACATAAATAAAAGTTTGATTGCTGATTTAAATACATACCAGTATCTACTTTTTGATTGCAATCTTTAAAAGGATTTATTCCTTTTAAAAAGATTTAAATCTTTGATTTAAATCATTTGTAAAATGAAAAGTATCTATGATCTTTGATTTAAATCATTTGTCAAAATGAAAAGTATCTATGATCTTTGATTTAAATCGTTTGTAAAATGAAAAGTATCTATGATCTTTGATTTAAATATTTTTTAAAATGATCTTGAACAGCTCTGTCTATGTGCACCAAGAACGAGGAAGCAAAACAGGTTTCCTCCGGTTCCTTCCGTTGGTTTTGATTACTCCCATAATTAGGTTAACTTATCCAAGAACGTTTACACTGGAATCGGTTCATACTACTCATGTCTCAATATCTCTCTTATTAGTCAACACTCCTGGGATTTGTTCGAGTCAACACTATAGTTTTTCAGTGTTTAGCCATCTCTTTATTTTCAGATAATTGTTGCAGAATATAATTGATATTTTGAAACATATTGAAGTCTCGGTCTTCCTCTTCAACAATCAATCATGGCTTGGGGTACGTCCGATTAATGTCTTCTTCTAATATCATTCATGTTGTTCGGCTCTCTTCTCAGTATTTCTATATTAATTACTGCCGGCACAGCTTCCAGCACCCGTCGTTCACCAAAAAAACAAAGAAAGGGTCCACTTTCATCGGCAAAAACAGTCGAGAACGTGATTGCGGCAGTGAAATGATACAAAAATTGCAACTAGTACTTCCTTTCAAAGAAGACCTACTTCGGGCGTTCAAGAGGATTTAGAAAGTCAATCGGCACGGGAGAAAGTAGTTCGAGTAACGTGCAGCGCATCAACTACATGGTTCGGTTGGAGGGACTTTACGGACGAACGCCGTTTTGTTGTGGTGCTGCAGAGGCCATTAGCCTCCCGCCTCCGGGCTCGTCTGCCCCCCGTGACCGCTACGCACTCTGCCTCATCTGATGGCACGACTGTGAAAAATTGATAATTCTCAACTTCTGACGCTATCGAGCCTGCAAAAGCTACATCTAAGTTCGGTAAGGTTAAGTTAGTGGGTAACTATCCACTATCCTCACAAAGCGCCTTCGGCCGAATGGTGTGAAGCAGCACACAGCAAGGAAGCAGTTCCAGTGGTCCCCAATTACCGACAATGATTATTTTTTAACCTAACCGAATTCTTGCATGTCGTCTCTCCAGCTGGGCATTTTTAAATGGATAAGTAAATTTCGCTACTTTCGGAACAAATTGGCTGTTTAGGAAGTCTTTCTCATTATTACTGGAACGGCCGTTTAACTTTATGTCTGCCGTCATAAATCTCCATAAACCTTCTATTTTCAAGAAAGCAGTTAATTGCCCAAGCCATAGTTCTGCAGTGTTGCGTGTTACAGGCATACCAGCAGTTGCCTCCCAAACAATTAGTGATTGTGGAAGCTGCAGGATCGCCTAGCAGTGTCTGAATACTGACCTCTGGGTGGACCGATGCACTTGCACTTACCTTCAGGCTTAAAAAGCTTAAGGGACAAAGTAAAATAAAATAAACAAAAATTTCACTTTTAACAATTTTTAAACCGTTCTGTTTTTCGTTTAAATTTTCACTAAATTATTTCCTCTAAATTTTGAAACATGAACCAAGATTTGAAGTTTGTACAGATAAGTAGCAAATTAATGCGAACCAGAGATGACGAATACCGCTGGAACTATAAAGAATAACTTTTTTTTCCCGCAGAGTATCCATGTGTATAATAATGCGTGGAAGAAAATATGGAACCAAGAGATAACATGCTGTAGTCGTATTTAAAGCGTCAACACTAAAATATTTAGAATGACCGAAGTTCAATTCAAGATGGATGATACGTACTATGCAAGACAAAAAAATCGGTAAAAGGCTTTAACCAGAACTTCCCTCGTGGACATTGTGACACCAAATAATTTTAAAAATCCAATTAAGTTAGGAGTAAAAATATCTGCACGTTTCTTATACATTAAATACATTTTCAAATAAAAAAATGTAGCCCGGTGGGGGGATTTTATTTCAAAATTAATGAAAAATGAACAAAATAATATTTTTTAAGGTTCTCACCCATGCCAGATATATACAGTGCATTCCAATTAAAACGAGCCACCCCATTATTAAAAGCCAACTTGTGTAAAGATTATGGGAGTTCTAGTTGTTACCGCTTTTATTTTAGCTTTTTCTCTTGCAAAAAAAGTGTTGTACTCACAAGTGAGAAGGTTATAAAAGGTGTGAGCCCATAACATTACTTTTTTGCGGGTTACCATTCTTAGGGTAAATTTTCTCGGAAACTGCTGAACTGAACCGATTTTGAAAAACTAAAAAGCATTAAAGAAAGAATTTGTTGCCATTTAAGATGAGGTATCACTCGACCCCATTTCCTATTTGAACTTTTTGACACGAGAATGGCCGTGTCATGGGCTCTAGTTGTATCTACTATCCATTCACAAAACTCGTGAACTGTCAAAACGCTGTCAAGTTATTACCTTGTTTAAATTCTGTTTAGAAACTTTTGCTTGCTGATTTTGACAGCACTGAAATTTTTGAAATTTACAAACTTGACTTATGTCACACTTTCTTGTAGAAAAATTATCTCCAAAATGCTTTAATTTCTGTGCATACACTTCAATTGCAATGGAACAGAAACGACAAAGGGGTTTATTATTGAAGAGGAAAAAAGGGCTATAGTTAATTATTACAATGAAAATCTTTTGACACATGTAACATAACCTAACTTCAAATATTACTAGAAATTACTAGATCCTAAGTACATTCCCAAAAAAACTGTAATTTCCAGTTACACTCAGTAAATATTGAAAAAAGTTGACATTGACAGTTCACGAGTTTTGTGAATGGATAATAGAGTGCCTATATATGCAAGAGTTGAGACATGTAGGCGATTTATTTTGGATCCACAAATCATCGAGTACCTGATTTTTGTCGATTTTAAACTTGATGCATACTTCTTTTAAATAAAACAACAACAATATAGTGTTGCTAAATCACACTGTCCTTTGCGGATCCAATGGCTCTTCTCTTAGTACATGTAGGATTTCTAGTAGCGTGTGCTTTGGTACTGCCCGTGTTGAGCTGTTTATGAACGACACGACGGGATGTTCGGGTTGAGTTGTTGGATGTCAAGTAGTTGCAGTAGCCGCTGCTCCTTAGGGTCTCAGGGGCTCTACCCTCCCAACCGTCAACAGCCTATGTCTTTAGAACAAAGTTCTATAATTCTATAATTGAAAATATATATTGTTATCAATCCTACGGTTATAATATAACAAGGTTTAATTAATGAGACCCGGAGATAGCTATTCGGTGCTACTTACAACATGTAAAACAATAACCAAGAAGTAGGTGAACATAACATGAGTTATGTGTCAACACACTCGCTCGTGTCAATGCACCAAGCGGCTGGCAGCTGCCGAGGGCGATCGAAACGCTGTCGCAGCAGAATCGGCATATAGCAGTTTTAGTGTAACGCGAAGGCTAACGATGTTGAAGCTGAGACAGCCTTAAACTCGCGCGCTTATCGTAATGTTTATAAATATAGTGCTTCCGAAATGTAAAGGTACGCACAGATTGACGCGGTGGCGACGGCAGTCGCGGTGGCAATCAGACGCTGCTTGCAATAGCAACATCTCAGCAGTAAAAGCGGTCTCAGTTGCGTTCTAGCGAAGCGGTGGCGGTCAGACGCTGCATGTTGAATTTGACCGCTTAGACCGGACGTTCTGATGGTATAGTGTGTGAAATCCCGCTTTTCTATTTGATTGTTTACTTATTTGGCGAACCCAAACTCTTCTCAGTTTTTCTCTAAAATGAGGTGAATAAAGAAAATTATAAAATTCTTTACAAATATGAATATGAATATGAATGAAGAACTTATGATTAATTTTGCTCATCTTTATTTAGAACCAATAGGAGCAATAGTAACCCTTCTTCAAAATTTGTTTTTAAATAAAATGAAGGCCATACAGATTTACGTTTTGAAGTGTCTCAATCGCGTCTAGTACTGATGTTACCGCAAACGCCACCGCGTTGGTTTGTGCTATTGGTAACTCGCCACCGCGTCAGTCTGCGTCTACCTTAATGCAATCCGGCGCTGAAAGCAACGCCGCGCTGTTAGGAAATGTGGGGCAATCTTTGACATTGAAAATCAATGTATTAAAGCTTCGAGGACTGTTTTAGTAATAAATTAGTTTTTATCGTTATAACTGCTGGAGGAACAACGAGAAGGGAAATCGCCTCTTCACAGATTTGACACTTCACGGGTTCGGTACTCGTATATGAAATGAATGAACAAAAAAAATCAATTGGATATGTTCGAGGGTATTTGACTAGGCTTAATTTGTAGTATTGATTTAAGCAGGACTTCGCTATTTCTTAAGGTCCTGCCTGGTCTTGCTTAGTACAGCTACAGTTCTGATTCGAGGTTCTGCCTACTCCTGCTTAAGTCCAGTCTCCTTTACGCTACTGTCAAATCCTGCCGATATCATCGAGTACTGTCAGGTCCTGCTAGGTCCTGCCGGATCTTACCTGTCAGTTCTACACTGTACTGTCACAGTCCTGCTCAGTATTGCCGCAGTCCTGTTTCATACTACCACAGTCCTGTTTACGTACTGCCTCAGTTCTGATTCGTGGTTCTGCGTACTTCTGCGCAAGTCCTGCTCGGTTCTGCCAGCTCATGCCCGGCCTGCGAGATGGTCCTTCTAGGTCCTTCCGGCATATTTTGTACACCTACTGTCTACAGTGAAACATCCCTCGAATTTGTTGATGTCATGCATTCCTTGCTCTGTTTTTGCTCTTATTATATCAATTATAGTATTTCGTTTTTTAACACCTAGCAGTACAAAAATACTAGGACGGTTTTTAGCTGTGCGAATCTGAAATTTTAATTGGCAACTGAGATGTGAACAAATTTAAAATTATATCAAAACGTCAATGTCGACATTTTGTGTTGTGTTTGAATACTTTTTATTCTATGCATGCGACGTTAGAAGTAGGCCAATATTTCTGAAACTTTGCAGCGGGTTATAATTTTACGTTCTCAGCAACTTTTTATAATAAAATGTATCTGACATACGAACGAATAAGGTAATTTCGAGGTAATTTATCGTGACTTTCTAATAAACACGTGATTTATTTTTCTGCTTGCTGCTTCAAAAAATTACGACGTCGGCACCCCAGAGACGGGGATATTTCAGGGGTCGCTCCTAGGGCGCTAAGGATCATTTATGCCAAAAATCGAGACTGCATTTTTTAGGTTTCCCTTAAGATTTATCTAATATGCCTGGTCTAAAATCATTCTTTGTTTAAATTGTTAGCAATTATTTAAACGCTTTACTGGTATCCAATTTATAAAATACATATAAAATAAACATCAGAAAGTGTTACTGACTGTAACATATACGTTAGTGGCTAGTATGTGCGTTGCTCAATTTATTCTTGAACTCTTCAATGTACACTTGAACTACCGAGTGATTTTTTAAAAACTCAATTGCAGCAGGTCCTGGATAGCCTGAATCAGTTGTCAATACTGAAATGTATTGTTGGTGACACTGTAAGTCTATGTCAAATTCGAGGTTATCAGGCTAGGTTTTGCGTCAGTTTTGACACAGACTGACGCAAAACCTAACCTGCCAATCTCGAATTTGACATAGACTTACAGTGTCACCAACAATACAGGGTCTGCTGCAATTGAGTTTTTAAAAAATCACTCCGTACTATGGACAAATGTGCTACATTGACTTTATATGAGACAGTGGCGACAATAGAGTGTATTCTTTTTATTGGTCGCTCGAATCGGCCGCTATTAAGAGGCAAAATTTCTTGATGCTTTTGTTTGTTTAATACCAAATCGAGGTTAGCAGATTAGGTTTTGCGTCAGTCTGTGTCAAATTCGAGGTTAGCAGGTTAGATTTTGCGTCAGTTTGTGTCAAAACTGACGCAAAACCTAACCTGATAACCTCGAATTTGGCATAGACTTACAGTGCCACCAATATATTATTTATACGCTGTGTAACCATGACCATTCAAAAACGTTCAATTTATTAAAGTTAGTAGGTCATTGGCCGCCATTTTGTGGCAAATTGTGCCTATTGTCGCCACTGTCTCTATCAAGGCACTGTAAAATGTGCAAGCTGTTTACGCCCTCCTACGTATAGCCCCTCAGTTATTTTGACCAAAACATGATCCACTGGATACATATGGGTTTGAATAGTCTGTTTTAGTTTAGTCATATTATAGTGTTACTAGCAACCCAGTGAGACAAATGTCTCATTTAAAAAAACAAAAAAGACCGTTTTTCAAATAGAACGCGTATTAAATAAAAACTGTACCCAGACCTGGAAGGTGTCAAAGTGGTTGCCTAACCGATCGACGTTTTAAGGCGCAGAGGGTCGCAACTCCGTTTGGCTGCTGAAACATTTTTATTTAATACGCGTTCTGTTTGAAAAACGGTCTTTTTTGTGATTTCTCGAAAACCGGAAGTGTCACGTGACTGAAATTCGGTTCCTTTTTCTCTATCTCTTACGGTTTGGCTGCTGAAACAGCGTCCCGGACGGACGGACGGACGGACAGACAAGTCTATTAGATAAAGGATTATATTTGATTAATTTTATAAGAATATATTATAAAAATAATACTAGAACATTTTTACTAATGGATTTTAACAACCGGTTATGGCTAGATGTATACGTACAGGGTGAGTAAAATTTGGCTGTGACTACCGGTATCTTGGAGATAGCAAAATATGCGAAGTCTGTTAAATTAGGTCAAACGTCAAAGGTGCGCATTTATGAAAGCAAAAAACTAAAATATGGGATGCATAATTAGAGAAAAACTAAAAACACTTTTTTATTGCAACCTTTTGCTGTGCATATTGTAACGTTATCAACATTTTAATCCGTCGTTTTACCTGCTCTGAACCGTTATCAAATTATATTTTTACCTATAGAACTGCATTATTTTTCATTTTGCTCCATCACCTTTTCCATTCTGGATTCAATAATACTACACACATTGATGATTGCAAACGTGTTTGTCATAAAAAGTCATCAGCCATAACCTTACCCTAACTAAATACGGTCCTGTTAAGTGATAAATCAAAGAAAAAATTAGAACAACCCCAAAACTATTTTATATATTTTATCCAACACCGTGAATTATTAAGCCCATAACTATGGTGATTTTAGGAATTTAAAGTGGCCTATAAGTCACTAGTGAGTTATAAACCATAAGTCAGTAGTGTGTTATAAACCAGGGGTCGGCAACCTTTTTCGGACGGCGGGCCATTTTCAAAATAATTTTTTTTATGTGGGCCGCACATTCAAATGTAACTTAAATAGTGCTTTTATATCATATACGAGTATAAATATTATTAAAAATAATATAGAAAAAAAATATTTTTTATTGACATGCTATAATAACAATAATGTTAGAGAACAAAAATTTTACAATTCTTAAAGGAAAAAAAAAGAAAATACAATTCCAATTAAATATGTATAAATATGTAAATATAAAACATATAAATATAAAAAATATAAAATATTGTAGTGAAACGTCATACGGCTGTCAACATGAACGCACATATGAACGTACAGTAGCAAACTGGCGAAATGAAAGAATTAGTGATGGGCCTATCCGGAATGAATAATCGGAAAGTTTCCGACTGTTCAAAAAATCGGAAGGTTCCTATTATTTCGGAACTCTTCGGAATTCGATTATTTTACTGTTCGGTGGACAAAATTTGGAACTTTCAGAATTCGATTATTTTACTATTCGGTACACAAAATGAGAAAACGAAATGCCAATTTGAACTGAACGGAATACGGAATGTTGTATTGACTCACTTGACTGCTATATGCTGGTTGGCGAATGTCGACGGGTCGCGCCGTGTGCGCACGTGTATGATACGTGAATGGCACTAATGGCAGTGGTATTTCGTAGATTAATTATTAGATAGTACACCTACAGACTTCAAATTCAAGTATTGTTTTATACTATCTATTATGTATTTTATGTGCTATTAAACTTTAAAATATCACTACCATTTTCCGAAAGTCTATTAACGTAACTACTGTAATCATTTGAAAAAATATTTTATTTCCTCATATCCCCCTGTGCGACTCAAACTCATAAATTGTTTTTTAGGATACTGCATTGCTAACTAGCGTCTACATAGTTACAAACGACTCCGGTAGATAAAATGTAAACGCTAGTTACCAATGCAGTATCCTAAAAAATCTTATACGATACACGACCGGTAGAATTCTTATGGCCTTGCCAAACATACAGGTCTCGCCCTACGGTTCGACCTGTAAAGTATTGGCGCGGCCGTAAAAATGTTGCTACCGGTCTAATAACGTAAATAGCTATTACTGACCGTCCTACAAACCCAAACAATAGATGCCAACGCAGATAAGGGCTTACGGCGCGACGGCGAGTGCTCTCATCGTAAATTTGCACGCACTTCATCTTCCTTCCGCTTGTTGTTATTTCGCTCGTTTTCCCTTGCTTGCATTTACGGAATGTAAAATAATCGGATGATATTCCGATTTTATAAACATTCCGAAATGGAACATTCCGATTATTGAAATCATCCGATTATGCCCATCACTAGAAAGAATGCTACATTTGCTAAGCGAGACGTCGTATTGGCTGGGGAGTGGGGATTAAACTTGCGCAGTAAAATAGGTTTCCCACTATGCTTCTGTTTGTCGCGCATTTTTGTCACCGGCCACATTTCGGCACGCTTACGCTCTAAGTTTGTTGATTTTTTAAAAAGTTATATTGGTGCTTTGGCGGGCCGCGCAAAAAGTTGCAAAGGGCCGCATGCGGCCCGCGGGCCGCGGGTTGCCGACCCCTGTTATAAACCATAAGTCACTCTTGATAAAAAACCTATTGAAAATTAACATTTTATTCAGAACACATTACAGAACATATTACATCCATAACACAATGTTACATACTCAATATAATACATTTTAGAACATCAATTATTAATATTTATATTAATGTCAATTGCATAGTTGTTACTTCTAGTCATTTGACAATTTACATTATTATTGGAAATTTCATTACGTGATTCTGCGCCATTCACTACAATACTTGGAACAGTGGCGGTATTGAACTCAGAACCTCCTTGAATTTTTCTTGCCGTGTTAATTTTTTCTCCCAACGACTCTTCAATGTACCCCTCTGCCACAGTAGACGATTTCCATCCACCGTGGCGTTTAAGCGCTGTTATGTCGCCTCCACCATTAACCAACAGTGTAGCAGAAGACCGTCTCAAACTGCGACCAGTATAAGCCTCTGCATGTGGTAGTTTCAAGTAAGATGCGATTCGGAATGGCACCTTAGACAATGTGTTTATTCCAACTGGTTGAATCGTGCATTTTGATATTTGTAATTTAAAAAAAAATCTACGGTGTGGTACCTTGGCAGGTCATAATGAAACCTAGTTTCTATCGAGATCAATAGGACCGACAGGATATCCCTCGTTTATGACAGTGAAACTTCGAGGTTTGTTGGTTTTTGTATCAGGAATGGAAATATACAGATATGATCCCTTGTCTTCGATGTGCTCAACACTCAAATTTGTCAGCTCATTACAACAGCATGCCCCCGCAATACCCATTATTAGTGCAACCTATAAACATATATTTAAATAGGATTTACGGCAATCAAATAGGCACTATCTCACCTTCTCCATCAGATATTCACTGTCCGGAGCACTTCTTAGAAACTGCTCAATATGTTCCTTTTCCAAAATCTTGGGTTTCTTTGGTTTATGTGCTCTTGACTCACTTTTCAAGAAAGATATAAGCCTACCATAATTCGATATTTCGACATTTTTATGAAATTTTAACGTTGCTTTCAACATCGAGTATTTTGTCCACATTGACGAACCTACATTTTTCTTTCCAATTTCAACAAAATACGCCAACAATATTTCTTCGTTTATACCACTAACTCTTTTCTCTTCTCTCCAGGATTTGAATAGCCCGAATTCTTTTTCATAAATATCCTTCGATTTCTTGGGTATTATTTTCGATAATGCTAGTTTAGCATCGTTTTGAATTCCAGCCGGAACAAACACTTTTTCTTCCATTATTCGGCGTCGTTTTCGCGTGTGGACACTTTTGTGAAACCAAACACGATTATTGTTTCAATGTAAACAAAACTTTTATATGTGCCATGGTGATCGCGTCAAAGCTTTCCCATAAATTGAACTACTTTTAATAATTTGTCAAATAAAATGTCACAACTGTTATCAGAAAAAGGATGCGTTTTAACGAAATTCTGAAGGTGTTTGATAGCATTTTGTATGGAACTCGTGTGTTATCGGTCATAAGTCACTCTTAAAAACAAAGCCACTCGCACAAAGTGGTCGTGGCTTACCCGTTTTTTTTTCGTGACGTATTTCCCTTATAACACACTTGTACCATAAATAACTATTTGTTTAATAAAAGAACTACAACAGTAGCCCACAGTAAAAAACAGATTTTTTAAAGCACCAAAAAATATTGTAATTTATACAGGGTGAATAAGAAGTATGGTCATTAAATTAAATGGGTGTGGACTGACCTCTGTAGAAGTACATTGCACTAAAAATGAAATGCTTACGGAAAAAATCGCATTAGGGTGTGCTGCAAACTTTTGCGAACCACTGGCTAAATCGTATGAGAGTACATTAACCGTATGCACCAAATGTGATTGGAATACCCAAAACAACGGGTCTAGGTGAATTTATCGAAAGCAATTTATCGAATGGCAATTGACCGAATGCAATTTATCGAAAAACAATTTACCGAAAATGCAATTTATCGAATAAGCTATTTATCGAATGGCAATTGACCGAACGGTAAATTTATCGTTTATCGAAATAAAGGCAATTAGTAATGCTTTGAAGTTGATCTATAATTTTAACGAAAAATTAGAGGAAGAAATGCACAGTCTTCAAGAATTAGAAAGCTATTACTTTGAGACTGGCTTTTAAAACGTATTTCCAAAAATATTAAAATACTACTACAAAGTCTGTTAGCGTTACCTAGGTAACACCGCGTGGAGGTCGGCTTACTAGTTTCCCTGTTTTTTTTTCTTACTTTTTTTAGTTTTATTTACTTTTTTTGTATTTATAACATTTTCTTCTATGGAATCTATTTTAATATTTTAATTAACTATAGTATGAGCAAAAAGTAACTCCATCAAAGAATGGAATTTTGAAGTCATGTGTATTATAATACCAGAAAATTATATTTAATTCTTGTTGATTCTTGTCAATGCCGTTATTGACGTTTAAATTAAAAAATGCAGTCTTATAAGGAAGCTTACTAAATTTAATAAAGAGAAAATAAAAATTACAACGGAGAGTATTTAGAACTAAATTAATAAAATAAAATTAGCATAACGTTTGTGTTAATGGAGACACCACTTTTAAATTCACCACTTTTAAATTCACCACTTTTAAATTGCAGGTTAGGTGTACATAACCTCACTTCAGTCTAAACAAATTCAAAGTTGCCAAATGTTACAACATTCTACAGTTTATACACATTTGCAAGAGGTGCTGAAAATGTCTTCCTTCTTCTTGCAAGCAAGAGGTGTTGCGTTATCTTGTTTCAAGTATCCTTGTCGAATTTTATCGTCATGGAGCTGATTCACAAATTAATTATTTAAGAATGTTATTTTGATATCGTTCGGCATGTATTGTATCTTCAAATAATATTGGTCTGATAATTCTTCGGCGAGAGCACGCTACCCAAACGCCTACTTTAGGACAATGCAAAGAAGCTTCACAAAAGAAATGTGGATTATCAGCGCTCCATAAGCGCATTACTTGTGAATTAATGAGCCATTTAAGTAAAACCAGGACTCACCAGAAAAAGTTAAATCCAAAACATTTAAATGTTGCAAAAACCAGTTACAGTATAAAATTATCTTATTGTAATTTGGAGGTAAGAGCTCTTGATATATTTGTAGTTTGTATAGATGCATATTTAAATTTGTTTTTAGAATTGTACGGCAAGTACCGTAACTCAAATTCACTTCTTGAGCGAGCCTTTGGATTGATGTGGAGGGTTCGTTTTGCATTCGAGTTTGGACATTTGCAATTTGTTCCGCAGTTCCCACATGTGGTCTACCACTTCTTGGTCTGTCTGCTACACTACCAACTTCCCTGAAAGCAGCTACAGTACGTCGTACTTGATAAAAGAAGTGCGTTGTTAATATTTCAAAGTTAGGAAATTTTTCTCTAAATTCGTTTAAACAAGCATGTCCATTTCGAGAATATGTCTCTATTATAAATATTTTATGTTCTGGTAACATTTTTAAAATAAATTATTCAGAAATTATTGACATAAAATTATTGCATAATAACAAATGTCAAATGACACCTTCTAATTTTCTGGTGTTATAATACACATGACTTCAAAATTCCAAAGGTACCTTTGATGGAGTTACTTTTTGCTCATACTATAGTTATTTTAATAAGCAGTATTATGTGCGATGCCACGCAGATAGTCATGCGCATGTTATTGATGTCAAAGTTTTCAGCAAGTTGTTTGATTCTCTGAGCACAGTCTCTGTACTTTTTACGAGTACTAGTTGCTTCTTGTCCGCCTACATATTTCGATAAATTTACCATTCGATCAATTGTCATTCGATAAATTGCTTATTCGATAAATTGCTTTTTCGGTAAATTGTTTTTCGTTAACTTGCATTCGGTCAATTGCTATTCGATAAATTGCTTTCGATAAATTGACCGCACTTCTTGTTTCCGCATTTTATCTAAATTCGGTTTTGTCGCAACCACCTGTACGAACTTATGTTCATAGGAATTTATTCCACTAACCATCAATGTTTTAATTTTTTGTGGCATTCTTATTAATTCTTGACGTCTAGTTTATTATATAAAGTTGTTTTGTTTGATACCCTGTAGCGACCTTTAAATTGAATGGCTACCTTGTATTTTTTTGCATTATTGCGACGTCTACTTTCTGTATTTATTTGTATTCTCACGTTTTTGAATACTGAATATTTTATGAAGTATTATTGTTAATGGATTACAGGTGGATAACCGCCGTTCGAGGTCATTTATTAATGGGATATCCTGTTGGGCAAATAAATCTTTATTATTATTATTATTATTATTTGGTTTGCTATTGTATTGTCCCTTTCATTATCGATTAATAGATGTACTATAATTTTTGTTTCTAAATCAATAATCTAGTAACTAGTGGAGAAGCAATGAGTAATCGTTTAGTTTCAGATCTCTAAACATATTTATTACAGTCCGTTGATGCTTACCAGTTAATCTCACTTTCACGTTATTACATTTATCCGAACGTAACCTTTATTGACCTAACCTAATTTTTAGCTGTTCTTATCTAATCTACTGTGTATTGACCTCAACCAAGTTCGTTGCTTTAAAAGAACTAGCAATATAAATAGCAAAATAACAAAATTGTAGAAGTTGTGTTGCCGTTGTTGATGAAGGTGTTCTAGTTGCCCTTATGCGGCATAAGTCTTAAAACTATCCATAAAAAGCAACCAGTGGACTGTTCTAATATGGAAATAATAAATCTCCTGGATTGAATGTAACAGGTTTAGTTAAGTGAAGAAAGGAACAAACTTAAAAATAAGGAAAATTATATCTATAAACGTATTTATACATTTAAGAAAAGTATTGTTGATTAGACTTTTAAATATATATTACCATATGGTCGAATACTTTTACCCTATAGATTCTAGAGGGCTGTGGAATTGACAGTAGTAATATAATTTTAACGGATAAAAAAACAGTTACACAGAAGTATTTGATCATACTGTATTAATATAAGTTTGTTTCCTTTTAAATAATTTGGTTTGTATATATCGGGTGATCGAATAAATTTCACCTCTAGTGTGCTATGCTATGATTCGTGTTATACATTTGACAGCACTGAAGTGGATTGTCAGTCTATGTCAAATCCGAGATTTTCAGGTTAAGTTTTGCTTCACTTTGTGTCAAATAACAAACAAAACCTAACCTACTAACATCGAATTTGACATAGACTGACAATACACTTCAGTACTGCCAAACGTGTACCACGAATCACAGCACACTAGAGGTGAAATTTATTCAATCGCCCGACATAATGCAATTTAATTCCTTGTATTTACCTATAGTTTAATAGGATGTCCATGTAGTACTCCGTTCTGTGATTATTTATTTAGCATTACTCAGATAAAAAAATCAATTGAAAGAATGTTGAATGGCGCATATATAGGTTGTCTCAAAAAAGTGGGGTAAATAAGTGTATTTTTTAATGAAACCTCTTTAAGCCCTGTATTCCATCCTAACAGATTTTTCCTAAATGCAGATTTGCCAAGTTGTGATTTGGTTAAAGTGTTTTTTGGTCGACACTTCAACCGTTCATTTAAAACGATTTTGAAACCATATGTAGATTTAAATGATCCTTTCATATTAACCAAAAATCATTTTAGGGGCAATATTATAGGTAGAATACAGGGAGTTTCATAGAAAAAAAATCACTTTTTGAAATAACCTCCCTGTATATGTGCCACTAGTTTTAAAAAGTGTTCTTTAATCTCATTAACATTCCCTCAACCGGATTGTTAGCTGGGCAACGATAAAACTTATCTGTAATCAAGGAACGGAGTACCTACCATATGGACACCCCGTATATCGAGCTTTCTCCACATTTGAAAACTAAAAAGGTGACTTGAAACGACAATAAAAGAAGACAAACGTGAATAAGCAACGGTATTAGGAATCGTAACAATGTGTATGTATTCTGTTCGCAGTGATTGTTGAAGTTTGAAAGACCTTCACAGCTTGAGACGTTGATAACGAAGTTTTGTAAAAAAGGATTCGTTAATTTCGGTATATATCGCAGCATTTCCTTCCTGAACTAAGATTGAGCGACGACTCGGGTAAATTGAATTCCGGAGGCGATTCCCAGGCACCAATAAGCCAATCCTTAGAGTAGTTTTATAGATACCTCCGTCGATAGATATTAATCTCATATCAAGTCTTCTTGGGATTTAGATAAAATGAGATACTGCAGTTATCAAATTCTGTCGTGTTTAGAAAGTCAAGCGTAAGGATTTTGCTTTGTCGTGGCGATTAATTTTAGCGCCTGCAATCACTTGTTATAATTTGTAATACAAAATTTCCTTAGCATAAATGTAGAATAACAGCACGATTTATTTATTCTGCAATTTAAAATGGATTATTTAATAGGCTACACAATAATTACCTAACACTCGATGTTGGGACAATAAATTCGATCAAGTTCTTTTGCTTGTTATTGTTTTTTATTTAGTAAAGTATTTTAAGGAGAAATTTGGAGAATTGAGTACCCGAATTCTCTATATCAATGAATATACAGGATGTTTAAAAATTGCCCGGAACAAATATAAGGGTGTAATTCTACAGAAAAAAATAATTAAAAAACTTCATAAACATATGTACGTCTTTAATTCAGTTCAAGATAGCCTTGATTAATGAATTAAAGGTAGCAAACCAAGCCCGACCTATAACTTTAGCAGGTGATGTTCCGAATAAGAAATTATTAATTGTTGTTATTTAAATAATGTTTCAACATGTTACGACATATAATCAACTACAGTCCTTAAAACACTTTTGAACTGCTAGTACTATAGTCCCCTTGTGGACTGACTGGGCAAGTCTATTTTCTTGGAGATGGGCTTCTCACTACTGTGCGAATTTAAAACCCCAATTATGCTTAACTGCTGGAAGAACTGCTTAATATTTGTTTACCATTCATCACGGCAATTTTCTTAGCCTCCTGAGAAATTAAATAATAATTGACGTAATAACTCTAGAGATGTTTAGAACTGAATGTATAAATAGTCAAATTAACGACACTTTCTTCACTTGGCATTGTGTTGTAGTTAAATATAAATAACTGGGGCACACCATTTAAAAAAATATGTGCTGAATAATATATCTAATTAAATTTGGCCTGTGAAGATGTACTTATGTATATAGAAATTATTATATTATTTTGTTTCTTTGGCAGCCACATAATATGTAAGTTATCTCTTAATTTGAAAATAAGAAATAGGTATAATGTATATTAACTTAGATTGATTGTTTATTTATAAAAGATTTGACCAACGAAAGGTTTTCTGTCCCAATTAATAATGTACCTATGAGGCACAGAAGTTTTCGTTTGACCGAATCTTTTATTATTAAACAACGAAGCTCGACTGGAGTTCAGTAAATTAACTACCAGCATAAATAAAATGTGTTTTTATTATACCTGCATCAGAATCGCCGTTTAAAGCACGCTTGAGCGTGCAAAAACAGGCGATTAAAGCTCGCCGAGCTTTAAAGGTTGTCAAGGAAACGACTGAATGCAACAACGGATATGGACGCGACAAAAACGTAAATAATTCTCGTAACTATAGTAGCAATATTCTTATGCCCTCTCGATTTATCAGGACAAAAATTATTTCTAAGTTTTTAGTGCGTAATTTATTTCCAGTATTGGAGGTATAATAAAAAATAGCGTAAAGTATTCGTGGATAACTGGTCTTTAAAACACTTGCTCTATTTCGGAGTGCTCTCCGGCCACGCCGTCGTGCTCGAAAACTCGCGCGTGTTTTAAAGACCTTGTTATCCACTCATACTTTAATATACTATTTCGATGGTTTTAGCTTCATTTTTGCAATATAGGAAAATTATTTCAAAATTATAATTTTGAAACTTTAGGAGTATGGGGAGTATGAGAGGAGAAACGATAGTGTTGAAATTACAATTAGGTTCAAGCGGCTAATTGTTTTGGAACGAGATATTCAATTGTGGCATTATTGGTGTGAAGAAACTAATCCCATTTGGACTGTGATTTTTGCTTAATTAGGTAGAATTTACATGCTGTTCTTATGAGCTAAAATGCGTTGATAATGTTAATATGTAGGTACATATTTTACTGATAACTTTTCTAAATACCATGCCAAGTGGCATTCAGTATACTAACTGTTGCAGTTCAAAGAGTGAGTCTTACCATTCCCATTAAATTGGCAAATCGAGCTGTAGATAGTCGAATGTTACAGAGAAACTAAAATGACCAGAAAAAATCACGAGGACACCAGAATTACTCTAGATAGGTCTTCTTTTTCATATGATGTATTTAGAAGGTGATTTCATGAATGATGAGTGCTGGGAAGCTCCGGAAGATGAGCAGAGGTAGATCTTTAAAAGAAATATGAGCAAAACTTATAGGCATCGGGTATTAACACTGATTACGTATAGGCATCATGAAGCTATTCACACCACATCCTCCAAAGTGAATTGGATATAAAAAAGGTTATATTTAGAATGAATTCCATAATACCAGCACCTGAGTAGAAGCAGCCAAGCAGCTAATGCAAGCGGTAAAATTCTCATACCTATTGCAGCTCTGGCTCTCAATTAAGTTCAATCATAGGTCTGATATCGTTAAATAAAGACTGAAAACCATAGCCTGAAATGGAAGCGCTATGCGTTTGTATTCTACTACTAAGTCCAGGTTCTGTAATCTACTGAGAATAGTATGGTGTTAGGTATCCTGTTTAGATTGTCGCAAATTATAGTTGAAAATGTAACATTAACAAAGAAAGCCAAAGGCTAAAATTGGCAGGATATCTTGAAATGTAGTAGCGTTCACTACCTTGCTTTGCATATTTTTAGACATTTAGATACAGAAAATGATCTGCAGGTATACTTTCTTCACGGTATGCAAACGATCACCGTATTTGATATTAGGATAACCAAAGAAAATATATTTTCAAATTGTATCACATCTTCACATTATTCCAAGGGCCGGTTGCAGAAAGCAATGTTAAGTCTGGTGTTAGCTAACATCGCGTCAAAGTGAACAAAATCGCATCAAATTTTGTTTACCAATGTATTAGTTACCATAAGCATCTGAGATTTGATTCGTTTTTGTTCACTTTGACGTCGCGTTAGCTGACACCAGACTTAACATTGCTTTCTGCAACCGGCCCCAAGTGTGATAAATTGTTACCGCTTTACGGCGCTCCAGTAGTGTCGTGTTTATAGAATACAGAGAACGCCCGTTAATTTGCTTTTCAGTCCCATTACAACACTGCAAGTAGAAAATATGTTTTTTTCAATCATGTTAAAATCAAACATGGCACCCATACGAAAATAATGTGATCAAAACATAACGAAGACGGATCAATATATGTATTCAAAAACCAATTTTACAGCACTAAAAAATAATGGTAAATAAGAAACCGATCACGAGAAGTATTATATTAACAGAAACAGTGATATGGGAAATACAAAACTATCAAGTAGATGAAAAGAAGGAAGAGTGCCTGAAACGAATGCGTAGATGCGAGATGACAAAAGCAGAATGTAATCCCGATTGAAGGGGAAAAGAAGAATAAAACATATATCTTCAAATAACTAAGGTACTTTCTATGGTTGCTATCAAATCGAAATACTCTGTATAATGAAAACTGAAGCGAAGCTCACTATAGAGTGAAGTATTCGAAAGCATCTTAATGCTAGGTACGCTTCTAACGGGTGTCCTAAAACTTTCGTTATCGAGCAGGCATGATATAAAAAACGTATAGTTGCTAATTTATGAATTTATGTTTATACTTGAATACAAAATTGACCTTTGATTTTTAAGTAACTTACCTATATCTATAATCCATTCACTCCTTTTTTGCATGAAGGTTGGCCATGGATTTTTGTTATTAAGTTGGACATGAACAGAACTGTATGTAGCTTTTATATACCGGATCCTGACTTGCGCGACGCACCATAGGGATTTGCATAGTAAATTCTTTATATTCAATTATTTCCTCACCCAATTATTTTAGAGCTAAATTATACAGATATTTTTTGTAGGGAAAAAATACTGCATCCATTCATACTGTTGCTAACAATTTTTCATTTTCCCGAACTGAAGGAATGCAAAAAATCAAACTAACATTTTTACAAAAATCAGTGATGCCATGGAATTATTGAAACAAGCCAATGCCAACGCAAGTGCGTGCGGAGCGACAATATGTGTTGTTTGTTTGTTATTGATGTTTGACGTTTATAATAATTCATTATTAATTTTGTTCTGCTTAATGTCTCTAAGGTGCCTGGACCTTGTCCATAACAAAAATTGTTTTATGATGAACGCTTGTTAAGTAAGCTCCTTGTTTATTTTAAAATATCCGTATCGGAAATTCCAAACAGTACAACCATTAATAGACTGATACATTAAGTTTAAAACTACAGGCACGTTGTAGGTGCAATAATGAGGTTCAGAACTTACATCAAAATGAGAAAAACGACAATACGTTCAATCTTTTGACGGCAGTGACTGGATACGCACTTGCGTTGGCATTGACTTGTTTAGATAATTCCACGGCATTACAGATTTTTGTAAAAAATCTAGTTTGATTTTTTGCATTCCGGTTCCGGAAAATGAAAAATTGTTAGCAACAGCATGAATGGATGTAGTATTTTTTTTCTCTACAAACAATGTATAATTACACTTTACCTCTAAAATAATTAGGGGAGCGAATAAATAAACATAAAAAATTTACTATGCAAATTCCTATAGTGCGTCGCTCAAGTCAGCATCCGGTATATAACCTGTATGACCTCCAACAAATTTACTGTCATTTGACAGAATAGAATATTGTTGCCAGATATTTAAAATCTAAATTGTAAGACCTTCCATCTACGGTTGTCGCAAAAAAATCGGGTACACATAGTTTTCCCAACTTAACTTTTAAAATAATATCTTAGTAACCTGTGCATTTAAATTAACTGTCAGATTTTTCGCTGTCATTGAACGTCGAAAATCAGTTATTTGAAAACATACCCTGTCATTTGAATTATTTCGAAAAAGGAAGAATTGTCGATACGCTAATGAGAGGAATGCGCAAATAAGACTAATAAGAGGGACTCATCTCCTGAACACATCAGAAATTTACTAACTTCCATGGCAGATATACTGTAAGCTACAATTAATTGCAAACAGTGGCGACATTAGAAGATATTCATTTAATTTTTATTGTTATACATTCCCTGTTTGTGAATTTAATTATATGTATTCTAACCACATCGTTTTTTATTTGTGATTTGCATAACATAGTAATAACATTACAGGTAACTGTAATTTAGAAGCATGGGAACAGTTTAAGCGATACCAAAATCATATACCATAAAACCGGTGGTCTCTTTGTTTGTATCTTTGTTCGGCTATCTCCTCCGAATATACTGGATCGATTAAATTGTATGATAGCTCAAAATGTTGCTAATTTTTAGATTTAGATCGTAGGCCGGTTTTTATGTTAAAAAAAGTTCGAAAAAGTAAAGTTTTCATTAAATCGTGTAATCGGCGAAGCTAAGCGTAGCTCGGGTGATTCACTATATACCATTATAGCAGCGTCTTATTCAACGAAGCATCGTTGGTTCAGTGGTAGAATGCTCGCCTGCCACGCGGGCGGCCCGGGTTCGATTCCTAGTCGATGCATCCTTTTTTTAATTTACATTAATGAATCTCTCTTAAATTAATGAAGCGTAGCTCGGGTGATTGCCTAGTATGAAAATATTGTCACTAGATCTATTTAGGTGTACTCGATTTTTATTGGCGACAATTGTACATAATTAAAAATTTGTTCAATTACTGAAACTGAATACATACATAAAAATTACTGAAGTTCTATTTTCTGTTCTGCTTAAACATAGCAACTTTGCATTTGGACCTCTTTTAAACACAAGATAAGTAATTTTACACAGCTAAATTGAGAAACTTTCGCTGCTAACCTTCATACAAAAAAGATGTGAACATAGTATAGTTGCGTTCATAAATTAGGAGCTATTCATTTTTAATTTTAGTGCTTGCTCGATAACGAAAGTTTTTGGAACACCCGTTATACAGGGTATTTGTAGATCGCTAGACAGTTTGTAACTTCCTTAATAATAGAGATATCGAATAAGACTTTTTTATTTTAAATGTTAGTATACAACCTACAAATTGACGTAAATCAATTTAAGCCACGGCCTACTATTTTTACGTAGTGATACACGACTTCGGTTTAATGGAAAACCCCGTATATTTTGAGATATTTCAAATCAGCGCAAAAAATGCTTTATGATAGCATGTTTAAACTGACATTTTGGAACCCATTATTGGAAAAAAATATTTACCTATTGTAGCCTGTGACATGCAAAATCACTAACAATCCCCAAATAAAAGCAAAACAAACTCCACTTGGCTCTAAAAGTTGCTCACGGCAGTCATGGCCGAATTATCGCACCAAACGTACTAAAACAATTGAAAACCATGATTTTCAAATGGAACAATGTTATTTTTGAATTGTTTACGTATTTTTCATTTTTAAAAGTTACTTTTAAACAATATATGGCGAATGTGGTACATCGTTCGAAAACTTGTTTTATTGTAGTGTGCAACTGATGAAACCCATATTGTTGCACCCTTGCACCCTTTCCAATTTATGTTTTATATAAAAGAGCGTCGTTATCTATTGGACACATGACAAACATTTACATTAACACTTAAATACACACGCGTAAAAATTTGAGAGTTTTAAGTGGTAATGTAAATAACGAACCATGTAGGTCTATGGTTTGAATAAGAGGAACTTTTTTATGTATGAACATTATTACAAGCATTATTACTGTCTCTGAGAACGTCCATGCTAATTGAAATTCCATTAAAATGTTACATTTCATCAGTAGTCATTTATTACAAAATGTTACGGCAAGTTATTTATTCTTTATAGTGAAAAACGACCCATCACACCAAATTCAAGGGGTTGTATCTTCATAGGGAAGCATTTCCGGACACACCTTCGTAATTATGCATTTTCTTCATTTTTTTTTAATTAGTAGAACAAGCCAAGAATTAACGCTGCTGGTACAATTTTATAATTTAACTTAACCCTTAACTTCGTTTAATACACGCAGGCTCATAGACACTTAACTAAATGAAAATTATTACTGTAATATGGACTCGGTATACTAATCAACGTAGGCCTTTACTTGATAGATTTATTACAAAACATATTAGATAAAAAGAAAAGTAACTTGTTTTATAGAAAAAAATCTGGTGTGATACACTCACACAACTTCCTTTTACAGTGATCTTATAATTAGTCAAAAATTTCATTTTTAATTTTTAAAAATTCGAAAATATAATAATATACCGGGTGTTTTATTTAAAATAGGAGTTAATAAAAAAAAATAGAAAAAAAACAAAAGAAACCCACTTTAGAAGTATTCAACTGGAAAATTACCTATCTCACATTAATACACATTAAAAATTTAATAAAAATGTAAAGTTTAAAAAAAAATCGTTAGAGCCGTTTTTGAAAAAATCGAAAAAAACTGAAAAATCACAAGAGTAAACACGTACTTCCGGTTATGCGATTTCTTCAAAAGTTTGCTGTCGCATCTACATAGTACGCAAAACTTATATATGAACTTTCAACGCCATACCTCTTTTCGTTTTTGAGATATTCTGTTCACAGAAACACAGACAGACACACAGACAGACCAATAAAAAAAATATGTTTTTTGGGATCAGGGGACTCTAAAACGTGAAGATCTGTTGAAAACTCAATTTCGAATTTTTGGGGTGAATCCAATACTTCCTTTATTGTAAAAGGAAGTAAAATAATCTTTGTTTTCTTATAAAAAGTAACCAAAATTAATGTCGTTAGAAATCCCGATTTTCGAATTGACTGATTCTGGTATTGCAATTGAAAATTGCAGAGAGATATTTAAATCTCCGAAAATTTCCCAAGATTTAAATTTATTAAAGGATATAGTTTTGCTTCCAAATCGCTAACGCCATTTGAAACGGAAGAAATTACTCTTCATGAATCTTTGGCATTAAATAACAGTTTTAATAATTCATGCAAAAGTGCAACAGGTCAAGTGTTAAAGTTTTAGAAAATTAATTCAGTAATGAAGAAAACTGGTTATACTATCTTAAATAATATAAACCACGTTGTGAATTGTGAATTTATTGAGGACTTTGATGTAGCTTCTAATGGTGTTGCAAAATCAGTAAATGCTTCTTGTACACTTGCTTTCAAAACTTTCGCGTACACATTCAAAATCAAGTAACAACGATTTTGCAACATTTTAGCTGTGTGAACGGGTAATTTTGAGCTAGGTTAAAAATGAGATTGACAGCATGTGCTCTGTCAGTCGAGGCTATTTGACTTTTCACAAATTTAAATGTCAGAGTTGATTAATTACAACCCTGATTTAATAAAGCGAAAAATAGGTGTACGCCAAAGGTTTGAAAGCAAGTGTACATCTGTAGACGTTGAAAGATCGTTTTTGTACTCATGACTTCAAAATTCATATTTCCCAGTCATTCCCGATGCGCCGAAACTTACTTTTCCCGCACCGCGGTGTTTTTTACTTTCCAACAAAAACTAGGGGAATTTGTTTTTTGTAAATTTTTATAATAAACGGGGCTGCGCGCGCTATTGCTCGGTCTATTCTATTCAATTTACCACCATTTTTTGGCCTATTACGTTGGTCCATCTCCAAGGGGGCCCTCGGGGATTTGCCCTTCTCCAAGGGGGCCCCCGGAGATCCGCCCCTCTCCAAGGGGGCCCACGGGGCTCCGCCCATGTTCAAGGGGGCCCTCGGGCCTCCGCCCCTCTCCAGGGGGTCTTCGGGCTCCGCCCATCTCCAAGGGGGCTCTCGGAGCTCCGCTCATCTCCAAGGAGGCCCACGGGGCTCCGCCCATCTCCAAGGGGGCCCTCGGGCCTCCGCCCCTCTCCAGGAGGCCTTCGGGCTCCGCCCATCTCCAAGGGGGCCCTCGGGGCTCCGCCCCTCTTTAAGGGGCCCCAGGGGCTCCGTCCCTCTTTAAGGGGGCCCTAGGGGCTCCGCCCCTCTCCAAGGGGGCCCTAGGGGCTCCGCCCATCTCCAAGGGGGCCTTCGGGCCTCCGCCCCTCTCCAGGGGGCCCTCGGGCTTCGTCCCCTTTTCAAGGGGGCCCTAGGGGCTCCGCCCCTTTCTAAGGGGGCCCTCGGGGCTCCGCCCATATCTAAGGGGGCTCTCGGGGCTCCGTCCCTCTCCAAGGGGGCCTTCGGGACACACACGTCTGGATCGTTCTCCTTTATTATATAGAGGATTGTCCCTCGTTGGTTTAATTGCGCCTGCAAACACCAGAGGCGCTGTAAACATCGACAAAAACTAACAAGTGCGTAGATAAAAGTTTAGTGATTTGTGCTGTCAACTCAGTAAATTAGTAAAACACTAGATAATAATTTTTTATTTTTTAAAATATTTTCAGTTATTCGTTACAAAAAACATTGTACCTAACTCCTTCGGGAAGAATTTTCCCGAATTCGCACTACATGCAGCACTCCCTTCGGTCGTGCTGCAAACAAAGTGCTCATTCGGGAAAATTACCTTCCCGAACTTGTTAGGTAAATAACTATTTCATTGTTGAAGTAAAGTATGAACAAAAACAAAGTTCATGAAAGCTGCCTTTGGAATTTTGAAGTCATGTGTACTATAACACATAACCCCGCCACTTTCGCACGTTTTTTTTTCTTCATTTGACAATGTTCTTTATCTACTCACGTGTCATAATGATAACGTCATTATGAACGTCATTTTTAATGCCATACATTGTGATATACATTTGGCAGTACTGAAGTATATTGCTGGTGGCACTATCAATCTATGTCAAATTCGAGGTTAGCAGGTTAGGTTTTGCGTCAGTCTGATACAAACTGACGCAAAACCTAATCTCGTATTTGGCATAGACTGACAGTGCCACCAAGAATACAGTTCGGTATTGTTAAACATATAACATGAATCATAGCATTTTGAAAGCAAATAATTTGGGATAATTCTTTAATAATCAAAAGGATTCTTGTTCTCGTTCAGTATAGAAAAAAATATATATATACGAAACACGGCCGGTATTCCCGTTTATTGCCTTACTAGGGTTGCCAACACTGTTATTTTGACCCAAAGACTTCGGGTTTGGCAATCATTCTTCGGGATTCGGGTTTTCAATAAAATTCTTCGGGTTAACTAAAGGTTCATACATACATTGATTGCAAACATTTTTATTCCTATTTCAAAGCTCCAGAGCAGAAGTCATTGGTCGAAAGTTGGCAAAGAGACAAAAAATACAATTTACATAAAACATTTTCAATTTTTTCAAAAAAATGTAGTTTAGTAATAGTTTACTTAACTTCTAAGATAGATTTTTAAAATTGTATTTAATGGAACGTAAAGAATAGTTTTGTTCTTTATTCCTAGGAATTACAAAGGCCGAAAATTATGCTATGTGTAATGGGCCAGTTGCATTCTTCACCGATGTTTATTTTCATGTTTGAATGTAGAAGCCAACTTGTATTTCGTTTCCTATGTTCTTTTATTAAATCTATTGTTGTATTTTATGTAAGCAAATGTTCGCAATGTCGGTCCTGCGCTGGATGTGTATCGTGAATTTTAGTTTTCGGGAGTGCAGCAAGAAACATGCTGTACGCGGGATGTGGGGATTTTCAACTCATGCAAATTTAACAAAGAAGACGGCATTCGCACGCAGCCTCTTCTGAGAGCTGCATGGGTTTGTTCGACTCGAAAGTATAGTACGTGAATTCGCTCAGGGCGATATAAGTTAATTTTATGCGGCCTGAAAGAGCCTGGCAGCCAGCGTTTATAAATTCTAAAAACGCATTTTCCTAGTGTATTGTAAGTACACCCATTCTGCTATATTTAAAGGCTGATTCGAAGCGTCAATTTTGAGAGGTGCCAACTCAACTGCCCTTTCGCGCCCGGCACGCAAGCGGCGGTTTCTAGCATTATGTCCGTCAGGAGCGAGTAATGCAATCGAAGCGTGCCGTTTCTAAGGGTATGCAGCAGCCAGTTCCAGATAAAAAATTTTTAGGTCGGCGTGATAAGGTTGCGTTTAACTGCAAGCTTTTGCAAACGCTAAGGAGTGAATTTTATTAGCGAATAGTATGTGTGTGACTTGCACTTCAATTATAACAGGGCTGGACTTCAGGCAAGTTTAACATTGTGTTTTTGTTAAACATTTTGTCATTTGCGTTTTTTAAACACAATTATTACGTTAGTATTCATGATGTTTTACGTTGTTCAAGTTAGCAACATGCCTGCGAGTAGCCTCAAGCTACATCGCACGTATGTTGTTTTAGAATTTAATTCTATTTTCTTTTATTTCTTTTGTGTTTCTGTGTGTATTCTTTATGTTTTTATTCGTTTTTGACGTCAGTAAATTCTTGTCCACTGTTTAAACTTAAGTTGCAGTACGACCAGCACTGCTAGGACAACCTGCTTTAGCAGATAGTGATATTTCATAAGTCACTAACTGACAAATTAAGAGAATTTAATGTTCACTGAGCTAAATAAGGGATAAAAAGGGCAAATAATTATTTAAATATTAAGGAGTGCGAGGCGTCTTGTTCAGATTTAATGTCTTCACGGAGAAGTAAAAAATCCGTATTTCGTATGCTACCTAAACAATATAAAATAATTTTTAGAATTATATATTTATAAAATAAGAAACTATTTCACCTTGATCTTTTTATTAATTTTATCCCCTACTCCCTCCTCCAAAATTATTTTCTTCGGGTCAGCATCGACTCAATGTTGGCAACCCTATGCCTTACTAGCCCTATTGGGCTCGACCGTGATGTACTAACTCGGCCATAAATGCTTAACTACTGGCCTAATGTCGCAAATAGCTATTAAGTTCCTCAAGATTTCTTAGCTTCCATGGAAATGCTGTACTCTTCAAGAGGTACTCGTAACCTCAAAGAAAAACTCAGAGCGACGTCCTGAGATCTCGAGGGCCAAGGATGTTCACAATAGCCAAAGTTTATTTGGGAACGATTGTGGTAGGACATGCCTGCGGTGTAACTATTAGCACCGTCCTATTGAATTCAATACTAATTTACTATCTCCTCTATTTGCACAAAAAATCTGTGAAACATGTCTGTATATCTTTGAGATGTAACCCTCACCGTTTCACCATTTTCATCGAAAAAAATGAGGTCCGATAATCTTTAACGATGAAACAGCACACCAAACTGTAACTTTCAAAGAATGTCAAACATTGAAACAAAAATCCCAAGTGTCCTGTTTATGAAGAAATTATCATTGGTTCGATAAGTGAAGTGTAGGGGTTTTTATTACTTATTGAAACTGACCAATGCTTTTTGACGCTCACTGTGTAATATGGGTAAATCTGAATTGTTAATGTACAAACACGAGCTTAGTAATTAATTGTGAAGATGCTGTGTTCGGCTCTAAATTTTAAAAAACGTCATAATTTTTAATTAAAATTTTCTGATGTACCAGGGAGTGCTCAAAATTACAAAACATTGTAGCCAAGCGCCAAGGCTAATAATCTAAGGTTTTAATTACATACAGCCCACCATTGCCGCTTCTGTTGCAGTACAGAACTGAAATGAAATAAGAAATACTCTTTCGAAAACCTTGCCCCTGTAACGCCGCCTGTAGCTTGTAGCATACCTACCTGCCATCGATTTTCATACGAAGAGGCTTGGTGCAGCCTTGTTTTCGTGTCCTCTCGCTTTTGCTGCAAATCGGGACGTAAAAATAAGCCGTGTGCGTGGCCGATGCACTTCTAAGATTCATTTCAAAAATAATTTCTTTGTTCTGCGGTCGTGGGCAAGGGTCGGCCATGCATTCATCTGCGTCTGTCTCCGTCCCCCGATTCCCTGTAGGGTTGTTTTGTAGTCAAAGTCGCTTGCTACGGCTCACCTTCAAGGCAAGGCAGACGTGATTCTTGCCACCCCTCGTCCTTTTTTTGCCGCTCCGTCTGCGGGCCTACGGCAGTGTTGCTCCCACTCCTGCCATTCCACTTGCTCAAGATGTTATTGACCTTCGGCAGCATCAGCTGTTGTCTGTTTATTAGGAACTTGTTTGTGGATGGCTTTCGGCTCCGCAGCCCTCGCCTTTGAACACAAAGAAAACAACGGGATACTGGCTAAGGTGTACGTGCTAATTCGCTGCATGTTGTTTTTTTGTTACGTGAGCACGAGGTTACTTCTCTGTCGACAGATGTGTGGTGTGATTGGATGCGCGTCTTAGAATACAAGATGGTATTAGCCGTTACTGCCAGGCTGTTTCAAGTGAAATCCGGATTATGTATCGAACGAAGCCAAATGAATTCCATATTGCTAATAAAAAACAATTACTTAGTTTTCATACAGGGTGTTCCAAAAATAGAGGACACAAGTTCAGAAGCATGTTTCCTCGATCAAAATAAGAAGAAAAGTCCTAATGTGAACGTGGGCTTGGGTTCGAAATTGTGTCTTTAAACAGTACAGCACTGGGAAGAACAGTTAATTAAAATTTAAAAAGTAGATTTTGTCTATTTTTAAGTACGCAATTTAAAAACTTAAAAAATGAATTAATAGTATATTAAAGTATGAGTAGATAACGACGCGCGAGTTTTAAAGACCAGTTATCCACGAATACTTTACGCTATTTTTTATTATACCTGCAATACTGGAAATAAATTACGCACTAAAAACTTAGAAATAATTTTTGTCGTGATAAATCGAGAGGGCATAATAATATTGCTATTATAGTTACGAGAATTGTTTACGTTTTTGTTGCGTCCACGTGCACTTTAATGCTCGGCGTGCTTTAATCGCCTGTTTTCGCACGCTCAGGAGTGTTTTAAACGGCGATTCTGATGCAGGTATAATAAAAAAGCAAGTTAAATTAAGTGGTAGGCAGTATATTTCGTGATTATACGTGGCAATAATTTTCAGGCATCGACACGGAACATCTAAATAAGTGCTCAATTTTCTAAATAAATAAATCAGACAATTAGAATGAAAACGTAGATTAGTTTATTCCAATAATAATCAAGTAATAAAGAAGCATGTATCCTCAATCAACTACATACAATAGGTAAAAAAAGGTGAAGAGGAATACTAATCGTTTTTCGCTCAGGTATAACGTTAATGTCGATTTAATTTTTTTATATTTTATTCTTCATTTATACCAGGTGAGTTTTTTAAAGTGTTACAAGGCGATATCTCGAAAACGGTTTACAATATTTTCATGAAATTTTTGCAAGGTAATAGGGAGATGGGGGGACATATAAAAACATATTTTCAGACATTTACCTGTTTTTGGTGTTTTGAGGGGTGGGGGGGTAACTTTGAAATTTTAAATAGGATGATGCACTTTTGTTTAGAAAATTCGACTCTACGTAAAAAACTCCGTATATGTACAAAACATTATTTGATTTGCTCTTTCGGTTACGGAATTATGGTGACTAAATTTTGATAGAAATTAAAAAGTAAATACATTTTACCAATAAATCAAGTTCACTTTTTTCAAAATTAGAATTCGTTTCCATAGAAATGCGAAATGCATTAGTTCTACTGAAGTAAGTTGAGAATTTTGACGTTTTAACGAAAATTTCACATTATTTGAATTTTATAACCTAATAAATCATAATTCCGTAAACAAAAGCGAATCAAAAAATATTTTGTAGACATACGTAGTTTGTTACGTAGATTCGAATTTTATAAACAAAAGTACATCATCCTATTTAAAATTCCACAGTTACCCCCCACCCCTCAACACACAGATAGGAGGTAAATGTCAAAAATATGTTTAAATATGTAGCCCCATCTCCATATTACCTCACAAACGTTTCATGAAAATATTGTAAACGGTTTTCGAGATATCGCCTTGTAACACTTTAAAAAACTCACCCGGTAAAATTGTAAAATTCTTCACAAGTCTTTTAAAATTATAATGACAACAGAATAGAATTGTTTCTACTGTCTTGAAACGTATTTCTTTCATCCGTCTACTAGGAAAATATGTTCTCTTCCAGTGGTGGCTCGTGGAGAATTTTAATGATAAGAGTCAACCAAACGTAAAATGCATCCCCCCCACGGTCAAACAGATTCCGATATCTCGAAATTGAAATATTTCCTATATGGACCGGCAAAAGTTAGTATCAGCGAACAAAATTACCAAACTTCACAGACCAATTAAAGATGATGAACTGAATCGAATAGCTCTTTTTTAGGTTTCGTTTAAATATATAATTCGCCAAAAAATGTATATCCACTGTTTGAGAATTAAGTTTGTCTTCACATGAAATGAGTAAATGAGCCCACTAGATGCAAAACTCTGCGTTTACACTGTTAGTGAATTTGTGCTAGAGGCAAAAAACTGTTAGGTTGTGTTTACTACATTACTCGACCAGCAAAAGTGGCCCACTAGATGGCACTACCACTAACGGAGATCGTATTATCTGATTTTGCTTGAAAATGTCCTAGTTTTAATGTAAACTGTGTTTTAAAAATGAACTTACATAGTTTTGCATCTGACTTATAGTTTCACTTAGTTTTGCATCTGAATAATGGCCAAATTTTGAAAGTTAATTAAAGTTTTACCTTTACCAATTCATAATTGACTATGTACAGATTGTTTAATTAACACGGTGCGGTCAGCGCCTTAGAAATCGGGACAATACTATGATACATTTTGCATGTATTTTTAAGTGTATTAACTGGAATTGTGCAGTTGTTTTAACTGTTATGTAATTTTCAAATGTTGCGTCTTTTGGTTGATAGTAAAATTCCAATAATACAAAAAAATAATACAAAAAAATAATACTAAATCAAATATTACAACACAACATATTATGTGTCCCGATTTCTAAGGCGCCGACTGTACCTAAAATTATATTTTTTGTAGAACTATTTTTATTTTTTGCTTTAAAACAAAATAAAAAGTAACATAAAAATTAAAGTACACAAATAATTTTACTTTCACTTAATTTTCGGTGAAATTTTGGTTGTTAGTTTCAGTATCTTCTTCGTGAATTTCTTTGTCTGTAAGCTTCTACAGTACAATCAATAATTTTGTGGAATTCTAATTTTAGGTCGCTTCTCCAATAAATTCAGTAATGAATCTTTAACAAAGCATCGATAAACGCCTGTCATATCAAGTTATCAACAAGTGGACAGGGTCATATGACGTCAATTTTGAGTTGGTCAAAATAAAAACAGACAGTTTTGCATCTACCATGCTCACATTTTCACTGAGTTTTGCATCTGACATCGATGTTTACATGCCTATACAATGTAAAATACCGAGTTACTCATCTTTAATATTTCATCATGCTATGCTCCTTAAAATAACGCATCCATGATACCAATATCTAATTTTTTGTATTTTTTGCAAGTACCGAGTTTTGCATCTAGTGGACTCAAATAATGCTTATAATATAATAATAGAAATTTACTGCTAGGTCTATCTAACTTCTTTATTTCAAGCTATTATTTAATACGGGTCCAGCAATTGGATTGAACGGTTTTTCATAGCTTGTTGTAGAGAGATGAATAATATAAAAGAACCAACTTTGAAGGAAATTAAAACTATATTAATAAAGTTTACAACAATACTATTCACGCCTAAAAAGTTACTAAAACAAATTCTACTAACATTTTTTTTTAAATCCAAGTAATGCCAACATAAACCCTAAATTCTTTGATTTTTTTATGGGAAAAAACGTACTTTAAGTGAAACCACGTACAAATAAATCGTTTTTTGACAAACGTCACATCAATGATATTTCCATAGACGGCTATAAAAAACCGTTCAATCCAATTGCCGAACCCTTACCAATAAATGTCATTAAACCAACACACTTGCGACCTTGCGTACGAATGAAATTCCAAGACTGCCCTCGATGAACTCACCGTACGTGCCAACAGTTGTAAGCATTGATAGTGGTAACTTTAGATGTCCGCTATCAGCTGCCATCAGAGCGCTCGAAAATATTCTTATTTTTTGACCTACTTTGTGCCGCTGGAGGCTATAAACTGTCGAAAAGCTGATCAGCCGCTTCGATCTGCCATCAATGCGACCGCGAATGTAAGCAGCGCTGACTTCAAAAATGAGAAAAAAAGAGCGTGTACCATGATCGTGTTACACGTGGTATACAGGGTGTAAATTAATTGGGGACCAAAGTACATGTGGTGGTGTTAGTCATAAAATTATGAATCAAAAATCCTAATACTCGTACTAAAATGCTGAATTGGTCTTCATGAGCCCTCGCGCGCGGTAGATAAAAAAATCTGGTGTGATATACGCACACAACTTTTTTATACAGTGATCTTATAATTACAAATTTTACAGAAACCGTACAAAATAGAGAATTACTTAAAGTGAATAAAAAAACCAATTTAGAGGTATTCAACTGGAAAATCACCTATCTCACATCAATACACATTAAAAATGTAATAAAAATGGAATTTTTGAAAAAAATGAAAAATCACAAGAGTAAACATCGCATGTGGATAGTGCACAAAACTTATATGTACTTATGTATAAGTAGGTATGAAGTTTCAACGCCGTACCTCTTCGTTTTTGAGATATTCTGTTCACAGACAGACACACAGACCAATGAACAAAAATATGTTTTTTGCGTTCAGGGGACTCGAAAACGTGAAGGTCTGTTCAAACTCTTATTTCGAATTTTTGGAGTGAATGCAATACATATTTCCTTTATTGTAAAGGACGTAAAATAGTAATTTGTACAATTAGTTTTGAAAGTTATAATTTTTTTCATGAATTTGCATGAACGAGGATAAAGCCCCGGGCAATTTTTGTCTAGGGGTTTTCTCGTTTTTTTGTCATAAATTCCAGTCCCGTATATTACACGTCTGGCAACCCCAAATATACTAAATTGTTTCCAATCACCTAACTCAGCATAAAAATCGCGTAAATATGCTAAATTCTATCAAAAGGGATTATGTGTTTTTCTATTACCTATCTCAGTGCTGTACCTCCCTTCAGACACAATTTCCGATATAGAAAATATTTTGGCACACCCTGAAATTAGAAAGAGCACGACTAGCTTACCAAATGCTATACAGTATACATACATATAATATTAATTTCTCAATTGACTGCTAGGGTGTCACGGTAAGAACGAAATTAATTTTAAAAATCTGGTGTGATACACGCACACAACTTCCTTTTACAGTGATCTTATAATCAGCCAAAAATTTTATTTTGAATTTTTAAGCATTTGTCAAAAATTTTCAAAAATTAAAAATTCTACAGAAACCGTACAAAATAGAGCGTTAGTTCGAGAGACAAATTTTCTCTAAAATTTTAAGCTGAATTCATAAATGTAATAATATACCGGGTGTTCTATTTAAAATAGGAGTTAATAAAACAAAACAACAGAAACCCATTTTAGAGGTATTCAACTGGAAAATCGCCTATCTCACATCAATACACATTAAAAATGTGAACTTTGAAAAAAGTCATTAGAGCCGTTTTTGAAAAAATCGCAACAGTAGACACCATACTTTCGGTTATACGATATTCTTCAAAAGCTTGCTGTCGCATCTAGATAGTACACAAAACTTATATATGAAGTTTCAACGCCATACCTCTTTTCATTTTTGAGATATTCTGTTCACAGACAGACAGACAGACCAATGAACAAAACCATGTTTTTTCGATTCAGGGAACTCTAAAACGTGAAGATCTGTTGAAAACTCAATTTCGAATTTTTAGGGTGAATCCAATACTACCTCCTTTATCGTGAAAGGAAGTAAAAATGTTGCAGGTGTATGAAAGTATGCAGCTGCTTGGTTCATTCGAATGATGAGTTTATGGAAAGAAAAAGCGATGTCGATTTGCATTAGCTTCGAGAAAAACTACTTTTAAAGTTTGAACTGCATTTTTTAAGTATACGTACAGGTTGGGTGGGTTTTCATTACGCTCTCATGAATTTCGTTACACTCAAGCTGTTTGAAATTTTGGAAAACTAATTTTAAATAGTTTTTTGCGATCTTTCCATCTGTCTGTAACAGAACGATTTCACTTAGAAAACAAAATAGCAACGATTTCTAGAATCTCTTTTTTAAACGGAACACCCTGTATTTTTTGGATAAGTAGAAAGCCAAGTAAATTCTTAGTATGACACCGTTTTTCTTTTGAGTGATAAGCAAGGTCGTAGGAGTAAAAAAAGGAGTTATGCAATTTAAAAAATATTTTTTTAATATAATTTATGTCATTTTGATTCTGACTTAAACCCACTTGGAACATTTACAACTTGAAATAGAACCGTTCTTCGTTCAAGTAAACTATATGGTGGGTTTGATTTTATTCCATCTGGATGCCGGCAAATTTTGCGTTTCTAACTGCGTGGTGGTTATAGCACAAATTAAAACTACGTTGAATGTCAATAAATAGTATGTTACTCTACAAGTTGAGAAAAGTGATGTTTTTCTGAACAAGTATGGCGTGTTTGAATACGAGCGTTAGCGAGTACTTAAAAGGCCATACGAGTTCAGAAAAACTACTTTTCTAACGTGTTGAGTATACTATTTTATCGCATTTCATAAGAAATGTAAAATATGAAATTTTTACATACAAGTGACACTAACTGTCAAGACATAACCAAGATGAGCATAACTCATTCCTATGTACTTAAAGCTTAAAGCACAATAAACAGCTCCAGTTGATGTTATGCGTTTGGCAGTACTGAAGTGTGTTGTTGCTGTCACTGTAAGTCTATGTAAAATTCGAGGTTAGCAGGTTAGGTTTTGCGTCAATCTGTTTCAAAACTGACGCAAAACCTAACCTACTAACCTCGAATTTGACATAGACTTACAGTGTCACCAACAACACACTTCAGTATTGCCAAACGTAAAATGAATCGCCGTTGCAGAAAAGTGTTACTAATGATAAAAGTACCACATTTCTTATTAATTTTGAATGAAGAAATGCAGTACATTTCCAAGTGAAATGCGATAAAATATAGTTAACTGTAATATGTATGCATCACCTAATACAGGCCTTGGAACTGTCACAGAAATAATAAAAGGGTGTTTGTAAATAGCGTTGTCTGTCTCCGCAATACTGAGTACCCTCTCAAAACGACCGCAATTGCACTTGAGTGTCCTGTACAATGACATGTACAAAGGTTCACTAGCTTCTGGTTTTGATGTTTTGAATTTTCTATGTATATCGAAATATAATGTAAATTCCATTTTAGGAATTTTGCAAGTATCGAAATATTGTTTACATTATTTTTTCAAAAATATAGACGTTTTTCCTATACATAGCCTTATCCGTGCTTGACACTACATTAACAAAATGCAGATATTTCTAGCTACTAATAAAATTTAAATGCAATTGCAACTTGTATTTAAAAAAAAAACAAATTATTATGTCTTAACTCAAGAGAAAACAAGAAATTTGGCAGTTTTGATTTTTTTAAATCCGCAAATGCTGCCGTTCCCCCTGAAACAGCTTCCGCGTTAGTAAGAGGGTGCGGGCGTCAATTAACTCACTTTAAACCACCTTAGCTAAACGAAACCGGAACGCCCACGTTGTGAGTCGAACTATCGCCCGTGTTTCACTGTGATCGTGGCTGCACTGACCCACCGAGGCCCCATGTGAGTTAGTTCTCCTTACATTATATTAGCCTGCATCTAAATGTGCTTTAAGGATCCCTGTCTTACATTTTGGCATTTTGAGAAACTTCCACGCTGGCAGAGTCGTTCATAGAGCTTAGGATATTGGAGGGATATCAAACATGACGATCACTATGCGAACAAGGAAAATGATATGAAGAAATAGAAACGCAAATCAGTTGTAACATCGAAAGTAGACATTCGATTGCTGTTTTCGCTAACGCACTGCCCTCAATGTTATCGCTAAATTTTGATTTTTTTCTGTATTTAAATATCTGTTAAGATCTACTTAGATCAGGTATTCATTAGTGTGATCCCACTGCTTAATGCAACGTTTTTTGTTGATCGCTCTTGAGGCACCGCTCTTTGCTCTGTTTTCTTAACACCATTACGTATATATGTGAATATAGTTTTATATCACTCTATTAATCTCACTTTCTGTTTGGTACAGCTATGCTATTCAAAGTGACAGGTAAAATTGGTATAGTTTAAAAATCAAAGAACGTTATTTATATTAGAACACTAATGCATATATCCGCTTTAAAGTTTTTGCAAACTATTCGGTGCCGCTTGCAAAAATAAGCGAGTCGACAGTAAATGTTATTGTGAGAATAGATAGTCCGAGATAGTCTGATTGTCGGTATAATGTGACTTTGATTGACCCATGCTTTTAAAAATGTAGCAATTCCATTGGCGTAAAGCAGGTTTGAAAATTCGTTACTTACTAGCATTAAAAACGAATTACACATTAGGAAGTAGTTCATTCTTCTTTCGTGATATAAAAAAGGTAAGGTGACGGTTGTTCTATTTCTAAGCACCTTCTACTTTATGCGGCTGGACACAATATATTCTGGGCGTTTCGTTATCAGTTAATGCGTTACCAAAAAGTGTCGTAGCGAATGCTTATTATGATAATGGCCGAAGAATGTCCAGAATTTCCAGCGATTACGAAGAAGTTAATCATAGAAGAACTCGAATGAAGATTTGCAATTGTCTGTGTGACTAGGAATTTAATCAGTAATAGTCTAATTCGTCAAATGTGTGGAATAGAGGACAGAATTCGTTGGGGAAAGCAACACAAAATGAGATGGAATGAACATGTACAAAGAGTGGCAGATAAGTGAGTTGCAAAAATCTCCACACGTCCGCCATAAGACCGAAAGATTAAACTTGGAAATAAACATACTAAAGGCTTAAAAGAAGAATAGAAGAAAAATTGAATGTTGGAGTGGCAGATTTGTATATAACTCACTTGCGAACTCGACGTGTTTCCCTAAAGAGACGTAGAATGCATAAATCTTTTACACACTGCTAAGAACGAAGAAGTTGTATAGTCCTAATAGGCCAGTCGATAAGTCTTTTAAAATGGCTGTTAGCGGGAGTAATTCCGACCAAGCTGGAATAAACTTTAATCTGTTCTGTTGGGACTCAGAAAATATATATTATTTTTGCACCCCTTGACAGGCCCGGGTTTAACCGCTATGCTTAAAAAAAGGTCTAAATTTTTATATTTTTCCTAATATTAGTGAATATCTCGATTAGTATCAACTTTTGAGCAAAATACGTAGTTGTCAAAATTAAAGAAGAGTAAATTCTCTACAAAAAAAGTCTATATATTTTTGTCATACATTCGCTTGTTTCCAATTTATAGGCGTCGAAATTTTTTTTTTCGAGCATTTGCTTGTTACTCTCTTTTACGATAAAAGAAGTATTGAATTCACCCCAAAAATTCGAAATTGAGTTTTCAACAGATCTTCACGTTTTAAAGTCCCCTGAACCCAAAAAACATGTTTTTGTTCATTGCTCTGTCTGTCTGTCTGTGTGTCTGTTTGTGAGCAGAATATCTCAAAACGAAAAGAGGTATGACGTTGAAACTTCATATATAAGTTTTGTGTACTATCTAGATGCGACAACAAGCTTTTGAAGAAAATCGCATAACCGGAAGTAGGTGTTTACTCTTGCGATTTTTCAGTTTTTTCGGATTTTTTCAAAAACGGCTGTAACGATTTTTTTCAAACTTTACTGTGATCAAATTTTTAATGTGTATTGATGTGAGCTAGGCAATTTTCCAGTCGAATACCACTAAAATGGGTTTCTTTTGTTTTCGTTTCCAATTTTTTTATTAACTCCTATTTTAAATAGAACACTCAGTATATTATTACATTCTTGAATTCAGCTTAAAATTTTAGAGAAAATTTGTCTCTTGTACTAACGTTTATTTTAACAGCGAATTAAAGTTAACGTCAGATTAGTGGCCTTTATAAGACTGGCTGTTAGCCGCCTATTGTTGTACGTTAATTGAATTATAGCGTATGAAAACCAACCGTTACTTTCATTAATAAACCGAAATTTTACCTTTTTTCCAAATTTTATCTCCATAGGTTTTTAAAGATCTCTGATCATATACTTGTGTGCTATTCTGTATCTTGTAAACGTTTAGACCAATTTGCATGGAATTTATACTGGATGTTTCAAAAGTCGAGCTCTAGTCTATTTCATTTCGGAGACGCAGCATTGTTCCGTAATGAAATTAAAAAAAAACTTTATCTAATCGTTAAGAATATGTAACTTTGTTTTACTCTAAAATGATTCATTCTACAGATTCTTCGTCAATTTTGTGTAGATTTAATGCAAATTTACAAAATGTTTATAAGATTTTCGAAAAAAGAAATGTTAATTTGTTAAAGGGAAAAATAAAAACTGTCACTTATGTATTGCGCTACCATCTGAATTTGTTATGTTCTATGAATATTTCATATGACATATCTGCTAAATCTAAAATTTATGTTTTACCTAATTTCGAAGAAAAAACAGTTTTGGTTAGGTATCTTCGAGAACCTGAGTTTGCTTCCATTTTTAACTTAGAGAGTACCATCTACTCCCAGTTTAACATGATAATTTAGTTTTGGGGCACTCTGTATTTTCAAGTTCAAGGAGTTTGTGGCAAGATATTTTTACTTTCTAACCAGTTGATCAGAAAAAATCAAGAAAGGAAGATACTTCTACATTACTGAAAGAAGGGATGTGTTCAAAATTGACCGTCCGATCTGTTCATTTTTTAAATTTAAATCTACCGTGCTAGACAAGTGTATATAATTGACATTAGTAGTGGTTTTCAAAATTTTGCTTGAGAACGGCCATTGACAAATAGGGATACTTCGATATAGTACTTACACTGTGGTAATCGTCAAAATACTTGCGATTCAATTTCTAAAAATGATTAATAACATTTTCGCATTCTACAGCGCAGTGTGCTTTTATATAGAGTTTTTGCAAATTAAAATTTCATCATTTTCCGATAAATTGTATCCAACCGTTTCCGTTTTATGCAGATTTATACGAAAAGAAAACATCTATTAGCATTCAAAGTTGTATAGAGTTGCTGCAAGCATAAAATCCAATTACCTATGAACGACATTATACGAAACATCCTCTAAAATAATTAATTTAAAATATAGTCACGTTTTCTTCTCAGAAAGCTCAACTTTATGTTACTCCCTAAAAGGGTACATCTGATCTTGGAAGTTGCAACTTATTCATGGTACAATCCAACCAGGGGCGAAGGAAATACGGCACCACTGCTGCCATTGTACTCGTATATAATTAGAGATTTACAAACGTTCGTTGAAAACGTGTTGTAAAAAGGACATAAAACACTTTTATGGTTATTGGCTCGACTCTGTACTTCTTGTACTGCAACGTAAACCTGTACATTCCAGCTATAGAATGTGTAATTTCCTTTGTCTCGCCGAACTACGGTAGGAATTATACGCGGATACATTATTGAGGAACGTACTTTATTTCAGTACTGGATTATTAACGATGACTGGTTTTCTTTCATTGTTTTCATTTTCTTTTTTGTATTTTTTTAGTAAGTATAGACACAGACAGACGGTTCAAGGATGAACATTGCGATTCTGTCGTATATGCATATAGCTATTGGAGTTTATTCGACCGTCTTTGCTTGTAGTATTAAATACGTGTTCAAAAAGAAATTACATAAGAGTTGGCGATGGAAAATAAAACTAGTGTCAATAGCGAGCTTTAGAGGCAGCAAGCTTTAGGATTTGCATTCACCATATCAGCGTATAATATAAACTTACAACAACAACAACAGTGATGACAGTTGAATTCTAAAGCGTGCTGTTGACATTACTTTTATTTTCCATGGCCAACCCTTATGTCATTTCTTTTTGAACACACCGTATATGACTTAAGAATATTGTGTTCCATTTTGCAGCATTGTAATAAGGAACATTGGCTTAAGGTCGAATTAAGAGGTATCTTGATAATCTCAAATAAATATACAACTTTCAGGTTTCGGTTTTGAAATTTAATTAGTATTCAGCTTGTGGTAAATAATGGTTACCGATGTCTTAAGATAGATGGGCACCAAAAACATAACATAATTACGTTACATGATGGTTACTTGTTGTGTTCTTTACCTGCTTCATATTACTTCTTATTTTTTATCTTTATGTAAGTTCATCAATAACTTGTTTGTTTGCTTTTTACTTCCTTTTACTATAAAGGAAGTATTGGATTCACCCCAAAAATTCGAAATTGAGTTTTCAACGGATCTTCACGTTTTAGAGTCCCCTGATCCCAAAAAACATATTTTTTTTCATTGGTCTGTGTGTGTGTCTGTGTGTGTGTCTGTGAACAGAATATCTCAAAAACGAAAAGAGGTATGGCATTGAAACTTCATATATAAGTCTTGTGTACTATGTAGATGAGACAGCAAGCTTTTGAAGAAAATCGCATAACCGGAAGTAGGTGTTTACTCTTGTGATTTTTCAGTTTTTTTCGATTTTTTCAAAAACGGCTCTAACGATTTTTTTTAAACTTTACATTTTTACTACATTTTTAATGTGTATTGATGTGAAATAGGTGATTTTCCAGTTGAATACTTTTAAAGTGGGTTTCTTTTGTTTTTTTTGCTATTTTTTTTATTAACTCCCATTTTAAATAAAACACCCGGTATATTATTACATTTTTGAATTCACCTTAAAATTCTAGAGAAAATTTGTCTCTTCAACTAACACTCTATTTTGTACCGTTTTTGTAGTATTTGTAATTTTTGAAAATTTTTGACAGATGGCTAAAAATTAACAATGAAATTTTTGACTAATTATAAGAACACTGTAAAAGGAAGTTGTGTGCGTGTATCACACCAGATTTTTAAGTTTCTATTAGCTATTACCAAATTGGCGGAATAGGAATTTTTCTTCTAAGGCTCAATTAAATTTTTAATTTGAATTCTTTTCTATGAGATAAAGTTCCAGAACCATTACCAACGAAATGAAAACTCACTATGCCTATCACCATCACTGAAGGACAAGCTATATCAGCATAAGTGTACAATGTACATATCACGTTTCAATTTCAAAACTAAATGTTAATTATTCTAATGGCAAGATGACACGTAGTTAAAACTCTCAACAATAATTATGAACCCACAATCATTTTGTGAAACAATAAGAGTTTTATGCCATATGATAGTAATTATCTAATTATATTTTATAGATTGCATATTTTTTAATTTATACTTCTTGTTGTACAACGTGATCGTTTTGTATAAATACTTGTGTGCTCTTTAATATATAAAAGCTTGAACTAACGATATATTATTGTTCATGTACTGGGAATAAAATGTTGCAATATATTTGAATGTACAAAATAGTTATTTATATACAGGTACAGATCATAATCTGGAGTTACATCATTTTATGTAAGTTGGAAAGTTTAGCTGTTCGGCAGCAAGTGTATCCATATGATCTCAATTTCTTAAGGTTAATGCGAGGAAAGAGTAGATTTCTTTCTTTGTCATGACTTTGTGAAGGTTGTAAGTATGCACAATAAAAATAAAGTTCAGTTTGCTTAACGACCCATTTTACTGCCCCAAATAACGTCACCAAGTAAGCAAATTAATACTACAGTAGCGTATTCAAGTGTTGCAAAAAACCTGCCAATGTGTTATAATTGTGTAATTTGTGTGTAACACTTTCATTTACTTAGTTGTTGATAATAGACCTACATATCTGAAAAATAATAACAGATTCACTCTTCAAGTAGAAAGTTCTGTCAACTTTATTGTAATAGTGTACAATTCAATTAAAACTTTGGTTTTATTTTTAAATAATAATTGGGCCAAGTAGGACGAACCTAACACATCGGCACTTTTTAAGTTTTATCCAAAATAATGCCCTGAAATATATTAAATAATAATTAAGTTGTCCTTATTAATTTCTGAAATAATTTATTGTTGTAGTATGTAAAATCGTAAACCAGAAATGTGAGTAAAATTGGCTTGTTTAGGATAACTAATTTGCTGGAGTTGTTAAACAAGCGAACCAAGAAGTGCCGGTTTCTCGATATTTAAAATGGTTTAAAGGTGGATAAGAAACAAAGGTGGAAAAATTAAACTAGAAACAAAATAGTAGTAAACAAAATAAAAAATGAAGTTGGAATGCACACATAATGAGTAATGAAACAACGCCCACAAAAATGGTGCAAATAAGAACAGTAGCAAGGCAAAACATCAAAAGTATCTTGTGAAGAGCGCGTGAGAAAGAAAGAATATAACGAGAAAAAATTATTATTGCAATAAAGAATGGGGAACAGAGACCACTCCGAAAAATGAATATGATCCCAATTTTAACCCTACTCGATGTACGCCATCATGGGCTAAGATGAACGAGAAGAAAAGCATTTTATCATCTTATATTATGTTCATTGTAAATATCAAACTATGCAATTCTTTCGTATCTAAATGAAGAGTGTACGCATATTCTTGTATTGAGATAAATAATAGCTTGGTAGTAATTGGAAGCATGTAAACAAAGATCTGAAATGATTAGTTTTTAAGTAAACACAAATTTAGTGATGAATTTAGCTTAAGAGCATTTTGCAATCGATTCCCGCTATCAACAACAATTTAAAGCACTAAAAATTTATATTTGAAAGCACATTTTGTAGTGTATCTCTTTAGTGGGTGAAATTGGATAAAAGTTGTCGATTTTGAAAGATGAAATCAAGTAACTTTCTATCACCGCTTGTCAGAAACCGAGCTATCGGCAAATTTTACGCTCTTTTATTCGTATTTTATATAAATCGATTGTATCGGAATAACTTGTTAGCAGAGTTAAAATTAAAGCCTAAACACGTCAAGCTTGCATGATTTATGAAGAGAATCTGCATTAAATGGGGATAGAAATTGTCAGAACTCTCGTGTATCAAAATTTACATTCTATGTGAATTAACTATCTTTAAATGTACATCGTTTAAAGTACAGCGATGTCAGGGTGTTGTGTTCAAGCTATTTGAAATGATAAATCGAATAAATATATCTGCAGTTAGTAATTTGATCGTGATGTGTTTGTTAGTGAACATTACAATCACTTGTTATTTAAAATGAGGTACTAAATATATTAGATAGTTATTTAAATCTAAACTTCTCATTTATTTTAGTTGCTTATTCACTCACAATCAGGTGTTCCTGTTGGTATAAAACAACAAAGGAAGCATTTTGACGAAAAAAAAAACATTAGCTGCTATTGTCATTTGACGGTATCGGTTTAAAGATTTCTTATGTAAATATCAGCCGCAGGGACATCTTTTGTCAAGCTATGTGATATTGATAGTTTTGAAAAGAGACAAAATTTAAGCTTACTAAACAGTTAACACATGACTTGTGTTGCTATGTAGCGGCGATATACAAAAAATGTACGTAACGCTAAAAATGTTGGTTCATTGTAAAATTTGCAGAAATTGGTCCAATTTGACATCCTTAATTTTTAGATATAAAGCGATTCGATAGGAGAGCCGCATTTCCCGACTTTTAGCAACTCTATATAGAACAGTAAATGTTGAAATACTGACATCCTTTATTTTTAACTATTATGTGGGCCAAATTTTGATAACAAATATTTAAAAAAGTTTAAATGAACTACTTCACATGTAGACAAATGAAAATACTAATTAAAGGGGAGTTCCTTTCACTCTTTTGTTTAATAATCTCTGATTTTCTGGCCACTGCGTAGCTTTAGTTTATTCATCCAAATTCCCACATACAAATTACTCTATTGCTAAATAGTATGTTTAAAAGTTACAATAATTTACTGTTTTTACTGCAATCGTATTTAATTAATTACTTGTTTATATCCCACCAGGTGTGTTACTTGTCCATAAAATATACTGGCCATTTCTTACAAATTTACAGTTGCCAAGTTGAACCTATACTATGTGCCACATGAGTACACACCATAAGGATAATACGATGCTAATGGAATAGAAAGATCAGCTAGTGATGTGACCGCTGACACGCTAAAACGTTTGCCTTCTGGTTCGTTTGTTTTAGACGAAATAAATATTATTTGCGACAGTTCATTGCAAACGTGAGTTTGTTTATGACACGTAGCTAGTACATCTTTATCATTCGTATCATGGTGCGTAGAATACAAGGTGCAACGTTCCGCAGAATGCATGCATTGTGGGCGGAGCCTCAAATTCAACCAATAAGGAATGGGCCCACAAAGAGAACGAATGATAACCTGGTAGTACTGAAGTGTATTGTTGAAAACGCTGTGTATGTCAAATTCGAGGTTAGGTTTTGTGCCAGTTGGTGTCAGACTGACGAAAAACCTAACCTGCTAACCTCGAATTTGACATCAACTGATAGTGCCAGCAACAATATACGATCGCGGCCAAGGTTACACCATGATCGCGGGCATGATGAATTTCCTGATTAGGCCCATTGGGGATTGGTTGACAGCTCCCCTCTACTTTCTAAGCGACTGCGCATCTCCGGGAACGTTTCATCTTGAATTTTTTACACCATGATTCGTATAATATTGGTAACTATACGATACCAGAAAATCACAAGTTGTAATAGTTATTTACTATACAAGTGGGATAACAGCATCATTAATATACGTGTGTGTAAGCACAAAAGTATATTAATGATGCATTATCATTTACCACACATGTATTGTACAAAATTTTATCTACGACTGCCTAAAATTGAGAAAAGTGCATTAAGAGCAATGTCAAATCTGTCATTTTCAAACATATGTTAGTAGGCAAATGTCATTCATTTGACACTATTTCAGTTACGTAATGAAGTCATTACACAACTCAGTTGCGTAATGAAACCATTACATAACTGAGTGGTGTAATGAGCTTCATTACCTAACTGAAATAGTGTCAAATGAGTGACGTAATGCGTTACTTATCCCACTGGAGTAGATAAAATAGATTTATAATGGACACAGCCAGATTCACGTGGCGAGACCAAAAGGTAAACGTGCCTGTCTCTCGGCCGTCACAGAACAAGTTGATCTTTCTACTGCAGTGCATAGACGCAGTGTACATTGAACACGTACATACTACTTATTTGTTTCCAGTTATAATAGTTTATATGGAGATCTTCTAGAAGCAAATTTTATTGAATTATAAAACTCGTCTACTTTCTCTATACCTTACATCCTAGGGAGTCGGGTCTTCCATCCGCCTATGGAATAACTTTCTATTTCCTGCTGATTTTCTATACGTTTCCCTTTTTTTGCCATATTAATGTTATCCGACCATGTTAACTTTGGCTTTTCACTTTCTCTTTTCCATTCTCTTCGTGTTTCCATTATTTTCTTATTTTCTCTTCAGCTTGAACCACATTACCATGCCTTCTCAGCTGTTTTCTATGTCGAGTTTCTACTAGAGGTTCCAGTTGTAGCTTTTCCCAGTTGCTACATTTCTAATTCTATCTATTTTTGTTCTCACAACTCGAAGGTATTTCATTTTTGCTGTCATTATTCTACTTCGTTGTTTATCTTTTAGCTTTCTGCTCCGTATGTTAGAGTGAATGCATAAATTGATTTATATGAATGTAACGTAGTTGTTTTTCTCATCGGAATCTTGCTCTCTTATTCACATAACTTTGCTCCTGTTAATTGTTAATTTTCATTCCTGCCGTATTTGTTTGCTGCTCTTTGTAATTTCCTACTATTGTTTGCTATCAGAACAATATTGTCTGCAAAACTAAATTTGTATATTGCCCTCATGTTCTAGTTCTCTTTTTTTGTGTTTAAGGTATTTTTCTTGCAATTCTTTATTATATCGTCCATTACTATTTTGTTTAAGCCGGCTATCCATGTCAAAATTATTAACTTTTACCCTATTCCCTTTGTCTTCATATACAACCTTTTAGTTGTTTGTATGAATTTTTTTATATCCCTGCTGATCTCATTGCCGTCCATAGTGTGGATGTTGCTACCGTATCTATAATGCTGCTTGCAGATTGATAAAAGTAAGATGGAGCTGTCTGCTTTCTTCTATTTTCTTTTCATTGCTGTTCTTAGGGCATATACGAGTATATGGTTCTGCGTTTGTCTATCGTGTCTGTATACCTGCTTGGTCTCCTTGCAATTTGTCTTCTACGTGATTTCTGTTCTCTTGTCTATTATTCTGGATAAATATTTTGTACGTATGATGATAGGCGTTTGGGCCGATAGTTGTCGCAATAATTAATATTGCCCTTCTTATGAAGTGGTATTACGATATCGTCTTCCCAATCTTTAGGTGGTATATCCTCTCCGTGCCATGATTTCTGACATATTCTTTGAATCCATGTCATCATTCTTTTCCCGCCATATTTAATCATCTCGGGGCTGATTCCATCTCTTCCTCTTCTTTCCTATCTGCTTCGTTGGCGTTATTTATGTTCCTCGCACTTGCTGCAATCTAGGCTTAACTGACGTGAATTTTTTGTTGTAGTATGTTCGCTCTTCAGGTGTCCAGTATTTTTATCGTTCCCGTAATTGTATCTCCCTTTTGATCCTTAATACTCCAGTTCTGCTTATCATACTTTCCTCTTAGATTTTTGACTATCGTCCAAAATTAATTCTTGTTATTTTGCTTATATTCAAACTTTTCATCCACTTCTCTTCGAAACTCCATCCATGTTTTTTGTTAGCTCTTTTGACGACTTCTTTAGCTTTATTTCATTTTGTAATGGAGGTATATTTATCTTTTTTCATTTTCGTTTAAATATATCTTCTCTAGGTTTTTTTTTGGTGTTCATTTAGTCTGTTGCTTCTTTATTCCACCATTTAGTTTTCTTGTAATTATAATTTATAATTGTAATTACAAGTATACAACTTAACATTACAATATTGTATGTACTATGCAAGACAAACAAACTGGGACAGTTATTATGGTCTGCTGTGAATGTGACTGCCTTAATATGTACACTGTATAGTTGCTAGGTATTTCTAACTTAACCGTCAACTTGTTTCGAGGTTGCTATGAATCAGAATTGTTATAATAAATGTAATTTTTTAAAGCCTCGTTTAAGGTAATCAAATTATGCTAAAATCTCTATCAAGAGTTGTCCCAGTTTTTTTGTCTTGCATAGTACATGTTTGTGCCTTCATTGCAGGAAAAATAACATTAAATACAGCAAGGATTAATAAAACATTGAAAAAATGAGTCACGTTCGTTTTGATTTTTAGTAACCACTGCTATGTGTTGTCACAAGGATTAAGTTGGTTACTTTAATATATTGTTCATATTAATTAAAGGTGTGAAATTAAGGTGTGTTTGTTAGAATGATTTTAGATACTTCCAAAAATTGATAACTTTCTTTACTCTTCTAAAATTCGAACCTCAGTTCAAAAACAAGCCGTTAAATTTGTTAGTTGCGCCAACAGACTAGCGTAGTTTTATTATTAACTTCGTTTTTCCTAATGTCGATGTACGGCATCACAACAATTTTAAAAGGCATTTTAAAAACTACTCCTATAGAGCTTGCTCTACTATGCATACCTCGCCATTATACACAATAATCATAAAGCATGCATTTAATTCCTGCGTTGCTAAGAATAACTTCAGTGAATGGCATGCGGGTACCAGTATGCTATTTAAGGGTGTAAAATAAATTGTTGTGAATACATACCCATGGGAAGCAAATAGGGTTGAAGACCCCACTTTTGGTCTGCTATAATGTGTGACTCACTGTTTGATTTTATTTCGCAAGTTGTATGTAAAAATTAATGAACGCTAGTTCTATATCAGCGTACAACAATTATTCGTGATGTAAGCAACTGAAGTGGAATTTTCTAGTTACAGCAACACGTCCAATTTGCAAAACGATGACATGATTTTCACTGAAATATCCCCTCGGGCTGTTCTTTGAACTTGTTACGGTGTTGAGAGAATGACTCTAATACGTTGTGACTAAATGGATTTTTTCACGTTATGGTCACTGTTAATAGAAAAGGTTATTAGTCAGAGCATCTGCATTCATCCAATTTGACACCGATTAATGGTGCTATAATTTGTTCAAGCATTTATATTTTCCATGGACAATTAAAACTAATTCAAATTTTATAATAGTGTAGGGTGTGATTTGTCCTTTTAAATTTGGACCCCAAATATGAGAGAAAATAAACATTAAGTTTTTTAATGTGTAGAACAGTAATCCAATAAAATAGTGGGCAATGAATTATATATTACACAAATTGCTTTCAATTGTTAGTGCCTTCTTCGTAAAGGATCAAGAGGAATAATTAATTGTCTTTACTACAAGTGGTATAACGAAGAGTTGCATAACGATCGCTTCATATTTAGTGTAGTGGTCTATGCATCTCGTTGCAATTAAACCGTAATATTAGGTTTGCTGTTCTATTTTTCTGTCCTGAACCATGATAAAACTGTAATTAATTCTTTTAGAGTAAAGTAATTTCCTTTTGTGAGTAAGGTAATTTTATTTTCCTTTAATCATAATACGAGCAGATACAGGATCGCTAAAAAGTCTCGCAACAAAGCTCATTCATCTCGAGATGTTTGAGATATAAAACAAAATTGAATAATATTATATGAGTACTATATGTATTTTTATATTTTTATGAATGTTAAGCGTTCTCATACTACTGCCATCCTCTGTTAAGATGATAAAAAAAAATCTAAAAAATCATTAATTTTACACAAGCTTCTTGTATGAGGGAAAATTCGGGAAAAGTGCAAGGACGTTTCAATTTGGTCTGATTTATTGTTCTAAATCTAATTAAATTAACCTTCACATAACGAAACGTTTCCACGTAAACAAAAGACAATAGCAAACACTAACACACACTAAACTCCGTAAATGTCGTTATAGATATTAACGACTGCCCTAAGCAAACGAGTATTGTTCAATATTTTATCTTCATCTATAAATTCTGGTTCAAGGTATTTGTTTTATAAAAAAGAGTAGGGTAATATCATCTATAACCGCACTGAGTGCGGTAATATTTCTTACCGCATTGGGTGCGGTAATATTTCTTACCGCATTGGGTGCGGTAATATCCAATACATCACTCAGTGCGGTAATAAAGCTCTTAGCGATACTGAAATTAATTTTGTAAATAGTAATAGTCTAATAACAAAACCAATTAAGATAAATGGAATTAAATGTTAGTGTTTTGTGTAGAAAATTTGACAAAAACGCAACAGCAGAGATTTGCCGTACTGTCCTTTGTTTGCTACTGATGATTTGTTGTCCAAAGGTAACCAAATAGTGGGGATATTCGGTTATAGAAAATTGACACTTCACAAATGTCTTAATGTTGATATTATTGTAAACAGAAATAAGTAAGTGTACCGCATTACCTACTTATACATTTAGAATATACAGGGTGTTAGTAAATAAGTGCGACAAAAGTAAGGGGGTGATTCTGCATGGAAAAATAATGATATTTTGTTATACCGGGTGTCCGTTCTCAAAGTCGAACATAGGCGATTAACATTGTATTGAACGTTTTTGCCGTTTCCTGCTCGCCAATTCAACTTACAGAAAAAGTAATGGTATCAATGGAAAGATAAAATTATTACGCATCAAATGATACCAATCATAATATTCAAAGTGCGATTTTTATTTTAAAATACTAATTTAAAACTTGGGAATTTTTAAATACGTCATGCCTTGCTTTTCAAGTTCGATAGCATTTGTCAAAAAAATTGATAATTAGTTGGCGTAAATCAGGTACTTTCTGTCAACGTTTGTAAAAATTATCTACAGAAAAATGAATTATTTCAATGAAGAACGAGTGAATGCACTAATGTTAATTGCCTATGTTCGACTTTGAGAATGGACACCCGGTATAATAGTATATTGTATGTTAAGAGCTGAAAGTGCATTCTTGCCGCTTGCGCATGGATATTGCTGGTTGAGACGAAGTCGAAACCAGCAATCATGCAAAAGCGGCAAGCGCACTTTTAGCTCGAAACATACATACTATTTTTTCGACGACTGAGCATATTATTAAAGGAAAATATCAAATTTCGTTTTATCGCAAAAATTAATTGACAATCAAGTTAACATTACTCGCGCAGTCTATATGACATGTGACGCGATTATTTCCACAAATGACGGGCGTTGTCAAGGAAACATTCGGACGTGGCTACCTATTTTGTTCACGCGGAAATCCAAAACGCTCGGCGAGCGACAAAAAGATGAAAAACGCACGCTCAGCGGCAAATGTCAACTTTCTGTTGTCAAATGACAGTGAGAAAAATCTACTTTCGATGTCAGTCGTCGAAAAATGTATATTCGCAAATGCTTCGTTTCCGAGCCACAGTTAGTTAAAGTTTTTCTTAAAAATTGATAATTTTTTTATTGCTCTGAAACCGGTCAAGATATGCAAATGAAGTTTAGTGGGTTTTAAGAGGTACTTATAGCGCATTCTTTGATATGCAATTAAGAATTTTATATTCATCATTGGCGCGCATACGGGTAATGATCCCGATATTTTTATAGAAAAAAAATGGTACGCCACTGAGATATTTCAAAATAAAAATTATTTTTGAATTTCTCGTTCAGTTTGTGTCAAAAAAGCTTTCTTGTCATTTTTTTGTAGGTAGCGCCATTTTTATGCAAAAAATAAGACATCGGGATCATTACCCGTATGCGCGCCAATGATGAATATAAAATTCTTAATTGCATATCAAAGAATGCGCTATAAGTACCTCTTAAAACCAACTAAACTTCATTTGCATATCTTGACCGGTTTCAGAGCAATAAAAAAAATTATCAATTTTTAAGAAAAACTTTAACTAACTGTGGCTCGGAAACGAAGCATTTGCGAATATACATTTATATAACAAAATATCATTATTTTTCCATGCAGAATCACCCCCTTAATTTTGTCGCACTTATTTACTAACACCCTGTATATTGCGCTGGTGAAAAAAAAATATAAAGAGAAGAATGTTCCTATTCACACTGAATATAGTCAATTTTGACATCGCGATGTACAACTTAAACTCTATATAAAAACCAAATCATTTGTCCCAGGATACAAACATCTTATTTTTGCTTTCCTTAGTTTAAAATCGTGTATGAGACTGTAAATGAACAATTCAGGAGACATTTTATACGCGGTGACTCGTTATTGCCTGCTATGTTCTAAATAATACTCTACGGTGATTTTCTTTGAAAATTAAAAATCAATGGCAAAAACCGAATTTACTATACGTGTTGTATAAAAATCAAAGTTGAAGCAAATGGAACATTAACGTTGAAGAAGTAGGCTACTAAAACCAAGAGTAATCGATATTAATTTTGCTATCTAAAGTATTCTTTACATTTTATGTTGTATGCTGTATTTGATTGTTGGAGTACTAAATTAATAACTCTCAGAGAATATTTTTGAGGCATTTGACAATAATACAACTTAAATATTGTGTGCAAACTAGGCTGCTCCACAAATGAAATGGACCATTTGCATATATTGGTGCAATTTCTAAAAATATTTTCCAAAAGGACATTCATGGCATTTTTGGTAACCTTTCAGGATTGTGTCACTAAAAAAGCATTTCTTTTCATAATTTGGTTTAAATAAACTAAGTCCATTAATAAACTATTATCATTTGAAAATTTTGAGTTTTTCCCAAATGTTGATAGTACATTGCATACAAAGTATGCTAAATTGTTGGCAAACATTTTTAAACGTTCCGAGGAGTCTCAAAAAACTATTAATTTTCTCTTGTTTGTTCTTCCTGATATTTTTTTTATTTTATTAATATGATTTTGTTAATGCGTCAGTTAATATTTGAGAATAATAATAATGGTGAGGCACTAACACCCCATGAAGGAGCTTGGCCTGCAAGGCGGAAGGTCAGAGCTTCCGTATCCTCGCTCTCACACCCGGCTGTCGCGTGTCAAATTCATGACAGGTGGTGATGTGGTGAGCATCACGCATTATACTACCGCATTATTACGCCATATTCTTTCGAACTCAGGTTCCCAATTATTTAAAGCGACTGGGTAGACCGCCCGCCACGCTTCGATCTGGGATTTGAACTCCAGACTTCCGCGCCGCAGTCCAATGCTCTAACCACCGAGCCACGCTGGCGCTATATTTGAGAATAGTGAAATTAAATATGCTTAATATGAGTATACTATAAAACAAAAACTTTTATGTATATTTTTTGTGACGTAATGTAACAAATACAATTTTTATGGGTGGTCCTGTTCATTTGTTGAGCAGTATATATTAAGTTTCACTTCCGGAGTCAACTGCATCATTTGGATTTTTTCAGATTTTATACCAGAATTTGTATATTTTTCATATCAGTTAATGGTTATTTTAAATTTTTATATCGATAAACCGTTATTTTTTTTAACAAGGACTTAAATATTTAAGAAAACTTCGAGCTGTCAGTAAATGAAATTTCTCTTTGCAAATATATTTTTTACAGCAGTTATGAAGCCGTTATTTAGATTGTGTTTTATTGTATGGTAATAGTGGTTGCATAGGCATAAGCAACATTTTTTGTCTTATACCGAATCACCATTACTATAATTTGGTCAATTTCGAATTCAGTGTGAGTAATATACATACAGTGAATTTATTTAAATACGCAATGTGGTGTTCCCGTTTTCATAACGTCTTGATTGTTACTATTGGATTGTAAGGGTACGCCATGCCGTGTAAATGCGTTTATTAAAATGCAATATATGAACCGTAATTTTATTGAAAAAGAAGCATCAGAAGGAATAACAGGACATGTAATAACCCAAATACTTGCTGTAAACTGAAGTCTTTATACCATTTGATTAACAGAATTCCTTCCTCCTTAGAATATATTATGTATTTACATATCCAGTAACGTTTCCATATTGCATTTTAAAATAAACGCATTTACACATTGCGCGTTATAATAAACTCCCTCTATAAATAACATGACAGTTAGTACTAATAGAGAGAATCTACTTCATATTGAAGAGTTAAAAGGCTATATGACATATGCATCACTTAAGGGTAATAGTAATTGTTAGAAAAATTTATGAACAATGCTTAAAATGTTTTGAAAAAATGTGTTCTTATTCTCTTCGATGATAATGTGTATCATAGGTGCTTATAAAACCATCCCAAACATTAATTTTTGGTAATCTTTGAGTTCAATTTCAATTACTAGTGTGTTGTAGATGTTAATTTCCGTGGCAATATCTACAGTTTTGTGATTCTGCCTCTTCAATGGAATGCTTTATAATTTTCTACCATGTGGACGCATTTTTGTTCCTTCAATTCTTGCTTGTATTCATTCGAACTGTGCGAATTATAAATTTTAATTGAAAAGGCAGTATGGCAGCTACAACCAGAAAACGGTAAATTAAGTGTTTGCCGTGGAAGTTTACAAATATCTTGATAACTAGGCGAATGTCGATGGGAATTTATTTTACTGTGGCACAACCTGTCGAAGTATTGCTTTCGACTCTGACTATTTTTATATGTTTACAATTTTTATCATAATTTCTCAATCAATCGCATCCAACTCAAGATTTTATGAAAGATCTTATAAAATTGCATAACTTGGTCAATACAGCTACCGCTTTGGCGTTGAAGGAAAGTTAGAAAATTAAGTAAAGTGGAGTATGTTACCCAGCTGGATGTAAACATGATAGCGTAACAACCACAGCTCAAGAACGACGTATCTATTAGCATTATTTCTTCACCAGCTTGTGTGGAATATTAACGCAAAGAACTGTAAAATTTTTGGACATCGGTCGCTTTTCTTTGTATCTGTCGATTTGTACACTGGCTATCAGATGTAGACGTTAAGCGATCGCGTAACTAAACCTCCACAAAGTGTCTATATGCCGAAATATGTATTTAAAAGGAGCTTACACTCTCTCATATTGTTTTGACGTAATTGCAAGCACTCAATAATCCCTTCAATACTACCCTGTGTACCTATTACATTATCTATATACGATATATATATAAAACTGAAAGTCCTGACTCACTGACTCACTCACTCACTCACTCATCAACTCCCAGACCAAACCCACCTAGAAAGCTGAAATTTTGCACAGAGATTTCCTTTATGATGTATACAAGGAATAAGGAAGGATATTTCGAAATTCAACCCCTAAAGGGGTAAAATGGGGGTTCCAATTTTGTATGGAGAAATAATATTAAATAGACATTTCGACTTGAAAGTTCGTAGGAGTACTCCTAAAAACAAATAAGCGAACACATATTTCGTGATTTTTTGAAAATCAACCCCTTAGGGGGTGAAATGGGGTAAATAAGCCTAAAATACGATATGGGTGTCGTAATTTAGGTTTTTTGGGACGTTGATTGCGAAAATCGCATTTATTTTTAAGTCCAAGACGGTGGACATGACATAAAGAAAGGGACGGGACGGGACGGGACTGGACTAGACGGGACGGGACGAGACGGGACGGGGCGGGCGGAATGGGACGGAAAGGGAAGGGAAAGGATGGAAGGGGTGGGGAGGGGACAGGACGGAACTGGACGGAAAGGGTAGGGACGGTACGGGACGGGACAGGGCGAGACGGAACGGAACGGGACGGGACGGGACGGAAAGGGAAGGGATGTGATGGTAGGGGGGGGGGGGGGACGGGACGGGATGGGATGTGATGCGACAGTACGGAGACGGGGACGGGGCGGGAACGGGGATAGGATGGGATGGGATGAGATGGGATGACAGAAAATAATTTATTAGTTATTATTTAATACACAAATAACGAACCTCGCACGAACGAAGTCGCGGGTAACAGCTAGTTACATTATAAAATGTCGGTTTGTGATTAATAGGTGAATGCTTTTGTTGTATTTAATAAATGAGATCATGTAGCCTATTTGTTGATGTTTTTGTAGAGTACGCGTTATCTAATGAGGGTAGTCAACTCTTTCTAATAATAATAACCAATAATTTGAATTTCAATCTTTACTCAGTTGTTACCATATAACCAACACTGTATTAAATACTTTGTTATAAGTATAGCTTTGAATACTTCAATGCATTTTCTTGTTTTTTATAAACATATCAAATGCTTAATCCTTGCATTATAATAGCTATTTAAGTCACAAGGAATGTAAGGACCTATTAACATTTGAGGTAGGCAAGTACAAGCCAAGACGAAGTCGCGGCTTCCGGCTTGTTGCCTGCCGAAAATGTTAATAGGCGTTACATTCCGAGTTATCTTATTATATTTTTCCCGCTGCTTATCGAAATTTTCCTAGATTTTTGAAAAAATCGTTTGGTTTGTTACCTGTCACCAGGATTAATTTTCGTGAGTCGTGTTACCTATGAGTGTCACATGTCACATAAACACTTACAATTTAGAAACAAAACGTCTAAATCTGCATCTTGCTTTGTTAATTTTATTATCCTAGGAACTTAATAATAGTATTAAGTTCCGTTGTCAAGAAAAAGCAGCAAACAAATATAATCACCGACTTACACGTTTTGTTACTAAGGCTCTATCACTGACTTACATGATCAGCAGCGGGAAAAAATAATTATACCTATTCCTAGTTCATACCTTTGTTAATACATAAATACATTTTTATTCCATAGTGAGCGTACGTACCCTGCTGTGTTACAACTGTTATAATACAGAATTATACAGGGTGTTTCAAAAAGGTGTTGCCAAACTTGGGGAGGTTATAGAAGAAATTGTGGTAAACAAATTTTGCATATAAACTCCTAGTCGAAAATGAGCCGTTATGACCCTGGAGCAATTTTTGTCCATAAACGTAATGTTATCTTGTTGACAGAAAAAGACTTCGATATTTAGTTAATTTTTATTACAGATAAAGTGAAAATAATAAATTTATAATAATGGTTCAAAATGGCGACCCTTAACCTCGTTACATAAATGTGTCCTTCGATTCATTGAATCGCGCACCCGTTGTAACATATGCGGATCTTTCTGCACGAAAAGACATGCTGAAAAGACAGGCTGCCATCACTCTCTCTAACCGTTCCTCTTGTGTGGCTACAGGGGTTTCATAGACGAAGGACTTGATGTAATAAAATTTAACTAAATATTTAAGTCTTTTTCTGTCAACAAGATAACATTACGTTTATGGACAAAAATTGCTCCAGAGCCAAACATTTTCGACTAGGAGTTTATATGTAAAAATGTTTACCGCAATATCTTCTATAACCTCACCAAGTTTGGCAACATCTTTTTGAAACACCCTGTATATAGTTGGTAACATAACGTGTTTATCTGAAACCAATAAACAGGGAATTATGTTAACATATAAACATATAACATATCTAAAGACTTCCGTAAGCCGTGTTCATAGAACGCCTTGGTAGCATATTAATGGATTACAAATATTGTTTCAAAATTAACCGTCATATTCTCAATAATATAATTAATTGACAATACATATAATATCGTTTAGTTTTTCCCCGATCGATGGATAAATCAAATATATGGGAAATATTCGATATTAAATAATACATTACATTATTTAGAACAGTAATATTTATGTAAAATAAATTGTTTTTCTTTTTTCTCTATAGGTGATAGTATATCCCAGGGGCGGCTGATCTTTAGGGGCTCAGAGGCTCGAGCCTCCCAGCCGTCAAGAGCCTATCTGTCGTTAGAAAAAAGTAACTATTTTTTAATTAAAAATATATTTTAGCATTATCCTACCGTTATATTCGCATCCGATAGCTGTGCGTAGGATAAGATATGCTCCTAACTGCCTGCTATCATATGCACTAAGCAGGCATGGGCTCTACGAATCTGAGCCCTGGACTGCTATGGATTTATAGGCGAAAAGCCGTTTTTACGTGACGCTAGGGCTCACGATATTTGAGGCTCCGCTGCCGCTGGCTAATTGTAATATTTACTAAATATTGCAACACGTGAAACAAAATGAAATTCTGGACAGTATGGTAGTACATATGTCGTTAAGAAATTAAAGAACAAATTAATGCAAGCGAATTTTTTGCAAATCAATGTGATGAAACAACAGATGCTTCAAACCATTGTCAAATCAAACGCTCCCCCCCTCTCCCCCCAAATGTAATTGTCACGAGCCGCCACTGGTATATCCTAAATGTGAATCAAATGTTTTTTTCTACGTTCGAACGAATAATGATATCTTTACAACGTGTTTTCGGGCCCCAAAATGCAAGATTCCAGTATGTTTTCGTAGTTGCTAGACAACAAAAAGTAAAAGCTTGAGAAAACTTTTCGGCCTAGGCGATTGGAGCAAAATTGTATGTGTAACAAGGAGGAAAAGTGGACTTTCCGAGCTTCTGTGGTCGCTTAACTAGTCTGACGTTTCGTCAGCATTTTCCACAGCCGCGAATATATTTTTCCCATTAGTTGCACAAAATAAAGGGTGTTCATTAATAAAACCGTTTGGGTTGGCTATAATTTACTGAAAGTATGTCTGGATTTAGTGCACCTACTCTAAGTTGTCATCTTATCTATTTTTAATTAAGAGAGTACATACGAGTTTCAAGTTATGGCCAACGTTAAACGGTTTTATTAGTGAACAAGCCTTACTATAAGAGTAAGTAAACCCATTGTGGTATGTTAAGGGATTTAGCGTTTAGTGACTGTCGTTTGGCAATTCATTCAAACAATACAATAAACCAAACAGTACCAATATAGCAAATATGGTCGGATGCTGGTAAACCTTATCCTGTTTTCGTAAATGCGACTTACTATGTCATTAAAACTCATGCGGTAAATAAATTAGCAAGCTCAACCATGCACAATAGTATATTAAGTATTAAGAACGGTAAGGACATTTTACCGATCGAAGACAATAATTGCTTGGAGCAGGAGCGAAGCGACGACTCCAATTATTGTCTGAGATCGGTAATTCCTTAACGTTTGTGATGCTTATGACGTTTTTAGCACGATAGAAATGTATTTTTCTTCAAATGTCAGTAAAATATGACATTATAGACAGAATAATATGTTGGTGGCAGTAAGTCTATATCGTCTATATCAAATTCGAGGTTAGCAGGTTAAGAGGTTTTGCGTCAGGCTGTGTCAAAACTGACGCAAAACCTACCTGCTAACCTCAAATTTTTACTTACCGTTCTAGAACGGTAAACATAACTTACTGATTTGGCAACAAACGCGGTAACTAAGTAAAATCGTTTTATCGTGCAAAAATGCCATTGAAATTGGTAGACTGTTTTGGGCACACTTATAAATTTAAATTATTTATTCCAGGGGCAACCGATATTTTTTTTTATTGAAAACTAACACTGTCAGGCGGTCTTATAAAGACCTCCAATCTGTGGTTAACTTTATCTCGCTGATAAAACAAATACAAGCGCATCAAAACGATAGTGCTTATGACATTTTAGTCATTAGTAAACAAATTATGACTGCCTACATTTTGTATAATGTGCGTATCACATACACACATATTTTTTACAGTATGACTAAATGTAAAACGGTTGCCAAATACTTCTTTTGTTCAATGTATATTTGAGGACAGTTTTTGTATTAATTCAGAGTATCAATAATGTACTTTATCCACAATCACCTTATAATTGAAGTTTTATCCACACTTTTGAACCGTCTAAAGTACCACTTTATTCACTAGTGGAATAATTAAATTACTTTATTCCACTCGTTGATAAAACCATGTCACTTACTACTGCATTGTTGGTAGCACTGTCAAGCTATGCCAAATTCGAAATTTGTAGGTTAAGTTTTGCGTCAATCTGTGTCAAATAACAAACAAAACTTAACCTATTAACCTCTCGAATTTGACATAGACTGACAATACACTTCAGTACTGTCAAACGTATAAAATTTGATCTTTCGGTACTTTCCAAATTGTCACTATGACTTTTCATGGCTGTCAATACAAAACGTATGTTTTTGTAGATATTTATTGAGTTGTTGGATAAAACGTTGTATTGTATTCGTGTTTTAGTTGCGTTTTATCCACTTAAGAAAATTAAATGCTCGAACTGCGTTCTTGCGTTTAAACATTCTTGCGTGGATAAAACACCATATAAAACACTTATACAATAAATAACTATTATTCTTTTAACTGGAAGAAGTCAATCTGTCTGGTCCGATGTTTATTTTTTTGTGGTTGTAATACAAGTGTACAAAAATTAAAATTGTTGTGTTTGTTGATGGTAGAGAATTATAAATAGGTAATTAGATATCCAAACAAACAGTGGCGCAAACTTAATACTAAGTATGTCCCTTCAACAGGGAATCGCTCAAGTAGGCAATATTTGTAGATTTAATATTCCATAAACAAACATTAAAAATAACGCTCGTATCTTCGCCATACATATGTTGACACGAGCAATTCACACCGCCGAGTAGCAGTCATTGCCCCTGTTTTCAAGCGCAGTATGCAATTTTTACTAGCATTAACTGAAATGCACTGAATAGATAACTGGCTTTATCGTACCCAACGCATGTTGTTCATTAAAACTAAAAAGTCATATTTTCGTAGAACCAAATATATACATACATACAGTGTGTTACAAGAGGTGAGATGGACTAAGAATTTTTAAATTTTATTTTAAAATTGTGGGATTAGGTTCTACTTGGTCTGAAGAGAATTTTAAGAATATTGTCAGTTTTTGAAAAAACAAGTCGGTCTTGACAGTGAAGCGAAAACTATTCTTTTTTTCAGGTAAACTTCCTTTTTGTTCATGATACGGCAAAATTTTACCAAGAAAAGTTGTTCATAATGTGAAATTATGGCCCCATACAAAATTTCAGGAAGATCTAGCTAGTTAGAAAACAGTCATTTTTAATAAATTCATTTCATTTTGCTTAATTTTTAGTTCATCACACCTCTTGTAACATCAATCCTGGGACACACTGTATATATAATCAGAATCATCAACTTGAGATCAGCGTTTTTATTGGATATTTGTGTATATTTTTATATATTATTCTCACGGAAAATGGGGAAAATGTGCGAGTATGGCTTAGCTTCAAATTTTTGGCCCCAAAATTCGAGAATTTTCCTCAACTTACCTATACCCAATTTTAAGAAAAATAACTTTTTTAAAGAAAGAAATTTACTTTATTTTAAATTTTAGCTCTGAATAGTAATCAAAATTGTAATGTCAATTTTTAAATAATTTTATTCTAACTTTGTCTCTTTTTGCAAAAATTTAAAAGGAGCAGTATACTGCTATATTTATATTAGTCTTAAAAATTTGTAAAAAAATATTCAAATGTTTTAAAAATTAAGCCCAGTACGTAATAGTATTTTACAGTAGAAAGAAGTCCATTAGAATAGCCTTTACGGCCGAGCCAGAATGTTTGTCAGACGAGCTCGAAGATCGAGTTGAATAATACTGGCGAAGCAGTAAAGGCCCTAACGGACGTGTACTGTACAATAGTTTTTGTCATACCTACATACTATTCGGTCATACCTATCTTTTTCTAACTTATTTTCATCAAAACGCTAGATTTGTATAATAACGTTTTAGAATGATTGAGAGTGCGTACGTAGGACGTTGCAACTGTTGTTTAAAAATGTCATTTTTCCAATTTTGTGTATGGCTGTAAGCAGGTGACAAACGTCACTTTGACGTTTGGCACACAATTTAGCAGGCCGTGGTCTTTACGGACCGTAAAGAAGTTGCTTACGTAGCAGTAAACAGTCCTTAAAGAAATATTTAACAAGTAGTTATTACAAAAAATAGTATATTATTTTATTAGGATTAAAAGTGGCACTTTGTTTAAAAAGCAATTACTATAGTCCGTTCAGCAAAACTAAAAGCGCAAAGTGGCCTTTGATTTCCGAAAGTTCATGACTGTACTTCCAAAATTTAACTTTGTTTAGGAATGTACTTAAGTACAAAAAGTTACTAAAACAAATTAATAGGTTAAGGGTGTGACATTTACCATCTGTCATAAATGTTATGAATAACCACTTTTAATGATATTATACAAATATTGTGTTTGATACTATTGACGTAGCGTTTAGGTATATTTATTACATGTTGTAAAAGTTCAGGCGAGAGTTTCTGGAAAAATATCTGCTCTGATCTCTGCTGCTGATATAATAAGAAATATTAATTGTCACTGATTGCATTTTTTAAATTCAAACCCGCCTTTATGCAGGTGGGGAAACCTTTGCAAAACAAAATACAGAATCCCCAGTACAAAAATTGTAGGTATGCATATACCAACTTCAAAAAAATATGTTTTTGTATTTACTGAACATACATGTTTGTAAAGCGTAGCGTAGCCGAGCGAATACAAAGATTGCGAGTCAGGCAGAGCAACTTTTAATCCGAATAATAGATACTATTTTTTCTACAACCAAAAAAAGTACAAAATATTTCAAGTTTTAAATGATTGATTGATTTTAACGTTTCTCATTGGAATAACTGCATCCATAGGCGACCATTTAGAACTTGCTTTTAATTCATAGGAAGTAAAAGTTCTTTTTTCTACTCATGATATTGAAATCAGTCATTTTGACATTGATTCCGGTGGTTGAAATTGCATTTCAACCACTAGAGATTGAAATGCTCGGACTACCGGGATTTCAAACTGTTTGACATTCAATTGGTTACAAGAGAAATGTCACTTTATGTTTTATGCATTAATTTGTTAAAATGAGTGAAAATTCGTAGAAAAAATAGTATATGCAACTCGTGGCTGATAAAATTTCAACGTCTCGAGTTACTTCATTCAACTCGCTTCGCTCGTTGAAAAAAACCACTCTCAACGTTGAAATTTTATTTCAACCACTTGTCCCATAATATACTATTATTTACTAGCAACAAGATATTGTTCATTTTCATCTTTGATACAAAATATGAAAAGCTACTTATAACATCCTAGGGGGGGGGGGGGGGAATTATATCTCCCCAAATCGCATGCAACTACAAACATCTCTTAGCAACCATACATTCAATGTACTTATTATATACTTGTTATTTTAAATATGACATATGACACTTATGACATTTTCAGATTTTATACTAAACTAAACGAGGAATGGCGTTGAAAAAAACGGCTCTAACGATTTTTTTTAATTTTACATTTTTATTAAATTTTTCATATCTATTGATGTGAGATACGTGATTTTCCAGTTGAATATCTCTAAAATGGGTTTTTTGTATTTTTTATTAACTCCTATTTTAAATAGAACACCCGGTATATTATTACATTTTTGAATTCAGTTTAAAATTTTAGAGAAAATTTGTCTCTTGAACTAACGCTCTATTTTGTACCGTTTTTGTAGAATTTGTAATTTTTCAAAATTTTTGACAAATGCTTAAAAATTAAAATCACATTTTTGGATGATTATAAGATAACTGTAAAAAGAAGTTGTGTGCGTCTATCACACCAGATTTTTTACCTTCGATTGGCAAGGAAAATACATATTTATATCTCCCTTAATGCATAAATATGTATTTAATCCTAGGAACTTACTGTGTTTCATATTATGGCATCAGTAAGAGAAACGTTAACTTCAATGACAGATTTTGGTATTAAAAGTAATGACTAATGACTTTCAAGACGATTGCAGAAAAAATACTTTTCTACGTGCGAAACAGCCTTACCACATTGTAGGTATGCAGTAGCTGAAGAATAAGGTATTTCCACATTAGCTATATTGTACTCATCCTACCAAATTGGATGCTGTCAATGACCATATTATATCAGTTTACACATGTTCTTGCCATCGTTATCTAAACATTTTCGATGATGTAGCTATTACAGGCTGAATTATAACTTCGTCTTTACACTATCTCTCACAAAGTTGGTGGATTAAACGTTATGAGATCCCTCATAACGGAAGTATGCCTAATTTAGTAGATGATTCACAGTCACTATGAAGTAACGGAACTCGCTCTTATAGGTATGAAAAATTGCTGTACCCAAGAATGTGTAGCTTGTAGGGAACTGAGCGTTACGTAAGTCAGATTTATAATCACTTCAAGGGATGTTGCCGATGACTACGTAACAAACTTTTTTACTTCCCATACTCCACTTGGTCGTTTCAAAAGTAATTAAAATGGAAGTCAATGTGTTACTACGCGGCTTTAAAAATGGTATCAGTTACGTCTAAAACCAAGTAGTTTATTAACATGAGCTAAACAATGACGAACAACTCAAAATTTGCAAATTACTCTGTAAGTTTATAGACATTGTATATAAAAGTTGGATTTAATATAAGACATGAATGCGCGATAAACTACACAATATAAGGGAGATGCGTAATAATTCAAAAATCTTGTAAAAAAGGGAGGCATATTACGGAAATAATAAAAAATATTATCACTACAGGAACACGTCAGTCTTTGTAATACTTTGATAATTAATTTGACTATTTGCTGTCATTCTCACACCAATTGGCAACAGTTAGAGAGATCAGAACTATGGTAATATATATTGCCTAAAAAACAGCCACGTATGACAAAAAATAAACAAAATTATAATTTAAAACTTGGAGATGTGAATTTCTGAACCCAGCGGGTAATACAGTATAGTATACTCTCCAGTTTCTTGAGCCGGCTTTTTCCCAAAAAGGTGACAGTCGTAAAAAATACAGTTTTAGCAGTATTTTATAATGACACATGTAGTTCAATCTCATTTAATAGAAGATCAACCTTCTTGATATCACTTGAAGTATATTAAGGTCGCTACTTCATATAAGTATTTTCTAGAAAATGGTAATGTAATGTCACGTCGTTAATGCTAGTTTTGCATGGTTTTGTAAACTCTGCAAGTGCAATTAGGCACAAGATTCGCCATTGTGTATACCAACTACGTAGTGTCACATTATTATAATCTACGCCATGTCGATGCTGCAGTTCCGGTAATTAATGTTACATTATACCTTGTTCAGTAACCCAACTACCGCACTTGCATCACAGTCGGCGAGCTTTATCCCTTTGTTTGTTATTGTTGAAGCAAATCGGATTTTAAAGTTTAATTGATTGGCGTTTCAGGCTATTTAGCATTGTTTATGAGCAGTAGGTATACGCTTCGAGTTAACATCGACGTTGTCAGAATTTTGGTGTGTAAAACTTTATTACTGGAACTTCTATCGTCATTTTAAGCGTATTTTCTCCAATATTTTATAATAAAATATAAAATGTGCTGATCCCCACAAAATTTAATTTTATGTTGAATGGCAATAATAGTATATTACATACCTAGGTGGAAAGTGTTTCATTACTGTCGAGAGTTACCCGATACGCGAAGCGTCGAGGTTAACTTTATCTCGAGACCGGAATGAAATTTTTCACAGTGATGTATACCATTTTATTCACAACCACTTCATTCCAAAAACTGATTTGACAGGTTGTGACGCGCATGCATGATGAATTAACAAGATTCCCGCTGTCCCTACCCACAAGGGCGGGAAGTAAAAGTAAACAACTTCCCATCCGCTGTCATGGTAATCCACTTGTTGGTAATGGCTCATTTTCCAACTATTTAAAAGCCACTTCTGACCTTATTACATATATGGTTATGAATAAAGTATTAAAACGTATTTTCTACAAGGATAAAAACGCCTCGGACTGCATTTTCCGTTAGTAAGTAAAATTATGAAAAATTATCCTACTTCAACTCTATTTGTTAAATGTTAATGCAGCTCTATGTAAATTATTACAAAGGAAGTTTATTAAGTCTATTATTCTCTCAATGTATAAATGTTGCAACTGGTAGTTACAGTTTTTATTCAAACATTATTCGATATTATTTACATTATGTTTTATTAATTTGGAGCCTAATTTTAGACGAAACATACAGACATATTGTCCCTTTGTTGTACGCGTATGTTCCATTAATGGTGCAGTTTCTTAGATTAGTATATCTTTACATGTAATATTTTTAATAAAACGGTCAAAAACTTAAGTGGAATTTCTCAAATGGTTGACACTTTCTATTAAAGCTGTTTGCCATTCAAGTGTTTTCGTTACAAGCTAATATTTTTCACATACCTTTGATAGTGTAGAATAGAAAACGGCAATCGTACGTGCTATAGCTTGTTCTTGCATCCCAGTTTTATAATTTATTGTAGAAATTAAATTAATAACATTTATACTGAAATGTTTATAAGCAACAAAATAACGAAATTCGAAACTGCCCAGCTAATTGCCCGGACACGCAAATAAAATGCGCAAATGAAACAGATTGGTTTATTTACAAACAATAGATTATACCACATATTTTGTTTTCATGCCATTAAATATGTTTAGAATGCGCACAACCTCAAAACTCCAACTAACCTAAAAGCAATAACAACAAATCGTCGGCGATGTTTACTTCTTATCTATAGGCCATATTTTTTTTTCATTATAGATATGACTCTAAATTGTGTCTAGTGGTCTACATATTAGTTATTCGTTTTGAAAGATTAATTGTATATATACATTCCGAAATTACTAAGGATTTATAGGTGCCACACACGAAATGTAAAAAATTTAGCATAGTTTTATAAAATTAGCATGGAATTATACAATCAACGCGCGAATAGGCATAATTCGGAAATATAGAGCGATCAAAAATAAACTTGAACGCGGTAGCCCATGAATAATATGACGACTGTCTACACAGTGCTTTATAACATTACATGTTAACTACAATTAACTGTATAATTCATGTGACTTTGATTGGTCTAATAAGCTACACAACTATGCAAAAATATGTAATTTAAACCAAATTTATAGGTTAAATTGACAGGCAACATTCGAAAATGAATTTTATCGCATTTCATTTGGTAATGTACTACATTTCTACATTCAAAATCGTTGAGAAATGTGGTACGTTTCTTCATTAGCAACACTTTTTTTGCATAGCAACAGCGATTCGTTTTACGTTTGGCAGTGCAGTGTATTGTTGGTGACACTGTAAGTCTATGCCAAAATCGGGGTTAGCAGTTAGGTTTTGCGTCAGTTTTGACACAGACTGCTAACCTCGAATTTGACATGGTCTTACAGTGTCGCCAACAATACACTTCAGTATATACTGCCAAATGCATAACATCAACTGGAGTTGCTTATTGTGCTTTAGTACCTAGATAGAAACAAGTTCTGCTCAACTTGGTTATGTTTTGACATTTAATGTCACTTTTTTGTAAAAAATAGTATACGCAACACGTTAGAAAAGTGGTTTTACTGAACAGCAATAAAACATCACTTTTCTAAACTTGTTGCGTAATATAGATATATTTATGTACTATTAAACTTCAAAAAAATATGTGACCGTTCTATGTCAACAAAAAGCAAGCCACAGATTAGGCAAGTTTTAATGCTTTAATGGATCCCGCGATCAAATTTATTTTTGATCTCCCTCTATATACTGCACATAAAAAGCTAAACTTTTAGTTTAAAACCTATTGAAAGCGTTAGGAGAGGAACTCCTAGACAGCATTTAAAATTGAGCTTAATGTAAAAAAAGTTCGCCATTCCTTCCGAGATAGGAAGTTGATTCGTCAGACATATTCTACTTTTTCATGTTCTATCCGAATGTGAAGTAAAATTTTAAAAAATTCCGAAAAATACACCGCCAAACAGCGGACCAACAATTAACGAATACAGATATGACTCCATTTTACGGAGTTCGTGAACACACTACAGAATGAAATGGACTAGATCACTAGATTATACCAAAGCGGCCCACTATATTTCTCATGGTATGGTTGTGTGATTACTGATTAGAGTGATTAGTGTCGAACTAAAATGTTGAAATACATGTAGCATTTCAAAATAAAATATTAGCTTTAAATAGTTTACATAAATCATAATTACAAATAATGTATTTTTTTTTTCAGATAAACCACCGGTACCATCGTTAACAGAACTAACAGCAAAATGTGTGGCGTCGCACATCCCCTTCGAACTAGTAGAACGCGTTTATCCCCCTGTTCCTGAGCAGCTGCAGCTCAGGATAGCCTTTTGGAGTTTTCCGGACAACGAGGAGGACATCCGACTCTACTCCTGCTTGGCTAATGGTTCCGCCGACGAATTTGCCAGGGGTGAAAGTTTATATCGAAATCACAGCGTCAAAGACCCTCTACAAATAGGTAGGTGCTATTTTATAATTCCATAGTTCGTAGAATTCACAGTTGGGCACCAAATTAACTGTGCTCTACTCAGAACCACAGACCTAAGAGATAGAGTAACAAGGTCAACATAACACACAAACACACACACACCACACACCTAACACAATGGTTGCTGTGCAAGCACAAAAGGCGAGCTCCAACTTTGTATCCCGAATGCGGTGCAAGTTGAGCATTGTACCGCCAGATGCAAGCACATAAAGCACCAGCCTCTACACCGCAAGGTAAAACGAGGTTATCGATTATACATTATACATAATTCAATTCGTAGCTCTAATTGATAAATGACAACTTTTATGTGGTTTAGGATAATAGTACCTATGTATTATTATGTTATTATGAGCAAAAGTAATACTTTTTAAGTTGCGTGGCTCGACGAGGCAGATAAAGATACTTTTGCTCCGAATAACATAGTATTTTTTTCTTTAAACGTTTATAAAAATTTATTTACAACGTTGTGAACAGAATCCGAAAAAATTACCTTATCTCGTTAGCAGAGACAATAACTATTTGGCGCTGACGAGCGGAGATAAAGTGTTTAGGTGCCCTGGCAATGAAGTGACAGTTTGGCATCATCAATCAAGCAGTATAATGTAACATTTTACTGACGTTTGAAGAAAATAGTAATTTGTATACCAAGGCACTGAAGTTGTAACTTTTTATCAGGAATGGGGATTTAGTTGCGGAGGCCTGTAGCGCCAAGGCAAATAAGCCACACAAGGGATAAAAAGGAACTTCAGTGCCGATGGATACATTATGTTTTTTTAATTGAGAAATCGTGAAATTTCAACATTTTAACAAACGAAACAGCTGGATAAGAGAAAGAACGAAAGTTAAAGACATAAGAAAACAAGTGGCACAATTAGAATGGCAGTTTACCGGCCACAGCGCAAGATATAGTGATGAAAAATTGAACTCGCAAATAACAAATTGGCGCCCCTGGCTGGGGAAGAGAGAGCGAGGACGACCCCAGATGAGATAGGAGGACGACGTGAAAAAGACGCGGGCTTGAAGTGGAAAAGAAGAGCCCAAGATAGAAGACAATGGAAGGACATTGGGTAAACCTGCATCCAAAATTGGATCGAATAAAGGTCGATGATGATGATGAACCAACTTTTGTGGGTTATGTTCACGTCGGTTTACGTTTATCTGTCGCCCAGACATCTACAAAAAAATTGTAAAACAATGGATTACTTCACTGCCGATTTTGACTTTCTACATTGCCGATTTCAAAATATTGTATATTAGTCCAGTCTGTAGAGACAAAAAAAGGCCTTTGCCTTACAAAAAATGGAGTATGAACGGTTTTTATATATGTTGTTCAGGTCGGGATCCTGATGAAAAATCCAAGTTTCCGACCTTGGAGGGGCGCCGCGCGAGTAGCCATCTTGGATTAAAGGTGCTAAAAACTGGTGTTATCCAAATAGCTCCGCAACGGTTGATCAAACGTCAAAAAAAGTTCAATATAAAGTTAAAGGAGACAAGCTTGTTGACATTTTTTGTATATTAATTTTTGTTGTAAGTGTAATATGTATCGAGTTACAGCAGCTGAAAGTTGAACATTTCACCAAAATATCGTTAAACTTGATTTTTGTTGATACATTTTGTAAGAACAACTTACACTATATTGTTTGTAATATTTTTCTACATCAGAATAACGTTCTATAAAGAACTACAAAGTATGATCAAAAATTATTTTCATCTAGTATAGCTATGGAATAATTATTAATATATAAACGCAACTATAAGTCACTTATATTCTCGCACATGCAGTCGTTGTTTTTGATGGATATCCGTTTGATGGCGATAAAAAAATACCAAGACTGCAGAAAGGCTTTTCCGATCGAAAAAGCAGATATCTGCGGATGTTATTTTGGATGAAACAACGCCGGTTCTAGTTTCCCAAGAACGATTTCTAGCAATCGAAACGAATAAAGTCCGTCTGATTTCGATGCTGTAAAAACATGCGAACATTACTGTATTACAGTTAAGCAGGCTGAAGAAGATGGTGATGTGTTGATTGTCAACACGACGATTTCTTTGTGCTCAAAATTTGATGCTGTTTTGTGTTTTCGCCATTGGAGAAGACGTCGATCTTCTAGTTCTGCTGACGGTATTAGCAACATCTACCGTCGCAAACCTATGAGAGGCAAAATTGTCGAAAGAGTGTATGCTGCAAATAGTTTCAAATATGAAAAAGCAGCTGAGAACATTTTGTTTCTCCATGCGTTTAGTGGCTGCGACACAACGTCGTCCGTCTACAACCATGGAAAAAGTTTGTTTTCGCTTGTCCAGAAAAGCACAAGACTCAATGACATTATAGGCATATTCAAAGATCACAATGCCAAACCAGATGATATCGCAGATGCTGAAGCACGCTTTCTCGTTACTTTGGTGGCTACATGGAAGAAAATACCTTGGAAGAAGTCCGTTACCAACAAAATCAAGTGCAAGAAACACATTTAATTTTGCTTCTTTGCCACCAACGAAGGACGCTGCACGGTATCACGCATTTAGGACCAGGTCCAACAGCAGTATGGAATTGAAAAAAATGCACAAGACTGGGGCTGGAAAGTTGGCACGAATGGGCTCACTCCAGTAACAATGACAAAGAATCCATCACCCGAGACTTTATTAAAATTCATTTCATGCCATTGTAAAAAAGGACGCGGCAAAGCATGTGGCTGCAGGAAAAGTGGGATGTAGTGCTCTATTCTGTCTAGATTCTGTAATGGCCAATCATGGCGAACATGCACCAGAAGTTCACACCGAGAGTGGGGACGAAGATGAGGACATTTCATCAATGGAAGTCTCAAGTCTCAGGAGCAATGAGACTAAAGAATCTTATGGAGACGTCAACATCTACCGACCGGGGCCTTCAAAAATAAAAAATAAACTAAATAATATATGTAATCGCGAACATTAAACATCACTAAACTGGAGCATCTGTGGATTAGGCCTATTGGGGATACCACAATAAAAAATCTGGTGTGATACACGCACACAACTTCCTTTTACAGTGATCTTATAATTAGCCAAAAATTTGATTTTCAATTTTTAAGCATTTGTCAAAAATTTTCAAATTTACAAATTCTGCAAAAACGGTACAAAATAGAGCGTTAGGTAAAGAGACAAATTTTCTCAAGAATTTTAAGCTGAATTAAAAAATGTAATAATATACCGGGTGTTGTATTTAAAATAGGAGTTATTAAAAAAAAAATTAAAAAAACAAAAGAACCCCATTTTAGAAGTATTGAACTGGAAAATCACCTATCTTACTTCAATACACATTTAAAATGTAATAAAAATGTGAAGTTTGAAAAAAATCGTTAGAGCCGTTTTTGAAAAAATCGAAAAAAACTGAAAAATCACAAGAGTAAACATCTACTTCCGGTTATGCGATTTTCTTCAAAAGCTTGCTGTCAGATCTACATAGTACACAAAACTTATATATAAAGTTTCAACGCCATACCTCTTTTCGTTTTTGTGATATTTTGTTCGCAGACAGACAGACAGACAGACAGACAGACCAATAAAAAAAATATGTTTTTCTCCAACCACACGAATAAGACACCATATTGTCGAATAATTTTGTATAAAAAGTAAGTCATTTCGGGATGTTCACCAATTACCTTGGCAACCGTACACTTTTCGATTCATATTTGCACTAGTACAAAAAAGGTCGCAAGATAGGGTTTTACATGGTAAATTTTAAATAAAAAACAAACGCTTCGGCAATATTCGGCAATCGCCGTCGTTATTGTTTAATTTTCCCGTATAGTTTTTGTTTATTTGCGCCATGACAGTTCTACAATATAAGCTACAATGTTTGATTCTAAATAATAAGTCATATTACCGAATTTATGAGTAGTTGGAGAAAAAATAGTATGTTTCATTCGTACAAAAAATGCGTTTTCGGGACGCGTAAGACTCGCCGGACTCCGCTGCGCGTCGTCCGGCGATCTGTCTTACTTGTCCCGAAATCATGCATTTTTTGTACTAATGAAACAAATAACTATTTTTGGGTTCAGAGGACTCTAAAACGTGAAGATCTGTTGAAAACTCAATTTCGAATTTTTGGGGTGAATCCAATACTTCCTTTATTGTAAAAGGAAGTAAAAAAAAGCTCCATTAACTCTACCTCATGGTGGTGTGGAAATGAGTTTACTATACGTTTATCAAATTATTATAACTACATAACGAATAGCCAGAAATAATACAAGAGACATTTTAAAAATGAGAAATTACACTATTTTTTTAGAGAAATGTTCATCTTTCCACCGCTGTAACTCCTTTCATATTAGACTTACAAAAAAATAGTTATATACAAAAAATGTCAAGAATGTTGTCTTCTTTAACTTTGAATTAGACTTTCTTGGCGTAGGATTAACCGTTGCGGAGTCATCTGGAAAAATCCAGTTTTTAGCACCTTTAATCCAGGATGGCTGCTCGCGCGGCGCCTCTCCAAGGTCGAAAACTTGGATTTTTCATCAGGATCCCGACCTGAACAACATGTATAAAAACCGTTCATACTCCATTTTTTGTAAGGCAAAAACCCCTACTGACTGGACTATATAAATAAGAAAATAAGTAACCCTTTAAAGCACGTGCGACGAGTGCTTTTAAGTTTGACATTTAAGTATAAATATAGTTGCATTCATAAATTAGGAACTATTCCATAGCCATACTAGATGAAAATAATTTTTGATCATACTATACATTAAAATTTAAAGACAAGACTGCTGTTTCAAAATTATTAGCATTCTTGAAAAAGAAATTTTTGGTTACAGACTTAAACAATCAAATAATCTTCAATAAGGGAGAAATGGATAAATTTTTGGATACTGCTCCCTTCGATTTTCTTCCACAACAGTTGAATTTTAGAGGTATTCAACTGGAAAATCACCCATTTCACATCAATACACATTAAAAATGTAATAAAAATGTAAAGTTTGAAAAAAATCGTTAGAGCCGTTTTTGAAACACAGGAGTAAACATCGTACTTCCGGTTATGCGATTTTCTTCAAAAGCTTGCTGTTGCATTTAGGTAGTACACAAAACTTATATATGAATTTTCAACGTCATACCTCTTTTTGTTTTTGAGATATGCTGTTCACAGACACACAGACCAATGAGCAAAAACATATTTTTTGGGTAGCATGTAATAGGGCGACCAAAAGGTTCATTTTTTTTTCAAGGGCCAGATGACAACATAAGCTAGGACAAGACTTTCTGAACAGATATTTTGGGCCCCTTTTTCCTGGCACCAGTACCTGTACAATTTAGATGCCTTGCATACGTAGTTTTTTCTGGCAATAATTTTTTTATTGCACGTTCAACAGCTTTACTCAGTTCAGGAAGGGTACATTCCATTTCACTATCACTATTAATATCGGACATTTTCGTACAGGTGCAGGCAAGGAACAAACACAAACGACGCGATGCTATTTTGACATTTATTTTTTGATATAATAGTATTTTGTGTAATGTCTACTAATAAAAACAAAATGCAATTTAAAAGTTTGGTAAATTGTTTATTGTCTTTCTGATATTTAAGGAGGATGATTATGAATAAAATAGTATACAAAGCTTAGTGGTCGTTGCTTCATAGTACCTCGGCTTATTGCTGCGCGCTTAGTCATCAAATTTCGCCTCTGTAATGAACAACTTTCCACCTCGGTATGTAATCTACTATTAACGCATTTTATATGGTAATGTACTACATTTCTACATTCAAATTCGTTTAGTAAAGTGGTAATTTACATCATAGCAACCGTTAAGCATGTAACGGCGAATCGTTTTACGTTTAGCAATACTCAAGTATATTGCTGGTGGCATTGTCAGTCTACGTCATATTCGAAGTTAGCAGGTTAGGTTTTACTAGCGTGCCTTGATGTCAATTTGACGTTTTACCTGCCAAAGCTGATGCAAAATCTAACTTGTTAACCTCGAATTTGACATAGGCTATACTGTATATATAGTGCCACCAACAATACACTTCCGTAGTGCTACCAACAATACACTTCCGTAGTGCTAAACAAATAACATCAACTGGAGCTGCTTATTATGTATGCTTCAGTACATAGTAACGAGTACTGCTCGGCTTGGTTATGTATTGACGTTTAGTGTCACTTATGTAAATAGTATATTATTATATGAGCGATTATGACATCCATTATTCACGAAGATGACATTTGCGCCACAAGTCGAAGGCCGAAGGCCGATGGCCATAATCGCGAATGTAATACGATATTTTATCTACTTCTATGCAACTTGCAAACTATTGAATTATGAAAATAGAATTTTATGATTGGCTGCCAACCGTCAATTATGAATCATAATTCATGGCCATTGTACAGTAGGAGTAGATAAAATTTAATATTTCACAGTTCTTATAAACTGCTATAAAATAGTATGTATACGGAACGCGTTAAAAAAATAAGTTTTACTGAACTCGTATAGCCGCTTAAGTACTCGCTAACGCTCGTGCTGAAACCAGCCATGCTTATTCACTTTTCTACACTACATAGTTGCATAATATACCATTATATGTTATAAAGCGATAATAAACTACTGCATACGATACGCTAAATTTCAAAAATGTATCTTCAAAAGTAAAGAAAACAAAAAAATGCATTTTATGACTCTCCTTCCCTTACGTTCCGCGAAAATGTTTACCTTCCGTCAACATAGTAAGTCCGGTTGCGAATTGGTAAAATTCAAAACGTATTTTCCTAGTTACTTTAGATTTTAAACAACTTGTTGCTGATACAGTGAAGCATTCGTATAAAACGCAATATTATTATCAACATGTGATTCACGCACCCACCTACGAATCAGTGAATCATCACTTGGAACGCTGCATATTGTTTTCAGTTTTCATATGCAGTTATCGTTTGAAGCACAGGTATTTATTTTAACATCGCTGTTATATGATCTGAAGATAATTGTCTAAAAGACTTAAATCGTAATCAGATTTCAGAGTGTCGATTTAACCATGTAGCCGCGTACCTTCTACTTTGAGTTACGGCTATCATATACACTATACAGCTTATATTCTCCAGAAAACGTATGCATCATCATAAGCGCTATCCCAAATTAATACATTACATACTAACAAAAATCGAAACAAGATGACGGCAGTGGAAACAGCACACATTATAATTGTGTATAATGAGTATTATGGCCATAATGTTTTTGCAATAAAATTTGAGTCCTCGTCAGTAAGATTCAATATCCAGTTGCGAAACCTTTTGTTTACCATAAACAAGTTCTTGTATGTGAAAACGGCACGAGCTGGAATTGATGGTGATATAGTTTTTTTTTGTAACTACCTTTTAATCATAGGCGTTATAAACTTTTTTATCCGCAAACGTCACAAAAGTGGCAACTTATTTGTCTTTATTGACAAGGTAAAAGTGTCACTTTATCTGCCTAAGCAGATAAAATAGCGACTTTTGCGTACTTTATCTGCCTAAGCACACAAAATCGTTGCTCTCTTTCTTTCTTTCTATGTTTGTTCGCTATCTCCTCCGAAGATACTGGACCGTTTAAATTGTATGATGGCTTAAAATTTTGCTAATTTTTAGACTTAGATCGTAGGCCAGTTTTTATTTTCAAAAAGAGTACGAAAAAGTTTTAATTTAAATAAACCTTTAAGCAGCGGATCGGACCCAAGTAACAATTTAAGTTTTTTAATAAACTACAGGCCTTCCATAAGCACCATTTATAAAACCATTCATAAATCTATATTGCTGAGACAGTAAAGCTAGGAGTCTAATAAACCCAAAAAGGGCCCAAATAATTACGTTCTGCAAGAGGTTGTCAAAGCTAATAGTTAAATCTATTATACAACCTATTCTCCTTATAAATACTTTTATTTACTAGCAACGTGATATTGTACATTTTCGTCATAGAAACGAAATATGAAAAGCTACTCATAACTCCCAAGGGACCTGTCAAATGTTTTCTCCCTCAAACTCTTGGTAACCATGCAACTATAGGCCATATCTTAGCAACCATACATTTAGGCAACCCTTGATGTTACTTAAATATTCTAATTTTAAATGTCATTATGACATTTTGAAATTTCATACTATTGTTACTAATATGCTAGTAAATAAAATATTGTATGCACCACGGGAGATATTCATGTTTTTTACCCTCGGTTGACTTACAGACCTCGGGCCAGAGCCCTCCGTCTGTAACACATGTCAACCTCAGGGAAAAAACATATTCATATCTCCCTTAATGCATAAATATCTAAAATTGCTTACTCTCTGTGTAAGCTTAGAGAAATTAATATAACCTATAATAGGAGTATTTGATCTTAGATGATAGGTTGTATTACATTCTTAATGATGCTATGCATATAGCTAACTTACTCTTGATTAATGACAACTATAAAACTATTTTTTGCACTACTAGTCTCAGAACGCACCGTTATTGGTCTATCTTTAGGTCGTGAAGTTGATTTTCTCCACCAAGGGAGAGAAAGTAAAATAAACAATTTTCACCGTGGTAACTAATAAATTGCTAAGTTACCAAATATTACTATTTTAATTTTGACGTTTTAAAGAGCTGTATTGTCAGGTTGACAGTTAAAATATTTTCGAAATTTGTTGGGAATTTAGGTATTAAGCCGTTTGGTAGTGCAAAAAATAGTATATACACCACGGTAGCGAATCGTCTTATAACCTTCGCGCTTTAGATACTTCGCGCTGCGCGCTTTAGATACTTCGCGCTGCGCGCTCAGTATCTAATATGCGCTCAGGTTATAATGCTGCGCTTCGCTACCTTGATGTATAATATACTATTATTTTAAATTATTAATACCCAGAACATTGTAAGTTACTATTGCCTACGGTAAAGCAAAAATGTTTTGCACTTAATAGGAGCCAATAATCTTGGAAGTTTTATGCCTTTTTAAATTTCCTCTGTAGTCAGTACTTTTATAAACTGGTTAAATGCGCTATGTATTCTTAAAAATTTCAAACGACAAACAGTTTACCGATGAAATTTTTTATAAATAGCTATAAATTTTACCATCCCCCTCAAAAATTTTAAATATTTATACATTTTATAAAAAAATTATTTTTTTCAAACTATCAATATTTTGTTTATAAATGTTGTAAAACTGCATTAATACATCTCGTATGTAATAAAGCGACTTTTTTTACATAAAAATGAGTGGAATCAATGTGTTTTTTCTATAGCACATGTTAAAGTGTGCTTTTATCAACTCAAAACAAAAGGTCAAGTTTTACTTTAACAGCAAGCGTAGATAAAGTAGCACTTTAACATCAAGGATAGATAAAGTAATTTAATTTTCTAACTTTTGTTTAAATTAAATATGACAGCTTCGTATTATCGTAGCAACCCAATCTAGCTACTGACATTTTGAAATGTGATTGACTGTCATTATTTTCTTTTGAAATTGTTAAAGTTCTTGCAATAGAAAAAAATATTGTATTAGACACGACGATAAAGTTATTTCTATCTACTCTTGAATCATTAACGTCTCGACTTCGTCTCGACGTTAAGCGATTCACTCGTGGATAAAATTTAACTTTATCGTCTTGTATAATAAATTACTATTAAATGCGTTTTCCCAAAACATTGCCCAAAATGGTTGATCCATTGTTTAAATAGAACATGTTGGGAAAATGGCCGCTTTGGGTATAAAACCGTTATTCTTTAGTTAAATCATTCTTAAGATGCTTAATTCCTATACAAGTAATAAATAAGTCAATAAATATTTGAATAAGAATACTTAGACTCCATCTAGTTACCTATGCGGTCCTGTAGGCCTGCATAAAACAGTTTGGATGTAATTAAAGACATATCACCCTGTTTAAAACTTAACCGTTTTATGTCAGAACTTTCATAAAACTGATTAGTTTTAATGTGGCCTTATGATTGTTGTTCATGTTTGTCGCCTAAATTTCTACCTAACCTATAAAAATTATTTAGAAGTATTTGCCTGTGTGTGGTAAACAACTTAGTTCAACATTTATAAGCGGTTTGTGTTCGAGACCATTTCGTTTAAAACTGTGAAAGCCATTGAAGATGGCAAAGTTTGTTTATTGATGGTCCCATCAATATGGGAAGAAAATGGGGTACTAAGATGGCCTAATAAACCTAGCAGACTTGTTGACAGGCTTAAGCCACCAAGAGTCTGGTTTGTGTGGGTGCTCTTACTAATTTTCAAATAGTTTATTTTCATATTCCTTTTAAAATAACCACTATTTTTTTCCAGTTAGGTACCAATAGCTTCTAATTTTGACATAATTTTATACACTTTGCAGTATGCAGCCACTAACGCTTGCCACTTTCATAACCTGTTTTTTAAGTACTTTTAGTTTTATTTAAGTGCATTCCACACCAATAAGATTTGAGAACCATTTATTGAACACATTATTGCTTTATTGTGCCCGTTAACAATGTTACAATTTCTTAGTGTAAAATGTTTTAAAATAGGACTTAGGATACCTACAAGAATATTTTGTAAATCATTTTTAAAGCAGTTTAAGACATCACAAGTTTATACCTAAGTGATTAAAGCAAATCTGTCTTTGCAGGATGTATCAAAACCAGAGAGTTTTATAAAGTACAGTGAACAGTAATAATAAAACTTCTACAAAACTATAACTAGAGAAAGACCGAAATGCTTTATGATTTAGTTTTAAGGTACACTGCAAGGCTTTTTAATAAATATTTATATGTACTCTAGAAATATATTTACCCTTCAATAAACCAAATTTAAAGCTAATTAATCTAAAAACATCCTTTATAAAACCTCTATAAAATAAGAACCATGCTAAATAGCATTTAAATTGTTACTTGGGGAGCATCTGTCGCCGTGGGTTATGGTGTGACAGCTGCTGTGGCCGTGTGCTATTAGCTGGGGTAATTCAGTATGTTCATATATCATTACAGTAGCGCGTTATTTGAACAACAGAGGTTGGCGCAGGGGTACAGTGCTCGCCTGTCACGCGGGTGGCCTGGGTTCTATTCCCGGCCGATGTATTCTTTTTTTTAAATTTATATTAATGAAATTTACCTGAATACGTTTGCGGATGAAATAGTATATGTTATTCGGAGTAAAAGTGACTTTATGTGGGTTAGCTGAATTATTTGCCTCACTAATATAACGTTAATTAAATTGCATTATTTTAACATCCTTCGTGAATTAGTAAAACATGTTAGCTGTGAATTAACAAAAATATTTACTTACATGTTCGATAATGAATTTAGTACCTGAATAATGAATGGGCCTCCCAGCCTACTCTATTGTAGGAAGGTTGTTAGTAATTATATCGTGAGTTTGATGAACAATGGATTGTAAATGATGTTTGTTCTGTGGTTTAGTCATCACAAAGTTTCTTGACCTAATGGTCATGTTTTTTTGGATCTTAAAATAAGAAATTGTATTTTTAAAAATACAAGCGCATCGTTCCACAGTTGGGAAGTTACAATTAGCATCACTACCACTATCACAATAATTTATGCAATTTCAAGAAATAGACACAAATTTAACATTTCTAATTGTGTACTGAAACAAAATGAACTTAAGTAACAAACGACTTCCGGGATTGGACCGTGTCATTATTGAGGTCGAAAGGTTTTCTATCTAATAATTACACGGTCGAATCCCGGAAGTCGTTTGTTATTTAATGACAATGGCCCAGTCTCCGAAATCAAAATGAACTTGCTTAAAAAACAAGATGCAAAGGTACAAGCTTCTTACAGATACTTCAGCAGTGTTGCGATGGAGTGGTTTTTGCCATATATTTTTCTTTAGACTCCCGCTGATTAATTTAGTCTTCCTAATCTTTAACGGTGCTCTCAGTGTGGCATTGCCCTTATTACATATTGTGTTATATACCGCATGTAAGACGATCATGGTACACCTTTTTTATTTATTTTTGAAGAGTATAGTTTTGAAACTTGGTAGATTAATTGTACTAAATAAGCGTCACTTTTTGACATGAGTAAATTCTTTTCCACTTTTGGTTTCATCGGAAGTGATTCCAAGTTTTGATTTTCAAATAGAACATCCTACATATTATTGGATTTTTGGATTTTACTTAATTTTCTGAATGTAATGATACCACTTAAGTAACATTTCAAACTTCATAAAATTTTAATTTTAATTTTTAAATTTAATTTTGACATAACTGTTCTGATTTATTCCAACCGTCCTATGTAACACTACAAAAATCGAAATCACATCGAAAATACTAAATTATGTGATTTACGACTAACAAGTTTTTCAAAACAGCTTATACGAGGGGAACTAGAAAAATTATCTACCTAGCCACGATAGAAACAATTGATAAGCTTCAGCTTGTAATGTCAAACAGTGACAAGTCTTTCATTGTTGCATGAAAAATTTGATTCATATCCGCCAGTAATTTTATATTTTATGGAGTTTTTTGTGTCTAAAAATGAGTCTTTTGAAATTAGAGCATCGAAGTGTAATAAAATTCCTTACAAAGGAAGGCAACAATCCGAAAAAGATTGGCGAACGAATGATTGCGGTGTATGGAGACGATGCTCCGTCACATTTCACAATTAAATTTTGGTCAAAACAATTTCGGTGGGGACGGGAATCTATAGAAGATGATCCCAGAAGTGGAAGACCTGCAGAAGCGACAAATGTTGAAATGTGCAAGAAAGTGGAAGCCATGGTTCTTGAGGATCGCCGTATAAAATTCTTCACCATTGCTACAGCATTGGAAATATCCGAACCTAGCGTTTTGACAATATTGCACGACAAACTGGGCATGAGTAAAGTTTCAGCAAGGTGGGTTCCCACATTATTGTCTCCTGAGCAAAAGCTGCGTAGACAGCGAATTTATAGAAACAATTTGGAATCTTTGGAAGTGGACCACGACTTCTTAATGAGGATAGTGACTGGTGATGAGACTTGGGTACATCACTGGGACCCTGAGACGAAATTAGAGTCTATGAAATGGGTGCATAAGGGGTCTCCTCCCCCAAAGAAGGCCCGCACGCAATCTTCAGCTGGAAAACTCATGCCAACCATCTTTTGGGACATGCAAGGTATTCTTTTGATTGAATATATGCCTAAAGGCTCTACAATCACTGCAGAGGTTTATGGTAACACCTTCAAAAATCTGCGTACAGCTATTGTCAAAGAACGTCCAAATTTATCACAAGGTGAATAGCTCATTCTTCATGACAACGCGACCGTGCATAAGGCCGCCAAAATCAAACCAATTCTGCAGGAATGCCGCTTTATTGATCTAAACCATCCACCTTATAGTCCGGATCTCGCACCGTCCGACTTCTATCTATTCAGAAACCTAAAAAAGAATCTCAGAGGGCGTCGTCTTGAAACAGACGAGCATTTGAAGGAGGCAGTCAAGGACTATTTTGAGACCCAAGAAGAATCTTTTTTTTCAACGGGCATTAACCCTTTGAAGGACAAATGGCATAAGTGCGTTGAAGTTGGGGGAGATTATATTGAAAAATAAAATTATTTAAAAAATCGTATGTAATTTGTTTCATAGTTAGGTAGATAACTTTTCTAGTTCCCCTCGTAGGTCGAAACTAATTTTAACTAAAATTAATTTTATTTTAACTTGGGATCGTTATTGGTTTTTTTAGGAATTGATTTGCAAGCCATTGAAAACAATTCATAACACAACATTGTCCACCAGAATATCGTTCGGCGTAAAGGTTGGTATATGCCGCGAGACAAAACGAGGTTTACCCATTCTCGATCTCGAATATGAGAATTTCGATTCTCGAATTTTAAATTTGTGCTGTGCGTAACGAATTGAGACTGCGGTTATTTTTGGGTAACCCTATAACGCTATAGCTGTTCTATTTGGTTATTATGCGGGTTTTAAAAACTGTCGAGATCGAGAATTTTGTTAATCTAGTCTCGAATATCCGAGAATTTGATTAATCTCGTCTCGAAAATTCGAGATCGAAAAATGTCGACAAATTTAATATTAAAATATTTGATAGACTGTAATTTCGGCTGTATTTGTCCCAGTTGCAAAGTGCGCATACCAGAAGATTCCTTATCAGTTGTAGTATTGAAGGGTACTTTGGTACCAATAAGGTTCCATTGAAGAAATGAATTTCGTCCCAAAAACGATTTTGACAAACTTTGTTTAGCTATAAGTCACATGATGCAGTACTTTTGACGTAATTCCTATTTTTATAGAGTTAGCTTTTGAGCCCACCGTATAGGTGACCTTATTTTAATTAAATAATTTTTGAATTTTTAAAATTGAGATGTAAAGAAAAAAGTTGCGGAATAAAATGTGTTAACATTTTTAATACAGAATGTTCAAAATTATGTACAAAATACTAAAATAGGTAATAATAGCTTAATGCTGCTACTAATACTGAAACAGCAAAAGGAAACACTTAGCAATAAGAATTACTTATTTCGTAACGGAAAAAATCCGTCGGTGGGATTCGAACCTGGGGAATCTGATAGTTAGTCAGGTGCTGTAACCACTCGCCTATAAAGGCGTACACATCATGGTTGTTTGTCGCTGCGCTATAAAGAACATGCGACACGACGGCCGATAGCCGACAAAGTGCGCCCGATAAAAAAGTCACGCAGAGACGCAGGCATAACACACGTGTATATATAGGATCTAGGTTTTGAATAGGCGGCCTCTACTCTATCTAAAATAGTTTTTTGCCTTTTAAAAATTGTATTGTAAATTAGGGATGCGCCGAAGCGGGTTGTTTCTGCTTCAGCCGAATACCGAATATTCATCCTAAAATTTCGCCGAAGCACGAAGCTTTCTGCCGAATCATAATACCGACACAGATATTGAAATACGAAATAACAGCCCTACCAACGACCATATCAAATATTTGTAAAGACATCAGTACTACTTAAACACAAAAATAAAGCTTTTTTTTCTTTCTGCACTTCACAAATTTTTAATTATCACCCAACGCAATATTTCCAAACACATCTTATTTTTCTATCCATTATAAATAAATATTCTAACCACGCATAGCAAATTTACGAGTTGCGACGAGAATTTTTTTGTTTACATGGTTCGGCCGAATCGGGCCGCCGAAGCGACCGAAGCCGAATAACTGAAAAATAGGCCGATTCGGCCGAATACGGAAGCCGAATCGATGTTTCGGCGCATCCCTATTGTAAATAAAGAAAAAAATGTTTTAACATCTTTAATATAGTGTTCAAAATTATCATATATAATGCAACTAGTGGATTCTTGATTATCAAATAATCATTTCTGTTTACACGAGATATATTGTTTGGCAATTACGCGAGTCCGAAGGACGAGTGTGATTGCCTAAAACAATATATCGAGTGGAAACAGAAATGATTTGATAATCGAGAAGACACGAGTTGCATTCGGCTAGATTATATCACGGGTCAATAAACAACGTTTGAATAGTGTATTTTAAATATTAAAAGTACAGTTAATGTGATTGTTATGACAATTGTACTGACAGCAGGTAACGTGATGTTTGTGAAGGCGTGTGATTATCACCTATTAATCAGGAAGGTATGCGATTGTCAGTTGCTATGTACATTATCAAAAGTTAGTACATGCGTAACTATGCATTTTGCCGTTTTTCATTGGTTGATGTTAGAGGGAGTGGTATAATCTACAAAATAGGTAAAAATTACTTAATGCAGCTACTAATACTGAAGCAGCAAAAAGAAACACCTAGCAATGTTAATTACTTTAGTTCGTAGCGAAAAAAAATCCGTCGGTTGGATTCGAACCTAGCTAATCCGATTGTCAGTCAGGCGCTGTAATCACTCGTCTTCAAAGGCGTACACATCCTACTTGTACGAGGGCGGGATGATAATTAGTTAGCCTAACAATGAAAGACTAGTTTTATGTTTTCAAAATTATTTTTATTTTTTAACATAGCCTTTTAGATGCTCAATAGATTTTGGCCAGCAATGTTCTAAGGCTTTGATCCCATGACAAAAGGTTTTTTACTCAAGGTCTGCAAAATAGGTGCCAATAGTGGCCTTGGCCTTTTCAACAGATGAAAATTTTTATCCACCGAGGAAAATGTTGAGCTTAGGGAATAAGCCGAAGTCCGAGGGAGCCAAATAGAACGAATAAGGTGGATGTGGAAGCAAATCGTGCTTTAATTCGATGACTTTACCATTGCAGTAACTCCAGTGTGAGAATGTGCATTTTCCTGGTAAAAAATATTTTTTTATGCGCTACACCTGACCGCTTTTTGTTGAATAATTTGATGAAATTGGTCCAAAACGTTAACAGACCATTCACTACTTATCTTTTATTCCTGTGGAAGGTAATCGATCATCAAAATCCCTTTTCCATCGCAAAAAACCGATGCCATCACCATGCCAGCTAATTTAAGGGGAATTGCTTTCGCCGGGGCCGAAAAACTAGGTTATGCTCATTGCTTTAATTTCAATTTGGTTTGTCTGATATAAATTTGATCAGTAGTAGCAAATAATGCATAAAATCAGTTGCATTCTACTTAGAACTGTCCAGACACTCTTGTCAAAGTTGTCTTCGAATACGTGTTTGATCAAATGTAAGAAAACGCGGCACCCATCATGCGGACAGCTTTTTCGTGTCCAATTCTTGGGTTAAAATATCGCACACCAGCTCTTTTGAAATGTTTACTCCATTAGATATTTCACTCAATTTCAGTCATTTATCTTTCAATACCATATCGTGGATTTTGGTAACCATCTTCGTTGTAGTGACACTTTTTTGGCGTTCAGAGCGGTGCTCGCCTTGGACGGTGGTGCAACCCTATTAAATTTAACCATCAATTGTTTTTCGGTCGTATATGAAGGAGCACATTCAGGCAGCACAGTTTTCGTCTATTCAAAAATGTTTGTACCTTTTAAGACTTTTATATGCAACAATTAAAAAACCGCGCAATGATCAGTATTTTCCATTGTTAAAAAATACAACACAAGTGTTTTTTAAACAGCTGCTAACAACAAAGTATTTCACAGATGGACTTTATATTTTCAGTATTGCCGATACATAGATGGAAGTTGATATTTTTGAATATACATTTATATTTATGTATTTAAAATATATGGAGGCTAACTAATTATCATCCCGCCCTCGTATGTCGCTGCGCTACAAAGGACATGCGACACAACGGTCGATCGCGGACGAAGTGCGCCTAATCGTTGCCGATGAAAAAGTCGCGCAGAGACGCAGGCACAACACGCGTGTATATATAGGGACTAGCTTTTGAATAGGTGGCCTTACTCTACGTAAAGTAGTTATTGCATTTTTAAAATTTTATTGTACTAAATAAAGAAGAAAATGTTTTAACATCTTTAATATAGAAAAAATGTTCAAAATTATGTACAAAATAGGTAAAAATAGCTTAATGCAGCTACTAATACTGAAGCAGCAAAAGAAAACACTTAGCAATGTGAATTACTTTAGTTCGTAACGAAAAAAATCTGTCGGTGGGATTCGAACCTGGGGAATCCAAATGTCAGTCAGGCGCTGTAACCACTCGCCTACAAAGGCGTGCACATCATGCTTATTTGTAGGTGCGCTATAAACGACACGCGACACGACGGCCGATCGCCGACGAAGTACGCCCGATCGTTGCCGATGAAAAGGTCGCGCAGGGACGTAAGCACAACACCCATTTATATATAAAGATTAAATGGGTCGATTGGAATAAATCAGTCATGGTACACCTAAATTAAACAGTAAAAATTAAATTTTAAAAAGTTTGACACTTGAAATGTCTATGTGATACCATTAGATTCAGAAAATTATGTAGAATCGAAACATTCAATAGTACATAGGGTCTTTCATTTAAAAATCAAAAGTTGCTATCACTTCCGCAGAAACCGGAAGTTAAAACAATCGCTTATGTATAAAAATACGTTTACACCCGGTATATGATCTAATCATATGTGCGACGACTTCGGCTACAAAGAATTTGCAAGGGAGATTGGAATTAATTATTGCGGAATTTAGACGAAGGAAATCGGTTCCAAATTGAGTCGGCGATTTTTCAATACCTATCGTTATTAGCGGAGAGTGCGAATGGGGCAGAAAACGCATGTGCCATTTCACATTAAAAGTTGACAATGGGTAGAACTTTGTATACGAATCGTTCAACAATTTAAAAAAAAATACACACGGGACAAATTTTCTAATCCTCGACCTTAACTTCGACAGCCCAGCTCTTTACTGTTACGAGGGTAAAGTGAAAAATTCTCGGCCTGACAATGAAAGACTGCGATTTTCAGTTAAAAAATTATTTTATTTTTCTACATAATCTCCCTTGACTTCAACACACTTGGTCAAGATTTTCTCCAACATCAGTATTCCTTCCCGGAAGTGAGAGTCTGGAAGGCTGTGAAAATATTCATCTACGGTCCTCTTAACTTCTTCATTGGACGCGAAGCGCTTCCCAGAAACACATTTCTTCAATTTTGGGAACGGATGGAAATCCGAGGGTGCCAAATCGGGAGAATAATGGGGATGGCCGAGCAAATCGTACCCCAAATCCCGCAGTTTTCCCATCGCCAACGCACTCTTGTGAACAGGTGCGTTGTCCTGGTGAAAGATGATTTTTTCTTCTCCAAGCCAGGCCTCTTCTCCCGGATTTTGGCATCCAACTGGTTAAGAAGGTTGGAGTAATATTCGCCTGTAATTGTTTTGCCTTTTGCAAGGTAATCAATTAACAGGATCCTTTTCGCATCCCAAAACACGCTGGCCATGACCTTTTCAGCAGATGCGATCGACTTCGCTTTCTTTGGCGCTGAACCACCGGCTTCCACCCACTGTTTCGACTGCTGCTTCGTTTCTGGGGTGTAGTGGTGAACCCATGTCACATCCATGGTGACAAATCGCCGCACAAAATCGGTCGGATGCCTATTGAATCGGTCCAAACATTGCTGCGAAACTCGTTTGCTCATTTGCTTTTGATCGGCATTCAGCAAATGCTGCACCCATCTCGTACAGAGCTTTCTCATCCCTAATTCTTTGTGCAAGATGTTTCGCACCCTTTCTTCCGATATCCCCACAGCCTCAGCTGTCTCACTGACCTTCACTCGCCTATCGTCCAACTCGATATCATGCACTTTTTCGATGGTTTCCGGTATGGTTGCGGTTTTTGGCCGTCCTTCACGTGGTTCATCTTCGAGGGACGTGCGACCATGTTTAAATTCAGCTGCCCACTTTTTAACGATTGACATGGAAGGAGCAGAGTTCCCGTAAACTTTTGTCAACTTCGGATGAATTTCCTTAGGGGTTAATCCATTCAAAACGAAGAATTTTATGACCGCGCGATATTCAAATTTATCTATTTTAACGAAAAACACGCAAGACGTTTACGGCAAAAGTTCGTGTAAACAAACTACTTGAGAGAACAAGTTGAAACTTGTCATACGAACTAATAACACTTGCACGCAGGCAGGAAAAATAAATTTTTGTACAGTGACTATATAAGGACAGTGTGGTCAATTTTTAAAAAAGGCAGCCATTAAGAGTCGTCTTTACAACAACCAGCCACGCCCTTAGGTATTGTTCTGTGCACGGCCTGCTAAATTGTAAGACAAACGTCACCCTGCTAAATTGTGACATAAACGTCATTTTATATGGACCGCACATATGTAAAGTTCGGATATGCTTTGCAGAGCGCTGTATACCCACGATCGCGAAAATTTGTGGAATATGAGGTGGTCAAATGTGCAGTGTAAATTTAATTTTACAAGAATGTCAATAATATTAAGTAACAAACAACTTCCGGGATTGGACCGTGTCATGATTGAGATCGAAGAACTCAACGTTTGACCCACTTTCGTAAGGGGCTTCATCAGGAGGAAAAAAGCAAAAGAGCACGGTAACTCAACGTGTTAACCACGCCAGAGGCGAAACTCTTTGCAAGGGAAGGAACAGAAGAGCACGGTAACTCAACGTGTGAACCACGTCAGAGGCGAAACTCGACGGTCCAATCCCGGAAGTCCTTTGTTACTTAATGACAATGGCCGTGAAAGCCTCAAAAATCATGTTAATAATATTACTTAAACAGAATAAAACGGCAAGAGATGATGTGAAACGTAAGGAATCGCTGCCAGCGATTAAAAATCCTCGTTAACGAGCAACCTAATATTGGAATATAAGTCAAGGTGTCCTGTTTTATCTTCTTTATTGTGTTTTTGTACATAGAAAACGAAAACTGACAACATTTTTCGTTGATCGACACAGAGATTACGTACAAAAACTCAACAATATTTTTTTATTTATAATCAAACCGTTGTAATTATTCCACCAGTTAATTTAGAGGAATAGAATATTCAGTGTTACGTAGCCCATAAATTCTCTTTAATTTGATGCAATAATCTTTGGCATTAAGACATTTATATAGTTTATTATAGCTTTTGATTTGGACTAATGCGCAATTTTCGTAAAAAGCATTTTATTTTAACTCGTTGACATTTACTTATGCAAACGAAAATTGGGCATTCGCTTATACAGAACACTGTAGAATTTTATGATGATTATTTCATTCCACTTCATATTGGGGCTACTTTCAATAAAAGAAGCAATTTTGTGTGACTATGTGTAATTTCGTAAAACGACTCTTAATGGCGGATTTTAAAACAACCAATCAGAAACAGGACCAAAATTGACCACACTGTCCTTATATAGCCACTGTAATTTTTGCATATTGGAACGCCATCTTATGTCAAGGCCGAGAACTATTTACCTTACCCTCGTACACCATTGTGTCGGCGTAGTTATGCGACCCTTTAACGGCTATTGCTGATATCCCGAATACAACGCAGAGATAATTGGATGTTGATCCATTGATGCTTTAAGTGGGGTTGGGTTTAATAAATGTACATGAAGAACTTGAAGTCTTCCCCACAAATTTAAATTTGTGGGAAAGACTTCAAGTTCTTCATTTACATTTATTACAACACAGAGTTTATTAAACTTTATTAGCAATCAGACTATTCACACTGATTCTATGAGATAATTGTAGGTATTTAAACAAAGACATGGAGGAAGACACCTTCTAACGTCATTCCTAATGTAATTAGTTTATTAGTTAAGTTTATCGCCCACTTTCTTTTCAATCTTCTGAAACCGTATTCTTCCGTCAAAGAATTAACTGTAAAATTTTAGGATGTCGTGTGTTTTATGGCTTTTTCTTTAATTGAGTCTGTTATACGTAGTATATGGAATGCTGAGGTCGTTGTGTAGTGTTTGATTTGACACGAACTATCCGCCTTAAGGTCTTTAGACTGGAAACATTGGATTGCGTCAATAGTTCGCAGCCGTAGGTCCAGATAGGGCGGATTATACTCTTATAAATTAGCAATTTGTTCTTTAGCGTAAGCACTGACTTTCTCCCGAGGAGCCAGTACATTTTCGTAAGCCTTATGTCCATTTTTTCGTTAGCCTTATGTCCATTTTTTCGTTTTTTGTTGACATGAGCTTACCAATTTAAGCGCCGATCTAAGTGTAATCCCAGATGTTGGGCTTCGTTGGTCTGAGGTGTAGGTATGTTATTGAGAGTTACTGGTGGACATGTTAGTCCAGTCGTTGAAGGTTTTTCGCTCCGAATTCTTTGAACCTTGATCGATTGACGTGAAATTTGGTGAGTGGTTAGCGGATGGCTCAAGGAGCAAAAGTGACATAGCGCCGATGTGCGCTTTTACCCTGAGAGGGGATGCCACCCCTTCTCGGGGGTAGAAATTGTTCACTCAAAATAACTTCGGAAATAGATAGAGGGATAAATTCTAAGTAAAAAATGTTCTATATAGTTTTTTCGATAGATCGATATTTTTCGAGCTATTCGCGATTGAAAACTTAAATTTTTCGTGATAAAAATGTATGTTTTTGGACGGTTTTTCGCGAATAAGTCGAAAACTTCGCGATCTATCAAATAAGTTGTACTAACCAAAAATGAAGCTTAGAAAACAGGAAAGAGATTGGTTGTTTTATGAATGCTCTAGGTCCAAAATAAAAGAAGTTATGGCTCGTTGAAGAAGATTTTTTTTGCAACAACTTGGTTCGAAGTAACCAACGAAGTAATTAACGAAAAACCGATGCATTTTTCGGGAAAAACTTATAGAAGATTTTTTGTAGTGATTGAAAAGACCTTTAAAATGAGCACTGTTAAAAGCCGATTGCATTATAACTAAGCGAGTTACGATGCAAAAACGGTGGGCCACTCGAATTTTTGGAAAAAAAAATGAGTGATAAAACCCCAGCCATTCCACTAGAATTGATATTGACCATTATCCCTTTACAAATTAGTTTATTTTAGTATTACTTATGTAATCCAAAAGTTTGGACGGGTTAGAATGCGTATTTTTCGAAAAAAATATGATGAAAATGGAAAACGTATTTTTCAAATTTCTTAAAAAAATACCTTATTTTGAAAATACCTAAAACTAAAGAAAAAAACGTAAAAAATAATATAGTACAAAAATGTGGATTTTTTCTTAACGAACATTTTAGTTTTTTTATATTTCTGTAGGAAAAAGAATAACGGAGATATAAATGTTAGCAGTTTGCATTATAGTGCGCGGACCACCCCTCCCGAGCCCTTCAATCCTTTACTTTTTGAATGTGGAAAGTCTGAGCATGTCGAAAAACTTTTGGATTACATGAGTAATACTAAAGTAAAGTAATTTGTAACGGGATAATGGTCAATATCAATTCTGGTGGAATGGCTGCGGTTTTAGCTCTCATTTTTTTTTCAAAAATTCGAGTGACCCACCGTTTTTGCAGCGTAACTCGCTTAGTTATAATGCAATCGACTTTTAACAGTGCTCACTTTAAAGGTCTTTTCAATCACTACAAAAAATGTTCTATAAGTTGTTCCCGAAAAATGCATCGGTTTTTCGTTAATTAACGTTGATTACTTCGATCAAAGTTGTTGCAAACAAAAAATCTTCTTCAACGAGCCATAACTTCTTTTATTTTGGACCTACAGCATTCATAGAAAAACCAATCTCTTTGCTGTTTTCTATGATTCATTTTTGGTTTTTGCAACTTATTTGATAGAATGCGAAGTTTTCGACTTCTTTGCGAAAAACCGTCCGAAAACATGCATTTTTATCACGAAAAATCTAAGTCTTCAATCGCGAATAGCTCGAAAAATATCAATCTATCGGAAAAATTATATAGACTATTCAATTCACCTGTCATCTGTCAAAAAGTGACCAATGAAAATCCAGAATTCTGACGTTTCTTGACCAATCAAAAAAATATCAGCGGATATATCTTCCTAGAAGGTATTCAAGTGACTATTTTAAACAAATGTGATTTTTATTAGAAAAATTCAATATTAGTGTTCTGTTACTATAGAAATTGCGTAGTTTGTTGCTAGATTTACTGAAAACTAATTTGAAAAAGTAGTTTGGTTCATTAAATAGTCTCTCGAATACCATTCTTAGTCAAAGTTAAGTAGATTAGTTTTGCGGTGGTATCACTACTCATGTCCATTGCGCTTTGGATTAGGACGAGTGCGATAGCACGAGTCCTAATCATACCAAAGCGCAATGGACATTCGTGACACCACCACAAAAATAGTCGACATAACTTTGACTACTCATGGTATTATAAGTGAACATTTTTTACTTAGAATTTGTCCCTCTATCCATTTCCGGGGTTATTTTGAGTAAACAATTTCTACCCCCGAGAAGGGGTGGCATCCACTCTCAGGGTAAAAGCGCACATCGGCGCTATGTCACTTTTGCTCCTTGAGCCATCCCCTAACCACTCACCAAATTTCACGTCAATCGATCAAGGTTCAAATAATTCTGAGGTAATAGCATATTTTTACCTTCAACGACTGGACTATGTCGAGTGTTTTGTCGTGAATGTGATATGAACTGATTTAGCTTGATATATAGTTATCTGCAAATGTTCCCGAGTTTCTTTGTGCTGCTGTCGGTAGATCAGAGGTGAATCGTAAATACATTAAGGGTCCAACAACATTCTCTTGAGGAACGCCAGCCTTTACTTCCCTGGTTATGAAGTGCCATTGCCAAATTTGGTTTCAAAGCAGCGCTTTGCCATGTGGGAACGTAGTAGTAGATAATATTGATGTGAACACATAAACTGGCGCAGAAATCATCCTGATATGTTGTGTCGTTCTCGAGCGACAATGTTTATAATCATCCGGGGGTATACCTTTACTAAAGTTAATTTTCCAACTTTCCTTTAACGCCAAAGCGGTTGCTATCTTCTCAAATGTTATGCAGTTTCATGACACCTTTCATATAATTTGGCTTGGTCGCGGTTGATTGACCGGTTGCAACAAAAATTGCAAATTTGTGAAAATGTTCGAGCCGGGAAGTAAATTAAAGTAATAATTGAGCAGGTTGTACCGAAGCAATAGCGACACTTTCCAGATACTAATGTAACAATTTAGTATGAAAAATGAGTAGGTACTTTTAGGGTATAAAATAACTTCACGCCAATATATGACCTTTTTCATTAGTGTAATTAATTTTAATGGTAATTTCTGGAAACGAGATACGGGTCCTAGTATAATAGCTTTCTCATTTCATGATTTCTGGAACTAATCACTTCATATCAAATATGGGCAATGAATATGATATGCTAAACAAAGGAAAGTTTTACTGTGGTAAACCATTTCAAGGGGAACTTCAGCTAAAACTTTGGAGTTGCGCATAACTTTTTCATCATGAAGTTCGTGAAGCACTTTTTCACACCTTACACCGAGTATAAAAGGATAAAAATGCTGTTATGATTCGTCCGGGTGTAAGAATGATTATCGATTTTTTCATAATAGGGAAAATACTAATTCTTCGAGAGTGTTAATAGAACAACTTTGATAAGTCTACTTAAAATAATAAAATGTTACTCAATAACTGTAGAACGAAACATTAACTAAAATATTGAATTCCATTTGGTGCAGAATTATTTTGTGTGAAATTCAATAAAGTACGTAGGTTGCAGAGCAACAGCACACTTGGCACATACTATATTTGATCGCTGTTGTTTAGCTTTTGTACTATATTCACGTTATTTTCATGTTGCTTTCATAGGAAGGTCTTTTTCCTGATTGATATTGCAAGTGTGTTATTGGTTTGATATTGGCGTTGGAATTTTTCAGAGTATTTTTATAAGTGATAAAGTTGTTGGCGATGCAAGCCTCTTCTAAACGGTAGAAAGAAATTCGTATCCAGTACCTTTTACTTTTCTATGAAATGTTGTAGACCATCATCAAATCGATTAACGCCATCTGTTTATTTGTTGTAGTCGCTGGCAACTATTGGGCACTTTTCTAATTTCTTGTTGCTATCATTTTGAATACAGAGATAGCGCGAAATTGTATCGACGCCGCCCAAGACAGAGACCAATAAAAGAAGTTCAAGGAGGCCTCTATGCAGCAATAGCAAACGGCTAAGGGTTAATAATCATGATGATTCTTTTGTATTCTCAAAAAGTGTTTGTTGCACCAATAATTATGAATTGTACTTATTTCGCCTTTCCATTTCGAAATTGAAACATTGACATTGGTAATACCGCCAGACTCTCCAGTGCTCATGTATTTCAATATTTGTCTCCTGTTTCGTGAATACCAGTATTAAATACGGTAAACATATTTCATGTCTAATTTCTTTAATTATGATTTCATTTAAACACATCAAAAACCAATTTAATTGGAATATATCTAGCCAGCGCCAGCGTAGCTCAATGGTTGGAGCATTGGACTGCGGTGCGGAAGTCTGGAGTTCAAATCCCAGACCGATTCCTGGCGGGCGGCCTACCTACTCGCTTTAAATAATTGGGGACCTGCGTTCGAAAGAACAATGGGTAATTATGCGGTTGTCTAATGCGTGATGCTCATCATATCACCACGTGTCATGAATTTGACACGCGACAGCCGGGTGTGAAAGCGAGGATACGGAAGCTCTGACCTTCCGCCATGCAGGCCAAGCTCCTTCATGGGGTGTTAATGCGTCACCATTCTATCCAGCCAGGTCTATGCGAAAAAGCTAATAACGCCAACATAAAAAAATTGACTGTCGATTCGAATCAATGAAACACGATACAACAATATAATCAGACTAGAACGCGCGTGGCCAGCCTACGTCTGGCCCTGACAGCGTAAAGAACCGGTTAACAATAACAATGCTTGCTTAAGCTGGTAGCCAGCCTACGTCCGGCCCTGCCAGCGTTAACAATACAAATGCTTGCTGTTGACGGTCTCGCCACTTGTGCTTACGATCGGCATGTGCGCGCGCCAGTGCTTACGGTCGGACGGCCGGCATCAGCTCTTATAATATAAGATTATGCTTTTACATAAGTACTACCTATAGACATATACCAAGTTTCACTTCCGTAAAGCAAAGAGTAACCAACTTAAAGTAAAAGAATAAATACAATTTTAATTTTTGTATAACTAGAAAGCCACACATTTTTTTCTGAAACGCTCAATTTGGACTGATATAGCCACGGTATTATGCAACTTAACGTCTTATTTAGCCAACCTTGTTTTTCCTACGGTTTCCAATATCCCCATAGTGCGAATACGAGTAGTTACGTGGGACACATTGTATAGCCCTTAATGCACAAGCGCGATTGATCATTATTACCATAAAAAAGCAGCACAAGGGCGCTTCTTATCAGGTAATCGGTTCGGGATTGGTCGATTTTCAAAAAATGCATGGTGCGCATTGGATGATATCACATATCAGTCATGTGACAGTTGTGTGCATTAATCACAGAAATTTAGAATTTCACATTTGCAGTGTATAGTATGATAAAACTTATTTTCATCTAGTATGGCCATGGAATACTTCCTAATTTATGAATGCAATTACGTTTACGTTTAAATGCCAAGCCTGACATTTGATTTGTAAATGAGTTATAGATGCATTCATAAATTAGGAACTATTCTATGGTCATACTAGATGAAAATAATTTTTGATCATACTATACATTGCAAATGTGAAATTATAAATTTCTGTGATTATTTCCTTCATATCCATAATAATGCGTAATCACCATGGTTTCTGTCAGTTTAATAATGACTAAAATTCAAACGTCAAAATTTAACCGCGGTTAAATTTATGTCAAAATTTAATCGCTTATGCATAATTTTAACATGATTATTAAAGATGCTTCACCAACTGAATTTTATCTATTTATTCAGGAAATAATCACGCCGAACATCCCGCGTGCATGTAAACTAGCCTGAATAAATTTTGACGATTTTCTGTCAGAATGTTTTGCTCTGAAGAAATATATCTCGTAAATTTTCCGCTTCAAAATCCCTCGTGCTGCGCACTCGGGATTTTTGTTGAGCGGCAAATTTACTTGACAAATTTCTTAGCAAAACATTCTGACAGAAAACGTCAAAATTTAATCGGCTATTTTAATGCACTTGGGATATTACTGTTGATTAATGCACACAACTGTCACATGACTATGTGTTATCAACCAATGAGAACCATGCATTTTTTGAAAATCGACCAATCCCGAACCGATTACCTGATAAGAAGCGCCTTTGTGCTGCTTATCTAGCGATAAGCGCCCTAGAGATGATTAACGACCCCGTGGATCAGGGGCGCAGGAACGGGTGGGGGGGTGTTCACATTAATCCATACATACGAGATGTTGTTCTATTGTAGAAGCTGCAGAAATAAAACACGAAGAATTGGTTAAACACGTCTTGATTTTTAGGTCAACAGGGAAGAATTCGATATAGTCCCATTTTTCTTTCATATGGAAGTTTAAATGCCAAAATTCTAGGGAAATCATTGACAACAAGCATTGTCACTAGGCTGCATTGTCGTGGTACATAAACATCTTATTATTTTTGTGGTGAGGGTAGGTTTCATGTCAAGAGGTTGGCAATTTATTATTTTAAATTGTAGCTTTGGTTATTATAAACTTGGTGTGATGTTATAATTTGGTTTGAACTAGTTAGGTAGGTATTGCACAAGGACAGTTTTATAATAGCCAGAACTACAATTTAAAAATAACTACGGTGTCAACCAGTCCACATAGAACCTAATCTCTCATTGCAAAAATAATAACCAGAAGTGTATGTACCAACACAATGCAATGTAATGACAATTCTTGTTGTCAATGGTTTCCCTAGATTGCATTTCCATATGAAAAAATTTGTAAAGGGTGTTATACGGAACTTGCCTCGCTTGAATTACATCAGTTTGCAAAGAACTGTGATTTACATCAATTTAAAAAAAATAGAATACACTGGGATTCGAATTCCGCGCTCTCAGGCGAATATTTCGAGCCGAGTTTCTAGTCTGCCGCTTGGGTCCCTGCTTGCACAAGTGAATTACGGCCGTACTCGAATTGTGCGAGTTTCTGCTGCGTTTTACAGACACCATACTATTCTGTTTCCCTGTGATGTTTATCCTATATCTGCTAGGTCTCATTTTCGACAATGATGAAATCCTGATCCATGTTAAATATTATTACTTTTATGTATTTCTCAGCTAAAGCAAGAATATACAACATTTTATTTTATTAAGGTGCTCACCGTGTATATATTTCTCTGAAATTTTCTCGGTTTTATGCCAGGTATACATATAATCTGCATGTAAAGTATCGTTTTAGCATTTTAGCTTAATTGTAGCTATTATAGTTATTTACGTACCAAGTACATAATGTAGGACTTTATTAGACGGATTAATTTTATGGAGACCGAGCGTAGCGTAGCGATAAAGAGGACAAGTCAAATAAGGTCTGATTATGTATGAGCGGCATGCAAAGCTTTACGTTCGACTGCACTGCAGAATATTTCCTTTTATCTACAATTATCATTTATATTAGACACATTAGAAAATTGAAGTTTCTGTTGAAACATTTGATAGTTTCGAAGTGTGGTACTTCTAGGTTAATTGTAATATCAAGAGTAACTACCTATTACCGTAAGGTATTAAAGATGAATTTCTTTTTATTATTTGTAAAGTTTTCAGTTAACATAATCTTCTCTCCTGATTTGAATAAAATGCCATATATTTTGATAATAACATTGGCAGGCGGCCGTTTTACTTTACTGTGTGGACTAAAGTGGCACTTTATGGACGCTATATAATACCATAATCAAGTGTTTATGAAACAGCCGAACATAAAGCTTAGTTATGTTAAAACATTCAAAAAAATGTTTTTCCCCCCATAATTACAATAGTTCCTGCGCCGCTGCCGTGGATGGTGTCATAATTTGAAATAGCAATGCAAGAAACAAGCAATTTGAGTTTTTTGGCATTATTAGATCATTTTTTAAATGATAATTCGTATACGGGTTTTGTGTAATAATCTTCAAAATATAAACACGGGCAACATACATATAATTTTGCCCGTGCCAAGAGTCATCGTGCTGGTTGCCCTTAGAGAACTGCCCTCGGCCAAGCTCTCTGGACAGTTTTCATTGCAACCAGCACTCGACCCTTGGCGTGTGCAAAATTATCGGTATATTTCCCCTTGTTATATTACTACTGAAAATATATGAATAGATTTATCTTTCTAAAAATTACACAAAAAGTGTATGTAGAATTTAGCGCGGCAATCGAACCTTGGAGGGGTCGATACTGAGTACTATTATTATTGTGCTTTTTCAGGATTCCATCTGTCTGCCAGCGTGCACCAGTCACCGCGGGGCACCCACAACGTAGCCGTGACCTTCGACCGTCGCCGCATCTCGTCCTGCAATTGCACCTGCAACTCCACAGCGTACTGGTGCTCGCACGTTGTCGCCGTCTGCCTCACTCGGATTCATTGGGTCAGTCACCTTACTGTTGGTTTTATACTTTATAGCTTTATTTACACATTGATCGCCATGGATGGATGTTTTCGCAAACTTTTGTATTTATTGTCTGATGGAGCTGAACAACATTAGTCGAACTTGAAATAAAACTAAAAATAGCATAATGAGGAAAAAAGTAACTTATATAAATAAGAAGATACACAACTAGATGATCTTACGTATCAATTGAGTTATATTATCAACAGTATCAACACCTAAGCCTGTTCTTTCCATTTTTAGGAGTTTGGGGGGGATGGGACAAAATGGACATGTCTGAGTATCAGTGTATCTCTGTCTATCTAATCAAAATATGTTTTTATTATTTTATTTCATTATCTCATTTCAAATGATTTTTGTCGTTGATGAAAAATATTTTATTAAAATTATGTATTAAAGAAAAATTCCTAATTTTAAACTATATTTTTATTTAACATAAAAATTATCAAATCATTTATATGAAATAGTGACGTATAAATAAAATATAGCAATTACATTCTTAAACAAAAACAAAATCAAATGAACATGTTAAATACACTTTTAAAATTTTTGAAAAATAAAGATAATAAATAATACATACCCGTAAAACATACTACCTAAAAGGCGAAGGAAGTATTGTAATCGTGAAAAAGTCAACTTCCGAATTTTTTTCAGCTCTTCACGTTTCAGGGTCCCTAAATGACGAAAAACTCGTTTTCTCAATTCTGCCTGTCTGTCCGTCTGTTGGCGGTATAGCTCAAAAACTATTTGCTGGAGAAAGACGATATTTTGCATGTGGATTATGTCTTCCTGACTGAGGGCATAATAATGATTTTTTTTGCACTACTAGTCTCAGAACGCACTGTTATTGGCCTATCTTTAGGCCGTGAAGTTGATTTTCTCCACCAAGGGAGAGAAAGTAAAATAAACAATTTTCACCGTGGTAACTAATAAATTGCTAAGTTACCAAATATGACTATTTTAATTTTGACGTTTTAAAGAGCTGTATTGTCAGGTTGGAAGTTAAAATATTTTCGAAATTTGTTGGGAATTTAGGTATTAAGCCGTTTGGTAGTGCAAAAAATAGTATACACACCACGGTAGTGAATCGTCTTATAACCTTCGCGCTTTAGATACGCTCAGGTTATAATACTGCGCTTCGCTACCTTGATGTATAATATACTATTTTTTCGACAAATGTCCGTAGCTACGTGCAACAGCGAAATTGCAGACCTCACATGAAATATTTCATATTGCATTCGTTGGTAACAATCGATGCAAAATTAAATTCAGTACAAATGTAGTTTCTTATGATTCAAATAACACGCATTAAATGAACATGATTCGTAGTAGTAGTATAAAAATATTATTATAAAAACATTTTACTATAAATAGGAAATTCAGAATTTAATATTCTCGTTTTCACTCGTTTTGTGATTCTTAACGTGACCCTAACAGCAGCTACAAGTTTACAAATATTTGAAATGTTTGTATCAAGCGCAATGTTGAAGAAATGTACTTTTAGTGAAATTGCTATTTTTAAATAATTTATCTCGGAATTTATAGTTATCCAACTTTTGATTGTCTAACTAGAACTTGCAAGACCAAATGCTCCTTTAATTGCTCTATTAATTTCCTGAAAACTCAATAAAATTTTGCTCTAGCAATAGTAAAAAATTAACAGTATTTAAATGAACATAAATTAGAAAATAATAGCTATTTAAGTCACAAGAAATGTAAGGACCTATTAACATTTGAGGTAGACAAGTACAAGCCAAGACGAAGTCGCGGCTTGTTGCCTGCCGAAAATGTTAATAGGCGTTACATTCCGAGTTATCTTATTATATTTTTCCCGCTGCTTATCGAAATTTTCCTAGATTTTTGAAAAAATCGTTTGGTTTGTCACCTGTCACCAGGATTAATTTTCGTGAGTCGTGTTACCTATGAGTGTCACATGTCACATCAACATTTGCGATTTATAAACAAAACGTCTCAATCTGCATCTTGCTTTGCTAATTTTATTATCCTAGGAACTTAATAATAGTATTAAGTTCCGTTGTCAAGAAAAAGCAGCAAACAAAATATAAACACCGACTTACACGTTTTGTTACTAAGACTGTATCACTGACTTACATGATCAGCAGCGGGAAAAAGTATTTTTGTATGTCAATATAGTTTCTTTTGTCCTAAAATTCAAAATCTGGGCAAAGTGTATTTTTGGAACATCGACATTAGTGATTCAAAACCGCCATTAACCCTGGCGTACCGATATGTGTGGTCACATGAGGAGCTAGAAAACAGTAATTGGATCATATATTACTTGAAATATCAGGTGTTCATTTAAATGTATAGAGTAGCCTGTGATTCGTGTTTGGCAGTACTGAAGTGCATCGTCAGCCTATGTCAAATTCGAGGTTAGTAGGTTAGGTTTTGTTTGTTATTTGACACAGACTGACGCAAAACTTAACCTGCAAATCTCGAATTTGACATAACTTTACAATACACTTCAGTACTGCCAAACGTATAACACGAATCACATGCGACTCTAATTCTTCTTCTTCTTCTCTGTTTTCTCTATTTCCCATTTATGCTCTAGGGTGTTGGGTCCTCTATCCATCTCCTACTGATGTTGCGATCTCTCGCCATTTTCCTGACTTCCTCGATGTTTTTGTTTCTATTCCTTGCCGCCTCCTCGATGTTGTCTTCCCATTGGACTTTGGGTCTACCTCTGGTTCTTCTTCCTTTTGCTTTCATTTGATCGATTTTCTTGGGTTATCTTGTGTTATCCATGCACATGAGATGTCCGTACCACTTCAATTGTTTCATTCCTATTTCACTGTTTGCTGGTTGTTGGTCTAAATCAGGGGTTCTCAAACTATTTTAGACACTGTACCCCTTTTTACCAACAAAAAGTTGTGGGTACCCCTTATCAGTAAGTAAACTAAAACATAAAAAAAATCTTAAACTTTTTTATTTAGTAGGTATAGTTTTAACCTGTGTAACTCAATTACGCGTCATGTTTAAATAAAACAAAGAGATATTGCTTACATACATTTTTATTATATTAAAAACAAAAAGGGGGTAGGGGTGTACATCACATCAGTTGATATACTCTGTACACCCGTCTACCGTCGCGCCACCACTATATATAATTTTGGCGTCAAAAATTTCAAAATTTTCAAAACCTTACATTTTCGCTAAAACTTCATTTTTTTGGTGGAAAATTATACAGGGTGATACAAAAGGTCATTTTTTATGCAGAATTTTATTATACCCAATGCCATAGAAGTTTACACTTCTCCCGTGTGGTCTTAAGCACACAAATATTTTTTTTCCTCTATTTAAATTTAAAGGTTTGCTTTATTTTTTGTTGGCCTGCCACGTACCCCCTAAAAATTTTCGCGTACCCCCAAGGGGTACGCGTACCACACTTTGAGAACCACTGGTCTAAATCATCTCGTATGCTTCTGTTTCTTATTCTATCCCTTCTTGTCGTGCCCAGCACTCTTCACAGGTATTTCATTTCCGTTGCTGTTATTTTGGATCGGTGTTTATACAAGAATGCCCAGGATTCTGATCCATAAAGTAGTGTGGGGAGGAATATTGTTTTATACAGGTGCATTTTTGCTCTTGTGTTTAGTTCTTCCTTACCTATCACTGTTTTGTTTATTTGGTAATATATCGTATTTGCCTTCCTTATTCTATTCTTAATTTCTTTCTCTATTCTTCCATCCTTGTTTATTATCATTCTTAAGTATTCGTACTTTTCCAGTTTTCCACATACTCCAGTTGTTTTTTTTTTTCTACTATAATGGGTACTCTTGCTTCTCTTTCTTCTTGTGATGTGCACTATTTTGCTTTTTCCTACGTTTATCTTCATACCTTTGTCTTCTAGGTTGTCTTTCCATATGTTAATTAATATTTTCTTGCAGTTGTTTTGGGTTTCCTGCCATTATTAGTATATCATCTGCGTACAGTAGGTCTTGGGTAATTATGGGATTTAGGTTATGGTACCCTAATCTTGTTCTTCTAATTTCTTTACATTTTTTTATTATGCTGTTCTATACTTTTGATCACTCTTATAAGCTTTGGGTTTGTTTGTAGTTCTTCCAGTGCCCTCAGAGAACTTGAAAAGTACTGGTCCTTGATACGCAGCTTACGGTAATCTTATAATTTTCTCTCTAAAACGAACAATTTTATCAAAATTTGATAAGAGACAAAAAATAATTCAAAATGCATGATTATCTCAAAAAAGATAACTTGGAAGTCACTGGTGTAGGTACTAAAAAACAGGGGAGGTCAGTAGGTACTGCACCCCCCGTATTTTGATTATTTGACAGATGTGACTATTTATGTTGAAGCTCTGTACCAAATTTGAAATTGATAGCTTATTAAATACTTCACTAAAAATAATTGACGCCCTGTACATCGGATGTACGGATCTAAAATAAAAAATGGCATTATAAAAGTCATATTATTTTTGCTCAAGGAATATGTGGTTAACGAATTGAACTCCTTTTTACGGACACCCTATTATATTTCTTTCCCAGTCAGTCGGTATCTGTTGTGTTTCCCATGCTTGTTGGAAGATATCTTTCAGCCATTTGACTATTCTTTCTCCTCCTTTCTTGAGCGATATCTGGGGCGATATTGTCTTCTCCTGAGGCTTTTCCATTTTGTTTATTTCTCAAGGCTATCTGAATCTCTTCCTCTGTTATGTTGTTTTCTTCTTCCTCATTTCCGTTTTCTGTTTCTTCTTCTACTGGGGTTTCTTCTTCTTGTTCTTCATTTGTTTTTTCGGTTTTAAGGTAGTGGTCTCGCCAGGCTTTTAGGAATCCATTTGTCGTTGTTTCTAATTCCCCTCTTTGGTTCATGATGTTTTTTATCAGTTTTGCTCGGTCCCCTTTTAGTCTTTTCATGACATTCCAGAATTGCTTTTGGTTCTCAATGTAGTTTTTTCTATCTTTCTTCCAAACTTTTCCCAGGATGCCTGTTTTGCTTGTTTTACTGCCTCCTTAGCTTCATTACGTTTCTCTATGTAGTTTGCTCTTTCTGCTTCCATATTGGTCCTTTTAAATCTGCTCCACGCTTCTTTTTTCCGCTTGATCTTATTCCTCACTTTCTCGTTCCACCATCTTGTTCTTTTCTTATGTACAATATAGTTTGTTACTTTTTTTCCACATATTTCTTCTGCGGTTCGAATTATGATTTCTTTAAATGTATTCAATCTATCATTTAGGTTCCAGGGCGTTCCTAATTGTTGTTGTTCGATTTCTCTTGTATTAAGTGTATTATTACGCTTCTGTTTGTATTCTTCTCTTATCTGTAGGTTTTCTAGTGCCTCTGTTTTGATACTTTTATACTTCTCTCCAATTTCCGCTTTGGGTCTCGTAAATTTTGTGTCTGCAATCAGAAGTCTTGCTAATGGTTATATAATCAATCATTCTTTTGTGTCCTAGTGCTTCGGCCTCATATGTTATCTTATGTATCCTCTTATGCTTGTACATTGTGTTTCCTATTAGGAGCTCATTGGTGATACTGAAATCTATCATTCTCCGTTATTATTTATTTCTCCCTCTAGTCCATATTCTCCCATTGTTCCATACCCTATTTCCTTGTTACCTATATGCGCGTTCCAGTCTCCCATGATTAGGATTTGATGATTCCTACTTTGCATTTCATCTAATGTTTGCTGTAGATCTTCGTGGAATTGTTCTTTATCTCTTACATTGGCATTTTCATGATATGAGAAGGATTTGGATAATCATTATTTGTGGACTGTAGTTAAAAGGTACAAGCAAATTGCGCGTTACGCGCACGTGAAATTGGATACGCGAAAGGTCACGCTCCGAGCCGAGTGCTAAGATAAGAAAAACAAAACCTAAACAAATATAAACATCTGCGAAGCCGGAACGTGAGATTTTATGTTGTGCCACAGACAGACACACATTAAGGAAAATTATATTATAGATAGATGCTGTGAATGTACAGACAGATCAATAAAAAAACCAATTAGGGCAGGCTGTGATATGTGTTATACGTTTGGCAGTACTGAAGTGTATTGTCAGTCTATGTCAAATTCGAGATTAGTAGGTTAGGTTTTGTTTGTTGTTTGTGTCAAACAAAACTTAACCTGCAAATCTCGAATTTGACATAGACTGACAATACACTTCAGTACTGCCAAACGTATAACACATATCACAGCCTGCCCTAATTGGTGTTTTTATTGATCTGTTGTTGTGTAGTAATAAGTTTAGATGAGCTTGCTTGTGGTCCTTCTTACTGAAATCGGAAGACGATGAAACGTTAGCTAGTGTATTATTAGTTGTGAGTTTGAAGCAAACAACTAATAAAATTCAACCAATCGCGTGTTTTTATAGTGGCAAAAAATCAAAATTTTTCCTTGGGATAATATCAGTTTTTTACCACTTGTATCTGTGACAACCACCAAATTTGTTTTAATCAAGGTGGTATTTCAAAAACGTCAATTAAACTATCATTGTGAAATGTCACATTGATTGAATACTGATACAAAATTAACCGATATTTGGGAAATAGTCCATAAAATGTATTTCGGGCTAATGATTTTGCTCGGAAAATGTCTTACTCAAGATTTGTTATGTTTTGGCAATGTCCCTCGACAAACTAACTTTGACAAATTCCCTCCCCTTCGGCTCGGGAATTTGATCAAGTTAGTTTGTCTTGTAACATTGCCAAAATAAAAAACTTTTCGTAAAATATTTTTACCGGCAAAATCATTTGCTCTTAATACATTATTAATGATAAGTTCTTACATATATTTCAGGCCAATCCAATTTGATTATTTTTTATCACGTGAGTCAGTTTGACAAATCAGATCACACTTTTAAGTGACAATTTTTTGTGAAATTAGTGATCCAATGAAATTAACTCTTTTCTAGTCACGTGGGCAAAATCAACCAATTAGATTATCCTTACATTGACAACTACCCATGGGTTGTTATCACTCTGTGTACAGCGGTCAGTTCGGGTTGCTATGTTACGTCAAATTTTTGACAGTTCGCAATGAAGTATTTTAAGATGTCATATTCTTTTTATAATTGCAATTCTACTAAATAAATGTAATTAAATAGTTTCAAAGGCAAAAAATTGTCTAACCGAATATCCCCCGACCCTTGATAAATACTTATAATTTTATTACAACTTCCTCAAGCACGTTGCTTTTAGGTAACAGCCCTCTGCTGCTGGCGTCAGGCTATTTCCAAGCAACGTGCTTTCTGAAACTGTAATAGAATTATTTCGTAATTATCACTGTCCTTGGGATATTTTAGCTGATAAGTTCTTACATATATTGCAAACCAATCCGATTTGATTATTTTTAATCACGTGAGTCAGTTTGACAAATCAGACCACACTTGAAGTGAAAACGACCCTAGGGTGATTTTCAACCACTATGGAAACTACCTAATTAAATTTCAGTAGTATCCTATCACAAGTTGGTGGCACTGTAAATCTAAGTCAAATTCGACGTTAGCAGGTTAGGTTTTCCGTCAGTCTGTGTCAAAACTGACGCAAAAGCTAACGTGATAACCTCAAATTTGACATAGACTTACAGTGCCACCAACATAATATTATTATAATGAAGTGTCAAATTAATTTGTCAGAAAATGGCTAATTTATTTAAGAACTTATCTTTTCGAATTCACCGCGGCCAGTGATAAATCCTTATAATTTTGACAAATAATATCCCTCAAGTGCGTTGCCTTTAAGAAATAATCCTCGGCTTCGCCTCAGGTTATTTCTAGGCAAGCACTTTCGGGTTGTTATTTGTCAAAATTATTGCGGGTGATTATCACTGCCCTTGGTAAATTATAGCTGAAAACGACCCTAGGGTGATTTAAATCATCATGGAAACTACCTAATTAAAATTCAGTAGTATCCTATGTCAAGTTGGTGACACTGTTAATCTAAGTCAAATTCGAGGTTAGCAGGTTAGGTTTTGCGTCAGTCTGTGTCAAAACTGACGTAAAACCTAACCTGATAACCTCAAATTTGACATAGACTTACAGGGCTACCAACATATTATTATAATGAAGTGTCAAATTAATTTGTCAGAAAAATGGTTTCTTGCTTCAGTAACAGCTATTTAAGTAACAATGAATGTAAGCACCTATTAACATTTGAGGTAGGCAAGTACAAGCCAAGGTAAAGCCGCGGTTTGTTGCCTGCCGAAAATGTTAATAGGTCCTTACATTCCGAGTTATCTTATTATATTTTTCTCGCTGCTTATCGAAATTTTCCTAGATTTTTAAAAAAATCGTTTGGTTTGTCACCTTTCACCAGGATTTAATTTTCGTAAGTCGTGTTACCTGTGAGTGTCACATGTCACATAAACACTAGCAATTATAAACAAAACGTTGAAGTTTGCATCTTGCGTTGTTAATTATTATCCTAGGAACTTTATGATAATATTAAGTTCCGTCGTCAAGGGAAAGCAGCAAACAAATATAATCGCCAACTTACACGTTTTGTTACTAAGGCTGTATCACTGACTTACATGATCGACAGCGGGAAAAAATTATTAATTTATTTAAGAACTTCTCTTCCTCAATTCACCACGGCCAGTGATAAAGCCTTATAATTTTGACAAGTAATATCCCTCAAGTGTACCTTTAAGAAATAACCCTCGGCTTCGCCTCGGTTATTTCTAGGCAACGCACTTTCGGGTTGTTATTTATTAAAATTATTGCGGGTGATTAACACTGCCCTTGGTAAATTATAGCTGAAAATATATTTTGTTTCGAACAAAGTAAGACATTGAATGCTCATGCAAAATATCGTCTTCCTCCAACAAATAGTTCTTGGGCTATACCACCGACTCACAGACAGACCCGCTGACACACCAGCAGACAGACGGAATTGAGAAAACATATTTTTGCACGATTAGGTACTATAGTTCTTCACCATAGGTGAGGGAAGTAACAAACAAACTAGTACAGAAATGGAACTTTTTCTACCATACCGTCGGAATTTTTTTTTTATGAATGTATTGGATATGAAAAGGTTTACATTCATGGAATGTTTACATCTGAACAATTCTAAGCCAAAATTATCTTGAAAAATAACACTAATTAGTAGTAAGATTATAAAATTAATGTTATGTTACTGATTAATATCTAAATAATTGTAATATAATCTACCTTATACTCTGTTAAACTCAGTTCCAATTAATCGAATTGTGTACTATCAAATGTATTATTTGTAAATTGTGGATGAGGATGTAAATACTAGTTAGTGTCAGAGAAAGATACAGATATAGCACTAAATGTTTTTATGTAGCAATAGACAGATATGTATTGTATTCAGTTCTGCAGAATTGCAATACAATTTACTTAAAATTGTATTCAAATACTAGCATTTGAATACTTATTACTGGAAGTAAACAAATCTCAACCCAATGCTATAACAAAATCTCTGTTGGGTGTAAATAACTATTACATACATAGTTTTTGTTTGTAAAATACAACAAAAATGTAATGTTGTCAAATGTCTGCTTTTAATCTGCCAATTTTTAATTTTTTTTGGAAATCATGATTCTAAGTTAAAATTGTTTTTACAGCCACATCTAGTAACACTGCGAGCCCCTGTGTCAGAATCCCTCTCACGACTACATCGAGAACAACTTCAAAAATTTGCACAATATTTGATAAGCGAGTTACCACAACAAATTTTACCCACTGCTCAGAGGTTACTTGATGAACTGTTGGGTTCACAACCATCCGCTATTAATTCTGTGTGTGGAGCACCTGACCCAACAGCAGGTGCATCAGCAAATGATCAAACATCATGGTATTTGGATGAAAAGGCACTTCATGATAATATTAAAAAGATTCTTATCAAATTCTGCGTTCCGGCACCTATAGTTTTCAGGTTAGAAGTTTTGATGGTTTTTGTAATGGAAATACTAGAGTCAGTTTTATTTTTAGCGATGTTAATTATTTAAGTACGACAGCTCCACCTGCCGCAGCAGAATGGACGTCATTGCTTCGTCCATTACGGGGGCGAGAGCCAGAGGGGATGTGGAATTTACTTAGTATAGTTAGAGAAATGTTTAAAAGAAATGATCGTAATGCCATTCCATTATTAGAAATTATAACAGAAGAATGTCTAGCTTGTGAACAAGTAATTTTATTTTATATGAAAATTTGCCTTGGTTATTAAAATATTCTCTTACAGATTTTAGTATGGTGGTTTAATACTAAAGTAGCTTTATTAAATGGGGGATCAGGTCATGGAGGCAGTGGTGGTGGGAAGCATAACAATGTAAACAGCAACAGTCATGCATCACAACATGCATGTTCATCGTTATGTGATGAAATTGTCATACTCTGGAGGCTAGCAGCGTTAAATCCGGGTTTGGCCCCTCAAGAGCGAGATATGCTACATAATCAATTTACAACGTGGCACATGAAGATAATGGAGAAAGTTAGCAAAAGCCGATCCAATTCAAATCAATCGAATTCAAACAAAAATGGGGGTTTCAGAATGGATTTAGAAGTTTTTACAGGTTTTAAGCCAGCCATTGAAGCTTGTTACTTAGACTGGGACGATTATCCGATGCCTGGAATTACTTACACACAAGATACAAATCCAATGTACCACTGTCCCTTCACTTGTTTTCGCCACTCTGGCGAAAATCGTTCGGAAACTGTTACACAAGTAAATTCCAGTCAGGCTGTTTTAAATAATGAGCATCCACACTCCAGTTCCCATCATATGCACAGCCATCACCACCACCACCATCACCATCATCATCATGGACCACGTTCGCGAATTACAAGATTCGATTTTGCCGATGTGATGAGTTTAAACCCTGTTGAGTTTCCATCTCATCCACAGCTGGAGCGTTCCAGAGATGGAACGAGGTCTAGTATTAGCAGTGAAGGATTTTGTGAAAATGAGGATGACGTCACTGTGCTTAAAGAAAATGGTGTGCTTATAGCAGCTGGTTACAAATCGATTGATTCTGACTCACAAGAAGGTGGCGGCAGCGATTCAGCTAGTAATAGTAGTGCAGAACTAACTGCAGCTTCCACTCAACAATCGGCCAGCAGCGATGATAGTGAAAGTAACAAAAAATGCATACATACTGCAAATTTAGAATCTACTTCAAAGAAAGCAGATTTAGAATGGGCTTTAAGCAGCGAGCATGAACCATCATCCAGACGACCTTCTAAAGATGAATCGTCTTCGTCAAATTCGGAGTCACCACAATCAGGGGATGAATATAATGTCTATTTTTATAATGCTAAAGAAGTAACCAGTACTAGCAGTGATGTTTTGAAAGACCCGAATAAAATATCTGAAGATTCTGATGGTAAAACGTCTGTATTTGCGAATATTAAACCAGCCGATGACCCGTGGGATGTGCTATTTGCACGAGCAGAAGGATTGCACGCGCATGGCCATAGTAGGGAAGCTTGTATGTTAGGAGTGAAACTGGCAGAAGAACTTTTAGCAAATCCTCCCAATTTAATGATAGAAATTCCCCCACTTCCAAAACGGAAAGGTAAAAAGCAGCAGGTCAATCCTGCCTCTCATCAACTTAGCTGTTTGGCATCTGCGACGCTTGCTAAGTGTGCATTCCTGTGCAGCGTATTAGCTGAAAATCAAGAACATTTCCATTTGGCATTTCGAGTCGGTATGTTTGGGTTGGAAATGGCAAGACCTCCAGCAAGTACAAAGCCTCTAGAAGTAAAATTAGCTAATCAAGAATCTGATCTCGTAAATTTGTTAAAGCGTATTCCTTTAAGTCACAAAGAACTGAAAATCTTAAGAGAAAAAGCGGAGCAACTCAAAGAAGGCACTTTGAAATCTCGTGGGGAAGCATTGCTACCCATTATGTTGGCCAGCTTTGTTTTCGATGCATTAGCGATGCCAAGTGTAGTGGGGCGAGACAGAGGAAAGGTGCTGAACATGCGCCTACCTACAGATGAGCCTTTAGGCTTCGAAGCAGCTGTTTCTGCCTTAGGTATGAAAGCAAATGTATCAGAAGCTGACCATCCTCTTCTTTGTGAAGGTACTCGAAGGCAAAGAGGGGATCTCGCCATCAGTTTATTGGTTTTCTATAAGGATGATAATTGGAAAGTGGCTAGAATTATGGATAGATTGCTTGATAAAGAAATTCATCAACTATTGAAATCTCCAATTGTTAGCTCGTACTATTCAAACAATCCTCCAGTAAGAAGCCAGTATTCTAATTTGAAAAGGGAAGAATGCGAAAAAGTTATGTCCCCATTAGGGTCCTTTGTACCGCCATCAGAAATGTTGCCAACTGAAATGAGTATGTATCAGGTTTTTTTATTATAATTATTTATTTATTATGCCTATGATCTTTTATTGTCATTTACTATAGGTTGTGGTAGCCGTCCTCACAGTTCAACGAGCGCAGAAGTTGAATCGTGCATGTCCAATTTGAATTTAGGAGCTAGTTCATCAGTACCTGCACAAAATCCGACAGTGCAGGTCACAACTAGAACAAAGGAATCACGATATAAAAAAAGGACTTACCCGTCCATCCCTAATCAACCTTCAGAAGCTGGTGCTCATTTCATGTTTGAGTTAGCAAAAACAGTGTTGATAAAAGCTGGTGGAAATAGTAGTACATCTTTATTTACGCAACCATCCACCAGTCAGAACCATCATGGACCTCATCGTGCACTACATATGTGCGCTTTTCAGTTAGGATTGTATGCGTTAGGACTTCATAATTGTGTGAGTCCAAATTGGCTTAGCAGAACGTATTCATCGCACGTGTCATGGATTACAGGTAATTGCAAATGTACACAATATAAGTATGAGCGCTATCATTAAAATAATCTCTAAATTAAAATACCAATTTTAATGAATTAATCATGTAATATTTGAGAAAGGATATTTCGTACCACATGTTCATTAAAAATGTTCGTAATGGGCTGCTGTGGAAATTCGAATGTTGGTGGTACTGTAAATCTATGTCAAATTCGAGGTTATCAGGTTAGGTTTTCCGCCAGTTTTGACACAGACTGACACAAAACCTAACGTGCTAACCTCGAATTTGACATAGACTTAACAGTGCCACCAACTTATTATTCATACTTTTGAATTTTGTAGAAGCAAATTTCAAATGTTCAGACTAATAATTTTTGATTTGTAATATCTAGCAAATACTGTTTTACAATTTATGCATTACGATTTCACTGCTTCACTTTTCGTTGTTTCATAGACAAATTGCTTGTAGTATATAGTCTATCACATACCGAGGTGGAAAATGTTTAATTCCTGTCAAGAGGTTAACTTTATCTCGAGACAGGAATGAAACTTTTCACCGTGGTATGTATACTATTTTACTCACAATCGGTTTTTGCCATTATTTATTTAATTAGGTAAGTTTCAAATAATACGTATTTTTATCGCAGTTTAATAAGTCACTTTAACAAAGGAAACTGCGACGCTGTTGCTAGGTAACATGACAAGTTCATTGAAAGTGACGTAAAGTAAACAATTACTCGTTTTTCTACTGTTTTGAAGGTTAAAAACGTACCAATTATTAACCGATTGTGAGTAAAAAATATATCAACGCTGTTTGCAAATGTAATATTCTGTAAAGCTTGCTTTATATATATATATTGCGAGTTTTCTTACGACTGTCGTCGTCTCTCGCACCCTCTGCGCCACTCTGTTCTATTCTTGCTTTACTTATTAATTAAATGTATTTGGAAAATATTTTAGAAAAACTTCACACAAAACTAGAGAATATAATCACTTCTGCTCTCATTATACAGTTACACTGTTTTCAGTATACAGTGTGTCCCAGGATTGATGTTACAAGAGGTGAGATGGACTAAAATTTTTTGAATTTTATTTTAAGGTTTTGGGATTCGATCCTGCTTGGTTTGAAAAGAATTTTAAGAATATTTTCAGTTTTTGAAAAACAAGTAGGCCTTGACAGGGAAGCGAAAACTATTTTATTTTCAGGTAAACTACCCTGTTTATTCATTATACGGCAAAATTTTATTAAGAAAAGTTGTTTAGAATTATAAATTATGGCTTTATGCAAAATTTTAGAAAGATCTGTCGACTTAGAAAAAACAGTTATTTTTTAGATAATTGTATTTTATTTTCAGGTAAACTACCCTTTTTGTTCATGATACGGAAAAATTGTATTAAGAAAAGTTGTTCAGAATGAGAAGTTGTGACCCTGTACAAAATTTCAAAAAGATCTGTCGACTTAGATGAAACCGTCATTTTTACTTCCTTTTACAATAAAGAAAGTATTGATAAATGCAATTGTTTAATCTGAAAAAAAAACGGTTTAATCTAAGTTGACAGATCTTTTTGAAATTTGGTACAGGGCCATAATTTTTTATTCTAAACAACTTTTCTTAATAAAATTTTGCCGTATCACGAACAAAAAGGGTAGTTTACCAGAAAATAAAATACAATTATCTAAAAAATAAGTTTTTTTTAAGTCGACAGATCTTTCTGAAATTTTGTATAAGGCCATGAACTATCATTCTAAACAACTTTTCTTAACAAAATTTTGCCGTATCATGAACAAAAAGGGTAGTTTACCTGAAAGTAAAATAGTTTTCGCTTCCCTGCCAAGGCCTACTTGTTTTTAAAAAACTGAAAATATTCCTAAAATTCTCTTCAGACCAAGCAGGACCTAATCCCACAATCTTAAAATTCAATTTAAAAATGTTTAGTCTATCTCACCTCTTGTAACATCAATCCTGGGACACACTGTACCTACACAGACCAATCAAAGACAAAATCGATTGCGGGAGCCAATCAAAAATATGACAACTGTCTTCACTGCATTTTATGGAACTGTAGTGTGATCAAAAATTATTTTCAACTAGTATGGCTTTGGAATAGTTCCTAATTTATGAATGCAACTATAAGTCATTTAAAATCAAATTGAAGGCTGCAATGAAGACTGTAGTAACTCATGTTTAACAGATCTGAGAAAAATGCAGTTGAGTGTAGGGTTTCCAAATCCCGGGACCAAAAGTGTTTTCGGGACTTACGAGCTAAATTTCAAGTCCCGGGACTAGTCCCGAAGATCCCGAAAATGGTCCCAAAAGGAAAATAGTGTTCAGGTGAAATTTCCGAACGCAATTTCCACAGACAAACAAGTGTTTTAAGTTAAATAAAGCATTTCTGTGCTGATATTCTGCGTTCGGACTCGTCTATAACTTCATTGCTTTCTTCTGGTACTAAAAATGTCGCTCTTCGTCTTTTGCTTTTGTCAAGCTGTCTCTGGTTATGATAATTTTATAGGAACAAATTTTACATTTCGCCAATTGTTTATCTTCAATATATAAAATTGCTGCCATATTGACTTCAAATCGTTATTTTTTTAATGTAGAATGAAGGTAGATTGCGAATCGGAATTCATTCTAATTGTAGCGCTTTAGCGGACAATAACGAACACATTTAAAACCCAAAAATATAAATTATTCAGTTTCTTCGCACATAATTTTAAAAGTCTACAAATTTAGTTACCTTACTATTACTACGTACGTACACGACAAAAGAAACAGATAAATACATAAATAGAAGAAGATATGCAAATGTGGCAAATGTGGCTGAAACAACACACAGGTTTAATTCTAACCTACCGAAAATAGTACCTCTCCTACGCAAAACGCAAATAATGCAGAACATGCAAGAAGCATGAGTAATACGCCGCACGCCTGTGAATACCCGTCCTAATTCTCTGATATCGAGTGTACGGACGCATGTTGACAAGGTCCCGGGACTTCGCCTGGGCCGGCTCTGGTCCCGGGACTCGGTTTTTTGAGATAAAATCCCGGGACCGGATCCCGGGACTGGAAACCCTAGTTGAGTGTATTAACATAATTTTGTGATTTACACAACATTTACGTATTAATTTCTATAAAAACCAAAATTTTTATGTTTATTAAGTATCACAATATAAAGCAGAATATACCAAGTACAATTTTTTTTCTTTTAATATTTCACCTTTTTTTAATGAGTTACTACAATCTTCGTTGTAATACATTATGCAAAAATAAAAGATACTGTCTATTTTTATATTTAGAGAACTATAAAACTCAACAATTTAATATATAAATGCTACAAAATTCTTATATTCTAATTCAAAAATATATAAAGTTCTTTTATTCTATTTCAAGAAACTTAAAAAATACTGTAACCAAACTCTTGTTCTAATTTGTATACTCTTCTTCATATTCACTGCTATTCTCTGCCTCAGATACTTCTTTTTCTTCTGATTTTCCATATTTTTTTGTACTTCTTTCGGTTTAAGTGAAAAAAAGAAATTGTGGTATATTGGAGGTATATCTGGTTCATTACCATAACTCTAATAATCCTTTAAAATTTTTTTAATCGATTGGCAGGAGATTAATATAAAGTCTCAGCAATAGATCACCATGTTCCTGAAGTTGGCTTGGCCGAGTTTTCTTCAAAATTAGTGTTGTCGCTATTTCTTCAAAGTTATATTTGAGCAAGATAATATTTGGATTATCCGGTGACTATGTTAACTCTCTAATTTTCTTTATTTTCACCTGCTTATGATGTTCCTCAGGTTTTCAATTTTGATTCTTGACCAAATCAGAAAAGCTAACAAAATCGGCTTGGGCCATTTCTTTCACAATATAGACTTTACCATTTACTTTAGCCATTCCTATCAGGGTATAGACAGCACCTTGTTGTTTCTTGGAATTCTCAATCACAGCATACATGCTGTCTGCTTCGTTCTGGGTATGTAATTTTTCTAAGAAACGGTGAGTTATGTCGATTTCAAATAGGTAAGCAGCATAAGCAAACATAGAAAACATAACGATTTCTGTTTTGTCTTCCACAGTTGCCAGAGTATGGAAACACTTTTTTTACTCCATTTTCTTTTTGTTTTCTCAAGAAGTCTAACAAACAGCTACTTATTTCATTTGGGCCTCGTTTTGCTATCTCTTCATGCCATACGTAGCGGTGCTCTTCATTATTACCCACATCATACACTGTAAAATTGTATGTGGCAATTTTACTATTGCAATAAAATGTACTAACTTCCGACTGAGGAGTAACCAATACCTTCAGAAGATCAAAGCAAGCAGTGCAAACAGTTTTATCATTAACTGGCAATTCTTTGTCTTTATCTTTTAAAGACCTAGCTGAAATTTTATTCGCTATGTGCATTGTATTTTTTACATTTTGGATTTTGTGTCTGTATCTGCATTGTTGTAAGGTGTGCAAAGTTGACACTGGGCTTTCTTTGGTTTAAAAAGCCTATATTAAATTCTGAATTTACAATTTCACGATACTCCCTTTCAGTTGCAATGCTTGTTTCTGGTATTGAATTATTTTTAGCTTTAACATAGTCAGTGTACATCCGACACATTTTTGAAATATCGAGTCCCTCTTCCAAATACATTTTTTTGCATAGTGATCGTGAAAATCGTCTTTCTTTAACGAAAAATCATATTGAAAGTTCCACTGTTTTTTAACTACGAGGGTAGTTCAATAAATCCTTAGAAAAAGAGAGAAAAACAAATTATTTGAGGTGGATCTTTATTTACTTTTCAACGTAATCGCCTTTTAGCTCGATACACTTCTCCAAACGTTTCTCCAACTTTTTTAAACTATCTAAAAAGTAAGATTTTGGAAGGTCCTCAAAATAGGCATCTGTTTGGGCGATGACCTCTTCGTTCGACGTAAACCGCCTTCCGCCAAGCCATTTTTTTAAGTTTGCAAATAAAAAAAAGTCACTTGGGGCCAAATCCGGGAATACGGTGGATGCTGTAGTAACTCGAACTTTAATTCCATGATTTTGGCCATCGCAACTGCACAGGTGTGCAGCCGTGCATTGTCTTGATGGAAAAGGATCTTTTTCTTTTGCAAATGGGGACGTTTTTTCTTAATTTCTTCGCGCAACCGGTCCAGTAACGATGTATAATACTCTCCAGTTATCGTTTTTCCTTTTTCCAAGTAATCGATGTAGACGATTCATCGTGCATCCCAAAAAACTGTGGCCATCACCTTACCAGCAGATTTCACCGTTTTCGCCTTCTTTGGAGCCCGTTCCCCTTCAAAAACCCACTGTTTTGACTGTTGCTTTGTCTCGGGAGTGTAGTGGTGTATCCACGTTTCGTCCACAGTTATTTATCAACGCAGAAACTCCTCAGGATTGCGACGAAAAAGCGCCAAAATAGTCTCTGAGTCGACTACACGAGTACGTTTATTCTCCACCGACAGCAAACGCGGCACCCATCTTGCCGAAATTTTTTTCACACCCAATTTTTCGTGCAAAATTGAAAACACTACCTTGCGATATGCCCATAGCTTCAACCATTTCGCGCACTTTGATTCTTCGATTACTCAAAATCATGTCGTGGATTTTGTCAATCATTTCGGGCGTTGTCACTTCAATTGGACGTCCTGAACGAGGTGCATCTCTTGTGGATGTACGGCCACGTTTAAACTCATTTACCCAATTGTATCTAGTTGCAACCACAGGAGCAGATGTGCCATGAACTTCATCCAACTCAGCTTTCATCTCTTTCGGTGTTAAGCCTTTTAAATATAAGTGTTTAATTACCGCTCGAAACTCACTTTTTTCCATTTTTTCAAATCAACAAAAGTTTCTTGCTTCAATCGACAAAAAAACTAAACTACGTGATGGATGTGGCTGAAACTTTGGCAGTTGTTAAGTGAATAATGACATTTACTACAAACAAAAGACATTTGATGCTATGAGCACGATATTTTGAATTTTCTAAGGACAAACTGAAATACCCTCGTATTTTATTGAAATGTCAATTTGAGAGTTGTCAAGTCCTTTTTGACTAAATATCAACCAATAGATCACTATGCAAAAGAACTACGTCTACAACACGTTTTGAAAGTCCTTTTATTCATTCATTTGCTTGATTAACTCGGGCTTTGCCCTCGTTAACAAACTGCGAATTCATGAAAAAGAGTATGACTTTCAAAACTAATTGTACAAATTACTATTACTTGAATCTTTTCTAATATAATGAGAACTGACGAAGGGGAAAAGACTAATATGCTTTCTCACACTTTCTTTTAAAAAATCATTAACTTTATAAGGCCATACAGTATGACGTCCCTGCTGATCTTTCTCTAACTTTCCACTTTCTTCAATTTTCTACAAAGCAGTCGTAACCCATGTTTCCAAAATTCCCAGTGTATGCAAAAACGTAGTTTTACAAATTTTTATATCATTATTGTTAACAACAAATTTGTAAACCCATGAAAAGTTCTGCCTTGAATTACTTTTGTTTATTACTGATTTTTTATGTATTTGTTGCTCACACCTTGTGATGATGCCATAGCTCTCGATCACTGATTGCTTGCTAAGACAATTTGATCTTAGTAATTAATCGTATTTTTAAGAATTACATATTTTCCTCTGGTGCTTTGTGTGATCCCCCAAATTCCAAAAACCCTGAAATATTATTTCCCTCTGCTCTTCAACAAGTTTTTCTCGGCACTTATATCTGCGATTTTCTTTGCGAATGGATAAGTTTGTTTTTTCTATTTTTATGTTCATTTCCCAAATTAAGTTCTTTTTTTCTATAGCACATGTTAAAGTGTGCTTTTATCAACTCAAAACAAAAGGTCAAGTTTTACTTTAACAGCAAGGGTAGATAAAGTAGCACTTTAACATCAAGGATAGATAAAGTAATTTAATTTTCTAACTTTTGTTTAAATTAAATTTGACAGCTTCGTATTATCGTAGCAACCCAATCTAGCTACTGACATTTTGAAATGTGATTGACTGTCATTATTTTCTTTTGAAATTGTTAAAGTTCTTGCTATAAAAAAAAATATTGTATTATACACGACGATAAAGTTATTTCTATCCACTCTTGAATCATTAACGTCTCGACTTCGTCTCGATGTTAAACGATTCACTCGTGGATAAAATTTAACTTTATCGTCTTGTATAATAAATTACTATTTTTGCTTTATTATCTTTCCATTCGCTTTGATTTCGTATGCGCTTTCTACTTTGTTTTATTTTAACTGACATTTTTCGCTTCCTGTTATTTAAAAGAATATACCATCTGTTTCTTCCTCTACATTTTCTATTCCACTATATTTTTCTATTTCGTAATTAAGCGCATAGTTGACCTTAGAACTGACCAAGGAACCTGCTGCAAAGATGTGAGGAATTAAGAAATAGTATTTACCTAAATTGCATTTTAAAATACTTACAACAAGAATCAATGCATTCATTTTCATACAAATTTGAAATTACGTCTTTACTACTATAGCTAGCCTGTAATGGGCTTGGTTGAGTTGTCTTGGGTTTTGGAAGCAAGGAACTGACCTCGGAACCTACTGCAAAGATATGAGATGTTAAGAAACAAATATTTACAAATGCATTTAAAAATACTTACACCCGTATGCATAGTTGTTCGCCAGCGGCTCGCCGGAGTTTCGTTATGAATAATATGTCATTATTATTATTATTATTAAATTACACTAGGGCAGGCAGCCTCTAAAGGCTGTTGAACCCCCTTGGTTCTTTAAGTACATATACATTATATTAACTAAAGCATACTTAGTATTAACAAGAAATAAATAAAGTCAATAGTAATAAACAATAGAAACAAAAATTAGTTACAAAGAAAATTCAAATGTACATAATATAAACTAAAGCATACTTGGCATTAACGTGAAAGAAACATTGTCGATAGTAATAAATAAACAATAGAAACAAAAATTAGATATAAAGTAAATTCAAACAAATAACAAATGAGATCACTCAGAATGCAGGTATGAATCAAGTCTATTCTTAAATTGATTTACAGTTCTAGCACTAATAATGTCTTCTGGTAATCGATTCCAATTATGAACAACCCTATTTGTGATGAAGTGTTTCCTGGCATTACACACAAAACGATCTTTTGATAGCTTCAGGCTATGGCCACGTAATTGCACATTTGTGTTGTGAATAAACATATCTTCAATACCTGGACAGTCGTACACTCAGTTAGAGCCTTGTATGTTTCGATTAGATCTCCTCTCATACGCCTTGTTGGTGGCACTGTACGTCTATGTCAAATTCGAGGTTAGCAGGTTAGGTTTTGTGTCAGTTTCTGTCAAAACTGACGGAAAACCGAGCCGCTGGCGAACGACTATGCATACGGGTGTTACAAATACAATCAGTGGATTGAATTTTATAAAAATGTGGAGCTGCATCTCAGCTAACATGTACATTTGTATGTAAACCTGTTGGTAAACAAACATAATTATAAAATACAGGCAGACCTTGCCGTTCGTGGATTTGCATTTCGCTGAACTGTTTCAACTTTCACACACTAAGTAAATAAAGCAGACGTATGCGGTTTATGTCATGAACACCTACATAACATTATTTATCACGAACTTGTAAATACAGTTATCAAGCCTATTCCAGGAGCCGTTCAAGGTCATCCAAATCGGAATTTTGACATCAAAGGAACCGACAGTGAGTGTCTCCACTTGTTTGATATATGTACGCTGCCTATTTCTTTGAATCTCTTATTACCGAATTGGACCTGAAATATATTGTAAAATTATAACTTGAATAAACAAATGGACATTCGAGCTCTAGATTCAAGTGGCAGACTTATATTACGTATGGAATTTTAGTTCAAGCTTCACTGTCTTCTCGAGCATCTCTGTCAAAAATTTTTGAATTTTTTGAGCTTACATAGTATAAATAAATCTAGTTAATGGAACCTAACCCCGTTTTTATCATTTATGTGTTTACTTGCGCATTGCGGTTTTGCGCTTCGCGGCATTCTTCTGGAACGTAACCCCCGCGAACGGCGAGGTCTGCCCGTAATACTAAAAAGTACAGCTTATTATACTTATCAGAATATGTGCCCCATTCCAAAACGTTTTTCTTCTTCTTCTTCCTCTTATTATAGGCCAGTGGCCAGTTTTTAACAATAAAGTGGTTCTTGTTTTGATGGTTCCAAAATTAATTTTGTTCTTTTATTCATATTTTACACTTTCAATTCACACACTAACACAAATCGTAATTGGTAATCAAACATAACCTCAGAAAGTGACACATGGTGGAGCCAAGAAAACAGTAGTAACTCACGATTCTTTCAATGCTTCTTAGAGATTGAGCAACGAAGACTGTAGTAATTAACATACAATCGTTTTCGCTGAAAATTTTGTATTCAGTTTGTCAAATTTTGAGTTACGACAGTCTTCGTTGTAAAAGTCGAAATGTCAAGTTTGACATTTAAATGTAAACGTATTATCCATTCACAAAACTCGTGAACTGTCAATGTCTAATTTTTTAAATATTTGCTGAGTGTACCTGGAAATTTCAGTTTTTTTGGGAATGTGCTTCGAATCTGGTGATTTCTAGTAATATTACAGTTAGGTTATGTTAAATGTGTCAAAAGTTAAGCGAAGTTTTTCCTTGTAATTAACTATAGCTTTTTTTTCCTTTACAATAATAAAACCCTCTTTCGTTTCTGTTCCATTGCCACTGAGGTATATGCACAAAAATTAAAGAATTTTGGAGATTATTTCTTTACAAGAAAGTGTGACATAAGTCAAGTTTTTAAATTGTAAAAATTTCAGTGCTGCCAAAATCAGCAAGCAGAAGTTCCAAACCAGAATTTAAACGAGGGTACCAACTTGACAGCGTTTTGACAGTTCACTAGTTTTGTGAATGGATAGTAGTTGCAGTCATAAATTAGGAACTATTCCATAGCCATACTAGATGCAAATAATTTTTGATCATACTTTCTATGTGAACTAGAATTACATTAATATGCAAAAATATGTAAAAATATGTAATTTAAACCAAATTTATGGATTAAATTAATAGGTAACATTAAAATAACAATGGGATAAGTTAAACAAGATGTTAAAAGTGAATTTTAAGCTTTAAAAAATTGACAATTCCATGTCGACCAAAAGCATGCTACAGATTAGGCAATTTTTATTGTTTTTCTTTTACAAATAACATTCCACACGTCGTAGTAAATGCCGCAGCTCTCAAACACCGATTGCTTGCTAAGACACTTTGATCTTGGTAATTAATCGTATTTTTAAGAATTACTTACATATTTTCTTTTAGTGTCAAAAAGATTGAAAATACTAATCCGTCTGAAAAAAAAGACACAATTTTGGACTTTATTTGCTGCACTAAAAGGCAAACATTTTAGCATGCTACAAATGATAGCACTAGTTAAGAGCTATTTACATGAACAAGAATTTCTGGTACAGTGAAGTTACAAGTCCAGTTAGAAGTAAATTGTAATTCTGTTTACACAAACAAGTTTTTCTTGTATAAGTCATACCAATCTATTTAAAATTAAATAGAAACATAACCTCAAAAAAGAGTGCTATTGTATCAGCTATTGAATTTCTTCTCTTTTCCACTGCCGCATTTTTAACATAAATCATGGCTTTGAGACACGAACAAAACTTAAAATCACGTAACAAAGTTATGTTCACTCATGCAACGAAAAGGTGACGTTTACGAATTGCAGACTAGAAAAATAGGTTGGTATTATGGATTTGTTAAAAATGCGCTTTCTCGAAGTTGGAACTTTTAATGAAAACTTGTAGAAAGTAGCACGTGTTCCAGTTTGCCAGTAAAAGTTTTCTTGTAGGAACGGATTTGTAAGACATTGGTTCCTTCTTTGTAATACACGTGAATGTTAGACAGAGAGAACTTGTAACGTCACTGTACCAGAAATTCTTGTTCGTGTCAATGGCCATTGCTATTTTTCACATTTTTGACAATTAAATTAATGTACAGTCTAATAAAAAACATTATTTTGGAAGTATAGTCAAGACATTTAAAAAAAAAATTGGCACTGACAGTGCGGATGTTAAGTAAATGGATAATAGACATTGACGCTGTGTATAACCTCAAACTACGAAAAACATAACCTAATTAAACAGACAGTTTTACTGCCCAACTTAAATGCCATATTTCCATGGCCTCATATTATGCCAAAACAACGTGAACGGTGTATAGTTATGGGTATGATTTTCATTCAACTGTTCATGGCGCTCTGAGACACATTTAAGAAATCTGATTTTCTTGATTAATAATAATAATTATTATTATTTATTGAGCATTTTCAACAGAAGTACATTCATCTGGTAATTACATATGCAAATTTGGTAACATTTCATAGAATTCACTTATACGAGATAAAGGAACTTAAAATAGAAACTTGAAGTATTCATATTGCGTTCAATGCACATTAACTTAAGTATTTTAATAATAAATACGTATGGCAAACTACACATTGTTGAAATTTAATGAATTTAGTTTTGATTTAAAATTTGTACCAACTTTTAATAAAACAAGTGCATGTCTGCATTATATCTCCATGAAGAAACAAAATATAATTTTGCGATAATATTTTTTGAAGATTGGAAGTCTTCCATAATTTTTTGTGTATTACTTTGAAAAATTATTTATTTTGTGAAAATAGACGTAATTTTTTCACAATTATTATCAAATGAGTTTTGAGAAAAATAGCAAATCGGCTCTTTTTTGAGATATTAATATTAGAATGAACTATATTTTACCTTGTAGAATAATTATTAACTAACCTTGTAGGTCAAGCAATGGAAATTGGTGCCGCTGCTATTTCATTTCTTATCGAAACTTGGGAAGGTCACTTGACACCTCCGGAAGCAGCAAGCATAGCAGATCGGGCATCAAGAGGCTGTGATCCCAACATGGTACGAGCTGCAGCTGAGTTGGCTCTGTCGTGTCTACCTCATTCTCATGCTCTTAATCCCAACGAAATTCAGAGAGCTATATTACAATGCAAAGAACAGAGTGATGTAATGCTTGAGCATGCTTGCCTCACTGTGGAATCAGCAGCCAAAGGAGGAGGTGTATATCCAGAAGTACTATTCCAAGTGGCCAAATACTGGTACGAGTTGTACGTCCGACACACTCCAGGTGGGGAGTTACTTCTTGTGGACAACGATATGCCCCATGATCCCCTTTTGGATCCTTTGGTGGCCCTCGTAGATCCAAATGCCGGAGTTGATCTGCAGCAGCAGGTTCCGCCAGGTTTACCTCCGCAAAATGGAGCTTCGGTGATTACTAACAGCGGGCCTGTGGTTGTCACCACTGCTCCACCACCACCATACCAGCATCCCACAGTAACGACACTCGCTCCTCTAGGAATGTCTGTTCCGTACGCGGTAGCGCCATATAGTTTTACTGTACAAGGTCTTCATCCTCATCCACATGTCAGTTATGGGGGCCCTATACACCCTCATGCTGTACAACTGCACCAGCCGCCTCCTCCCCATATGCAGATGTATTTGCCTCCTCCTCAATTTCAGTATCCTCCGCACACAAACAATCAACAGTTTAGTAATGGTCAGCAACCTACCTACACAAATATGGCTCCTGCGCAACAAGGAGCATATGCAGTACCATCGAGTGCACCTTCGCAGTATCAGCTTCCAGCACCTGTTCCAGCAACGTATGCTCCAGGTCAAGGTTCATCATATAGTAATATGTCGCCCAATGCAGCGACTCAAATGCAGCCAAATATACAGTACTACGGAACTGCTGTAACTATTGCGCAGCCTGCTAATTTACGACCAGCATCTGTACCTGCTGGACACATGTTTCCAGTGGCAATTGCAGCAAATGCGCCTGGTCCTGTTCAGCAACAGCAAATTGCTGCCAGACCTCCTCCTCATAGGCAACCGCAGCAATTTAGCCAGGCCCAGCTGCGCTATCTGTTGGCAGCATACAGAGTCGGAATGTTAGCGATGGAAACTCTTGCAAGAAGGGTGCATGACGACAGACCGCAAGCAAAGTATGCACGTAATCCTCCGTATGGAGAGGATGTTAAATGGTTGCTGCGAATATCGAAGCATCTAGGTAAGAATACATAAAAATTCTCAAACTTTTTTTGTGGCAATCTATTATTCGTGGTGTTTATGTTTTTTAGTATTTTACCACACAAAAAATGTTAACTATACTTTATATTCCAGCATTGTCTGACAAAATTAAACAAATGGGAAATAGGTTTAATGTTAAGTCCGTGTCCCACTATAAAAATGTTTATAAAAATTTTTATAAACAGGATTTTGATAGTGTGAGCCCACAGTTTTATCAATATTAGGTCACTGAAATTTCTGTTGAGGGTGTCTGTGTTTTGATGATGTCACATAAAATAGTTTTGTAAACACTTTTGGAATAGAACGGTTTCGATAATTTTGATGAGATCAGGCATTTCATTGGGTGTTGATGGTTAAGCCCAGCCTACTGAGAATTTGAAAAGGCGTGTGAAACTTTAGTTTTAAAACGTTGATGCTCAAAATTTTTAACCTCATTTTTGGCCACCACCTCGTGTTAAGCTGTTGTGTTGAGGTTACATTGTAATTTTCTCATTCTAATAAGGTATGCAACAGTATAATCACAGATTAAACACCTAACGGACTCAGAAGCGACACTCGCGACTTTGGCAGGGGTCTAAAAATCAGTGCGCATGCGTAGCGCTAGCGATAGATTTGTGACGTCATGACGTTTGTTTCCATGGATTGATTTTAACATGTATTGTCGGTGGTGCGCCTATAATTAAATTTTTTAAATTTCCCGTCTTTTCTACTTGCTCACAGTATGGCCGCCTGACCAAAATAAGGCACCTCGAACATCAAAGGCGCCGCCGCGGAGTGTCGCTTCTGAGTCTGTTAGGTGTTTATTCTGTGGTATAAGAAAAGGCTTGTCAAAACACTACAATTTAACCTCACTGTTCAGTGTTACTTTAAACAACTGATCTGGTTTTTATAAAAACTTTGGACCAAATATTGACAGTGACACAAGGCCTAAAAATATTTTGTTGGGGCGTGACGTCACCACGTTTTTATAAAAATCGTTTATAAAAAAATTTACAGTGGGACAGGGGCTTTAGGAGGGTACACAAAATACTCACCAAATCTAAAGAATTGCATTTACAGGGTATTATCAAAAGGTTTGGAAAAATATGTAGAAGTGTTTTATACCCCAAAATAAAATGTTATACAGGGTGCTCCAAGATGTTATTAATTCCTTTGGTGGTGCCATATATTACCCCAAATTGAAAATTATACCCCAAAATAAAATGTTATACAGGGTGCTCCAAGATGTTATTAATTCCTTTGGTGGTGCCATATATTACCCCAAATTGAAATTTTTTTCTTGAATAACCAGTTGCCTATCTTGTCTAATAAGGGAGTTATTAAACAAATTAATTTTTATTAAAAAAAAACAAGTGATCTACAATAATTTAAATAAAGTTATTGGTGGCTCTGAAAAAGATTATTTGTTAAAAGTGTTGTTAAACAGTTGCTCAAAATTTCCTCCTAGGCCAGTCGATAAGTCTTTTAAAATGGCTGTTAGCGGGAGTAATTCCGGACAAGCTGGAATAAATTTTAATCTGTTCTGTTGGGACTCAGAAAATATATATTAATTTTGCACCCCTTGACAGGCCCGGATTGAACCGCTATGCTTAAAAAAAGGCCTAAATTTTTATATTTTTCCTAATATTAGTGAATATCTCGATTAGTATCAACTTTTGAGCAAAATACGTAGTTATCAAAATTAAAGAAGAGTAAATTCTCTATAAAAAATGTTCTATATATTTTTGTCATATATTTGCTTGTTTCAAATTCATAGGCGTCGAAATATTTTTTTTTCGAGCATTTGCTTGTTACTTTCTTTTACGATAAAAGAAGTATTGGATTCACCCTAAAAATTCGAAATTGAGTTTTCAACAGATCTTCACGTTTTAAAGTGCCCTGAACACAAAAATCATGTTTTTGTTCATTGCTCTGTCTGTGTGTCGGTCTGTCTGTGTGTCTGTTTGTGAACAGAATATCTCAAAACGAAAAGAGGTATGTCGTTGAAACTTCATATATAAGTTTTGTGTACTATCTAGATGCGACAGCAAGATTTTGAAGAAAATCGCGTAACCGGAAGTAGGTGTTTACTCTTGTGATTTTTTAGTTTTTTTTTATTTTTTCAAAAACGGCTCTAACGATTTTTTTCAAACCTTACAATTTTATTAAATTTTTAATGTGTATTGATGTGAGCTAGGCAATTTTTCAGTCGAATACCTCTAAAATGGGTTTCTTTTGTTTTCTTTTCCATTTTTTTTTATTAACTCCTATTTTAAATAGAACACCCAGTGTATTATTACATTCTTGAATTCAGCTTAAAATTTTAGAGAAAATTTGTCTCTTAAACTAACGCTCTATTGTGTACGGTTTCTGTATAAATTGCAATTTTTGAAAATTTTTGACAAATGCTTGTATGTAAGTATAATACTTGCGGTGTAGGAGCTGCTGCTTTATGTGCTTGCATCTGGCGGTGCAATGCTCAACTTGTCCCGGATTCGGGATACAAAGTTAAAGATTAAAAATCAAATTTTGGCTAATAGGCCAGTCGATAAGTTTTTTGAAATGGCTGTTAGCGGGAGTAATTCCGGATGATTCAATTAGGGACAACACTTTATTTCTGCATGCATTTAGTGGCTGCGATACTGTTTCCGCACAATACAGGCAGGGGAAAATGAAGTTCGTTACACTTCTACAGAAAGAGAAAAACTTACAGATGGCTGTTCAAATTTTCAAAGACCCAAACGCGTCCCCAGAGGAAATAGATAAAGTGGGAGAACAATTTCTTCTTCTTCTGTATGGATCAACACACTGTGTATCATTGAACAGGTATAGATACCAGTGTTTCGTACAATCTATTAACAGAAGTTTACCAAATCTAGCATCATTACCACCAACCAAAGACGCAGCTCGCTTGCACTCGTTCCGTACTTACAACCAAATTCAGCTATGGTATGGAAACGAAAAATCACCTTTCGAGTGGGGATGGAGAAATTCAAAGAATGGATTAATGCCCATTCCCACTGTACAAGACGCAGCTCCCCAAGAATTACTGAAACTAATTTCTTGTAAATGCGCCAAAGGTTGTAATGTATCTTGTCGCAAAGCAGGTTTTCACTGCTCAGTAATATGTGGTTTCTGTCAGGGCAAATCTTGTATGAATACTGTGAACGTGATCGAAGTAGACGACGAAGACGACGACGAGGACTTGCATATCGATCTAGAACAATCAATAGAACATTCCCAAGATTATGAAGCAAATTCGGAACACGAGACAGATATTGTTGAAAGTCAAAGTGATATTGAACAACCACCAACATCAAAAAGACAAAAAAAATTGATGAGCAGTCAACTTCAAAAGAAATTTGAAGTTAGCAAAGTTGGAATAGTGGAACGTCAATAATAATTTAAAAAAATCTGGTGTGATACACGCACACAACTTCTTTTCATAGTGATTTTATAATTAGCCAAAATTTGATTTTTAATCTTTAACTTTGTATCCCGAATCCGGGGCAAGTTGAGCATTGTACCGCCAGATGCAAGCACATAAAGCACCAGCCCCTACACCGCAAGGTAAAACGAGGTTATCGATTATACATACATACATAAGTACATACATTCAAGCATTTGTCAAAAATTTTCGAAAATTGCAATTTGTACAGAAACCATACAAAATAGAGCGTTAGTTCAAGAGACAAATTTTCTCTAAAATTTTAAGCTGAATTCAAGAATGTAATAATATACTGTGTGTTCTATTTAAAATAGGAGTTAATAAAAAAAATTGGAAAAGAAAACAAAAGAAACCCATTTTAGAGGTATTAGACTGAAAAATTGCCTAGCTCACATCAATACACATTAAAAATTTAATAAAACTGTAAAGTTTGAAAAAAATCGTTAGAGCCGTTTTTGATAAAATCCAAAAAAACTGAAAAATCACAAGAGTAAACACCTACTTCCGGTTATGCGATTTTTTTCAAAAGCTTGCTTTCGCATCTAGATAGTACACAAAACTTATATATGAAGTTTCAACGTCATACCTCTTTTCGTTTTGAGATATTCTGTTCACAAACAGACACACAGACAGACCGACACACAGACAGAGCAATGAACAAAAACATGTTTTTTGGGTTCAGGGCACTTTAAAAAGTGAAGATCTGTTGAAAACTCAATTTCGAATTTTTAGGGTGAATCCAATACTTCTTTTATCGTAAAAGAAAGTAACAAGCAAATGCTCGAAAAAAAAATATTTCGACGCCTATGAATTCGAAACAAGCTAATATATGACAAAAATGTATAGAACATTTTTTGTAGAGAATTTACTCTTCTTTAGTTTTGATAACTACGTATTTTGCTCAAAAGTTGATACTAATCGAGATATTCACTAATATTAGGAAAAATATAAAAATTTAGACCTTTTTTTAAGCATAGCGGTTAAATCCGGGCCTGTCAAGGGGTGCAAAATTAATATATATTTTCTGAGTCCCAACAGAACAGATTAAAATTTATTCCAGCTTGTCCGGAATTATTCCCGCTAAAATGTACTTGTCGACTGGCCTATCCCTACTGTTTGAATGCACAATTATTGAGGTTTCATGGACCATGATAGCCATTTCCACCATGAACAGAACAAAACACAAAACTTGCAAATTAAACTTTCTGAAAAGTGATAACAATTTAAAACACAATCAACAATTGTCTATTGCCATCGCCAGATTGTAATATTTAAACATGGGGCATTCGTTTTACCAGCCTTCTTGAAAAGAATGCCTTATAAAATGTCCACATTACATACAAGTGAATTGTGGCCTTTTCATTCGCCGGATTTCGACTCGCTGGGATTCGTTTTGCAGGATAATTATTTCACCGGAAAGCTATTCGCCGGATTCTGTTTCGTCGGATTGTAGGGTGCGTCGTATAACGAAATTCGGCAAAGTACTGTGTCTCGTTCCATGCCTATTTAAGTTAGTTGCAGTATTTGATAATTTTTTTCCACTACCACCGCCGGTGTTGTCCCCACGATCAGTATACTGTCCTTGATCTTAATATCCTGCGAAATGCATTCCGGTCAAAAAAACTTCCGGCAAATCAAATTCCGGCATGACGAATTCCGGCGAATCGAATTCCGGCAAAAAGAATCCGGCGAATGGAAACGGAGCTTTTGAATTTGTTTAATGACTCGGTTATTAGACAAGATAGACAACTGGTTATTAAAAAAATATTTGAATTTGGGGTAATATATCGCCCCCCCAAAGGAATTAAAAACATGTTGGAGCACCATGTGCTTCTGGGTGTCCAGTTTATTCTTCTTATATTTGTGAGCCATGCTGCTCTTTGCTTTTTGTTTTTGTGAACTTGTTTTAATATAAAGTCCTGTTCCGATATACTTTTGCAACCTTTCAAAAGCTGTAGAAAATAAGTATTGAATTATTTAAGTAATTTTTAAGTAAATTATACAGGGTGTCTCACACATATGGTTGAAAACGCTTCATTGAGAAGAAATTCTCGATATAAGCATGGCCGACTAAATTAAATACTATTGCCTGCACATAGGGAACACCTCCTGGAGACAGCTATTAATTAATACTGAAACGTACACAACATTACCCTACTAGTTTTGCTTTTTAACTTTATTTATATTAGTTAAAACTTCCACAAATAAACTTACTTTCAGCCAGTCTTATAAAGGCAACTAATCTGACGTTAACTTTAATACGCTGTTAAAATAAACAAAAGCGTATCAAAATTTGTTTACTAATGAATAAAATGTCATAAGCACTAACGTTTTGATGCTCCTTTGTCTACTTCAACAGAGAATTAAAGTTAACGTCAGATTAGTGGCCTTTATAAGACTGGCCGTAAATGTATTGATTTATTTGAAATTGTGTTAAATTTCAACAAAAACAGTAAACTTAGATTTCACGGTGCACCTAACCTTTTAAATGTCAGAATTTGACATTTGAGCTTAGAAACACACACGGCCTCCTGGATTAATGCGAAACTGACGTCTCTACGCGGCCCGCAACATTTGTATAATTTTTGTGATTCTGAGGACAACGTACTTTGGCGCCATCTGTTGGTTTTTTGGTAAATTATCTGTCACGTAGGCATGACCTGGTTTGATATTAATCCAGGAGGCTGTGAACGTATGCAACCAGGCCCACAAGCACAATGAACTGTGGCGCCTCTACAAACTATAAAAAACGCCTTGAACTAAAGATGCGGTGGGCCGCATAGAGACGTTAGTGTCGCATTAATCCAGGAGGCCGTGGAAACACACTAAATGCTTTTAAATATACACAATAGGTGGCCATAGACTTACAGTCTTGCCAATTTTAAGTAAAGTTTTGGATTGCCAACAAACGTCACGTTGACGGAATTGTGTTGCAAACCTCAAAGTGAAGCATATGTCATAGGTGTAAACATGGCGAACGTGGCGGTACTCTCCTATATAAAAGGTGATTCACAAGGAATAATGCGCCTAACCAAATTCCTTCGACGTTACATTTTAATAGGTCTGGTAGATTTCAATGATTGATAAGGATCGCAGATCCAAATTGGATTTTTATTTTAAAGTGTCGCAAAGTAAGTTGCGAAAATGTAATTTTGGTTTCATAGAAAATTTGGTCAGGCTCATTATTCCTCGTGAATCACCTTGTATACTGGCTCTGTTCCTTATATGCAGGTCATAATGTACTTGTACATTTAATATAGATGGTCGTGGTATAAGTAAGTTATCAGGGATGCGAGTTTGTACAAATGTATATTTGGCTATACAGTGAAACTTGGTTATAACGAGATCTCGGGGACCACGTTTTTTGCTCGTTACACCCGTTATTCGTAGTATCCAAGTTGACCCAAAAACCAAAACAGGCAGGTATAATGTCAGTACAAATTACAAATTTTAAAAAATCTCATTTTATAAAATATACAGGCTGTTTCCTAAAAAACGTTGCAACCCATAACTCCGTTGTTTTAAATTTTCGACCCAACAAACTATATATATTCTTAAATGGCAAGGCAAGAGCTACCTTTTGACATCGCTCGTTCGTAAATATCTTTCAACTGTTATGAGCAACGATGTTCAACTTTTTTATTTTAAATGGAACACCCTGTAAATTTTTGTATATTTGGATTCAGGATGAAATTCTGCATGCAGTAGTATGCTTCATTTGTTTTTTTTTTGACACTTAGAAATCTATAACATAAAATCGGTGCTCTCTTTGTATGCGTGTTTGCGTGTTTGCGTCTATGTTTGTCCGCTATCTCCTCCGAAGATACTGGACCGATTAAGTTGTACGATGGCTTAAAAGTTTGCTAATTTTTATACTTAGATCGTAGGCCGGTTTTTATTTTCAAAAAAAGTGCGAAAAATTTGTAATTTAATTAACTATTTTAAGCAGCAGAGTGGAGCGCCTATCGCCGTCTACTGTTAGCTCGGGTGCGCGTATTATTCAAACAAGGGCGGCGGTCCTGCGGTAGAGTGCTGGCTTATCACGCGGTTGGCCCGGGTTCAGTCCCGCCGATACATCCTTTTTTTTTATATTAATGAATCTCTCTTAATTTTGCGAACCGAAACGTAGTTCGGGTGACTCACTAGTGTTTAATATAATTTTTTAATATTGCATGTAGACTGTCGTACAGTGCCATAAAATTTTCAAGTGTGCCGTGGAAAACAATCAGAATGTTGAAATATTTTATTGGAAACAAATTTAAACAAAACTACAAAACCTATCTACAAGTATTGCTCAAACTGACCGCCACCTTGTTGAACACACAACTGACATCTTCTAGTTACTCCATTGGTCGCATTCAATATCAAATTGGGAGGTATTTCGCGACAAGCACTGATAATCATCTGCCTCAGAATTACTTCGTTTTCTGGACGTGTTAGATAAAATATTTCAACATTCTGATTGTTTTCCACGGCACACTTGAAAATTTTATGGCACTGTACGACAGTCTACATGCAATATTAAAAAATTATATTAAACATTTCTAAGTGTCAAAAAAAACAAATGAAGCATACTACTGCATGCAGAATTTCATCCTGAATCCAAATATACAAAAATTTACAGGGTGTTCCATTTAAAATAAAAAAGTTGAACATCGTTGCTCAAAACAGTTGAAAGATATTTACGAACGAGCGATGTCAAAAGGTAGCTCTTGCCTTGCCATTTAAGAATATATATAGTTTGTTGGGTCGAAAATTTAAAACAACGGAGTTATGGGTTGCGGCGTTTTTTAGGAAACAGCCTGTATGTACTTACGTACTGTACCTACCTACCCAGACAAGACACTTATTTTCCCTGTAAATTAATCTGACAGGAAGAGAGCTTGAAACTGGTCATAGGATTACAGTAGTACGTGGCTTGGTACAAAAGATCGAAGATAAGAGAAATTCTGAGAATTTTGGGCCAGTTGCAAAATTTAATTTTTAAGAGCTGAATCTCCACAAACTTTTAAGACATCAGTTATTCACAATTTAAACATTACAGGATTTAAACACGTATTAGGCGGGAAATATTAGCGTTAAATAAATATAGTTTCAAATTTTCATTTTAAAAATGTTCGTTACACCCGGGATCTCGTAATACCCGTGCTCGTTATAAGTGAGTTTGACTGTAGTTCATTCAAATTCAAGATAGAGCAAAATCTGCAACCCAAGTTACAAATATCAGCACTCAGTTGATTACTAATTTGATTTTATTAAAATGTAGATCATGGGATGTACATAGTATAATATAGAGGTTATAGTTTATGTCGAATTTGCAGCATCAAGGCCGTATCTCTCTGACGTAAATTTAATAAAATCATATTAGTAATCAACTTACTGCTGATATTTGTAACTTGGGTTGCAAGTTTTGCTCTATCTTGAAGCTGAATGAACTGTAGAACTTATTATTTTGACTCGAGGATTTACCCGCATCATTTATGCTACTTCATTTGAATACACCCTGTATTAGAAGTTACAACTTCATAGCTGTGCAGCACAGAAACGTGGCTCCAGCGGATATGTATTCTTATACTCAATTTACTTATACCAATGCCTCCTATAACCACACAAAATCTGGCTATATCTCTTTGTAACGCCCTGTATATAAAATGCCTATTTTGGGTTGTAGAACATATCCACAAATTTTTGCCCAACTTTTTGGTAATGCCGCATATAAATTTCCCTTTAAAAGTTAGGGTTAAAGAACACAAACATTTAATTAAGAAATAGCACTCTGGGAAATATAAATTTGCAGAACATAACTGGAACAGTAACGATAAAATGCATTAGCATATATCAATCATTTTATCTAATGAATTGATAAATGTAAAATTAAAAAAATAAGAATTAAAGAATATATAATTATAATCGTATCTTATAATTTAAAAAATTTTAGTGTGGCAAAATACCCAATAATATGAATGAAATACAATTTTTTTGCAGTAAAACCCTACTATTTGTTTTACAGGCACGCAATACCTCCACCAATTTTGCATATGTGCTGTGAACTCCATAGTGAGTCCGTTTGTGCTGCATGATGTTGCGATTGAGTCAGCTCAGTATCTGTCACGTAATAACCCTGGTCTAGTGATGCAGCACCTTCGAACTGCGTTAACTCCATTAGTGCAGAAATGTCAACAAATGTACATACAATGCATGCATCAAAAATTGTATCATCTTACTCCCGCAGATTACGAAGATTTTGTTAGCATAGTATGCGCTGCTAGAGCTGCATTCCAAATTACTCCCGAGGGAAGTGCACAGTTTAAAGAGTGGTTGCAGTCCATTCGAAGGTAGGTAATCTTTGGTTTATATCTTAAGGCTGTAGTGTGTTTTCATCAAATAGTGATTAATATATTTTTCCCGCTGCTGATCATGTAAGTCTTAGTAACAGCCTTAGTAACAAAACGTGTAAGTCGGTGATTATATTGGTTTGCTGCTTTTTCTTGACAACGGAACTTAATATTATTATTAAGTTCCTAGGATAATAAAATTAGCAAAGCAAGATGCAGATTAGACGTTTTGTGTATAATTGCAAGTGTTGATGTGACATGTGACACTCATAGGTAACACGACTCACAAAAATTAATCCTGGTGACAGGTGACAAACCAAACGATTTTTTTTAAAATCTAGGAGAATTTCGGTAAGCAGCGGGAAAAAATATAATAAGATTACTCGGAATGTATCGCCTATTAACATTTTCGGCAGGCAACAAGCCTCGGCTTTGCCTTGGCTTGTACTTGCCTACCTCAAATGTTAATAGGTCCTTACATTCCTTCTTATTTATTTAGCTATTTATATACCAACTCGTTACATTAGGAAGGCATATGAACCCAACTACATATTCGGCTACCAAATAGAATTTCACTGTGCGTCTAAGCTCAGCTTTGTGACACATGAATATTAGTTGAATATATCACTGAAAAGCCAAGTTCTTAGCTTTCTAAGAATGTGTAATGTATACAACACTTAATTGTTTAAGAGTTAGGGAATGTATTCATTTAGGTTGTTACAGTTCATACAAGAACTACAATTCAATTATCTGAGTTGTTCAACCAATCATCATTCATCCGAACTCAGCTTTCGAAAAATACATCAGTTATATTCCGTTCACGATCTTTTTGGGTCAGGGGAGACTATGACCATCTAGTAATTCTATTGGCAGTACCTCTGTGGCAACTAAACTCCTTAATGGAAATTGACATGACACTTTTTGTGTTAGGTTGTATTCAGTTTAAGGTTAGTGTTTCATTCCTGTCGAGAGATTAAGTAGTTAACCGAGACGCGTAGCGTCGAGGTCAACTTTATCTTGAGACAGGAATGAAACTTCACCGTGGTATGTATACTATTTTATTCGCAACCACTTTATTCTAAAGAATAATTGGAAAAATTATTATATTATGATACAAGTTGTGACGCGCATGAATGGATGAACGAGATTCCCAGTGTCCCTACCTACACAGTGGTCGGGAATGTATTCCCGCGGGAAGTAGTGGGTGGAAATGTACGACTTCCCACACTCAAATGAGGTCAGTAATGTTAACATTACATATATGGTTGCGAATAAATTATTTTACATACAATCGGTTAATAATAGGTATGTTTCTAACCTTCGAAACAGTAGGAAAGCGAGTCATTGTTTACTTTATTTTCCTGGCTAGCTAAACGTCACCTTCAATGAACTTGTCATGTTACTTAGCAACAGCGTCGTAGTTTCCTTTGTTAAAGTGACTTATTAAACTGCAATAAAAATATGTATTATTTGAAACTTACCTAATTAAATAAATAATGACACAAACCAATTCTGAGTAAAATAGTATACATACCACGGTGAAGAATTTCATTCCTGTCTCGAGATAAAGTTAACCTCTTGACAGGAATGAAATACTTTCCACCTTGGTATGTAATATACTAATACATTATTACGCTGGATTATTGGTTTTCCTTTCCAAAATTTTATCATAGTTTGTTTCAATGATAATGTACAGGTAGGTACTCATTCAGAAGATCAGAGATAATTTTACATTGCCTCCTGATAATGATGATGATATGAGTTCATCAACAAATTACAATAATTTAAACCAGCACTAAAATAAATGCTCTCTTGATATCTTAATACTTTTGCATCATAATTCGAATTTCAAAGTTGTAAAAATTTTCTCAAGAGTTATTTTGCTGTAACAACATGCTTTTGTTCACATAAAATTTTGCGATCGTTTACCTTCCTGTGTTTGTAACCCATTGACCTTATAATTTTGTATCGGGTGATTATAAATGCTTTTCCATCAAGTTCCCTTTGAAATATTTGTTAAATTTGAATATGTTGGTGGCACTATAAGTCTATGTCAAATTCGAGGTTACCAGGTTAGGTTTTCTGTCAGTTTTGACACAGATCGATTCAAACCTAACCTGCTAACCTTGAATTTGACATAGACTTACAGTGCTACCAACATATTCAAATTCAACAAATATTTCAAAGCGAACTTGATGGAAAAGCATTTATAATCACCCGATATAACGTTGTACACCCCCCTTTAAATTCCAATTGTTCTCACGAATCCGCCAAAAACCTGTCCAAGTAAAATATTAGTTTTTTTCGTTGTATTGCCAAATTAGTCCTTGCAGGTCTTTTCGGAACATGAAATTTGTAAAAACATCAGTTTTGTTGTGTTTGCCAGATGATGCTGTTTGTAAATTTTCACTTTTTGTTTTTATAATATCTTCTAGTGCTCACCTAGAACAAAATTCAAATTATAGTAACAATAATATAGCAAGAGCCCATAACAGGGTCCCGAGTGGTGTAGCTTGAACAAGCGTCTACGTTCGATCAGCAGAGTTAAGCAACGCTGTCTGTGGTCAGAACTTGGATGGGAGTTCCATGGCTGCATCTCTCGGCACCTCGTGGTACGGCTATCACAGAAAAAAGTTGGTCCCGGCGGTCATACAACATCATGACAGTCGTTAGTGGGGTTGGAAGTCCTCATAACTGCACAGCGACGCCTATAATTGGCCTAACGGCTGTTGGCTGAGTGCGAATTAAATTAAATTAAAATTAAATTAAATTAAAATTAAATTAAATTAAATTAAACACCTGAATTACTAGTCATACCGGCAAGCTTAGTAGGTAGTAAACCTTTTTATAGTGCCCAAGTCAGTTTCGGCTGCCATACTTTCGTTTTTGACACTGACTTGGGCAATATAAAAAGGTTTACTACCTACCGAGCTTGCCGGTATGACTAGTATTTCAGGTGTTATGGGCTGTTGGTCTATAATGCATCATTTTAACGTACAGCAAATTAATTCTCTAGTCTCGACGTCAACTCGTATTCTTTTAAATCTGATCTGTCCTTTTTAAATTGGAAGTAGCATCGTTTAATGGACATTTTTTGTTGTAACAAAATTATTTTGGACATTTTAACTTTTACTTTGACGGAAGTTAAAATTATCTTTATTCGCAACCATATATGTAATAAGATCATTACTGACTTTTAAAAAGTTGGAAAATGAGCTATTTCGAACTTGTAACTTTTCAACCGGTCGGAAAAGTGATTGCCCGTTGGAAATAATCCATTCCCGACCGCTGTGTAGGTAGGGACAATGGAAATCTTGTTGATCCATTCATGCGCGTCACAACCTGTCGTATCATAATGTAATAATTTTTCCAATTTCTCGAGATAGAGTTCACCTCGACGCTATGCGTCTTGGTTAACTACTTAATCTCTCGACAGGAATGAAACACTTACCACCTCGGTATGTAATATACTATTATACACTTGATAAATAATTTATTTTCTTATGAAAATTAAAATAATAAATCTGGCAATGTGGTGGAAAGAAAATGTCGAACAGACACTGACAGAAAAAAAAAGTTGCATCTGCTACATCACCGAATCAGTCAGTCCAACATGAAAAGAAAAAATCATAGCCAACTCTGTCCCAAAAAGGTCGTGAACGGATTATAAAGGTATGCTCAGACTGACATGGTGGCCATTGATGTGCCGATCAGACGCTGCCTGCACTAGCAAACGGATCCTTGCACACTTATCGCAAATGTGATAATTAAGGAACATTACGAAATTCTTTACGGTGGTATCTACCTACAAATATGGATATAATATATATGGAACTTCCGATTAATTATGATCATTTTTATTTATAGCCACCAGGAGCAATAGTAGTTCTTTAAAATCCATTTTTAAATAAATTAAAGACCATGCAGTTTTACCCTGTGCAGTGTCTTAATCAGGTTTAGTACTGGTGTTACCGCATTGGTTTGTGCCACGGCCTGCTGAATTGTGTGACAAACGTCACTTTATACGGCCTGGGCCTTTTTTTGAAATTCATTGTTTTAATTTCTGAGAAAATGCCAGTTTTGACCGTTTTGGCGCTACATACCCACGATGACATTTAAATGACAGCGGCTGTCATGGCGAATACGTGTTTTAAAAATTATTCATCAAATGCAGTATCAGTAGAATAAGAACCTATTGTTTTGAATTCAATGTAAATATGAATGGTGTAAGCTATTTACAGTGCCGTTTACGTATATCTTTGAGAGTTATAGTTTTAAAATTGTTCTTGAGAGAGATTTTAAGCTCCAAGAATTCGTAGTTGAAGACAAAGTAATATTTTCAAGCAGGTATTTTTTGGATAGCTCACACATTCTCTCTAAAATAGAAGGTGATATGCAGATAATCGTATTATTCTTATAATTTGGAAGATGTTCATCATCATCATCGACCCGTTCAATCCTTAGGATTATGGCAAACGTCGCAGCGTCTTTGAATCTTTTTCCTGAGGTGGATTAATCCTCTTTTTCTGTTGTTGTTACAGCTTGTGGTGGGTTCTTGCTATGTTTGTAATTTTCTTCCAATTCTTTCTGTTTCTACATTGTGCTTTCCAATCTGTTATTCCCATTGCTTTTATGTCTTCTTCTATTTCTTCTCGCCATTTTTTCTCGGTCTTCCTTTAGCTCTGGGCCACATTTATTTGCCTGACGATTTCTGTGGGTTTTTTCCTCATAATGTGTCCTGCCCACTGTAGGCCTTGGGCTTTTATATGTCTTACAATGTTCGCTTCACCTAGTTGCTCTTCTATTTCTTTATTCGTTTTCATTAATTTTTCGCCTTACCTTGTTATATTTGGCCCTAGTATCGTTCTCATTATTTTTCTTTCTATTATCTTCAAGTCTTCTTCTTCTTTTTTATTCATTATTGTAGTTTTTATGGCATATATTAGAATAGGTCTTATTAAGGTCTGGTAAATGTTTATTTTAGTTTTTTTACTAAGCTTTGTACTTTTCAGTAGTGCTCTGTTTATGCTGTAAGCCTGATTTGCTTTTTGAATTCTTTCTTTTACATGTTCCTTTCTTGTTTGCCCCATTGCCAAGTAATTGAATGATGAGACTGTTTCGAAATTAAATGTTTGTACTGTAGGTATTTTATCGCTTCTTTGTTTTTCCCTCCCCGTTCCATATATTTCGTTTTGTCTTCGTTTATTTTTCCATATTAAATTCTTTTGCTTCTTTGTCTATCTTTTCTATTTCTCGTATTAATGCTTCTCTGGAGTTTGCGACTATTGCTACATCGTCTGCGTAGGCTATTATTTCACTTTGGTTTATTATATTATTCTGATTTAGCTTTGTTTTCCTGATAATACTTTCTAACATCAAATTAAACAGAGTTGGGGTAATTGAGTCCCCCTGCTTTACCCCTTTACTTATCTCAAATTCATTCGTAGTTATTCCCTAAAATCTCATGTTTGCTTTTGTGTTTTCTAAGCTCATTTTTAAAAGATTTATAAGTTTTTTTGATATTTCCAGTTCTTCTAGTGCTTGGATAATTTTTTCCCTATTTATACCATCGAAGACCCTCTTAAAGTCAATAATACTACGTAAACTTGTCTGTTGTGTTCATGCGATTTTTGAAGTATTTGTTCTAAAGTGTGTATTGCGTCAATGGTGGATCGGGCTGGTCTAAACCCGTTCTGGTAGTCTCCCAGTATTTTTTCCGCGTAGGATTTCAGCCTTTTGTTAATTAGGTTTGCCAGAATTTTATAAGTTGTATTTAGCAACGTCATTGCCCTATAATTTTTGTCCCCTTTTTTGTGTATGGGCGTGATTATTCCGATGTTCCATTCCTCGGGCATCCTGTTTTGCTTCCATATTTCTTCTGTCAGTTGTTGTATCTTTGTGTGTAGTTGTTTGCCTCCATGTTTTATCAATTCTGCTTCAATTGTATCCTCTCCGGTGGCTTTGCCATTGCGCAGCCTTTGTTGGTGGTTCTATTATTTTATCTTCCTCTCCTATCATTGATGCGTTGTCTTCATCTTTGTCTTTATCTCTTTCTTCTTCCTTTAATAGATCTGTGTAATATTCTTTCCATATGTTCCCTATCATTTGGGGTTCAATCTCAATTATAATGTAAAAGTTCTTTGTTTTAGTGGACACCCATCTGTAAATTTAATGTAGTAATTAAAAATGTACCAAAAAATGCGAGCACTGCAGTGTGCTTAATGATCTTCGCCCAGAAGTTACTCGCAAACAACTTTCTTCAAAATACAAACTACACATAATTTGTTTCTTGTGGTTTTGCTGTTTATCTGTATTTAAATGAAAATAAAAATTGAAATTGTTAGCACGTACGTGCTTTGAAGGATCAGTATCATAATTTAAATTTAGCTTTCAAACCATTTCCTTCGTAAAACTTGATTTGAGGGGAAATTCAGGACAAGATCTTCTCCAATTTGTATATTTGCACGTTGCAATACAACACGTTTTATACGTATAATATGCAGAACTGCTTTCTATTGTAAACAACACCAAAACCAAATCGTAAACAGTAAAAACGAATAACTTAATCAACAAATTAAACATCACAAATTCGTTAAAACCCCTCACCACAAATATATTTAACAACTGCTAAGTACGTATTTTGACAGCCACGCTGTCATCATCGGTAGCTAAGAAAACTTACACAGCGAAAACAAATTAAACTGTAAACGTAAATAAGAAAATACAAAAAAAACTAGCAGGAAACTGATAAATATTTGCATCGTAGTCAATTGGTAATTGATGTTATATTGCAAATTTGCAAATTTGAAATTCCTGCTCGTGGGTATACAGCGCTCTGCGGAGAATCGCAAAAGTTTACATATGCCCAGGCCGTATTAAGTGACGCCCAGGCCGTATTAAGTGACGTTTGTCACACAATCCAGCAGGCCGTGATTTGTGCTATTGGTAAATCGCCACCACTAACGAGACTGCCATAGTCACCGCGTCAGTCTACGCCTACCCTAAAGCAGCATGTGCATTTGACCTATATATGATGTTGAGATATTGAATGGGTGTAACTTGTAAAGCAACTCTGCTTTTATTCTAAGTATAATATGTGAACATATTACAGCTATAAATAAATTTGCAAATCAGATGTTTGTAAAATTATACAATATTTTCTTAATTTAACTAATTTTCAAATAATTTATTTTAAGATCCCAACGGTTCATTAAAAAATATTGAAACTGCATCTGAAATGTCCATAAAATTAAGTGAAGGAATTCAAAGGTCCTAATGGTGTCAAGGTGCAAAGTATTTCACCTTATAACTAGGGACAGAACTTCAGCCAATGCACGTCATCAGACGAAAATTACTTTAATTTAAAAACTACTTAAAATTATATAGGCCACCTGCTACATAGGGGTGTCTTGTGTGTTAACGGCCCCAACCTTTTAAAAATTCCCTATTTTATCACTCTGTTTAGTTTAAACAACAAATTAGTAAAAAAACAGGCAAAAACTCGGGTAGCATGATCTATATTAAGCCTAAATTAGTTAGAAATAAGCTTGAATACATACTTTTAGCTTTATTAATGTTATATAAAAGACAATAGACACACTAATTTTGATTTCGACCAATGAAAACAATGCCCCAACATTTTCAATGGGATTGAAAATGCAATAGTAAGGCGGTAGCACAGAATAAACACCTAACGGACTTGGAAGCGACACCCACGGCGGCGCCTTCGATGTTCGAGTAGCCGATTTCAGCTATGGCGGCCATACTGAAAAAGAGTAGATCAAGCAGGATGTTTAAAAAATTACATATGATTGATTTCTGAGGCTTTCACGGCAATTGTCATTAAGTAACAGACGACTTCCGGGATTGGACCGTGTCATGATTGAGATCGTGACACATGAGAACTTCTTCGATCTCAATCATGACACGGTAAATCGTAAATCGCTCAAATTGGTTTAAAACCATTTCATGGAAACACAAATCTCGCTGGCAACATGGCTACGTGCTGATTTTTAAACACCTGCCAGAGTTGCTTCTGAGTCCGTTAGGTGTTTATTCTGTGGCGCTAGCCTTAGAGCTGTATGCTCATATTTATCTGTTAGTTAATAGACACCATATGTTTTTGGCAATTTGTGTCTGCAAACCATAGATCATTAGTTTTCACATTACCACAACAAATTAAGATTTATTTACTTTATAACCAATTCTAGCAATTCATTTTTAAATAAACAGTTGTCTGCTTTGATTCTCTGATGCTGCAACCATTCGATGTTTACTTAATTTCAACTATTGTTGGGCGATTTTTGTACTAATGTAAAATGATAATTCCGTTATCCATAATCATTGTTGAAAGTTCTACTAAATTTTTTAATAATTGATTTTCAAATTATCTGTTTTTTTGTGCTAGACGTAAATATTAAAAAAGCTCCAGAAATAAATCCTTCCGTATTGCCAGCATGCGCTATAATATATCTGTAAAACAAACAATAGTTAATTATGGCTACAATGATCAATGACTTTTTCCATTAGTATTTATTCTAGGGTTACCAACATTGAGTCGATGCTGACTCGAAGAAAATTATTTTTGGGGAGAAAAAAAGTGAGATAAAATTAATAAAAAGTGCAATTATAATGATATAATTCCTAAAATAATTTTATATTTTTTAAGTAGCATATGAAATGCGGAATTTCTTTACCCCTCCTTGGATACATTAAATTTGAACAAGACGTCTCGTACGCCTAAATAATTATTTGTCCATTTTATCCCGTAGCTAGCTCAGTGAACAAGAAATTCTCTTAATAGCTCAGTTAGTCGCTTATGCAAAGATCACTATCTGGTTTCTCCTTTTAATATTTGTTGGACAGAAACTTAACTTTGAACATGCACAAAGAAGCCGAATTGTTTACATCATCTATTGACTTCAAAACACATAAAAATATAAAATAAAAGGAACTAGAATTAAGTTCTATGTGTGATATAAATTGAAGCTACTCGTAAGCGTGTTGCAAACATACATAAACAGCGTAAAATATCACCAAAAATAACGTTGAAATAATTATCTTTTAAAAGACGCAAATGTTAAAATTACCTAGCCTGTACTTATTTGAGTCGCTGATAAAACACATTCCTGCACGTTTGCAAAAGCTTGCAGTTAAACGCAACCTTATTCCGCTCTGCAAACATTTTACCTGGAACTGACTACTGAATACTCTTGGAAACGGCACACTTTAATTGCATCACGCACTTCTGGCGGACATTATGCCGGGAACCACTGATTGCGTACAGGCCTCATAAAGGCGGTTGAATTGGCACCTCTCACAATTGACGCTTCAAATAAGCCTTTAAATATAACACAATGGGTGTACGTACATGCGGAATTTGCAAAGACTGGTTCACTGCACTTTAACTCTGTTTGTAGCAAACGTTGGCTGCCAAGCTGTTTTAGATCGCTTCAAATTAACTTATATCTCCATGGGCGAATTCATGTATCATACTTTCCAATCTAACAAACCCATGCAGCTCTCAGAAGAAGCTGCATGCGACTGCGACTTTGTTAAATTTGCATGAATTGAAAATCCCCGCATCTCACTTAAAGCGTGCGTTTCTTGCTGCACTCGCGAAAACAAAAATTCACAATACACGTCCAGCGCAGGACTGGCTTTGCGAGCATTTGCTTACATAAAATGCAATATTAAACATAGAAAATACAACTTGGCTTCTACATTTAAGTATGAACATAACCATTATCAGTAAGGGATCTAGCTGGCCCGTTACACATAGAATAATTCTCGGTCTTATTAAATCATAGGAATTAAAGAAGAAAACTATTTTTTACATTTCAAAAAAAAAAACACGTTCGAGTTAATTAGTCTATGAAAAAAATTTAAGATATTTTCTAAAATTATATTTTTATCTCTTTGACCAATTACTTCTGCTCTGAACTTTCAAATAGGAGTAAAATTTTTAACAATTCATGTATGTAGTTAATCCGAAGAATTTTATTGAAACCTGAAGCCCGAAGACTGATCGCCAAACCCGAAGTCTTTAGGTCATAATGACACTGGCAACCCTAATTAATTTATTCATTTAACATTCCCTGGACTTTTGTCTTGCCAAGACACTGCCCACTGTAGGAGATTATTTTGTTTGAAATTTCTAACATTTATTTTTAAATTCTACCCTGCAAGCAGTAATATGTTGCAATTCAATGAGGCCTCTCTGTGGGTCGTCCTCATTCCATATGAACCCAACTTGTTTCAGCGTTTTTCCCAAGGAACTGGGCCACTGTACCATATATCTTGTTCGCTTAATGTTCTCGATAAATTTGAGGTTAGCAGGTTAGGTTTTGCATCACAGACTGACGCAAGACCTAACCTGCTAACCTCGAATTCTATATAGACTTACAGTGTCACCAGCAACACGTTTCAGTATTGCCAAACGTAGAACGAATCGTTGTTGCTACGCTGTAATGGTTGCTATGGTGTAAAGTACCACATTATTAAACGATTTTGGATGTAGAAATGCGATAAAAACATTTAAACGCCACAAAACACGCTCACCAATCAGTAGAATGACGATAAGTATAAAAATAAACAACAAACAACGAAGTAATAATAATTAATATGAGCAATACAATTAATATAGCCTGTAAATAATTCAGAGATCGCTACACATATAGTCCATTTACTTGACAACTGCACTGTCAAACTGAAATTATGTTGGCAACTCTGCTATTTTTCACATTTTAACAATTAAATTACTGTATAGTCTAATAAAAAATACATTATTTTTGAGGTATAGTCGAGATATTTTTTTAAATTTTGACACTGACAGTGCAGATGTCAAGTAAATGAAGTATAGAAGTAAGTGACAGGTGACAAATGAGGTTAAAAACATGCTCGAATGCGTTGTCGTTTTAAAAGCAAAATATACATTTAGTACCGAATCATACCAATTCGTAACTAACTATAAAGTTAATTAGTAATTCGCTTGCTGGTAGTGCATATACATCACCAATATATTTATTTTCAACTATTATAAAACTGTAGTTTTAAGAATCTCTTCGAAATTATTGCTTTGCAACATATTTGCAAAAAGTATATCTCGTTAGTATGTTTTTGAATTTGTTATGGGGAATCCCTTCAAAATTGCATTGATGATGTGCACTGGCTGATGTTGTGCCCCTAGTATAGCAGTTTTTAGACATTCAACAATTTATAAATGGTATCTTTTTATTTATTTTAGGTCAAAATCGTGTAAAAAGGATTTATGGAGTCAAATAAACACAGCATTGCAAGCAAACAGTAAATGACAAAGGTCAGTCCTAGGCCCCCAGTGTAGTGCTAGCTTCCATAGAATCCCGCAAGAGCAAGCAGAGGAACCGGATTTGCAACTGTCACCAGAAGGTTACCCAATATCCGTGGTGCCGAACATTTGCTCCTACCCTATATTCATCAACACAGGTCTTCCAACTGCAGTTGCTGTTGTAAATCCTGAACAGTTAGATAGAAGTATGAATTATACAGGACAATTTTCTGTCGTCCAGGATCACAATTTTGAGGTTCGAGTGACGGCTAGCATCAATGTGGATGCCAGGATCTATTCCCACATCAACGAACAACAACATTATGAACAAAGTAGTTGAGTGCAAGTAGCTGTGTGTCGTTGGACTTAATTTGTTTTTGTGACTCTGATCTATAGCTCATGCAAGCCGATGTTGGCAAGCTCAGGTTTCAATCATCTGCCTTCAGTATACTCAAATATTCTTAGCAAATAGGTAATTTACCACACAGTTTGTTGTTTCGTTAGTTAATGTCGAGTAGTTTGTTTGTTCCTTCAAATGTGTGGGTGTTGATTATATTCATGCATCACATTATTCATATAATCAGATGAAATTCGTTGTACAATTATAAATTTTAGGCCTTGTCTTAAAAAGGTGAGTCCAATTTTGAGCATTCTATGCAGTCATATTGTTGGTACGAGTGTGTGTCTCCCTAGTTTCTGTGTAATTACTGGTGCGACGTTAATTTGGTATCCATGTTCGGAGTGAAAGTGTCGTTACATTTTTATTCGCATACATTTTGTATTTTTCGAGTCACTCAAAGACCTCTTAGCATAAGGATGTGTACTGTTGAATTCAGCAACTATTTCAAACATATATTTTTCTTGGAAAGGTGGGTCTTTTCTGCCTCAAAGCATGGTACAAATTTTTAGAAAAATTAGAGGTGTATTAGTATAAGAAATATCACGTTGGCACTTTGAGTGACTTGGAATCTGCTCGAGCCATATTTATAAACTAACCCAAAATTTTCGTTAATTCAGTCATTAAATTTTAACTAGCAATTTTTTATACACATAGGTGGTTATGAAATTTACTGATAGACGTACGAAGATCTTGTCGTTTTATAAATACGGCTCGATAATCATCGTAACATTTATTTGAGTGATTTTTGCACATGTATTGTGTACAGTATCATTTTTATTAGCGCATGTGTTACGAGCTCTTTAGAATAAGTGTACATTACGGCCCAATCCCGACAATGATCTCAACCGACTACATATTATATTTTACAGTGAATCGGAAACAAAAATTTTGCTTAGTTTCAGTAAATTCCAGAAACAGTAAACTTTTTGGAACTAATCTGTGCCTTGAATTTTGTAAAAGTTAGCAAGTTGTCAGAAGTTTGCCACTCTCATATAGAAAATATTTTCTCAAAAAACCCAACATTTGTAACTAAGCAGAATTTTTACTAAAAAGATAGCGCTCGTTTGTAATGATTCTGATGGTCTCGTTGTTTCTAGTTGATTTTTATTGACCCGATTTATTTTTAATCATAGCGATTATGTATATTAAATAGTTTTCATATACACTAATGTGTAGTTTTTTGACTTACATTATTTTAGCATAGTTTCAGTACGTATAACGTAATTTGTAAAGATTTTATTTCATTAATTTTAAAATAAGTGAATGAAATATGATCTACATGGACATCCTGTTGTGGACTGTACAAATTCTGCAGTTTTCGTAATTACTTTTTAAATATCATGGATCATAACAGGGTTGGCATTGTTTCTAATTTGAAGAAAGATTATATGATTATCACTTAATGTAGTTCCGCTAACAACAACAAAATATTAAAAATGCTTAAATGCAGATAGCATTATTTTTCAAATCTTCCACCGTACTATTAGACATCTTTTAGTTGTTATATTTTTATATATTTTTTAATTTTATATTATTTTTAAAGTTGATTGATATTGTCAAATTTTTATTCTAAAAAACGTTTATTAGGAATTCCCAAATACTTCGTTACATTAGTTATAATTTTACTTTGTTGTGCCAACCCTGATTCGTTGAAGCCGATATATTGCACGTCTGTTAAATCATAATTATATAGGAAAGTGTAACCGATGTTAAATGTTTCCTTCTTTGACAAACAGCAATAAAATATATCTGTTTCAAAAATGATTGTAAAATATTAGTCCATATTTCATTAGAAATTAGATGGTTATAAAACTAAGAATAATTTAATTAGTAATTTAAATTATCTTTGCTGTCAATCATTTCTGTTAAGGTCTGTTTCCGGTTGTGTAAGAGACTCGCAATTCAAGTAGCGGCACTTTGCTCATCACTTAGTTGTATTACATGAAATTAGAGCACAAACATCTGTCTCGAGTGATCAGCAACAAGACGCAACTGGAATCGCTTGTATTGCATAATAAGGAACCGACTTTTAGATAGTAAAGAATAATGTACAATGTCGTCTATTTACAACATATTCAAACCATCTATTTTGTTATCAATTATATACTGTCAGGATCTGTACATCATATTTCCACTAGTTATAATGAAATGAGAGAATAAGGGCTGATTTGTAAAATGTATAGAAATGAACATTACAGTTAGCTGTCAAATCATTAAACATTGATGTCAAACTTGTTTATTATTTTAACAGTATTTGCAAACTAATATAAAGCTTATTTATCCTTAATGAGATTGAATATTTAAATTCGTATCTTCAAAAAGCAGTACCGATTTGTTAACAGATGTAATGTGGGCAATTACATTATTGTAGTGATATTCATATGGCTTTAGTAAGTAGCGATGACTGTCATAAAACAACAATCCATGTTATTTGAAATGTCAATAACATCACTAATAGGTATAGCTTTAATATATTTAAATTTTTATTCAATATTTGTTATGCCACAAGATTAATTATACAGGCTGATCAAGATATGAATGCACAGCATGGAGATCTCATAAACGGTAAGAGATAACTTCATACACTTTACTTGATTTAGGCTAGACAGCTTAAAAATGTTGATATTTGTTTTTCGTTCATTACACGTTAATTATTAAAGAAAAAAATAAGGTCTTTTCAATGATGGCACAACCATCTTTCATACTATAAAAACAAAGAAAAATGTAAACCCACATTTGAATACTTACTGTCAATATTAGTAGCTACCGTCTGCTTGATTGAAATGCCACACATAACAAACAAGGTTGTTAAAATTTAACAGCCACAGTCGTTAATTGTTAGCAACATTTGCTACACTATAAAATTACATGCGAAACTCAGATTACTCAAGTTTTATTTAGTGTTTCTCTGGCAAACAGTCTAATTGACATAAATTTTTGATCCAAAATTATATATTCGACATGTCGAACAAAGAGGTTATGAGAAAAAAAGCGAGGTGACATAAACATCAACCGACTTCAACATAACCTACAAAAGTTGGTTAAAACGTTGTAATTTCTCGATTACAAATAGAACATAGTGTACACCTCGGCACTAAAGTTCCTTTTTATCTCTTATGTGGCTTATTTGCCTTGGCCGTACGGGCCTCGGCAACTAAATCCACATTCGTGAATAAAAGTTAAACTTCAATGCCTTGGTATACAAACTACTATTATCACATAATATGTCTTGTAAAAATTGATCCACCCAATCAAAATCTATCGCACTGTTTGCCCAACTCTTAGTAAACTGTACACAGAATCTCTAGTTTTATTTATATTATTTTTAAGGCTTGTTCAACAAAAACCTATCCACCATCAAATTAGCCTTGGAAACAAATGCTGCAATTCTTCTTATTTTTAAAATGTTATTAGTGTTTGTAAGCAAAACAGTGATAAAGTGTAGTTGTTTAAATTGCATTTCATGTTTAAGAATTTTGGTATAGAAGTGTCATCTGTAGTCAAAAACCTGTCCGAGCAAGATCAACGCCCTTTCAATGTTTGTTTGCCGAAGATATTCAACTCTTGCAGATTTGTATGCGAATGTAAGCTGTTTATGGAACCAAGTTAACGTACATTAACATGGCGTGTGAAAGGTCGTGTATGTACTAGAAGAATTTCAGAAATTGTTGCTGTAACTACAGGTGCTTTGACTTTTTACTTTCTTCTACGATAAAGTATTGAATTCACTCTTAAAATTCGAAATTGAGTTTTCAACAGATCTTCACGTTTTCGAACCTGAACTCAAAAAACATATTTATGTTCATTGGTCTGTCTGTCTGTGTGTGTGTGTCTGTGAACAGAATGCCTCAGAAACCAAAAAAAAAGACATAAAACGTTGAAACTTCATATACAGGGTGTCCCAGAATAACTGTTCCTAATTTTCAGACTTGAGAGAGGGCATGTTAATCAACACTTTTTAATAATAAACTAGTGTTCGGAAATACTTCCGTATTGAATTAACCCTGCATGAAGGATATGAGGATTAGAAATTTCTTTAATGTGGATACATCATAATCCATTCACAAAACTCATGAATTGTCACATATAATCTCATAAGAGCATTAATTCTTTCCGGAAATTTTTTTGAGTGCGGTCCAACAACGTTGTATTAATTTGCCTGAGCGGGACGCGAGGGCAAATTAGGACGTTGTTGGAATGCACGAAAATAATTTCCGGATATGAATTAATGCTCGAATGTAGATTCGGTAAGAAAATCGTAACGGCACAAACCCTCACAGTTAGGTTGGTCTACCCACAAGAAATTTTTTTATTACCTTGGTTACGGCTCGTGAACTAATTTTTCTATTGGTCATTAATGGGTGTCGTACGATTTTCAATGTAATTTTTTTTAAATATTTGCTGAGTGTACCTGGAAATTAGTAATATTTAAAGTTAGGTGTTGTTACATGTGTCAAAAGTTAAACGAAGTAAAAAACATAAAACTTAAATAATCATAATACATGCAAATGCATTTACACGTATTATAATTATTTAAGTTTCATGTCTTTTACTTCGCTTATATTTTGACACATGTAACATAACCTAACTTTAAATATTACTAATTTCTAGGTACACTCGGCAAATATTTTAAAAAATTGACATTGACAGTTCACGAGTTTTGTGAATGGATTATGTATCCACATTAAAGAAATTTCTAATCCTCATATCCTTCATGCAGTTTTAATTCAATAGGGAAGTATTTCCGAACACTAGTTTATTATTAAAAAGTATTGATTATCATGCCATCTCTCAATTCTGAGAATTGGGAACAGTTATTCTGGGACACCCTGTATAAGTTTTGTGTACTATCTAGATGCGACAGCAAGCTTTTGAAGAAAATCGCATGACCGGAAGTATGGTGTTTACTCTCGTGATTTCTCAGTTTTTTACGATTTTTTCAAAAACGGCTAACAATTTTTTTCAGACTACATTTTTAATGGTTTTTTTTTCTATTTTTTTTTATTAACACCTATTTTAAATATGACACCTGGTATATTACTACATTTTTAAATTCAGCTTATAAGTTTACAGAAATTTTGTCTCTTGGACTAACACTCTATTTTGTACCGTTTTTGTAGTTTGTAATTTTTGAAAATTTTTGACAAATGCTTAAAATAAAATTTTTGGCTAATTATGAGATCACTGTAAAAGGAAGTTGTGTGAGTGTATCACACCAGATTTTTACATTTTTGGACCATTAAAGAGGTTTCAGAATCGTCATTTTCAGTCAGATGCAGAAGTGTAGGTAGCCACAAAAATTTTCTTAACGGACTCGCATAATTTATTAGCCTTTGCCTAATCAACCTCAGCCACAAAATGTATCTTTATCTGTTACATATTCACTATCAGCCTGATACTGTTAAATACTGTAGCAAATTTTTGTTTTACTAAATGAACATAAGAATTTTAACTTTTTAGTTGTCTAGCTTAAACTAAGAAAAATTTAACAGGTTTGACTATAGCTCTGAAAATGCTGCATATTTTCTTAAATTGAATTTATTTCTTACAAAATCTCTATGCCATGCATTATTATCTTCAACACCCAGTATAATAATTATTATGACCATTTATGTTTCATAACTGATATTGTCGTCGAGATGATTCATATATAGTTGCTGTTTAAACTTTGAAATCACTTTGGAATATGAAACAGTAAGAAGTTAATATCAAATTCTAATAGATAACAGAATTTTTAAGAATCAAAATGTAGTGAGAACACTGTGGGCATATTTCAAATCTCGGTGATTTTGTATTACAATGATTTAGCAATCCCTATGTGTGGGGTTGACTACCATTAAGAGTAAGTTCAATTTTATAAACAGTGTCACATCGAGGGCACAGTAATAGTAATATTTCCAGATTTTATAATATTTTCAGTGTATTTCAGAATTGTCTCGATAAGCTATATTTGGAAACTGGCTGCTTATTTACGTTTTTCCTAAAAAATTTCGAACTAATTTCATGTAGTACTTCTATATCTAACAATTTTGTATCATGTGTTCCAAAGAAAAAACTCATTTAGGGTAGGACTTGGAAAGAAAGATAGAAAATCTAGTCATGTTTTAACTCAAGTCTGTAGATGAATGTCAGAATCATAACGGTCAATAAAAATTGTTTTTGCACTTCCGGGACTAAAGTTCATACTTTAGTCCCCGCAAACAGGGACTAAAGTAGCTCATTTAATCCCTAGGGACTAAAGTAAAAATGATACCGTAGTAGGTTAGGTTTTGTTTGTCATTTGACACACACTGACGCAAAACTTAACCTGCAAATCTCGAATTTGACATATACTGACAATACACTTCAGTACTGCCAACTGATTCAGGCTATCCAAGGCCTGCTGCAATTCAGTTTTTAAAAAATTGTAATTGTCAGTTTCCAAATTGACATTCCAAATTTTGGAAATGTTTGATGATAATGTTCCCAAAAGTGCAAAAAATAGCGTATATACCTCGGGACTTCGCCCTCGAGGCAACAAACTCCCTCGAGGCAACAAACTCCACTCGCGGGATTAAATGGTGCACTTTAGTCCCTCATGATATAATATACTATTTTGTATATTTTTAGGGAAATAGTTCAAGGTCAATATGTAATTTAGTTCTCTCTGACTTATGGTAGTTCATTTGCATCAATGGGTATATCTCGAGTTACAGAAAACTTCAATTTGATCATGGCATGCTGCGAATGAGTTTTTTTTTTTGGAACCTACGATATAATAAGGTATAAATGTATGTCCAAATCCAATAACAATTATATATAAACAAAGGATTTGGGGCATTCGAAGTAGTTAAACCTATCTTTTTAAGTGTTTTATACTTGCTGAGATTTTTTGAATTAACTTATTTGTACTAGTGATACATACTAAAATTTCCAATATGGTAATTTAGTATGTATCAGCCTTGAAATAAAATCTGGATGAAACTTTGGAATTATTAATAATTTATTCGCTTGTAGAATTGCAGAATGCAGTATTAATATCTTTTTTTTTATGTAGAATACAGCAAAGCAAATGATATTCAAACAACTATGTGTTTTCTGAGCAGATAATGCTTTAGCTTCTGTAGAAACAATTCAAATTCGGTTATATTTTTCTACAGTAAGGCCCACATATCACGTAACACCTAAATATCTTTTATGTCTAGGTGCGAAGGTAAATTAAATACATCTTTAATCCGTTATCTGAAGTTTGTTTAAACAAACAAATTTACACGTTATTCTGCTCATGTATGTTTGCCTTATTTTTGAACTGACCAATAGAAAATTATCTCGCTGGCACTATGTCTCCACTCTTATATTATACAGGGAGTTTATTATAACGCGCAATGTGTAAATGCGTTTATTTTAAAATGCAATATGGAAACGTTACTGAGTATGTAAATACATAATATATTGTACAGAGGAAGGAATTCTGTTGATCAAATGGTATAAAGACTTCACAGTTTACAGCAAGTATGTGGGTTATTACATGCCCTGTTGTTCGTTCTGATGCTTCTTTATCAATAAAATTACGGTTCATACATTGCATTTTAAAGTAAACTCATTTACACATGGCATGACGTACCCTTAGAAACCAATATTAACAATCAAGTTATCATGGAAAGGGGAATACCACATTGCGCATTAAAATAAATTTGCTGTATAGGCACTTTACCCCTAAGGACACTTGGGCTATATGTTTAGATTATTTCTTCCTTGGCATACCTGCCTACTATGGTCGATTGGAAGGGCCAATTTTGAGAAACTTACTCTAATGATAAAAATAGGTTGAATTGGATTTCAACATCTCTTAATGATAAAAATCCCCACTACAATTTTTGTCGCTAAACAGAGATTTTGGGTTTTTACTAAGCTGATTTCTGTTTCAAAAATGTTAAAACAGTGAAATCATTATTCACTAAATTCTCATGATAAAAACATTTTCCATTTGTGCAGTTGATTGTTTAAATTTTTTAAAGTTATTTTGAACTCTAATGGATGGTTATAAATTTTTCTCTTTATTTTTTATAACAGACTTTGCGTTTCAGTGTTTTTAAAGATCATGGAGAAGCTTTTAAAATCAAGTTTATAATTTTTTATGTAAAACTCGATTTTTTTATATTAGTTTAAGTTCTATCAGTTTTATTTTTTGTACAGTTTTTGAAGCATAAATCAGTACAGCAAAAAGAGACCTAATAGACTTTTGGTAAAACAAAAATTAAAGAAAATGAAACCTTGAAAATATAACTTAATGTTATTTTTATTTTATTTTATTTTATAATTTTTTACAAATAGAGCTAAGTACTATAAATGCATGACTAAGTACGTACTCGTTCGATATACTAAAGAGATTACAAGAGTTGTATCAAAAAGTGCTTCAAAATAGTACATGTTAAAGTAAGACACTATAGACGCCACCCGTGCAATGTTGCAATAAGTGAACCACCCGTGGACTGCCAAATTAACAAAAAAAATTTGTAACTGAGGGTTTTTGAGGATGATAAAAAAATTTAAAAAAGAGTTTGAACACCAGAAATGGTAAGTTTCTTAAAACTCAAAGTTTAATTGATCATAGTAGACGGATATAAGAAGGTGTTGATAATCTAAATAGATAACTTAAGTTGCCTTGGGGGCGTGCGAAAGTGGAACAACCTATATATTATGTGTTTATTGGATAGCGCTTAAAATTCTCTTTTTAAAAATATATGTTTCCTATAATTACTTCATCCATTGTTGAAATATCCACTATTAAAGAATCAAAATATTACTAATTTACTATATGAAATAAATCACAGTAACCATTGAAATAATCAACAATTTTAATATCAAAAACAATTTTAAAAACGAATTGACAACTAAATGTTCCATGCCGCATGCCGCCAGTAATGTTATTTGATAACTTTGTTTTTCAATGGTTACTGTGATTTATTTCATATAGTAAATTAGTAATATTTTGATTCTTTAATAGTGGATATTTCAACAATGGATGAAGTAATTATAGGCAACTTATATATTTTTGAAAAGAGCGAAAGAGCGTTATTCAATAAACACATAATATATAGGGTGTTCCATTAAAAAACGTATATAATAAGTCAAAAAGTTCACCCGTGATGCTTAATTGTTTCTTTAAGTAGCAAATTTGGAGGGTTTGGATGATACTCTACAATTTTTATCTGAACAATTTTTTTCTATCTGGAATAATAAAGTCGCTAGAAGCTGTCAAAATTTAAGCAAACACCCTGTACATACGGTAACTAGATTCAGAGACGGTTAATTTGTCTTAAAATTTTAAACCGTTTCTGTATCTAGTTACTGTGTGTACCTAGTACATGCAGACAATATGTACAGTACTTTTTGCAATTTTTAAAATTTTTTTAAATTTTTAAATCTTAGAAGCTTGATCGGGCTTTCCAAGAAATTTAAATTTAACATTTTCTTAGAAATGCTAAAATATTGCTTTGTACATCTTCTACCTGCTTTTATTCAGTATTATTTAAAAGGTACAAAAATACTTGATTACGAAATATAGTGGAACTAAATAGTTGATCACCAGCGGGATCGAAAAAAGTCAGTCAACTAGGATATTGTTTATTTCAAATTTTGGAACCTGCTTATAGCTCTCAAATTTAAAAGTATTAAAAAATCAGTGTTCATGGTCAGGGACTGAGAAAAGTTGATCATCTTAGTCACGTTTCACTGTATCAACTCTCTTAAGTACCAGCAGTAAAATGAAGCTTTCCTATTGGTTAAAATAAATGGTACAAATTTATGCAATTAGTTGGTTGAAAGTGCAGTAAAATTGTTTCCTATTTTAAAAATGCCTTAAGTTAAAGCGTTTAAAAATCAACAAATCTGCGAATGGATATCAAAATTTGAACGTCTCACTATTAATGAGAAAACCATTTTTTGCCAAATCTGTTCCAAACACGTAAGTTATTTTGATGGTCAATATCTTAACATGAATATTAAATTCTTATTTAAACCGATTTTTTAAATGAAACTAATGAAAGGTATGAAGTGAAAAAAGCATTTAGTCGACCAACACCTGAACACAAATTTCCATAAGGAAAATGCAGAAAAGTATCCTGTTTGCCATTTTAATAGTAATTAAAGGATAACTGTATTTGTTTTTAATTTAATAAACTTATTTTATCGATGGTGGGAACACGTTTAATTTAGTGATCTTCGTCTAGTATTTCTTTTTTCTTCGTGTTAGTATTAAATTGAAAATTTTGTGTGCCTATTTTAATTTTTTAGTGCATATTTTAATGCATATTTCAATGCATATTTTTTATTTTTAGGTGCATATCCTGCCTGCATATTTAAACTTCTTAGTACATATAAATCCGGCCTTTAATTATGACTAATATTAAAACGATCATATTTCAAATATGTCCAAAGTGTTCCTTCTAGTATCGAAATGGATCTATTTACATTATAAATTCAAAAATCATTCACATCAGTATGTCCTGTTTTATACAATTCTATTCCATATTGAATAGAATTTATAAATTAAACATTAAGTGATTAATATTATTTCTATACAAATTTTTTGCATTCAGCAAACTCATTTTAAAAAAATCTTCCTGAATATAGAATTTTGTCGGTTGGAACAAAATAAATGGTTAAAAGGCAGCAAGTATGCACATGTTAAAACCTAGGGACCCATTTTTACTTAAAACGAAATCATGTGCGCTATCAACTTGTACATATATTTTAAAATGTATTTTAAAGATGTGGCTGTAACTTATCGTTTCTAAACCATCAATACCTGTAGATGGCACTTTTAGAAGAAACTTCGCTGTTATAGTTTTTCGTGCCAAATTATGCATTATGTGTTATGTACTAATTTACGTACTTAAATAATGTTATTCATAAGTACTCTATTTAAATAAACTTGTAAATGTTGGACTGCATCGATATTTCATAGTAACTTGTAATTAATTATAAATGTTTATTGATTTTAAATAGATGTATATATACCATTAACACGGTGCTGCAGAAAATACTTTATTTCCAAACATGTTTGCCCAGTAAAATACAAAAATTACTCCTAGACGTTGTGTCTGATAACTTTTGGTAACCTATTGCTCATTACCTTCTCCGACATATCAAAGCATTCAGTGTCCTTAAGGATAAAATGAAGGCCGATAATTGTTCTTTACGACATAATATAAATGTTAAACAGTGCCTGAAAGCAACATTGCATCGCCATCAATTTTGTACGTTCTTGCTGTATGGTGTATGTGTACTTAGTAGTAATTTATGTTGATAGAGCTATAATACTTAATGAAAAATATTAATCTGTTCTATTTTAAATATCTGCTGTGTGCTACGTATATTTCAGGATTAGCACAATTGTGTATTGTGTCACAAGGTCTATAAATAATATAAGCACAATCCCATGTATCATTGTAGCGGTTTAATATATCTATTTACATATAGGTATTAAAAATAAATTACTATTAAAATACATTGTATGGGATATGTTTAGAGAACATTAACTGTATATTTACAACATATTTTTACACAATTCTTCATCTAAATTTGTAAAAATATACACAATAGAAAGTGTTTTTCATATTTTAAGTACCTAACTTCATAATTTGTGCCATCCAATCTATTTGGTACTGACAACTATTTACATTCAAATTACTTTAATTGTATAGCTAACTTGGTGTAATATTTTATTTGTGCAAGTAAATTGTAATAAAACTTGAAGACTATACTGATACTTTAATTTGTTATTTTATTTTATTCATGAACAGATATTTAGTTTGTTGGTTCCTTAAAAAAACATCTTTCTTATTAAAAAAAAAACTAGTATTTTTATATCAATCCAAAATACAAACCTTTTTCTTAACACAGAATTTATAGCCAGCTTAGCAATACTAATGCCATATGAGGGGAGTTCATCATTTATTGTTCCTAACATAGTTGGCATTGACTGACAAATGAAAAATTGTTGTCATTCGAAGTGTCATTTATTGACATTAGTGTATGTAGAATAGCGTTAATTTATCTTTTCACGTATACAAAATAATAAGAGATCAATAAAAAAACCAATTAGGGTAGGCTGTGATATGTGTTATACGTTTGGCAGTACTGAAGTGTATTGTCGGTCTATGTCAAATTCGAGATTAGTAGGTTAGGTTTTGTTTGTTGTTTGACACAGACTGACCTAAAACTTAACCTGCAAATCTCGAATTTGACATAGACTGACAATACACTTCAGTACTGCCAAACATATAACGCATATCACAGCCTACCCTAATTGGTTTTTTTATTGATCTCATGTTATCAATTCAAGACTCTTGAGGTGTTTGTAATTTTGTCAAAATGGATACAATTGAAAAATGGGTTGTGATAAAATACCCCTGTAAAAAAGGTTTATCTCCGCAAGAAATTTATGCAGATATGACAGAAGTATTAGGTGATTCTGCGATTTTAAACCAGGGAGGGAGTCTTGTAAACATGCACCAGCTGCAGGACCGCCAAAAAATGTGGTTACAGAAGAAAATATTAATTTGGTCTATGATATGGTACTGAATGACAGAAGAGTTATAGTCAGATTTATACCAGAGACATGTGGTATTTCCGTTGAGAGTGTTGAGAAAATTTTGCACAGTGAATTGGGTCTCAGCATGTTGGGTACCAAAGTTGTTAACGGCAGATCAAAAGCGCATCGGCCGAATTACCGCAGAGACAAATTTGGCGATCATTATTAGAGACCCCAATGAATTTTTGGAAAAATTTATTACAGTGGATGAGACTTGGGTTCATCGCCTTAACCCAGAGTCAAAATGCCAAAGCATGGAGTGTTGGCATAAGGGTTCCCCACTTCCCCAAAAATTTCCTGTTGTTTGGTCTGCAGGCAAAATCAAGCCAACAATTTTTTGGATTTTGAAGGAGTAATTTTCGTTAATTATTTACCATGTGGGCACACGATAACTGGTGAATATTACACAAAGTTAATGCCAAAAGTTCGTAAGACAATTAAGGAAAAGAAAAGAGGAAAATTGAGACGACGTGTGCTCTTCCATCAAGACAACGCTTCAGCCCACAAAAGCTGTGTTTCAATGGCTGCCATTCACAATACCAGCTTTGAAATTTTTGAACAACCCCCTTATTCTCCAGATCTGGTGCCCAGCGACTACTACCTATTTCCAAAATTAAAAGTATACCTTCGAGGCATTAATTTTTCAGATGACGAAGAAGTAATGACGGCGATAAATGAGTGGTTGGTGGAACAAAACACAGATTTTTTTTGTATGTATTAACCTTTCAGACGACTATGTAGAAAAATTAAATTGTTTCATTCTTCTCAGGCGTTTGGTTCTATGTTAGGGACAATAATTAGTGAACCGCCCTCGTACATGGCAGTGTTGGTTATTAATAATACCCATGTTTGAATATTCTTTTTCTATTTTGCGTTTAGAATAACTATTCCAGCACGCGAATGACGTCATTTGAGTGTTAGAATAAGTCGCTATGAAATGATGTCATTCGGGTGTTAGAATAACTCCATTCTAGCACCCAAATGACGTCATATAATCTCAAAATAGAAAACATTTTTATTTATAAAATGGTATAAAGCGGCAAAATAGAAAAAATAGAATAAAACACTCCTTGCAGAAGGTCCTTTAAGCACTCATTTGTTCCTCAACTCGCCGCTACGCGGCTCGTTTCGGAATTTCAAATTAAGGGTACTAAATCATAAAGGTACCGCCAACTGTGCAAACATATATCTTTTGTCTCTTTTAATTTGTGGTTCTGTCAAGGCGGTCTATATAATTATAGACCGCCTTGGTTCTGTCATTAGTGTCTCACTCCCACTCTCACTTTCTTACAATGTTCTGTCCTTTTTAATTTGGGGGAATAAAATCTTGGAATGGAATGGCGGTACCTTTATATATTTAGTGACCTTATTTCAAATTCGTGCTTGAATAGATGCCTTCTGCAACTTGGATTTTAATATGCTATTTTTTATTTTGCGTTTAGAATAACTCGTCATTTGAGTGTTAGAATAAGTCGCTATAAAATGACGTCATATAACCTCAAAATAGAAAACATTTTTATTTTTAATTTATAAAATGGCATAAAGCGGCAAAATAGAAAAAATAGTATAAAACACTCGTTGCAGAAGATCCTTCAGGCACTCATTTGTTCCTCAACTCGCCGCTACGCGGCTCGTTTCGGAATTTCAAATTCGTGCTTGAATAGATGCCTTCTGCAACTTGTATTTTAATATACTATTCACATATCCAATACACTCGGTGATGAACAGCCTCTCTTTTACAGCCCCTTAGTTACAACAAATTCCTTTATGTAAATCAATGAAAATCATGTGCCTCTTTGTTGAATGCTATTTTTCTTCATAAAGATTGTTCAATACTAAACATTTTCAATACACGACCTTCCAGCGCTGATCCACGTTGTGTCGCTTCGTCTTCATTCCTTCCTCTAACCGGTTCATTAATTTTCTAATACAGATGAGTGACTGTACTCATTAGGTTAATACCATGGTAATTGCATCAAGTGCATCTTTTTCCTTTATAAATACGAAAGAAATTTGTGCAACTTCCCACTTTTCCTGTATATCTTTTCTTTAAAAAAAAAATGCGATATATTCCAGAACAAAATGGGGATTATTCTGCCAGTGACATCATATTTCTTACAATTATGACAAAAATATATTTCATTATGAACCTCTCTTTAAAAAATCTTATGTGATACACGCACACAACTTCCTTTTACAGTGATCTTATAATTAGCCCAAAATTTGATTTTAAATTTTTAAAGCATTTGTCAAAAATTTTCAAAAATTACAAAACCTACAAAAAACGGTATAAAATGGAGCGTTAGGTAAAGAGACAATTTTTTTCTAGAATTTTAAGTTAAATTCAAAAATGTAATAATATATCGGGTGTTCTATTTAAAATAAGAGTTAATAAAAAAATAGAAAAAAAAACAAAAGAAACCCATTTTAGAAGTATTCAACTGGAAAATCACCTATCTCACGTCAATACACATTAAAAATTTAATAAAAACGTGAAGTTTGAAAAAAATCGTTAGAGCCGTTTTTGAAAAAATCGAAAAAAACTGAAAAATCACAAGAGTAAACACATACTTTCGGTTATGAGATTTTCTTCAAAAGCTTGCTGTCTCATCTACATCGTACACAAAACTTATATATGGAGTTTCAACGCCATACCTCTTTTCGTTTTAGAGCTATTCTGTTCACAGACAGACACACACACAGACACACAGACAGACCAATGAAAAGAAATATGTTTTTTGGGTTCAGGGGACTCTAAAACGTGAAGATCTGTTGAAAACTCAATTTCGAATTTTTGGGGTGAATCCCCCTTTATCGTAAAAGGAAGTAAATAGGTAGTTATTTGTTTCATTAGTACAAAAAATGCATGATTTCGGCACAAGCGCGTCGTCCGGCGAGTCTTACACGTCCCGAAAACGCATTTTTTTTACGAATTAAACATACTATTTTTTCTCCAACTACTCATAAATTCGGTAATATGACTTATTATTTAGAATCAAACATTGTAGGTTATATTGTAAAACTGTCATGGCGCAAATAAACAATCACTGTACGGGAAAAATAAACAACGACGACGGCGACTGCCGAATATTGACGAAGCGTTTGCATTTTATTTAAAATTTACCATGTAAAACCCTATCTTGCGTCCATTTTTGTACTAGTGCAAATATGAATCGAAAAGTGTACAGTTGCCAAGGTAATTCGTGAACATCCCGAAATGACTTACTTTTTATACAAAATTATTCGACAATATGGCGTTTTATTCGTGTGGTTGGAGAAAAAATAGTATTTACCTGTTTATGCTATTGCAGCTCAAAATTATATTGCAGGTAATTGTTATCTAATTTTTACAAGACTTTGTACGTGCACTGTATAAAAATGTTGTACTAATATGTATATCTGCTACACTTCTAATTACTAATTTCAATAAAACCTTATTATCAGTTTCCTTCATTCAATTTTTTCTAAACACGCACCAGTTGGCCCACTTTTTATCAATTTTACATCTTTAACCGCCATTTTCTTTACCACCATTTTGGATTCTTATTTGTTAAGACCCGATATATAAGGTGTGACGGCGTCGGAGACTATTTATGCAATTTGGAGTAAATCGATTGAATGTAAGGTTTTGACAAGCTTTTTTAATTTTTGCCCCACTGTGGATCGTGTCAAAATGATAACTTTTTGCACTGTTCCTAGTGTCAAAAGCGACGTTTGTAGCACTCTTAATATTAGCGCCCAAAATACGTCTTATTCGCACGTTGCCATTGGATGCGTGTTTTAATACTAAATTAAAACAAGCTTTGCCGTAAGTTTGAATGTAAACATAACCACCACCTAAAGTAGTGACGTTAAAACCACTCCGCTAGTGGGAATGTGAATGGTTAATATGCAATTATGAAGTAAAAGGGAATTTATAATTGAGTGGAAAAAGGCTATTTGAAAAACAGATGGATTCGAAAATAAGATAATATTTTATAAATTTGAGCTTGAAAGGAATGACAAATACTTGATTGAAATAAATTAGAAATTTAGTAGGTTTAAAGCAAATATGATAAGACTAGAGTGTATAAGGAGGAAAATTGATATCGTTAAGTAATTTTGTTTCGATTATTGAGAAATAACAAATTTTGAAAATGTAGAAAAATAATTTGGTGTGATTAAAATATCAAAAATAACCCTGTTTTATTAATAAAATGTTTGGATAAAATAAGAAGGTAGTAATCAAATCTACGTGATGAATTAAAATGGAAATTTAAAAATACGAAGAATCATTAAAGACATAAAACTAATGATGTGGTAAAAACTAATGGCTAGCAGAATTAATCTAAAAAGGTGAATCATTGGAGAAGAATAATAAGTCAAGTTTATTGGAAAAGTCCATTTGACATAATACATTAATCAAATTGGATTACGTCAAGCTGTGTGGTACTAAGGGAGAGCTCCACAGGAGGATCATCGGTTAAAGAGGCATATTCCAGGAGGTTGGCGGATGCAGTATTGCAAGTAGGTGTCTGCAGATTTGGGCTGTTGGCTGCGTACTGTAGGAAAGATTGAGTTTTGGACGATTGGGACGTCTGGTCTGTTCGTGGGGTCATCCATTGCGGGAAGGTGCTTGAGAGAGTCAATTTGTAGGCGGAGAGAAGCAGTTTGGTTGACTTCCCGAACGTTGTGCTCATAAAGTGACAGGTGGGTGATTTTAGTATTAAAGTCATAACTAGAAAAGGAAATAAAGACTATAAAAAGGTGAATTATTTATGAAAGAATTACTTACTGTTTTGGTATTGTTGTGTACAATTGTGACGTGTTTGTCATTTTGATTTCAAAGCTGTTTGACATATAGCTGACATAAGTTATATTGACTTATGGGAATGATAAAAAAATAGAACATCAAATTTCAGAAATAAGCTATCTAGATAAAGGAACCCACCCCTGATTTTCAGGAGCTTGCTCTAATAACAGTTACTGATTTTCTCATGAAAGGGCAATTTAAAATTTGATAACATAAAAATATAAGTTAAACGTGGACATTAACACATCTATGACGGCACAACGTGAGACAAATTAATAATAAAAAAATAATAGCTCATTAACAAGTAAATAAAGACAGCTCACGCGTTGTGATTCAGTGCAATATTTATATCAAGATGTTAATCGTGTAAACAGAACCACGTTTTTCAGGTATTATTTAGTTATTATCTACGAGTGTAAATCGGTTTTGACATTATCAAGACACTTTTTTCGCATATTTTGAATTTCAACTCAAATATTTTATGAGTCTTTGATATTTTCATTAACTTCTTTTTCCGAAATGTGCGCCAAAGACAGTGGCGACTCATGAAGAATTTTGATGGTTGAGCGAACCACCGAACGTAAAATGCATTTTGTACCACTCACAGAGGAAGACATATTCTGATATCCCGAGATTTAAATATGTAGCATATGGACTGGCAAAAGTGTCTGCTTTTCCTTCAGCTCTTACAGTTTGAAATCCAGAAAAATCACAAAGATAATTTAATGACATTCACATTTTTGGCATTATATTAGTCAAATAAATTCGCTAGTAAATATCTGAACTACTAGTCGTTATAAACTTTCATAGTAGAGAGTTTGTGCAGGCGGAATTCTAAGACAGACTGAGCTATGAAAATAATTGAGACACGAGAAGCATGTGGCGTAGTTGGGGCGCAATTACAGCTGCCGTTCGCCATAAGAATTTTTAAAATTTAATTCACTACTTTGTCTAAGAAGTTTAAGTATTAATTACTAATTAATTTGCCAGGTTCGGTAGTTCAGTCGTTAAATATTCTGACTAGTAATCAAAGAGTCGCAAGTTTGAACTCCGGTCCCGGTGTGGGTTTTGCTAATAAAAAATGCGGATAAAGCATCTTAAGAATGTCATCATTCGGAAGTGATGTAAAGTTGTGGGTCCCATATTACACGTAAAAGATTCCTTGCTAGGGTTAAAACTCTCCAGTCTCTGCAAAATTCTAAGACTGACCATATGACTACAGGGGTTTGTGTCTAAGGTGCCTGGTATTCCGCATGCCTAGATCGTGTCCATAACAAACAAACTCATTTATTTATAATTCCTTTGGGGTATTTCTGATCTAAAGTTTTTAATTTGTGTATATTTCTTCGTGAAAACGTGTAACACACAGTTTACCGTATAATAAAATAAAATTTTGAATTACAAGACATTAATTGCAAGTTAATGTTTCTTTTCAAGAAAACAATGTGCCTTTTGCAGTAACATTGCATATTGGTTTTAAAGAAGTTTCCTTTCATCAGTTTTTTCCAATGTCATTTCTTTGTTTCTTGTTTGTTTTTTGTGAAAAATAGTTTTTCTCGTATGTCCGTCCTCTTATAAAATGTAGGAAAATAAAAAAACTATATAATTATTTAAAGAAATAAGCTAACGCAAATATCTTGAAACTCTAAACATCTCTAAAATATTCAAGTTTATAATCGAAATTTTCATATATAAGTGCCGCAAAAATGCAAAAACCGATATGCTATTGTTGATGGTAACTGAATTATACCAAAAAACGAAATGTATAAAATTCACTGAGCGCGCAGCGCGAAGTATCTAAAGCGCGAAGGTTATAAGACGATTCGCTACCGTGGTGTATATACTATTTTTTGCACTACCAAACGGCTTAATGCCTAAATTCCCAACAAATTTCGAAAATATTTTAACTGTCAACCTGACAATACAGCTCTTTAAAACGTCAAAATTAAAATAGTCATATTTGGTAACTTAGCAATTTATTAGTTACCACGGTGAAAATTGTTTTTGCACTACCAGTCTCAGAACGCACCGTTATTGGCCTATTTTTAGGTCGTGAAGTTGATTTTCTCCACCAAGGGAGAGAAAGTAAAATAAACAATTTTCACCGTGGTAACTAATAAATTGCTAAGTTACCAAATATGACTATTTTAATTTTGACGTTTTAAAGAGCTGTATTGTCAGGTTGACAGTTAACATATTTTCGAAATTTTTTGGGAATTTAGGTATTAAGCAGTTTGGTAGTGCAAAAAATAGTATAATATACACCACGGTAGCGAATCGTCTTATAACCTTCGCGCTTTAGATACTTCGCGCTGCGCGCTCAGTATCTAATATGCGCTCAGGTTATAATACTGCGCTTCGCTACCTTGATGTATAATATACTATTGTTTTACTTTCTCTCCCTTGGTGGAGAAAATCAACTTCACGACCTAAAAATAGGCCAATAACGATGCGTTCTGAGACCAGTAGTGCAAAAAATGTGTTAAATGAATATACGTGTTTAAAAAAGTTCAGGCGAAGTAATTTACCCTCTATCCTATATAAAATACTGACATAATTCCCTATAATGTATTAATTTAATTTTGAATTGTATAACAAATTATTTTAAAAATGATAAAACTACGATAAAAGTTCGATTTTTTCAGTTATTAAATCATTATCCTTGACATTTTGGAGCAAGTTATAAAATTCACGAAATCTGAATTAATTACAAAATCGATATTTAAAGACCTTCAGATGAAATTTATTTAGTGATAAGATTAAAAAGTATTATTGGCCAACTGGAAACAATATGTATATTTATTAATATATTAGACCTCTAACTAATTATAATTTTGATGTATACGCATGGGCGGAACTAGACTGCAACATTTGAGGGTGCTGAAGCTCCATGACGATATTTAAATATTTGGTTCTGCTCGGACAAGTGGCTACTTCTCTATTTGAGACCTCTGAGATTTAAAAATTTCGTAAAAAAATAATATGTAGGTAGGTCTGCGTAAAAAACTAAACACATGGCACGTCAACTAATTGTTTGTAGGGAAGCCAAAATCATCGCACGTCAGCGCATTTTCTGTAAATTCAATATCATATTTTACATATTGTAGGCAGGGCCGGCGTCACACTTTTAGCCCGAGTGGGTAGTAAGGTGGGGGAGTTCCAAGTGATTTTTCACAATACACTCATATGAAGGGAATGAGGGATACAGGCTTATTATAAAAAAATGATAAAAATATACTTTGAGATGTCACAAAATTCAATTTATTTGCTTTCATTTAAAGATACAACTAAATCATTTTCGTAGGGCGAAACAAGACGTTCGTTTTCTATTATGAACAATAAATTCATACATTAAAGTTTCTAAATCGAGCACATCAACTGAATCCGGGTAGGAATGCAAAATAGCAACGTGGTTTAGCCGATTCTGTGCCATAGCCGATCTTAAATAATTGTTTATTCGACGCAAAACTAAAAAACTTCTTTCATTAGAACAAGAAGATCCTGCTACTGTTATTACACAGGTCTGCGACCAAATTTTTTTCTTTAAAATAATGGGTGATTCTTATGTATTTTGGTGCACTGAGTTCGGAAATGCCCTCAGTTTTTTCCCAGCACGTAAGCATTTTCCGCAAAATGCATTTTTCTGCGGGATTGCCTACCTTAAGGCGTATATTTATGAATAGGCCGAAAAAAGTTGTTTTTCCTATTCGGCTTCATAGTTTTATATTAGAAACTATGAAATATGATAAAAATTAGTATATTTAACAGTATTAGTCAGCGTATGAATCATGGAAACCCATTACCTTAATAGTATGCAATTAAGGTTTATCGCTTTTCTTCGGTGTTTTCAGATTCCAATGTTACTGTAATAAATGTTTTTGTTATTAAAAGTACATAAATAAATAGAGAAATTATTTCTGGTAATTAGCGTAATTGTGGTGAACATTATTGACAAATGAAACCTGGATTTTCCCATTGCCCTATATATACCCCTCGTAGTCCTTCGATTTGTTCATTTCAATTTAAATATTTTTAAAGTGTCTTTCAAAATGTCTTCAAGAGCTTGTGTTAATAATTCTGATAGTTTCTGTTACATTTGTGGCGAACTTGTATTAAAAAAACAATCTCGAAGTATTACGGAGTTTATTAAAAAAGTGTACTTTGCCTATTTTGGTGTGAAGATCGGAGATCAAGAAAAATCTTGGGTCCCTCATGGAGTGTGTTCAGGCTGTGTTGAAGGACTTCGCATGTGGTCTAAAGGAAAGGTGAAATCTTTTCATTTTGGGGTGCCTATGATTTGGAGAGAGCCGAGAAACCACGGCGATGACTGCTACTTTTGTTCTTGCAACATACAAGGGTACAATGCCAAAAATAAAAAAGATATATGTTACCCAAACATGCAATCTGCACTTCGGCCTGTGCCTCATGGACCCGGTATTCCAGCACCAGTGCCCCCACACAATTTTGACGATTTGCCAGAGTCATCAGAGAGCGAGTCAGAGCAGTTGGATGATGAGTTTCAAGTTGAAGACTGTGGACCCCAACAGTTTTCACAAGAAGAATTAAACGACCTCGTTCGTGATTTAGGGCTTTCTAAAGAGTCTGCTGAATTACTGGGCTTTAGACTTCAAGAAAAAAACTTGTTGAGATCTGGAACTTCATTCTCTTGGTACAGAAGTAGAGAAAAACAATTTGAGTCAAATTTTTCTCAAGATGGCGAACTTGTATATTGTTCTGATGTTCCCAAGTTGATGTCAATGTTTAACATTCAACATGTGTCAGATGAATGGAGGCTTTTTATTGACTCGTCAAAAAGAAGTTTAAAAGCAGTTTTGCTACACAACGGCAATAAATACGCTTCTGTACCCGTGGGGCACTCTGTGCATCTAAAAGAAAAGTATGACAACATGGCTTTTATCCTTGATAAATTGAAATATAAGGAGTTTGGATGGCCTATCTGTGGTGATCTCAAAGTCATCTCTATGGTGCTTGGACAACAAGGTGGCTATACGAAATTCCCCTGTTTCCTATGTGAGTGGGATAGCCGGGCAAAAGCACAGCACTGGAGCCAAAAAGTGTGGCCAACGAGAACTTTGAAGGTTGGAGAAAAAAATGTTCACTTTGAGTCTTTGGTTGATCCCAAAAAAGTGCTTTTACCCCCACTTCACATCAAGCTTGGACTGATGAAGCAGTTTGTTAAGGCATTGCCAAAAGATGGCGAAACGTTCAAATACCTTGAAAAGAAATTCCCGGGACTGTCTGAGGCAAAGTTAAAGGAGGGTGTTTTTGTTGGCCCGGACATTCGGAAACTAATGAAAGACAATCAGTTTGAAAAGGTGATGAAAAAAGCTGAGAAAGAGGCGTGGATATCATTTAAAGAAGTTGTGACTAAGTTTTTGGGGAACAATAAGGACCCGGATTATGAAGAAATTGTAAATAAAATGTTGAAATGTTTTAAAACCTTGGGGTGCTCCATGAGCTTGAAACTTCACTTTTTGAACTCCCATTTGAGTTATTTCCCAGAAAACCTTGGTGCCGTAAGTGAAGAGCAGGGCGAGAGGTTCCACCAAGACATCAATGAAATGGAACGGAGGTACCAAGGAGGATGTGAATATGGTGGGAGACTACTGTTGGATGCTTCATAGAGAACTTCCAGACATTCCACACAAACGGAAAAGCTGAAACGGAGTTTTGGGGGAAAAAGATGTAGATATTATAAAGAATTGTAAATCCTTATTGTATATACTACATATTATTTTTATCAATTGTATTTAAAAATGTAAATAAACCACTAGTAATATATTTTTTTTTATTTCAAAATGCATTTTTACCTATATGTACTGCGGGTTTTGCATAACTTTCTTTTTCATTTTGCGGAAAATCCCTACGTGCTGGAGAAAAACTGAGGTCATATTTGGACTGTGTTATCAGAACACGCACGAATTCGGAACGACTTCCATATAATGTTCATTTTCCTGAGAAAGTACCCACCCCCAATTTCAAATTTTAGGTTTTGTTCGAAAGTTTCGAGTGGGTAATTACCCACACAGATATTTTCAAGTGGGTAGTACTACCCATACTACCCACGTCAACCGCCGGCCCTGATTGTAGGTATAATGAGGTTAGGATTAGAAGGTGCTAACAAATTAAGGGGGCGGTGCTAAGCACTCCAAAACACTTCCAAGTTCCGCCTATGTATATGTCGCAAGTGTTTCGCATAATCCATCTTTTACAAAATGTCTAGCCATTTTGCAAAATGATGGCATTTTGAACAAACATTGATATTTTACAAAGTGACGGCTGAATGCTTTGCTGCTACTAGGCAAATGAGCAAATACGTGATTATTCAATATCACTAATGTGTAGGCAATTGATAAATTTATGAAACATAATAAAAGTATATTGGCGGTTTTATTTGGTCAAAATATCAGTTAATCACGACACTACAAATACTACAAAGTAAAAAGATCTGCAAAAACTTCTCAACTAAAAAAATATCTAAAAATATTCTTAAATAATACAAAGCAAGAATCCCTTTTAAAATAAACAAAACACATTTTAAATTACGGTAAAACATTGAAATCTTGAGTTATTTTCATAGCTCTTATTGACCTTTTTTAGGGCACGCCGAAAACAAATGAATTGCCTTGTACGCAAGAAGTTATGTAATAACATACCTATTAATTCATGCAAGCTGATATATTATGGCATTTCGAATTACAACACAAGAGCCTGGCAGTTACGCAATTATAACTGCTTTGTAGTGTATAGGTAAGCCTGCATCGGGCCTACTTGCAATCTGTCTCTAGATACCACTCATGGGAATGCAAGTCACTCTGTTAGAGACCTTGCCTTTTGTCATGATTACGATGCCGTGTGTAGCATAGTTCTCGTTTGGCATTGAGGTTAGCCATTCTGATTCCATGTTAATGTCAGAGCTGTGACGTATTTACATGCAATGTGTTTGCGAGTGTTGAATAAATACTTTTTAAAAACACAAATCGTTGTTTTAAACAATTATAAGGCACACTTTCTCTTTTTTTAGTTTGCAACAAATTTGAATTGACAAGAAACGGCTTGTCTCAAACTTAAGGCATTTTTCTGAATAGCATCTAGTATAGGTGCCCAGACGGTTAAATCTCTACAAGAGGAAACCAATTCCTTATTATTCTACTTTGTGTTAACTATTCTATACACTCTGTTGCGATAACTTTTTCCAATATATTTTCAACATCTAGTGGCCCAGGGTCTACTTTAGGTACTACGATTACAGCAGATGATCCAATTTCACTAGTTTTGAATTGTTTGCCTGACGAATATTTTTTTCGCTACCTGTTTTTGCCCTTCGTATGCTGCCTTTCTTTCTTTATTAATAGTTTTTCTTGGATACACAGGAAACACAAACACCATATCTACAACTAACCGTATCTACCCGATACTAGTCACTATCACAAATTTTCTTGATAAATAATTTCTAAATTACTCACAGAACGACGTGACATACCGGCGCTGTCCGCCATGTTGACTAAATGTAAACGCTTAGTGCACATGCATACATTATCCAGGATATATTCATTTTGCCTAGTAGCAGCAAGGCATTTTGTAAAATGACTGAAATTCAACTGTCACTTCGCAAAATACGCAAGTTTGTTTAAAATGCCAGCGTTTCGCAGAATGACTAGACATTTTGCAAAAAGGCGGATTATGTGAAATGCCTGCGACATATATACGTATAATTTGATATATGGGTGATGATCGCAGTAAGGTTATTTGTTTTGTATTTTCATTAACTACGAGTTCATTTTATTATATTAAATGTGCCTTTAAAACAGGTACTTATTCCAGTTTATTTTCGAGTATTATTCCTATGTAGAGCAGGTAACTTTTAATTTCTGAATTTTTAAAACAATAAATTATAATTATCGTATTCTGAACAAAATAACAACAGAGCTAGTAATATAAATATCTAAAATCAAAGTTCATCCTGGTTAGATGGATACAACACACTATAATATGTTATTTATTTATGAAAAAGATGATAATAATTATTGGTTAAACAATGCCAAGTACGGTTTTAAAGATTTAATATGATTACATTTTGTTATTATTCTGTTCAACGCATTGCAATTTATGATGCTTTGATTTAAGAGTTCAGAAAGGACTATTTCCACTGCCATCATCTTCTTGTTGTTATACGACAATGTACCTACGATTTCTTTTCCAATTCTGCCTCTGTCTTCTAACAATCTAGGGACGTCGATGACCGTAGTGGTTCAAGCCATTTCCTATAGACCTACCTACGTCTCTCTTGGTATTAGGTGTTTGTCTTGTAACTAATTTTGTCTCTTTTCATCCATTGTGTTCACATCTTTACACGAATCCTCCAATTTCTTTTTCGTATTTTAACCCACTTAACACTGTCTTGTACATTGCATGCTTCTCGGATAACTTCACTTCTTGTTCTGTCATGGAAGGTATGCCCTGTTATTGTTCCAAGAATCTTCATTTCGGTAGATCTCATTAGTTCTTTCGTCTTTGACGTTTCGGTTCTTGTTTCCGCGGCATATGTCAGTATTGGTCTGACGCACCTTTTGTAGATTCGCACTTTCACCATATATGTAGCGTAAATATCCTAACACTGAGGTTTTATTAGCTTGTGTTCGTACCTACCTCCATAGATACATTTTTCTGTTTCTACATGTATCGACTCCAAGATATTTCAGGTTGATCACTTGATTGATAGTTTTGTTGTCAACAACCAACTTGAAGCGTACTGGATTCTTTAATATTACCATGGACTGCGTTTTTTCGGTCAATATTTTCATCTTGAATGTTTCATTCGTTGTTTTAAATTTAAAAATGAGGCTTTGAAAGTCATTTTTATATTCACACGCACAAGCATAGCTTAATAAGATCTTGATTGTACTATCTCCTATTCTGTACCCTGCTCTTACTTCTTTGGTGCTTTGTATAATTTCGTCCATAATTATATTAAAGAAAGTAGGTTTCAGTAGATACATGTATTTGTTTTGTTAATTTGACTTTTCTTATTATTGTTAATGATGTAATAATTCTTATTATTGTTTAATGATGTAATAATTCTTATTAATCTTCTATTGATGCCCTTTTCCCGTACTATTCTACGTAGTAATCTCCGCTAATTTAATTCGATCAAATGCTAGCATTAGATCGATAAAGCATAGAAATAAAGGTTTATTATGGCATTTTCTATCATCTGAAGCAATATAAACATTGCGGTTTCTGTCAGAAACCTTGTTCTTTGCCTATTCCAACTTCTCGTGTTATGTGTCCAATATAATTGTGGTCGCTAGCTTTAATATTGTGCAGAGGAGACTAATTCTTCTATTCATGTTGGGATCTGTTTACTTCCTCTTTTAAAAATAGGAATAGTAATGTCGTTTTTCCATTGATCTGGTATGTATCCCGTCATGATTATCTTTGTGTTTTCATTATCAATTTTTTTTAATACGTTTTATTGCCAGTTCAGCACGGGGTGCTATTCATGACATTGTTAATTAGTACAGTTTTTAACATTATTTCACTATTCACTAAATTCCACTATTTCTAATTAATATTGTTACATGTTATAACATATTATATAAACATTATTTACATATTATATTAATACATGAACGTCTTGCTCGTTTCGATTGTCATAGGTATATATTGCCTGATGGGTTGATAACGTTAGTCACTATCACTACGTAAAAGAGGTCTCTTGGTAGCTTTCGCTTTAGCATAGTGTGCAGCGACCTTTTTCTAGATTATAATTTATTGCACCTTCGCACTGGACAATATTATGATAAAAGGATTTTCCAACACTGGGGGATTGGAATTTCGTAAATCCTCTTATTTTATTCTAAACTGGACTCACAGTGAAAAAATCAATAAATTTAACCTCTTTTTAACTCCTTTTTACGTTTACCCCATTTTTACTCCTTTAGGAATGAAATTTAGAAGAAAAACTTTAAACCATTTCTTAAAAAACACATATATGCCCAAAAACCATAGTCTGATTCAATAAGCACAGAAGATACAAAACGCATGAGCGTAACTTGGGGCATCACCTTGGGGGAAGAGGAGCAAAATCATAACTCCACAAAATTTTTAAACCTACATTGCAAAAGAATGCTGTACTTGCACTTAAAGTCAAAATTTTGAGAGAGCCCCTCCCAAGTTACGCCTATGACGAAAGGTTCTATAATTCACCCCTGAATTCAAATTCACACGTTTAAGAGTTGATTCGTGCACAATCCTGAATTACGTTTTAGGAACTTGTATAGTAGTCCATTTACTAAAGGAAAAAAGTTCTAACTTCGTTAACTCAAAACCGATTTTGAATTTTTTTTTATTATTTCGGAAAAAATTTATAGAAAAGTTCCCCATAGGTGAGAAGGTGTGCTTTTTATTTTTTCAATTGATATTAACAAATAAGGGTTTTTTGATATATTCTTAATTAAAAAAAATATGACGTCTTTATCTATTTAAACCATTGCCTGACATTTGATAACTAAAGGTTTTTGGGTTCACAGATTACGAATCTGGCCTCAAATTTGGTGTAAAAATCAAAATGCTGTCCACAAAATGGCGTCAATGGTCTAATTTTGTCTTTCTTTTTTTAAAATTTTTATAGATGTCTAGGGGTTTTTGGGGTAGCTGACTACGAATTTGACATTAAAACTCAATTAAAATAAAAAATTAGACTTTCGACGCCATTTTGTTTTAGACCAATTTTGAGGTCAGATTCGTAATCTGCGACTCCAAAAACCTTATGTTACCAAATTTCAGGCAATTGTTTAAATAAATAAAATAGTTATAAATTTTTTAATTAAGAGTATATTAAAAATACTTATTTGTTAATAACAACTGAAAAAATAAAAAGCACACTTTCTCACATATGGGGAACTTTTCTATAAACTTTTTCCAAAATAATAAAAAAAAAATTCAAAATCGGTTTTGAGTCAACGAAGTTAGAACTTTGGCGAATTTTTAGCGTTTAGAAAATGGACTATAGGTAATTTTTCTAAGTAAAAACCACATCGATATATTATTGGCCCTTAAGAAATAGTGGGGAATTCGTGAAAAGACAATTTACCCCTTTTTTTCCCTTTAGAGGTGGAATTTCGAAAACTCCTTTCCTAGCACTTCCCTACGTAACTAAAGGACTCTTCTTGCCAAGTTCCTGGTACCAAGGATTACTACGGCTCTGCGTTGTTGAGTCAGTGCTTTATCTTTTATACATATATATTATAGCAGAGTATGCCTTTCAACCCCTTGTGGGTGAAACTTTGAAAAATATTTTCTATCTCATTTGATTCTAAAATAGACCCATAAGGAGAAAAATCAATAATTTCATGCCCCTACTCTTTTCATTTTCCCCTTTAAAGGTAATGTTTTAAAAAACCCTTACACCTCTTGCTAAAGATTTTAAAAAGACGTGTAAATGCTAAAAAATAATGTTCTAACTCAACAAACACCACAAATGCAAATTCGCACTTTTAGGGGTGATTAGGGCAAAATCCTGAAATACGTTTTCAGACATTTCTATTGGAAACATTTTCAAGCAAATACCAAGTCGATGTCTTATAGGGTCTAAGAGATATTGAGGAATTCGTGTAAACGCAGTTTACCTATTTTCACTCCTTAGGGGTGGCATTTCGAAAAATCCTTCATACCCCATTCTAATCCGTTATTGTACTAAATACACATATGGATAATTATGAAGTTCTTTCTAATAATTAAATTCATCTTTGTATTTTAATAATCAAATATTTTAAACATTTTATACATAATATTAAACCCATGAACTATTTTTCCCAAATAAATTAGTAGTGACTTAGTGTATGTGGTTAAATCAACTTGTATGTTCTTGTATACATTCCCTAGGCGAAATTATGCTATAGTGTTACTATGTATAGTCTGTTTTTTTGCTTTATGATTCAGAGCAGGCTTTGCATTTGCATTTTTGTAACAGTGTAGGTAGTTGGTGATAAAGAAAAAAACACTAGTTATGTCAAAAACCATTAGAACTGTCAATGTGTTAACTTATAAGCACTATTATACTTAATAAGAGCTAAAATTACTGAATCATTGACATTAAATAAGGTATTGCTTTATTTTAAGTACGTTTATTTAAGCGTGATTGTTATCTAACTGTACAGAAACGTCATAAAATTTCTAGACATCTATCTTTTATGCACTAATGTAACAATATATTATTAATAATTTGCTGATGATTTTATGTGTAGAACTGTGTTGTACAAGTTATTATTTATGCTAAACATATAACAGGCATTTCAAAATAAAAAGATAATACAAAATACCCTGGTAGAAACATTTTCAGAGATATAATTTACCAGAATTTAGATGCGTACACTTCAGGATAATCATCCAGAATCTGATTCAGAAGAGGAATACAACTCGTCTTCCGATTCTGTATCAGATTCTTCCAACCTAATAAATAATAACAGGAGGTATATCATCCACACCAATAAATTTAACAATGTGCTTTGCTCAGTCACTTTATATTAGTAGTTCACAGTGTTCAATGTTTTTTTCCATATGTTTGCTGTACACAATGATAGAGATTTAAACCATAAATTAGCAATTATGTCTTTTGAGGGAGGCTGAGAATTTATGTCCTTATTATAATAGTTCTAACATAAACTCCATACCAATTCAATTGGATTGTATTGACAGTGGTATGGAGGTAATCTAAGAACTTCATGCCCATGTCGTTTTAAAATATTGTCAATTAAGTATTGCTTTTGGTCAATATGTATAGGTAAAATTAAACTCCATAATTTTCGCTTTATTAGTTTGTCATCAAATTGTACGTCACGTTTAATTAACCATTTCTGTATTTGTCGTTTATTGGACGAGAAATTGGGTGGTTTATCGATAAGAATCGAATTATATGGTGCATTATCCATAATTACCACACATTTTCCATTCAATTTGGCCAAAGCAGGGATTAACTGTTTTTCAACATTGCCTAAAAATGACACCATTGATACACTTATGATAGCCGCTGTCATTATTGTCCGAGTCCAACAGTAAGTCACATCCTGGTAAAGTTTCATCCAAAAACATGAATATACATTTTTCACTATAATTTCGAAATTTTAAATATTTCCTTTAAAAGGCAATCCGCCGAAATGACATGACTCTTCTCACACAATAATTTTCTTCCATTCACAATTTTGTATTTATATCCCATATTTGTTAATGTGTAGTATAATTTTAAACACACTCCCAGTATAATCGGTTCCTCCCTTGCACACAGCAATAAATTATCCAAACTAAAAAATTCCAAATTTTCTTCTTAATATCTCCCCTGAAACTATATTTCCCCAAGTTAGAATTTCCTTTTCTTTATTCATATTATCATTCGGTTATTGCTGGAGTTGTGATTTTGCTTCGTTTAGATATTAAACACCATTGCATTCGAAATCTAGCATTATAAGAAATTGTTAGAAATGTTGTAGCTGTTTAATTCTTAATAGTTACATCGAAGATTTGACCAATTCTTCCAATGAAGGCTGTTTTACTTAAGTTACCATTGATATCTTTTATATTAGTAGAACGGCGTTTTATAGCCTCTTTGGTTTTACTATTACTTAATACTGCTTTTTCGTGGCATTTTATTAAGATTTGCCGAAGTGTCAACTTGACAATCCCGGCGACATGGATTTTGACGTTAGTTATATTTTGTAACTAAACTGTTGTACACTGCTAAAATAATATAAATGCAAAGCCTGCTCTGAATCATAAAGCAAAAAAATAGACTATAATTACATAGGTAAAGGTAATTTACTTAAAATGGTAATTACAGGCCTACGTTTGATTAATCGTTGACGATAGTCTACAGTCAATAAATACAACAATAAATAATTTCCTTTCCTACTGAGTTAATGTGTACTTTAAGATAATGAAATGGGTAAAGAGAGCAATGGATGCACGTTGTTAAGGATCACCGCACGTCATTTATAATCGATAAAGAAACGATCTTCTCATTGAAATAATATAGAGAGGTACTTAAGCTATTGTTTTATTATATAGATCTTCATTATAATGTACTTAACAACAATATGAATTTTCTAAAAGTTACGGCATACCGAATAAGGCTAATGACCTCTACACTTCTAACACGAATTTACATAATGTGAGTTAAATTAAATAGGGTATTATATCTTATATTTGCTAAAATTCTGCATTTATCTATGACCATATGTATAATGTTCGTCGTAATACCACAAGATTAACATTTTCAATATAAAAATTAGTACACTTTTTATAAATTAATTTTAAAAATGTGCCTCTTGATTACTTAATCATGTTAATTATGAATAATCTAATTACTGCTTTACGATAAAAAGTCAGAAATTCTTTGATTAATGTCGCATAGTTGACCTCTAATTAATTTTTTGTTAATTTAATCTACATAGCAAATACAGATTAGTGGAAGTCTAGGTCATATTTACATAATACAATCAGAGATGCTCCAACTGTTGCAAATATTAATAAAGACGAAAATTGAATTGTAAAAAATAAACATTGTGAAGCTTCTCTAGGAAACTTTTTGTCGATGATGGCCAACCTATAGCAAAGAAAAAAAATGTATAAATTGAGCAATATACTTTAGCGTTAACTGTATTTTAGTAAATTTGAGGGCAAAATTGCAGCATCCCAGGCCAATTCCCCTCCTATTGTTAATATTAATTATTATTAACGGTGTTTCTCCAGTAACCATAACTGAAATTATAAAGAAGTGAACTAAGAGGATTTTACAATTTAGTCAATTTGAGAACAGAAAAATAAAATTAAAATTAGTTAGTAATTCTCCATTATTGTTAGTTATATCTTTTTAGTAAGCTTCTAAGCAACTTTTTTACTTAGAATTTATGATTTTTTTACTTGGCTACAAATTTATGCTTGGAGTGATAGCACTACATTATCTCCGCGTGCACTTCGATAATAAATAGTTTTAATAAAAATAACAGCAACAACGCAAGGTAATCCATAGAAATTAAGTACTTCTTTGATATACTCAGGCAACAGCAAAAATTCTTTACCGCCATAGGGCAAATCGATAAAATTTGTGATGAATCAGTACTAGCGAGTAATGAACTTGAGGTTATTTTGCCTATGTTTTTGTAAAAAAGTAGTTATTTGTGTCTATTTACGTGTGGCAGAATGTGTTTCTACCCAGTGAATAATAGCACAAATCACCAACATTGTTTTTACCATAAGAAAAATATTAAGTCCCTAATAAGAAGGGGGGGGGGGGAATATAATATACGAGGAGCGTTCAAATATAAATTATAATTTAATATTTACTCAAAAACAAACACAAGGACGCTAATGTTTATCATGTAATTTTTCTACTCAGACAATTTCGATGACTTCTTCATTACAACGAGGTAGTTTTCTCCTCGAAACTCTTTTAAGGGTCCAAACAAATAAAAAACTGATGCAGCAAAGTCCGAAATGTATGGTAAATGGGGTAGCATGGTCCATTTAAATTTTTGAATCGTAGTCAGCTTGTGAATAGCGAAATGTGGTCGAGCATTATCCTGTACGACACAGACAGAGAACTCGCGTTTGTTTTCAAGTTACCCCTACTGATATTTAATGCAGAAGGAATATCCTTCACTGTAATTCGACGATCGTTTCAAATAAGTTAATTTTACTCTGTCAGTATTCTCTTCTGTTGTCAATGTTTTTGGACGGTGAGAATGCGGTTTATTCTTGGCACCTTTGCAGCCATTTTTAAACGCTTTACTCGTTTTGTAAACGCTTATGTCTGATGGTGTTTGCGCATCAAACTGTCTTTTAACTTTTACACAAATTTCTTATGGTTTTATATCTTCGTTGATAAGAAATTTACTAATAATGCGTTGTTCGATGCTTGAATACACTCCCACTTCGCTGGTGCTTGCCAATTGAACGAAAATAAATTGTTGCGACTCAACGACTGAATGAAGTTAGGACTTGTTCCAGAGCATTAATTAATGTATACAACGTCTGTGCATGTCTTTGCCTTTTGGCGCAAAATTCAAATTATAATTCATATTTGAACGCTCCTCGTACCTCTAATTTTCTTCCCTTTAATTCGTTAATGAAGATATAGAAACAGTTTTCAGTTTTTCTACTGCGTTGATTGACTTAAATGTCGCATTCTTTGTATTTTTTTTTACTACTGAAACTAACTTCCACAACTTCATGGAACTAGATATATCCTGGTTCAGCAATGGGTTTATTCATTCAATATTGTCAACCACAATGTATTCAACTCAGTTTGTAATAAATTGCTCATAAATTAGCAGATTTTGCAATCTTCTTCTTCTTCCGCTTCTGGTGGTACTAATTGATAGCTTCACTGAGACCTATTGGTCCATTGTGCTTCCCATCGAAAATATTATGGGCCTCGGAAAGAAAGACTTCTTATCCACAGGAACCTTCCTTATTGTCTTGGGTTTCACTAAGCCGGGTCAAAAATGTCTATGTCTCAGTGTTAGAAAAGCTACAAATTGACATAAAACGTGAATTGAGGTTTATTCCTCCAATTGTCACTTCCTACATGTGGTATCATTTGTAGTTGGGGACACCACATGAAAAAAAGCACCTTGTACTCTGTAAATCGAATTATCTCCAAAACGGTTACTTTTACGAATAAGTCATATCTTTTTTGCAAGAAATTTCGTAAGCTACAAATTTTATAATTAATATTTTTCCGGTAAAACTGACCGTTAAAGAGATATTCGCGAAACACTGCTTTTGTTGACCTTTGACCCCGCGTAAAATTTTTAGCGGCACTCGGATCGATGGGGATCCATGGTAACAAAACATTGAGTGGGTTGTTTTCATGGTAACAAAAATATTAGCCACATCAAGATATCTATTATTCAGAATTCAATTGTAGTTATTTTTAAAATTAGATGATTGCAAATAAAATAGTATACATACCACGGTGGAAAGTTTCATCCCTGTCTCGAGATAAAGTTAACCTCGACGCTACGCGTCTCGGTAAACTACCTAATCTCTCGACAGTAATGAAACACTTCCCACCTCGGTATGTAATATACTATTATTGGTTTATCATTTGTAAATCAGCCGAAAACTCATAATGAAATACAGTTTTCCCCTTCTTTCATAACAATTATTATATTTTCAAAAAGGTCTCGTTATCTTTGAAATAATTACTCTGACAACGGCGTTTATCGTCTAAGCAGTACCTATGTGAAAAAGGTACGGTCATCTCTAACTTGTAAAAAATCAACAACTTTCGTCTAACTTGTAAATTTCTTGACTAGTAGCTAACTTGTTAAGATTGACTTTCAATGGCAATAGGCTGATTTGATAAATTGATGTTTACAAATGATGAACAAATCAATTATTTTTGTTTCTAGAATGGCCGCCAGGGGACGTAAGCGTAATCGCATTCTTGAATTATAAATCTCGTTTTTGAGAAATATTCTTATATTACAGATAGCTAAAATGGACACCGTTTTAAAGCTGAGATAAATTTGATTCTTTTTCGTTAAATGCGTTTTGCTCTATCTCTTAAGGGAAAGTGGTGGGGGGTGTCCGAACATTTTCGGAAATAAATGTCAATAACTTCAAAATGGCTGAACGGATTTTGTCAAACTTGGAGTCGTTGAAAAGGGCTTTTCTTAGGCTATCAACGCTACCTTGAGCGGATTGATTTAGATTGCTTGTGTCGCCGCTAGCGGGAGTTTTGCGACAACACTACAAATGAAATGGATTTTCTCAAAAAAATTAAATGCAACGATATCACTTTTATTGCAACAAAAGATAGCCAAATAAGGGTCTAATACGCTAGTGAGAACCGCATTTCGATATTTCTTTCCTAACCTAAAATATCAGTAAAAGAAATTAAAACTCGAAATAATGTCGCATCTTTGAGAATATTTTCAGTATACCTGCCATTATTAAATCCTAATTATCGTTCTTTTAGCAAAAAATATATAAATTTACTGTTAAAATACCAACATTATATTTAAAATGTCAATAATAATTCATACTCATTCAATATGATTGAACATTGCCCTTTTGTCACTAGCCAATTTGAAGTTATTGACATTTATTTCCGAATATGTTCGGACACCCCCCACCACTTTCCCTTAAGAGATAGAGCAAAAAGCATTTAACGAAAAAGCATCGAATTTATCTCAGCTTTAAAACGGTGTCCATTTTAGCTATCTGTAAAGAAGAATATTTCTCAAAAAACGGGATTCAAAATTCAAGAATGCGATTACGCCCCCTGGTGGCCATTCTAGAAACTTAAAAATAATACCCATATCTTGAAAAAAAATCGACAACACGTTTTCCCCAACTGCAATCTGCCAACATAATTTCGTCTTCATGTATTAGTACAGGCGCCAGGGAATTTTTACATGCAATTCTTGGTAACAGCATTTTGTGTTAATGGGTGGATGGGGGGCTGTGCTCTGAGTCTAACTTTAAGTTTTCGGATCGATCGGAGAAATTATTTTTCCGCAATATCGGAAGAAGTGTTGAAAACGGTTTTTCAGCAATTTCTCGTTTCCTGTTGCTCTGGCACTGGAATTGCATCAATACAAGTTTGTAGTTTATAAAATTCCTCACAACTTTTGGAAATGCCTTTTTCTCGTGCGCTCAACAATTCAAAAGTTGTTACCCCATAAAGCCAAGAAATTAAGGGTTGAAATGGGTTTTACGTAAATATATCGCTTTCAGTTAATCTTACGATAAAAAATATTCTTTTATTTTTTGTAGAACAACTAATTTTCATAAAATTTTATATGAGTATTTTTCTATTTGAACAATTATTTACCGTTCTACAGTGCCGCAAATGTCGCAGGTCACGTAAACCGTACATTTAGTGTGCACTTTCGAAAGGCACTGTTCCTTTGAGGTACAGTTTGTAGCTGGTCTTTTTATGTGGTTTCCCCGATATGCCTACTCCACGAAGTGTATTTCTAACAGTCTCACACTTCCCATGGTCTTTTTGATGGACCGGGTTCTGCATCGTTGATCTCACTCATTGCAGAATCGTTGATTTTATCGCCCTTGTCAAGTTGTGTTTCTATTGAAAAGAACTCGGAAAGAGAAGATATGTCGTCGTCGTAGTTGATGTGATATTCGTCAACATCTGTAGTAAGCATTCTGGAGAATTCATGCACGTTCTCATAGGATTCTCCGGCGGGAAGCAAATGGCGGTGCATTTTAAACCCGCTTTGCGACAGCTATAGGCCTTTCCACATTTTTTGGTCTTGCACCCGCATGAAATTAATTTTATTATTGCAAAAGGCGCGGGAGGCTTAGTGCTAGCCACCTATGTAAACGTACGGTTACTTTTCTTTCAACCCCATCTTCCCGCGGGTAGAGTGTCACTAAACTTAAACAAAATAAAAATTTATATTCAAAATGAACGATTCACGACTCACCTGTTATTTGATTAATTTTTTGAATCTAGACTGTAATGTGTTTTTCTTTGCAAGCCCGGAAAACTGAATACGAAGGAACATCATTACTCTACATCATGCGTGAAACACGGCGATGGTGTATCAAAGCATGTCTTGTTCTTGCATGCATTTTCTGGTTGTGACACAACATCGGCTGCTTACGGTATGGGCAAAGTGAAATTTCTTAAAACCCTAGAAAAGACACCTAGCCTGGAATCTGCAGTATATCACTTTGTACAGAAAGATGTAGACGCGGATATCATCGCATTAGCGGGAGAGTAATTTTTTATTGCGTTGTACGGTGGAGACATCCATAAAGACAAGTCAATCAACTTGCTGCGATACAAACACTTCGCGAAATCCCTTGCGAAGTCAACGTTTAATCTGGCATCCCTGCCACCTACAAAAGACACGACCAGGATGCATGCATTCCGGATATACCATCAAGTTCAAACCTGGCTTGGAAATGACACTCTACCCGCGGAAAGATGAGGCTGAAAGAAACGTGGCCGTACGTTTACACCGGTGCCTAGCACTGAGCCTCCCGCGCCTACTGGATTAATTAAATAAATTTTAGGCGGGTGTAAGACCAAATGTGGAAAGGCTTGTGACTACCGCAAAGCGGGTTTAAAGTGCACCGCCATTTTTGCTCCATATTCGGCGGGAAATCCTGTGAGAACGTGCAAGAAATCTCCAGAATGCTTGCTACAGATGAAGACGAATACCACACTAGCTACGGCGATGACATATTTTCTCTTCCCAAATTCGTTTCAAGCGAAACACAACTTAACAAGGGCGACAAAATCGACGATTCTGCAATGATTGGAATTGACGATGCAGAACCCGGTCCATCAAAAAGACCAAGGAAAGTGTAGAAATACACTTCGTGGATTAGGCCTATAAGGGAGACCACGTAAAAAAACGCGCCACAAGCTATACCTCAAAGGTGGTGTGGAAAACAGTTGGTGCGACACACTCGAAGGAACAGGGCCGTTCAAAAGTGTACACTAAATATACGATTTACGTGACTTGCGACATTTGCGGCGCTGTAGAACGGTAAATAATTGTCCAAATGGAAAAATAAGCATACACAAATTTTATGCAAATTAGTTGTTCTACTAAAAATATAAGAATATTTTTTATCGTAGGGTTAACTGAAAGCCATATATTTACGTAAAACCCATTTCAACCCTTAATTTCTTGGCTTTATGGGATAACAACTTTTGAATTGGTGAGCGCACGAGGAAAAGGTATTTCCAAAGTTGTGAGTTATTTTATAAACTACAAACTTGTATTGATACAATTTCAGCGTCAGAGCAACAGGAAACGAGAAATTGCTAAAAAAACCGTTTTCAACACTTCTTCCGATATTGCGGAAAAACAATTTCTCCGATCGATCCGAAAACTTAAAGTTAGACTCAGAGCACAGCCCCCCACCCACCTATTAACCCAAAATGCTGTTACCAAGAATTGCACGTAAAGCCCTATTAACGATTTCCCTGGCGCCTGTACTATATTGAATGTGGCGAGATTTGGAAAAGAAATTCACATTGCAATTCTACGGCACACAAGTGTCTACAAAATGAACCAGTCGTACCATATGGGAAATCAAGAAATCCGATAGCCGTGTTTACAGTGTATAATAGCGACTTGTTATTTTGCAGAATAGTATCTTTGAAAATACGCATTGAAGCTTCTGTGTAGTTGCTGGTGTTATTTCCTCTTGTAATAATATTAATTCTGTAAGAAATACACCACTCCTATCGTATTTTACATGGTTTAGTCAAATGTTCTATTAATATTTTACTAGCAACCAGTGAGACAAATGTCTCATTTAATAAAACAAAAAAGATATATAACTTTAATAACTTTTTTCTCTATCTCTTACGGTTTGGCTGCTGAAACAGCGTCCCGGACACGCAAAACAGCGTTCCAGACAAGCCTATTATATATATACAAGCAATCCAGTGAGATAAATGTCTCATTTAAAAAAAACAAAAAAGACCGTTTTTCAAATAGAACGCGTATTAAATAAAAACTGTACCCAGACCTGGAAAGTGTCAAAGTGGTTGCCTAACCGATCGACGTTTTAAGGCGCAGAGGGTCGCAGCTCCGTTTGGCTGCTGAAACAATTTTATTTAATACGCGTTCTATTTGAAAAACGGTCTTTTTTGTGATTTCTCGAAAACCAGAAGTGTCACGTGACTGAAATTTGGTTCCTGAGCTGACATGACCATTCCAAACATATAACTTTAATAACTTTTTTCTCTATCTCTTACGGTTTGGCTGCTGAAACAGCGTCCCGGACGGACGGACGGACGGACAAGTCTATTAGATAAAGGATGTATATGGTGGATTTTTATGAACTTTTTCGTTTGACATAAGATTATTAATATTTTCGTGGGCATCTTCTGGTGTAGCGTGTAGCAGAATATAACACCTCTCTAGACGTTTGCATAATTATGCGCCTCTCATCTTTTTACACCTTGTGATTACCTTGCCACAGCCATCTCCACAGAACTTGTCATAGGTGAACAGTGAATAGCAATAAATTTGATAAGGGAAAAACTGCTTGCATTGCGTTACGTTCAGAGCCGCTGTCGTCTGTCATTATTTACGTTGGGTTGAAATAGTTTTCCACTTAATTCCAATGTCTCATTGACTGCAGAAAATGCTACAGAGAGATCAAAAATAAACTGGATCTCGAGAGCTATTGAAATAAATCAAACGTGTTTAAACTGCAGCGTGCTTTTCTTGACATAGGAATAGGACTGTCAATTTTTTAAAATTCTAATTTATTTTCGGCATCTTGTTCAACTTATTCACGTGTTATTTTTAATAAACCTATTAATGTAATCTATAAATTTGATTTAAATTACATATGTTGTAGCCTATTAGCCTGCGTTAAAGTCACATGAACTAATTGTAGTTCAAATGTAGCAGTGCAGACAGTGTAGACAGTGGTCATATTTTTCATGGGCTCCAGCGATAAATTTAATTTTTGATCGCTCTGCATAACATAGTTTATTCGCAACCATATATGTAATGTTAACATTACTGTCCTCATTTGAGTGTGGGAAGTCGTACATTTCCGCCCGCTACTTCCCGACCGCTGTGTAGGTAGGGACACTGGGAATCTCGTTCATCCATTCATGCGCGTCACAACCTGTCGTATCATAATACATATAATAATTTTTCCAATATTATTGTTTAGAATAAAGTGGTTGCAAATAAAATAGTCAACATACCAAGGTGAAAAGTTTCATTCTTGTCTCGAGATAAAGCTGACCTCGACGCTACGAGTCTCGGTTAACTACTTAATCTCTCGACAGCAATGAAACACTTTCCACCTCGGTATGTAATATACTATTGTTTCTGTTTGAGCAGTATGCAGAATACATACGAGCGGTAAATACAGGGTCCGGCAATTGAATTGAATGGGTTTTGATAGCTTGCTGTAGAGGAGCGAATAAAGTATGTGAACAAATTTCGGAGGAAATTGAAACTATATTAAGTAAAGTTTACAACGCTATTAGTATTCAAATATCACATCTGTAAGATGTCCACCACCCACTTCTATGCATTGCTGCAATCTGTCTCGGAAATTTAACATAACGCGCTGAAGTACATTGTCATTAGCATTTAACAATATTATTTCTTTCCAAATTAAGTTTTTCAGCTCTTGCAGTGTTTGAGGACGTCTCTGGTAATCTTTAGATTTCAAATAAAAAAAATCGGGAGCAGTTAAATAGGGCGATCTTGCCGGCCAAGGAATGTCTCCAAACCTCGAAATCAAATGACCCAGGTGAAACATTAAATATTAATGTACGAATAATTTTGCTTTAGACAAACGTGACATCAGTAATGTTTTCATAGCAAGCTGTCAAAAACCATTCAATTCAATTGCTGGACCCATAAAAGTGACACAAGTACGGGAATGATCGCATGAGCTGCTGGAAGATCAAACACTAAATTTTGCTGCTGATAAACGCACATGGTCCAGTTGAGAAAAATTAGCCTGCAAGACGGAAGGACAGGGCTTTGCCTAAAAGTGGAAACAGAATTCAAGCAGACCGTCTGTCAAATATGGAAAAGACAAAAAGACAACAAAAAGCGTCAAAATTGATTTCTCTAAATTTCTGTTAATTTATCAAATTCGAAATACATTAGTTTATTTTCTTTCACTTTTGATTTATTTGTAATGCATGTTTGATTCGTATCTCTAAAGAGCTTTTTTCTTCAAGATTGTAACACTGTACGTAACAAACGACTTCCGGGATTGGACCGTGTCATTATTGAGGTCGAAGAACTCAACGTTTCGCCTACTTCCGTAAGAGGCTTCATCAGGAGGGAAAGCAAAAGAGCACGGTAACTCAACGTGTAAAGCACGCCAGAGGTAATGCGTAATGGCAATGGCCGTGAAAGCCACCGAAATCATCGTAACGCTGTGTTGCTACTTTACGTTATTTCAATATATGTATATATGTATGTGCATATGTTTGTAAATAACATTTTAATTTCAATCCAGTCAATTACTGTCGCATTTAAATAGTACACAAAACTTATATATGAAGTTTCAACGCCGTACCTCTTTTCGTTTTTGAGATATTCTTTTCACAGACTGACACACAGACAGACAGACCAATGTTTTTTGGTTTCAGGGGACCCTAAAACGTGAAGATCTGTTGAAAACTCAATTTCGAATTTTTGGGGTGAATCCAATACTTCCTTTATTGTAAAAGGAAGTAGAACCTGTCTGCACAAATTAACAGTGTATTATTTACTGAATGGTTAGTTGTACGTAAAAAACCTATAGTATATTTTTTGTAGAGAATTTCCTAGCGTTCATTTTTTGTAATAACTAAAATAGTCATACGACCCATAAAAAGTGAGATATTTGCGAAAAACTTATTGCTGTGACCTTTGACCTTGAATAACTCAAAGCGCAAGCGCGATATCAATGGGAACTTTTGACACATTATTTGTAATGTCAAAATAAAGGTGTATGCAAAATTTCAGCTCACTTGGATTTTTTCGGCAGATGCTGCGATTTTCCGTCTAATGTAACTGGGCTATAACTACTATGTATTTCCGAAACTAAAGTTTCACTATTTAGACACCCTAATATTATGTTTTTGTAGTTATTGTAAAAGAGGCTATAGATCATGAATAAATGAATGAAAAATGTAGTAACGTATTTTGTTTACACAAATCAAATGGTTTTTGTACACTCGGCATCTACAGTATGGCAATAAATATAGGATACCGAAGTTTGCAAACTTAATTTGTTGTGGTTAACAACTATCACCTTAATATTTCCAGCTTTGATGTCTATTGATGTATGACATGCTCCACGTGACCACCACTCCTTTGCAAGCATAGTTCCCTTCCAAGCATTCTTGAAAACTGCCTACATAGGTAATTTCTAAATAGAGGTTGACGTAAATTTTGGAAGAACTGTACGATCGCCCTCTCAATTTCGCAGTTGCGACTGACTGGGGGATTTTCATTGAAAATGTTGTTTTCCATGGTTCCCATTCTTTAGAAATTGAAATTTAACGTACTTGATACTTGGTCCGTTATTTCTGCCTTGTTCGTATGGACGGTTACAGAGGTTGCAAACAAAATGTTTTTGCTCGGTAGTAAAAATCTTGTTTAACACGGTTATTGCATACTTTTATCAAGAAGGTGTCGACAAAAGATCGGAGTGACATTTGCAGCAATTTTCATTTAAATTGCAACTAATACGATGCTCTTAATTTTGGTATCCTATTTTATTGTCATATTGTATTACATAAAATTTTATTTTGTATGTTTAAAGTTTACCTTTGTACAAATCAACCTTTTATTTGATGAAAGTATCTCTTTATTGCGTGAATATAATTGAAGTCATTACTTTCCTGAAAATAAATGGTTATTTTGTTAGAACAATTTGTCAAGCCTAGCTATTTCCGCAATCTTTAGTCTCAGATCTTAGCATTTTTCCCGAATCACGTAAGTAAAATCCGTAACTTAGTGATATACCCAATATTTTAGGCCATCAGATACTTTCTTCCGCTGGCCGAAATATTAACGCATCATAATTCCTCAATATTCATCGAGATTTAATTCTCTATATGCTGACGTATCACAGACCCCTTTATATTAGTCGAAGTTCAGTTATAAAATTCACGTTTTGTTCTTTTGTGGAAGCAAGGCAGTTTCAGCTTCTCGATTTCTCAGAATTCATTCTTGTTGTTTAACACACTCTAGCTGCCTGTAAATCGCTTAATTAGCTTTTGGGTTATTCTCGAACTTTCCCGAGCGGATGGGGTGACGCAATCTATTTCCATATGCTTTGTGCTTTCTGCAGCGGTTGCAGTGTTTCGTACTAGTTGTTGAGGCAAATATTACGTTTAGTGGTGCAGGAGTGAGACGCGTTTCCGGACACTGTAGCCACCGTCGAACTGCTCGCGATTTTCTAATGCAATTTCCGCCAGGCTCTGAACCACACAATAGGTGTGTGAGTTAGCGATCTCCGCCGGTCCGCCTTAGACGGACCGGGGGTTGTTTTTGAAGAACTAATATTCCCGCTTCCGTTTTTCGAATTAGTTGTGTGTGTTTCGTTAAGTGTTGATGCCTTCTGAAGGAATGGAACTGTTTCGTTTGTGGATAACCTTGGTGTTCTTCGTGTTGTGAACATTAGCCGTTGAGGGGTGCAAGTGAAGCAAATCAGTTAGTGTGGTTGAAGTCCATTATCGTCGAAGGTTGCGAGACCCTTGAATTATCGCTACTGCGGATTATTTTAACGGACTCCAAATATTCCACCACTAACTTGAATAGGAAGTCGTGTTGTCGTATCTCGCACGTTGAGTGGAAGTTCTGTACGTCTTCACCCTTGGGGGATTATAATTCATCCTACCAACCCTGACTACACCACCGAGGCTGTGTTCCGCATCCCGTCAACCCTTTGTGATTTTCCCCGTCGTCCGTTTCTTCAGGCATCTCAAGGCAGTTTGTTTGGAAAGGTGAATACATACAGTGCCGCACGTCAAATGTGGTCAGCTGATCTTCTTCAGGTAACAAGTTAATGTATATTAGTTTTATGGTGCATAACGTAAAGTGAACGTTCCGCCAAGTGTTGAACAATCCCGCGCATTTGTTGTTAAAACCATGATAATTGCTGTTTGCTAAATTTAATGAATTGCTATCACATTGCCTTGCTGTTTAACGTAACGCTGTGGCAGTCTCGTTTTGTTGAGCCACATTAATGTATTTGCAGTCAAGTTTGTTGTTTGTATTTAAGTCAACGTGTTGCGCAATCTAACCTAACTAACTTCTTTGATTCTTTTTAAATCTAACTAGTCAACATTTCATGTTCATTGTCACCTTATATATTTTTATTATTTCAATAGCGTCCATTGTCAAGTTCTTATGTTTTTCATTTGTGTTTATGATATTTGCATCCGTTGTGTGTGTACTTTTCAGTTGTAAAAGGAGGTTAGCAGCTGCATCAATGAGTTATTTGTGTAAGGTAAGTCAGTGCTGTACGTGACTCGCCGACTAAACTCTGCCAAGCTGATAGTAGAGGGGTAGGTCCATTCCTTCTTATCTGTGTGGTTGAGTGTTTTCTTTCAATTTAGACGAAATTGGTGGCGTCCTTAATTTGATATCGTTTACCCCTTCGTGCCGAAGCACAGCCCTAACTTTCAGGTAGTATAGAACCACGACCTTCTTCACTGAGCGTCCAAAGCCGAGCACCTGTGTTACCGAACATCTCGTAACGAGTGTTGGGGCTGAGTATTCGGTTAAATTCCCGATTCTGTCGTAAAAAAGTTTCGTGGGTGACAGATTTGACTCCTAAGTGTATGACTTTGTTTTGCACGCTTGAGGGGCTGTTTGCTATGCCATTAATAACGTTTTAGATCGGCAACAATTTCATTAATTCGCCAGAGCAGAACGAAACGAATAACTACAAAACCAGTAAAAGCAGGGTAATCGATACTATTTCTGCATGCAGAATGTTGACTGTGCAGGCGTTTGTCTAAGTTTTCGGTTCTTATTTCAAGCCATTCTCCGTACAGGTACAACTCCGCTGGTTAGGTGTAGTAGTTGTACTGTACGGGCAAATGGTTTTACGCAACCCGGTACAGCGCGTTTCGTTGTATAGAGTGATGGTTGCTAGTATAGAGCTCGGAGACAAACAGCGAAAGTAAAGGTTCAAGGCCGATTAACTGGTGCTATAGATATCCAGAAGGGAGCACGCCAGGAATGTGTGCTTTCACCAACATAGTTCAACATTTACTCTGGGAAAAATTTTCAAGAGGCGCTGGAACATGCCGAAGGTGGTATAAAAATAAATGGCAAAATAATCAACAATATAAGATTTGCTGATGACATCGTCACAATTACCAGTAGTATTCAAGAACTGCAAAACCTGGCGAATAATAGCGATCGCGCCAGTAAGGAGTGTGGCTTAAATTTGAATGTGACGAAACGAAATACATGATCGTCAACAAAAATGCCCCACAACCTACCATAATTACACTAGACGATATACCTATCGAGTGTGTTGAGAAGTATACCTACCTGGGTACTCTAGTAAACGAAAACTGGACAGACCACAGTACTAACATGGAGGTATTGAGAAGATTGCGCAAGGATAAGGTTGTATTTATTATTAAACAGAGAAAGCTCCTATATTTTGGTCACGTCATGAGGAATGATAAATATTATATATTGCAACTGATATTGCAAGGCAAAGTAGAGGATAGAAGAGGGCCAGGCAGAAGAAGACATTTGTAGTTATATAACTTGAGAATAATGATTCGGTCAAACTTCTATAGAACTATATAGAAAAGCCACCGATAAAGTCAAAATTGTCATGTTAATCGCCAGCGTCCGAAACGGATAAGGTACAATAAGAAAAACTATTATTTATTTTAGAATTTTATTTAAGTTACATAATAATATTAAGAATTTTAATTGGTTGGCAAAAGTATGGAAACACCTGTATATATTTTATACTATTGAAGAGATTTTTATTAACTTTATGATATAGATATAGAGTATTCGTTATTTTACGTAAAATGAAAGTACGTTAGAGACAAAATTCTAATTTCGACATAAAACGGGTTACTACCTTACTGTGATGGTTGTAAAATGACAAATCGGGAAAATCCTTGTATTTTCGTTTGCCCCAATTATCTTACGATGTCCTGGCTGTAACAAAGTTTGCCACTTAACTAGCCGGAAGGGCTTGGTTCACTTCGGTAATTGTTAATTAGAGCAATGACCTGTTAATTGAAGAAGATGTTTATTGCTCTGAGCGCCACCGCCTTCAGTTCATTTTCCTTATAAGAGGCAATGTTCAAGTTCACTGTCAGCGGATGTGTGCGACGTCCAACACATTCCGAACGGACTTACCATGACCGCTCGTTGGGGCTTTACACAAAAAAGTACAAATGGGGGTCGCATGTAAACACCATCAGATAAAAACATGGGCTAGTTTAATATATTATATTAAAGTTAAACACAAAATTAATACACAAAAAATACAAATGGGGGTCGCATGTAAACACCATCAGATAAAAACATGGGCTAGTTTAATCTATTATATTAAAGTTAAACACAAAATTAAACAAGTACAAAAGTTACAAATAACTTAAATAATAATTTTTTAAGCTTCTAAACGGGACTACCAGTTGCTCGTCAATATCTAACTTTAATTACTTATTGTGGGACAAGAATGAATGTTTTTCCTCAATATCGGCGCTATGCGATTTCTTTCAAAGAACGTCACTCTCAATTATTTATGCGGGACTTTTTACACAGCGAAATCGAGACGCGTCTAGATATTATAACACTGTACCTTAGAATTCTGGCGGCTTTGAGCTTCTTATCGTTTACCGTCGGCAAGCGTGTGAGACAACTGTATCGTTTGCTGCCACTGACAGCCAGAGAAGGTTGATAGCTGCGGGCCTAAACGAGCACTCCCTGCCGAGAAGCAGACTGGGGGAGAACGTGGCTGATTCTCGAAATTGAGATTGAGGTATGGGCGTGAAGGGACGAAAATTCCTACAACCACACTCCCCAACTGACCTGGTTCTAGTTGTTAATTCCCCATATGAAGATTTCTCCCCCGAAATTGAACCTGCAGCGGCTTCGACTCTCTTACTCCCACACAATGCCACCTACACTTCACTTACTAACGTGTTGCAACGGCTAAAATGGCGAAAATCGCTGCACAAACCAAAAGCACGGTACAGCACAAATGGAAGCTGCTCCGGAGTGTGGTGAACCGCACCCAAGGCTGCGAGAAGCGTGTAAAAGTGTAATTAGCCTTAGGATTTATTTTGTGCATAATACTTTGTTACCTGTAATTTTACATTTAGATGCAGTTAAGAATTGTTATGTATGATTTTCGCTTAAATACATTCAGATGTAGTTCCGAGATTTAGATTGACCTGTAGTTCCTAGGTGTAGATTTGGTTGCATACTCACTTTTGCATTTTTGGATGATTTTGGAAAACCTTGAAAATTCTAGGGGATTATAATACAATTTTCAAAAGACATTGTTAGTACGATTTCCGGCGGCCATTTTATGAGACTGATTTCGTGAGATGATTTCCTTTTGGGGCTGCATGTGATTTTGGATACTTCACTTAGGTGGATCAAGTAATTTCCAAAAATTATCGGTAGATTCTGTGGTCAGCCCTAGGAAATATTGTGCTATATTGCTGAAATGAAGCCAGTTATACTGGGATGATTATGTATTTCTGCAATTCACTCACAGGCCATGCAACAGCTCTGATATGTTATTTTGTGCTTCCGTTGGACGTCGAATTAAGATATCGTGTGATTTTCAGGCTTTTCTGTCGTAGCCCCCTGGGCTCTGGCTCTTTCATAATCCCCTAATTGGTACGTTAGTACTCCTGTTTTCGCTTACGACCTTTTGGAGCTCAATTGTCGCACCTGGAGGACCCCCACGCGGTCTGGGCACCCTCAATCCATGTGATAGCCTTTGAACGTACGGCTTCTCCCCAGTGTGACCACCACGAGGTTTTTCCCCCGGTGCAAGAACCTGTTGCACTTGAAGTTATTTCCAACTAGGAGACATCTCCGTGGAGCAAACCCCTGCATGGCTGTTCTGTCGACGCCGCTGCGCCACTGAACAACCCCAGGTATCTACCTCCTAGCGTTTATTCACCCCATCGCTTAAACTAGAAATATCGTTCGGACTAGTTTTGTAAAAGCTTGTGCACTGCGCTTACCTTGTTTGATGGTGATCTCCATAGCAGATGGTACCGCTAAATTCAGAAAACTCTGTGTAGCTATTGGCGACGTTCACCTCGTGCAAATGTGTATGCGGAATAGGTTAATTTCATTTTGTACATTTAATATTTTCTTCGATTGGCAATAGTGCCTTTGCAGTTTAGTTGCGTTCAAGTACCTTAACGTTCCGAAATTTAACAGATCTCTTCTGCGAGGGTTTTCGGGAGCTTGAATCTTTGCATATAACACACTGCGCTGAATATACACAATGTTTAGTGTAATAACATCACGAAATGGTACCACTTCGAATGAATCGCGAGTAGGTAATTGATTTGAGCGTTGAAACGATTTATTAAGATCTCCCGTATTCCGCTATCGCTGTTAATGTTTAGTCACTACCGTCACTACAGTTGAGCTACAAGTACTCGAACGGAATTGCAAGCTAAGATCAGAGAGTTCTGTTTGGATTTCAAATTTATTGACATAAAATCTTGTACATTTTATACATAAACTAAAATTACATCTAGGTATTATTCCATTTACAAACAAACTATTTATCGCAGATTTATGTGGCCTTTTTTTAAGCATGGTACAGATTTGTATGTGCTAATAAACAATTAGGTAATTCCAAGTTATGTTGTTTTCTGTCGTTTATTATTTTTATGTAACAGCTGAGTGGGTTTAGGAACTTACACGGCCACCTGCAGGTTTTCTGGTTTGGACCGTCTCAAACCAGTGGCGCTTCCGGACAAGCCCCCCCCCCATTTCCTGCTCACGAACTAGCTTGGCAAACGTTTGCTACACGACTAGACAATTCCTGGACCACCCTACTGTGAATTTCCTTTTGCGTGCGAATAAATTCCCTTGTGTAGCAAATGTAATAACTTGGTCGTGGGAATGCCCCTTTATTTGAACGCGGTCTTCGTATGAACGTAGTCTAACCGGCCGCTCGCATATTGTTTTCATATTTGATTATCTGCATTACCGGCAAGTTTCATTATGTCATTTTAAGTCGTTCGCTTGTTTCGCGTATTTCTAATCGTTTATCTGATCGTGAAGGCATTTTTTGGTTCGCATTTTGATATAATGATGTTGATACCTTAATAGTGTCTAGTTTTCGTGCGTGGCCTCGAATTGACAAGACGCATTTAATGGTCGTGCCATAAAAAAGCCTGAATTCAGGATGAGTTGGTTACTTCATTTTTGGTGATAGCGTTGTACTTTTTGGCTAATTCCCTCCGTCATTCTTAGCTTGTATTGCCTAAGAGTTTTTGAACTCCGTCGACTTCGTCTACTTTCGCAAGACGTGCATTCCCTTCTGCTTCTGGGAGCATAATTTGATTATGGGCCACATCGCCTGAGTGGTCCGCTGGTGATCTCGGCCAGCACCTTTAATCTGCGGCAGCATAGCTATAAGAAAACGTTTGAAGGCTATTCAATTCAATCACTGCAAAAGCACGAACTGTCAGATAAGTAACTCACGACCTAATGAGCACTGGGGTAATGATATTTCTACTACAAGCTCTAGGTGTATTAATGAAAAGAAATTAAAGCTGTTCCTAGTCTGTAATTTACATCGTATTTGTTTTGACCTTGGATTACCTGTTTAATTATGCTAGTTACTAGTATAATATTTCTAACTGGGGGTGCACCTTTCGCGCAAATAACGCCTTTAATATCTGGTGTACTAATTATTATATACTATTATATTTGCTTAATAAATCCAATGTTTATGTCATTTATTGTTTGATTTCGTTACTGCTACATTTTGTATTTGAGATATTGTGTTATTGCTTGGTGCGATTATTTGAGTTTATAAGTTCTCGACCTATCTCAGTGTATTTGTTGTAATTTAAAGATTTGTTGGCGCCCATTATATTTGATAATTACATCATTTAAAGAAATGCATGTCTTCCTCATTGAGCCTAGCTGGCGGCCCTCAAATATACTCTTATAGCGTTACAATATTTGTAGATGTTTAGGAACATTATAGCTAACAAAGTGTTAGATATTATAACTGCCAACTGCCTTGAAGGCTTGAAGATGACCGACGTTAAAAATCCTGGAACCCAACGGATCCCGCACGTTGCTGGCCATCTCTTTTCCACACACTTACGCTCCGGTTGTATTTCGCCAGAAGCGGACGTGCGAATTGTCACATAGCCATAGCGGCGGGGAACTGACGTCATACGATAAGTAATTAATTCCCAAACGTGATATAGAACAATCTCTATTGTTTAGTGGCCAAAACACTAAGTAATACTTGCGCGAAGCGGGACGGTAAAATGCAAATTTTAAGGTAGCGCTAGCATGTACAGAACTCTGCAGAATTACGATAAAGAAGCGGAAGGTGTCGGTGCATTCCCTAAAGAAGCTGAATTTTGCAAAAGGTGTTAAAATATGAAATTATCCGAACAACTACCCCTATTGTAATATGACTTCCGGTTTAGCCGGAAGTTTAACACAACTTAAAATTTTTAAATAGAACACCCTGTATATATTTCAGTGTTCGGATAGAGAATTTGAATGAGAATTCAAAAATATCTAGTTTTGTATATTTGTTGAGCTTTCCCATCAATACATCGGTCAATATCGATAAATTTTTTCCGTCGCAATAGCCTTGCAAAATAAAAACAAAACCATGGTAAAGAACTATTGTATCTCTCAGATAATGCGATTTAAAATTTATACAATTAGCTTACGTTCAAAATGGCTTTTTCTCATTAATGTAATTGTTAGTTTCTCGATTTACGTCTTTTAATGCATAGTAGTTAATAACTTCTTTTTTAAGATGTTGATAAAAAAAGCCCACCAAATGTATAAAACTATGTCTTTGAATTCGCAATTAAATTTTCTATTCGAATACTAAAAAATATACAGGATGTTTCATTTAAAAAAATTAAGTTGTCTGCAGCTTAATGGCCCTGATGACACTGGAGTTTTGCCGAACGGCGTGCTGATTGGTCGTTCAAGTCGTCCAATGTACGTGGAGGCGGTGGCGCATGACCGCTTGCGGGGGCGTGTCTGTGATCCTTTAGATAGTGAGTAAAAGGAGTTCTAGTTTTAGTCAGCCTAAAACTATCTTCCTTGTTTATATTAATTAAAAGTTTTTCTATTTCTATAGTTGTATGTATCATCCGCACAAGGTAGCGCAATTTTGGCAAGTACTTTAACGTGCTCTAACTTTAAGGCGTGTTCATTTGACAATTTACTAATAAATTTGTAGCCTAGCCTATATATTTTGACAAAGTAATATAATTTAAAAATGTTTAACATTTTGTTCTTTTTCATATAAACTAGCTAATTATTGTTTCTTAAAAATATATAAGTAACAACAAAATTTGGGCAATCATTTGGCCGTATATGGTAAATAATAATAATATTCCGAAATGTCAACCAGTTTAATAAATTGCGATACGCAATGATAGCAGCAATAATTAAATATTTTGAGTCAAGTTTTGTTTTTGAACTAAGCTTGCGAGTCGCATCTGCCGCTAGAAATTTCAACAGTTATCTGTTCCTATTGAGCTTTAACGACCTCTTTATAAATAAATACAATAGATATACGTATCTTGTACTACGATTTTTCCCCATTTAATAACATGCCCCGATAACTTATTCAAATAGGTTAAGTCGTTATTGAGTAACCACTTACTTAGATACGCATTGTTTTTTGTAGCCTCAATGCGTAGATTACGACTATGTTAGTTTATTTTAAAGTTTAACATTCATGTGGCTCTAAATAAAAATGTATTAATTGCAAGGATATAATAAAAGGCTGCGTTTGATGTAAATGAAAAAATATAATAAAATATCATCGCAGCTATTAAAAAGTAGCTTATAGGTGAAAAGCCATTAACACAGATTTTTTATTGTGTAATTAGTAGGAGAGTTTTACCAAATGTATCTTTACGTAGATTAGCTGCTTCTTATCAAGGCACGGTTTTGTGAGTAAACAGTGTCTTTAACCTCTTGAATCAAGTCCTAAAAATTGTAGAAAATACAAAAGGGATCAAGTTTTATAGTCCCTGATCTATGTTTACATATCACGTGATTAGGGCGTGCAAAAGAATACATGTATCTTCTCTAAGGTCAAAAAGTCCCATTCGCGTTATCATTTTGAAGCCAGTTCAGCTAGTAACTGTATTTTTAGATTGTTCCTAAGTATTTAATTCATTTTTTACTAACGGTTATCTAGTAGCACGATATATATGTCGCATGCGGTTTGCACGGGATCACGTGCAACAAGATACACACTATGAAATCACGTTTTATTTGCTAGGCTCTCCTATATTGCTGTATCTAGAAATATTCCTATTGACTTTTGGAAATTACAAAGGCGAGAATAATTGCATTTGCATAAAAAAATGATATTGTAAATGCTATTTCCAAATGAACATCAAATTGATTAGCTTTTGTTGTGCTGTACTTAGTTTTATTATGTTTTTTTTTCTTATTCATTCACATTGTGACGCATTTTACTATCTTAAATACCACAGTTTGATCTCTACAATTCACTTAAAACTGGCCCATAAATGCTAACACAAAAGCAAAAAAAAACTATTTATTATTGGAGGAATACTAAGCAAGCATTATGGTGCAACTAAATAATTCTTACTGCAAAAGAAGCATTTGTTTCACGACAGTCAGCAAATATTCCCAACCAGCCAAAATGTCAATTTTCCAAAATAGTACTGTAAAGACAAATTTTTCGGATGGGTCCTGTAAAGAAATGTTTTCCGCTCTCAAAATTATACAGTAATGCATGATTTTCGGGACGGGTGCCTAAAATAGTATATTATGATACAACTGTATAAGTATGCCTTTAAAGCACGTGCGACGAGTTTAAGAGCACGACGCAAAGCGGAGTGCTTTTAACGTCGCTAGTGCTTTAATAGCACTTATACACGTGTATCATACGCTATTTTTTCTACGATCGTAATAGAAATATAAAAACTTAGTTCGGTGACACTTTTTCCGTCACACTGTGTTAAATAATCTAGGTTATGTTGGCATTCAAATTTACGGCAAAGCGTGTTTTAATATAGGTAGTATTAAAACACGCCACCAATGGCAACGTGCAAAAAAGACGTAATTCGGGCGCTAATATTAAGAGTGCTACAAACGTCAATTTTGACACTAGAGACTGTGCAAAAAGTTGTCATTTTGACACGATCGTAGAAAAAATAATTTATCCAGGACAAGCTGCGAATATGACTTAGATAATTTTCTTGTTTGTTCTTTAAAAGTCGAGATCAAATTCTGAAATATTTTTTTATACTGAAGTTAATGGCAGCTTAAATATTGGTATTCACGATAAACTTTATTCTTGATCTTACGACGGTGGTAAAAGCAAATGTGTTCTTGCGCAGGTTGCAAAACCCCTAGTTTGACTTTCAGTATCTAGAAAAACAAATGTGAAAGACGTGAACACCTTTGATTTATTATAATAAATAATATGTCACTCAAATATGTGCACATTTTCATCAATTCAGTTCTGTGGTAGATACCAGTTTTAATTTATATTATATTAGATTCATAAATCATAAATCCAACGTATCCGCCATCTCTCCTAAAAGTTCTTGAGGGTTAGTTTTTATTCATATATTAGAAAATTTCATATTCGATATATATTATTTTCAATAACCTGCATATGTTTCAACCATTTCATATACACTGCAACAACAAAGAAGTCAAGATGGCGCAATCTGCTTGTAAAATTTAAACATTTAAAAAGCAAAACATGTTGGAGGGTTCAAATAACAATCAGGCCATTAAATGCTTACGTCAATCGAAAAGGAAAGGTATAGAACAATGAGTAGAATAAAATAAAACAAACATTAATAAACATGTGTTTTATCAAAAATAACGAAATTTATGGAGTATTGTTGATGTTATTATGTTATTAATTACTCAGACGCAGCTAATACGTTAATAGCTGCTCACACAGAACTACATTATACTACGAGTTTACTTTTTCATTGGCTGCAACAGATGGGCTCGCGCATAGATGATTAATAATTGTCGAGTTTAATCTGGAAAATGAGATATTGCATTATAAACAATCTATTTTAAGTAGTCAGTTGTGAAACGGACGCTACTCCTGTCGTTAATAAAACATTTGGCTAATAATGAAAATCGGATGGAGTTAACGATTTGCGTCAGTTACAACTTAGCAATTTTTAGATAGAACGCAGATGCTTCCGTTTGTTAAGCAAACGCATTTTTATAACAAATTTATTATTACGATATAAAAATTATCGGGCTCTGGTGCCCGCTTTGATATTACATTGGTTTTGTTCCTTCATATTCAAGCAGTTATATGCCTTACATTTTCCAATTAAATCAGGTGGCCAATAATCTCTGGAATATTCATTCTTGTTTAAACAATGCAAAACTGTAATTAATTTTGATTAACTCCGATAATTTGTTTAGATATGTGTGATCGCTGGTTTAAATATTTTCATGGTTGTGTGACATCTCTTTTTATAAGACTTCTTAAATCAATCAGTAGAATCACGTTCGTCAGTAGGTACACGAGAACTTGAGAGTGGCACACAATCAATTGATTGTGTATTGTGCAATAGCAAAGTCTAAGAAGCCTATAATATAAAATAAGCCAAGAAAACACATCCTTTTGTATTGTATACAGCTGCTTGACTTAATTTCATGTGTATTGCCAATTTATAATTAATTAAGCATCTCACAACTCAAGATGATATAATATTTTTGTTCACTTCCATTCAATAAATTCATGGAACTTTCAAAACTAGATATATCATGACCTAAAATTGATATTTTTAATTATATTTGGAAATATTAACAAATCGATTATAACTTTCTGGATTTTACTCGTTCTTATTTGAATGCTCTCGTGATAATCTTCAGTATCGCAACTTTTAATATCTGAAAATTCGTTATCATAATAATTTTTAATTAGTTATAAAAATTACATATAACAATTAAATTGTTCTACTCTCTTCATTACTATGCTGTTTCTAACACAGAGAAGTATTTTAAATTAAAGCTGTGCAAATAGCAGCGTGGTAGAACAATTGGTTATGACATATTTTACCGGGCTACCTTTGTTAAGGTGCGTTTGGTATGTTTCACGTAATTTTATATCTGTATACTGTTTACTTCCAACGGTTACTGAATACTGATAACGTTGAAAATTGGATTTTTGCTGATTTAACTAATAATATTTACAAGGTTACTTTTTAACTATTAAACGACACATTAGTTATAACAATTGAATCAATATTCAGGAATTGTAAATATTAAGGTAGAACATATGTGTGTTATAGTGGAATATGTCTAGTTAAGCAGGTAAGTTTATCAGTGGCGTTGGTGAGATGTATGAAAAACGAAAAAATGTGCATGAACATTTTTTTTGTTAGTACATATTTGAAAATCAGCTCGAGGATCTAAAAATTTGAATTTAGATACGGTGCTTCTATTATCTACACTGTACATAAGATCAAATCAAAAACGTAATTTTAATGACGTCAACGGACATTTAACGTATGTTATTGCTATTAAAATTAGAAGACGCCAGATAATTAGATTTCTATCACATTAAATTTCACATTTCGTACCGCTTTATCTGTTAGTTTTTATTGCTAGTTGCTTTTTAAAAAATTATTTTTGAACAACTTTGACTACGAATAGTATTCGGGGGACTATTCAGTGAATCAAACCCATTTTTCAAATTAAAGATTCAACATTTAGTTGCACACGTTAAAAAACAATGTATGTAAACATCTTCTATAAATATCTTAACTTGTTTAAAATAGTCACTCAAGTACTAGTACAATATTCGCTGCAACTCGGTACTAGTACAATAGCCACTACAGTTTATTTTGGTTGGCTATGAAATGCAAAATCTGACGTTTTCACTAGTCCATTTTTGACAGATGACAGGTGAAATGAATAGTCTCTTATAATACCACGAGTAGTTAAAGTTATGTCAACTATTTTTGCGGTGGTATCACGAATGTCCATTGCGCTTCGGTACGATAGAACGAGTGCGCTAGCACGAGTCCTAATCCCAAACGCAATGGACATGAGTACTGATACTACACTTGAATACCTTCTAGGATGATATATTCAAGGGTAATACCACAAGCAGTGGATATATTTTTGACAAATATTTTGCCGTTTTCATGTAAATTATTGCGTTTAAATTTCACGAAACAAAATCATATCAAAAATGTCACGAGCCGAAGGCGAGTGACATTTAAATGTGATTTTGTTGAGTGAAATTTGCAATAATTTCTATGGAAATGGCAAAATATTTAAAAAATATATATCCACTTCGAGTGGTATTTGGGATGACTATTTAACAATATTAATACATAACGATTAACGTTATTGAAAATTAATCCGACAATTAATATTCATCCTGAATTAAATTTAGCGGAATACTTCCAAACCACAACATTTTAAAATTTTTAACGCAAGCCAAACTTTGTTCACACAGTTTGTTGGTGTTTCGTTTTACGTAACCTAGCGATATCACTAAGGACAGAACATCGTTGCTAAGCGATATTTTGCAACAAGGCTATTTAGTTTTTGAGTACGTACATTGTTTTGTGAATTTTGCATGGTGCCCAATATTCAGTGATATACTGCTGTTATTGGTTGAAAAAAGCAAATGTCTGCAATATGATTGGCTTATATGTTATAGTGTTGAATAGTCGCTGATATGTTTTTGATTGGTCAAGAAAGTAAAATTTTGGCTTTTTATTGGTGACTTTTTGACAGATGACAGGTGAATTGAATAGTCACTTATAATATTATGAGTAGTCAAAGTTATGTCGAATATTTTTGCTTAGGTTCGATGCTAGCGCACTCGTCCTAATCGAACCTAAGCGCACTGGACATGAGTAGTGATAACTCCGGAAAAATATTCTACTTAACTTTGACTAAGAATGGCATTCGAGGGACTATTCAACACTATAACATATAAGCCAATCACATTGCAGACATTTGCTTTTTTCAACCAATAACAGCAGTATATCACTGAATATTGGGCACCATGCAAAATATTCACAAAACAATGTAGGTACTCAAAAACTAAATAGCCATGTTGCGAAATATCGCTTAGCAACGATGTTCTGTCCTTAACGATATCGCTAGGTTACGTAAAACTAAACACCAACAAACTGTGTGAACAAAGTTTGGCTTGCATTAAAAATTTAAAAATGTTGTGTTTTGGAAGTATTCCGCTGAATTTAATTGAGGATGAATATTAATTGTTGGATTATTGTTCAATAAAGTTAATCGTTATGTATTAATATCGTTAAATAGTCGTCCCAAATACCACTCGAAGTGAATATATTTTTTTTAAATATTTTGCCATTTCCATAGAAATTATTGCAAATTCCACTCAACAAAATCACATTTAAATGTCACTCGCCTACGGCTCGTGACATTTTTGATATGATTTTGTTTCGTGAAATTTAAACGCAATAATTTACATGGAAACGGTAAAATATTTGTTAAAATTATATCCACTACTTGTGGTATTACCCTTGACTATTCAATGAACCAAACTACTTTTTCAAATTAGTTTTCAGCAAATCTAGCAACAAACTATGTAATTTCTATAGTAACAGAACACTAATATTGACTTTTTCCAATCAAAATTACATTTGTTTAAAATATTCACTTGAATACATTCTAGGAAGATATATCCGCTGATATTTTTTTGATTGGTCAAGAAACGTCAGATTCTGGATTTTTATTGGTAGCTTTTTGACAGATGACAGGTGAATTGAATAGTCAACAGTAATTTCATAAGTGGTAATAATTTTTGATAATTTTAACTAGATTCTCGAATCTTTGTTGCTATTAAGAAATTTCACGAGTGGACGAAGTCCACAAGTGGGATTTTTTAATAGCAACAAAGATGAGTGCTAAACTAGTTAAAATTATTAAAAAAACATAGGTATCACCACAAATGTAATTCGGCGTGATTATTTTTTAAACAGTCCAAGTTGTAGATAGGGTTTAATGGGGCTTCCAGATGAGTGTCCTGTGATTTTTAACAACTTCTGCTCACCTACTCACCTTTAGCTACTTGTGTTACAGCACAAGAACGATTTGAATGGTTTGTAAAAAAATAGTCGCTGTAATCAGCTACTAGCAAATAGTCAGTGTAATTTTGATGCTATTGGTCGATTTGAAATTTTTTCTCATTACTATTGGCTGATAGGACTGTTTAAAAAATAATCACTTATAATACCATGAGTAGTCAAAGTTATGTCGACTATTTTTGCGGTGGTGTCACAAATGTCCATTGCGCTTTGGTACGCACTCGTCCTAATCCCAAGCGCAATGGACATGAGTAGTGATACCACCGCAAAAATAATCTACTTAACTTTGACTAAGAATGGTATTCGAGGGACTATTTAATGAACCAAACTACCTTTTCAAATTAGTTTTCAGTAAATCTAGCAATAAACTACACAGTTTCTATAGTAACAGAACACTAATATTGACTTTTTCTAATAAAAATCGCATTTGTTAAAAATAGTCACTTGAATACCTTATAGGAAGATATATCCACTGATATTTTTTTGATTGGTCAAGAAACTTCAGAATTCTGGATTTTCATTGATCACTTTTTGACAGATGACAGGTGAATTGAATAGTCACTGATATCTCTAACTGCTTGGTAATACGAGTATTTTCCAAATGTATTGCAGTTCATGAAAACTACATTAAAACATCTGGTGTGATACACGCACACAAATTAAAAAAAAATACAAATTCTGCAGAAACCGTACAAAATAGAGTTAGTTGAAAGGACAAATTTTCTTGAAAATTTTAAGCCCAATTCAAAAATGTAATAATATACCGGGTGTGCTATTTTAAATAGCAGTTAATAAAAAAAGCCAAAAATTGGATTTTTAATTTTTAAGCATTTGTCAAAAAACGGTACAAAATAGAGCCTTAGTTGAAGAGACAAATTTTCTCTAGAATTTTAAGCTGAATTCAAAAATGCAATGATATACCGGGTTTTCTATTTAAAATAGGAGTTAATAAAAAAATTAAAAAAAAACAAAAGAAACCCATTTTAGAAGTATTCAACTGGAAAATCACCTATCTCACATCAATACACGTTAAAAATATAATAAAAATGTGAAGTTTGAAAAAAAATCGTTAAGAGCCGTTTTAGAAAAATTTAAAAATACTGATTTATTTATTTTTATTTTATTTAGCGTATGGCATACAAGGCATTACAAATTATATAATATCATATACTTAGTGTATAAACATATGCAATATGGAGTCAACACAAATAATAAAATGTTCATAAAACATAGACATAAAATATATAGACAAACAACGATAATTATACTAGCAAATAATTAAAATATTATGATTTTTTTTCAGTATTTTTTCGTTAACTGGCAGCCAGTCAACGAAAAATACTGAAAAATTACAAGAGTAAACACCATACTTTCGGTTATGTGATTTTTTTCAAAAGCTTGCTGTCTCATCTTCATAGTACACAAAACTTATATATGAAGTTTCGACGCCATACCTTTTTTCGTCTTTGAGATATTCTGTTCACACACAGACACACAGACAGACTGACAGACAGACCAATGATCAAAAACATGTTTTTTAGGTTCAGGGAACTCTAAAACGTGAAGATCTGTTGAAAACCCAATGTAGAATTTTTGGGTTGAATCCAATACTTCATTTATTGTAAAAGGAAGTAAAAATGAGATTTTTGTAGAAAAGCTAGGTCTACAATTTGTAGCCGAGGTATTTTAGACGAAATTTTACCGAAACCCAGAGAAAATATGGTAAACCTGTAAATTGGTGGAAACTTTCTATTTAGAGAATTAAACAACATACTAAAACTCCTATGTTAGCTTCATGGTGTTTTGCGTGCAACAAGGGTGTAACCATCAATAGCCCAAGCAATAAAGGGATGACGTCGGGAATAATTAGAAGAAAGCTGACTTTTGACTAGTTATTAGAACACTACACTACATTTACCCAAAACTCTTTCTTCCTCCTCCCTGTACCCCCTAAACTTTGCGTTTGCTGACGTTTAAAAAGTACCTCCATTACCAAGAGTCGAAATGATCCAAACTTTTTTGTATAGCTTGTTTGAAACTAAAAATATGAAAATATGTTTAGTAGATATAATTGTTTTGGCCTGGTTCATAAGCTTTAAAATTATACCGGGTGACAATGAGACCAGGGCCATGTCTCTATCTCCTTTATTTATGAATGAATTTGGATTAAATTTGACACAAGGATACTAGACATAATTTCAGATTGACATACAAGTATAATCAAAATGGCCAACTTCCGGTTTCACCGGAAATAACCCTAACTGTGATTTTTTAAATATATCATCCTATATATTTTATGTTTTTCGCGATCTACGACTCAAATTACGTACAACAGTGCTGCCGAATTAGCTTAGGTATTACACAGAAATATATAAAAAAAAACTAATTAATTAATCTTCAATTTTAGATAAAGATAAGGTAGTACATGATACATATCGTTAGACTGGTAATTAAATTTTCTGTGTAATGGCACGATGGCCCTTGGTAGGTGCCGTTTAAAAAAGCGACTTTTTCTTAAAAAACCTGTTTAGTAAATTGTGTTCTTTTATTAAGGGTTTGTTATTGACTTCATTGATAAAATAGCTATTATTATTAGTTGCTAGAGTCAATTAAAACATATTTTTTCAAGTCACAGCCTTCTATCGTAAAACTTAAAAAATGAAAAAAAAAATTAATTTAGCGAGACTAATTTATGTAATTTGACTTGTAGATTCCGAAAACCATAAAATCTACAGGGTGATCCATTTAAAAAATCAAAGTTGGTACCATTTCCCGTAAAACCGGAAGTCGGCTATTTTGACTATATTTATTGGTCAATCAGAAATTATCTCTAGTATCTTTGTATACAATTTTATCTAAATCGATTCATAAATAAAGAAGATGCATGGCCCTGGTCTCATTGTCACCCGGTATACATACTAGAAGCTTAATAGTAATACTAATAGAGAAATTTGGCATACAGACTTGATTTTAATGTACACTTTTGTAAGTGACGAACTTAACTCACTTACAAAGCAAATGTAAATTTTTGACATAGATAAGTATAAACGTAGTTGCATTCATAAATTAGGAACTATTCCATGGCCATACTAGATGAAAATAATTTTTGATCATACTTTATATATTTGCATGTTTGTGTCAAGTATTGGTCACACAATGACGCGATATAGGGCCACTAGCGCCTCGTTATATAAAAGGGATGACGACGTCGGGAATAATTAGGGGAAAGCGGAATTTTGGTCAGTTGTTAGACCACTACAAGAGATAAATTTACCCGAAACCCTGTATTTTCCGCTCAGTGTCCAACTGAACTTCACATTCCCAAACTTTAAGAAATTGCTTTATAATATTATTATATTTGTGACCAATGGTCGTATCGCTGTATTTTTATCCTAAAAGAATGTGCTAGAAAAATATTTTGGTTTAATTTTGTTCTAATGTTACAAATCTTTCTTAATTTTAGTCAAATCGAAAAAAGAAACAATATTTTTATTTTAAAATTCGTCGCTTGTTTTAAAAATAGCGATATAAGTTAAGGTGTAATACAATTTTAATTGTTTACAGTATATACAGTTAAAAGGGGGTGGGTTGTAATATACTCACACATTGCGGTGCAATTTCAGCCCGTTTTCTGCTTCCACAATATTTTCCACATCCTATCAGGAATCTAGCAGGTCGTGGATAATATTGTGGATGCAAAAAGCTGGCTTAAATATAACAAAAAAATCTTTTAACCCTTGGTTGCGGAGATATAATAGTATATTTTATTACAAGTCTGGAAATAAAGAGTTTTCAAAGAGTGTTCTGTGGGCCTGTAACGCAAGCACGGAAAATTTCATTTTTCTATTTCGCGTTTAGAATAACTCCATTTTAGCACCTAAATGACGTAACTTGAGTGTTAGAATAAGTCGCTATGAAATGATGTCATTTGGGTGCTAGAATGAATTTATTCTAAACGCAAAATAGAAAACAAGTTTATTTTTTAATTTATAAAATGGTATAAAGCGGCAAAATAGTAAAAATAGTATAAAAGACTAGTTGCAGAAGGTCTTCAAGCACTCATTTGTTCCTCAACTCGCCGCTATGCGGCTCGTTCCGGAATTTCAAATTAGTGCTTGAATAGATGCCTTCTGCAACTTGTATTTTAATATACTATTCTGGACGTGTAATGAACGATGTATTTTATTATAGTAGGAGAACTGGTGACATATTTTAGCGATCATTTAGTTAAGGCCTATTTTTTGAGAGAATGTTGCTGGAGACATGTATACGTGTAATCTGTAAGGATTCTCCATCATAGCGGTATCGGAGGGAGGCAGAACACCCCCAATTTTCACTATAAGTATATGTCAAATTCGAGGTTAGCAGGTTAGGTTTTGCGTCAGTCTGTGTCAAAAATGACGGAAAACCTAACCTGCTAACCTCGAATTTGACGTAAACTTACATTAAAAAGTCCATAAGGGGCGGCTGTGGAAATTGAAACGTATAGTAGGTTGCTGGCACTGTAAGTCTATGGGCCGGTTGCAAAAAGCAATGTTAACTCTGGTGTTAGCTAACGTCGCGTCAAAGTGAACAAAATCGCATCAAATTTTGTTTACTAATGTATTAGTTACCATAAACATTTGAGATTTGATTCGTTTTTGTTCACTTTGACGTCGCGTTAGCTAACACCAGACTTAACGTTGCTTTCTGCAACCGGCCCTATGTCAAATTCGAGGTTATCAGGTTAGGTTTCCCGTCAGCTTTGACACAGACTGACGCAAAACCTAACCTGCTAACCTCGAATTTGACATATAGATACTTATAGTGAAAATTGGGGGTGTTCTGCCTCCCTTCGATACCGCTATCAAGGATAATACTTAAAGATGACTGTTTAGGAACCAAACATAAATTTTAATCCTTTTAATTTAATTAGGCGTGTATTTCACAAACATATATTGCATACGGAAAATGCTTAACAAAGCGTCAGCAGTAATGTAATCAGTGCTCGAATGACCCGGTGAACAGCCTGCAATTCTGCACTCTGTAAGTTTGTTTATTATGAAATTAGACACGCACGTAGAAATATGAGTTGAACTAGGGCAAATATTAAACTTTGTAAGCTAAGTCAGTATTTTTATGTATATAAATAGGAAAGAAATAGTCATTAAATTAATACAGCTTGAAATCTTGTTTCACTGTGTTCACACTGCCCAACGGACCCCAGGTCTTTTGCTACATCATGTCGTGTGAGACCGCACGAGACCGTTGGTTTGCACCCTTTTTAATTCCTGCACCCCTAAGACATATCCTGTAATTTGTCCAAAATAAATTCATACAGTCCATTACAAGCTCCACCCTGAACATTTTGGTCCTTCGATCCTTTAAACGTTCCAGCCCCTAACATTTTGGTCCTTCGATGCTTTAAACGTTCCAGCCCCTAACATTTGATCCTTCAAGCCTTTAAGCGATCCAGCCCCTAGCATTTGGTCCATTAATCCCTTGAAAAGTGCCAGCCCTCTACGATCAAGACAGTTACCATGGCGCAGCAACGGGAGATTTTCAAAACCCAAGAAGAGTTAGCAGAATCCATTCGCAGGCAGATTATTAATGTGAAGAAAGACGGCCCATCAAGAAAAAATGCAGCATACATCATCGCCCGAAAATCTACCCTACAACAACTTTGGGAAGAATTTGAGGCCAACCACTCAGTCCTGGCGACGTTTACAACGAAGGGGTTGCTCTTCTCGTCAAGTACGAAGAAAATCTAGCCACACTAGGAGAAAGCTCACAGCAGCCAGCTGGACCAAAAGAGGACACGACCGCACGTGCTGACAAGGAGGGACAGAGCCGAATAGGAAGGCTACAGATCAAGGTAAATTCACTCCAAAGCGACATTCAGGAAGTCTGTAATAGGTTGAATGACGAATGCAGTAATAGATATTTATGTATTTAGTGTGTAAAGAGAGCCATTTTGGTATGAGGATGCGCGTTTCGTGCCGAGCGGTAGCGAGGCGCGAAAAAGCAACCGAATACCAAAATGGCTCTTTACACTCGAAATGCATACAACATTTTTTCTACGATCCTAAATAAATAACAAAATTGTCAAATAATTGAAATTTCGATACACACCATTTGATGAAGTCGTACCGCCGTTCATAAAGGCCGCGCGATTTGGCCGGCAACAACACTCGTTGGTTGCTGTCTGGATCGCTTCAAATACTTCAGGCGGGGTGTAATTACCTTCAGATTCCATCTTCAACTTCACAAAAACTCACAAACTCATTAAATCTGTTGCGTGATGATGGACGCACCGTGATGCAATTGTCAATAATTTTAGCCAGTTCCAGAAAAATGACGAATTAAATTAATAATCAGGTTAGCCATGGCGATGCGTAAAGTAAAATGAAGTGACGCGATTATTTCATTAAGACATTGTTTACGTGGTTGCGATGCTAAAATGGTTACTAGGGAAAAAAATAGGAAATCGCTAATTTTTCGCATTGACAGTGAGCGCTTAATAGTCAGCTTTAAAGGTGACCATAGAAAAAAGGTATTACGAATACAACATTAAGAACATCAAGGATGATTGGGATGACATCAGAGCTCTAAACGAGGAGATATTATCCCACGGTAGCTTCGACGACAAGGAGTTCCACGAGACCAAGATGGTCAACGAAATAATTGTGCTCCTGTACCAGCACATCCAGGATGAAGAGGTTCAAAGTGTCAAGGAAAACAGCCATGCGAATATAGTGTTACCTGCTCTCAACATTCTAGTTTTTGAAGGGACCTACGAAGCATGGTCTAGCTTTCATGACATTTTCCGAAGAATTGTTCATGAAAACCCACGACTAAGTAAGGCGGAAAAAATGCAGTATTTGAAGTCGCAGTTACAAGGGGAAGCCAGCAAGTTAGTGCAACACCTGGAGGCAACTGAAGCCAACTACGAGTCTGCATGGTTCAGTATAAGGAACAGATACGACAACACCAGGCTGCTACTCGCGAAGTATTTGGATGACATATTCAACCAGGCAACCCTGTCGAACGAATCTGCAGAGGGGATCAATAAACTCCATGACACGACTGCAGAATGCCTAAGAGCAATTGAGAACTTAGGATTTGAAACGGCCACATGGGGGCCTATCATGTGCCATATAGTGACACGAAAATTGGACAAGGAAACCAATAGACTCTATGAGCAGTCATTAACGGCACCAAGAGAGGTGCACAAATTCGAGCAGCTACTGAATTTCTTAGAAACAAGATTTCAGTCGCTGGAAGCTGTACAAAGACGGAACAAACTCGAACCCAGAAAACAAGGAATTGGGAAACCGTGGGAAAGTCACCAGGATCGGTGGGCAGTGAAGACGTACCACACTGCTGACGTATCGTGCTTCCACTGCGGAGGATCACACAGCATTAATTCCTGCCCAAAATTCAGCAACCTAAATGCATATATCTAATACTTACTATATTGCTAGCGGCTATGAGTGGGAAACTGGCCGATGAAGTGAGACACACAACCAACTCCTTCATGTATACGGTGAGCTGTGCGCAAGCGCGGCGGCGTCGTCCGCCCAATGGGGAAGTGGTCCCGCCCAATGGGGAAGTGGTCAAGTTTAAAATTCGCTTCTAAAGGCGGAGTTTGAATTCACACGGATGCGCACGAGACGCGTTATACTATAAGTGAGACTATGTCGGCGCCGTAATGTTTTCTGAAGTTTCCAGGCCCTACCAGCAATATATGTGTATTATATATATGCCTAAATGTATCCGAACGTTGGGACTTCATAAAGAATAAAAAATTATGTCCAAACTGCTTCAAGCCTACAGGAAATTATAACTCCAGACACTTTTGCCCAGGGAAATGCAAGGTATGTAATAAAAGACATCATTGGCTTTTGCACGAAGATTTTAGCAAACAACAGCAACAGCAGCCTCCCAAGACCACAACGGCAATTTCCAGTGCGACAGCAACCAATAAGAACGGAAACATTGTTGCAAGCCTAGTAGGAAGACAGCATCGCAACGTTTTGCTTGCAACTGCCCTAATTAAGGTCCAGTCATCCTCAGGGAGTTTGGAGTATCTCAGAGCCCTGATAGACTCCGGATCACAGGCATCATTCATCACAGGGGATGCAGCTCAAACGCTGGGTCTACCTGAAGAAAAGGTAAGAGTGCACATTTCTGGATTAGGCAAGAAAGGAGCAGGTACAGCCAGAGGACGATTAACTGTAAACCTACGTCCACGATTTCCAAGCAACTACACCAACGCACAAGATGGAAGTTAGCATTAACAATGAATCAATCGAGATCTTCAGTTATTTTCACATAACTGAGAAGCGAGAATACAACTTAATAAAACCAACTCCAATTCCAGTAAAGAAGGGAAATAGAACCTACGCATCGCTGAACTTGCCAAAGGAGTTCTTAGCTATCAACTACAACGAACAAACCTATTTTGAAATCCAAGAGGACAAGTTAAAGGAGATCGAGCCAATAGGAAAACATCTTTACCTATGCAGGCCATCCGCAGTTCGAAGTATTGAAGACAATCCTAATTGCATCATTGACGAGATCTATCAGCGATTGAACAAGATCAAATGTTTGGTCCATCAGTTTACAGTTAAGACACTGGTATGGAAGAAACTGTACGCCGCCAATACATGGTTATTTATTCCCAATCAACCCACAACAGCAGCAGTACAATGCAGCGGGAATCGAGAAGATGTGAAGATTCAAGATGTTGGCATAATCCAAATATCCCCAGATTGTACTATATACACAAAACGGACTATTTTGCATACTCAGCTATTCACTACTATTCCTGTCGTAGCTGGGTTCAACAAACCAATGCAAGTAATTATTAACACTACCTTGCAGAATTCAAGCAGCCACCCTCAATTGCAAATGGAGGAACCTGTGTTGCTACCGTCCGATCATTTTCAACGCCTACAAGAAGAAGAAGATGAATTGCAGTTACATCAGGACTATCGATTTTGGCACCATCGACATACCATCATGGTGAACACCGGTACTACAATCTGTATTTTAGTATCAGGTTGTATCATCTGGGCATTATGCAAATACTGGAGAAAGAACAGGAGACCGCAGCCACGGCCAAAATCAGACCCGTAGGAAGGCTTCAGGTTACCACTGCCACCAGACGAGGAAGATGGAGAGACAGAATCAGCCACACCTTCCCGGCCCATCGTCGCTCGGCAGAATGTTTAGGAACCAAACATAAATTTTAATCCTTTTAATTTAATTAGGCGTGTATTTCCCAAACATATATTGCATACGGAAAATGCTTAACAAAGCGTCAGCAGTAATGTAATCAGTGCTCGAATGACCCGGTGAGCAGCCTGCAATTCTGCACTCTGCAAGTTTGTTTATTATGAAATTAGACACGCACGTAGAAATAGGAGTTGAACTAAAGCAAATATTAAACTTTGTAAGCTAAGTCAGTATTTTTATGTATATAAATAGGAAAGAACTAGTCATTAAATTAATACAGCTTGAAATCTTGTTTCACTGTGTTCACGCTGCCCAACGGACCCCAGATCTTTTGCTACATCATGTCGTGTGAGACCGCACGAGACCGTTGGTTTGCACCCTTTTTAATTCCTGCACCCCTAAGACATAACCTGTAATTTGTCCAAAATAAATTCATACAGTCCATTACAAGCTCCACCCTGAACAATGACACTTATACATGCTTCCAGCAACATTCTCACAAAAAATAGGTCTTAACTAAATGATCACTAAATAATGTCACCAGCTCTTAGACTGTTATACTTATCCGAAAACTACATAAAAAATGTGTAAAAGGCTTTACCCAGAACTTCCCTCGTCGACATTGTGACACTAAATAATTTTAAAAATTAAATTAAGGTAGGAGTAAAAATATCTTCGCGTTTCTAATAAATTAAATACATTATTAAAAAAACGCATTCCGCCGGGGGGGGGGGGGGGGGTTTGAACCGCGTCTGCAGCTCTGCAGATCGCTCGATCCTAACCGCATCTCCACAGCGGATATAACTACAGCGAAATTCCATCTACGCTACCGAGTCTCTTCAAGAAAAGTCCGGCGCGCGCCTCTCTTGAAGAGCACGGTGTTATGGTTGTAACATTTTTACTCTTTTGTGACACTATCCTATATCGGTTAAGTCTTATTTTCGGTAAATGTAAATTATAACCTATGTAAAAGTTATTACTTCCTTTTATTTCGAAATTAACACAAAAATAAACAAAATTTAATTTTTTTAAAGTGCTCACCCTGTATATATTTGTATGAAATTGTACCGGTTTCATGCGAGGTAGATATATAATATGTATCCGAAATATCGTCTTCTTCCGACAAATAGTTTTTGAGTTATATTGCCAACAGACAGACAGGCAGATGGAATTGAAAAAACCTCTTTTTCGTCATCTAGGGACCTTGAAACGTAAAGATCTGGAAAAAATCTCGGAAGGTAATTTTTTTCGTGATTACAATACTTCCTTCGTCTTTCAGACGAGGGAAGTAATATTTATTTATTTCGCACTCAGCCAACAGCCGTTAGGCCAATTATAGGCGTCGCTGTGCATTTATGGGTACTTCCAACCCCACTAACGACTATCATGTTGTTGTTATGAGAGCCGGGACCAACTATTTCCGTGACAGCCGTATAACGAGGCGCCGAGAGAAGCAGCCGTGGAACTCCCATCCAAGTTCTGACCAGAAAGAGCGTTGCTTAACTCTACTGATCGAACGTGGACGCTTGTTCAAGTTACACCACCTGGGACCTTTTATAATAAGAAATAAGTAGTAAATTTTATTTTTAAAGTAATAATAATACATCGTAAAAATAGTACCAAACACGATCAACATTTCCATAGCAACGATTTATGTTTTATTAATTTAGCGCACGGAAAAAATCGGGAAAGTTTTCCTTGCGTTGTTCTGAAAAAGCCACATTTAAGTCATTGCAAAAACAGATGTTTTTAGAGAAGTATAATGAGGAGAAGTTTTTCAAATTTTGCGAATATGAAATTCGGTGATGCGCTGAGCGGAAAGCAATTCTGGGCAAATTTATCTCTTGTAGTGATCTAACAACTGGCCAAAATTCAGCTTTCCTCTAATTATCCTCGACGTCGTCTGTTATATGATGCGGCGCAGATGACGACGGTGCTAGTGGCGCTTTGGATATGTTAGGGTGACATTTTTGTTGGTACGCCTGCAAAATAACTAGACGTAAAAAATTGGGTTATGTTGTTTTCAATTTATGATTTTTGAAAGCTTGCATTGTTGCCAGTTAAATGTTTGTCTTCCGTATAATTTTCGACAGTTTGACATTAAAATTGCAATGTCAATACAGCTGTTGTAAAAATGTCATAGTTGTTTTATTTCACAGTTTGACTTCTATCAAAATTCATGCGTGCAACCTAATAAAAACTTATAACAGAGTATTGACAATCGTAAAATGGCGTTTTACACCAAACAATTTCTCGTGAAATTACCCTATTTGACCATGAATTACCCCATGCAATTAAAAAAATTACTTTTATTCAAAAAGTAAACAAATAAAATATAAAACATACATACAAAAAAAATTATTTCTGAGTCAACCACCAGATAATAAAAAAAACTTCTATACGAGGACGATACAAGACAGGAGACAGGACACAGGACGAGGAGCGAAGACGACACGGCAGACCCAATGTGCAAGTGCAATGTCTGTAATAAAAAATAGGAAGATATAGCGCGAAAACCACTGATGCCGACAATGTAGAATGCTAGAATAAATGTTTTTTCTTTACTCACAGACAGATGTTGCTAGCATTTGAAGTTTAAGATGAGTTTTCAGTTTGATGGAAACAAGTAGAGATAGGACCGGTTAACCAAATGGAATTTTAATCAATTTTTTTTTAATTGTCCGCAGAAATACCCATTTTTACCCCTAAAACAATAGTTCCCCAAAATATCCCAACAACACTTCAAATTACCCACATTTCGTGTAAAATCCCCCAAATTGGCAACACTGAAACAGCCTACTGGGAGGAGAAAACATAGGTAGTAGGTAGTGAATGAATTAGCATGTAATAGTTATTTACATAAGAGTCAGGAAAATGTTGCACTACTGTCGAGGAGCCATATTAAAATACGAGGCACTTTGTGCCGAGTATTTTTAAGGCTCCGAGGCAAGTGAACCAAGTTACTGAGGAGACTTGTATAAATTTTTTTCTGAAATCTCCAATTATAATAAAAATTAATGTTTATTAATTTAATAAATTCAATGGGCAAGAATCTGAAGTTTCTGTTTGTTCAAATGCGATCGTAGTTCACAATGAAAATAATGGTAGTATCCGAAATAAAAGTGATTTGTTGTCGGGGATTAACATATCCAATGTAGAAAACACAACTATAAATATTAATATTCAATAAAACTTTAGAAAATAATGTGTAAATGTGTTCGTGACTATCAGGGAAATCCAATTTTCGCGCCACATTTCCGGAGCGAAAATAGTACTTTCGCTTCGATTTCAGAAAAATATCATTTTAAAGCTTATGCTTCAGACTAGGATTTTTATACTAAACCTATGTGTACATTTTTAGTTTCAAACAAGCTACAGCGTTAAAACCTAGAATACCTACCACAACAAAGACATAAGATATAGTTTTTTAGTGTTCGTCAATAATGATATAAAATTATTGGTATTATAGTGCAAAATTAAATAGAAAAATTTCTCTAGTATGTCATTTAAGGCTTCAAACAAAACCAAGTTTGCATCATTTCATTGGTAATGCAGACATGAGGTACTTTTTAAAAGTCTGCAAATGCAAAGTTTAGGGGGAAAGCACAAAGTGGAGGGGTGAGGATTTTTGGGGAAATGTCTCTTATAGTGACAACTGGTGAAAAGACAGCTTGCCTCTAGTTGTTCCCGATGTCATCCCTTTATTTCCTGGACTATTGATTGTTACACGTTACATCCTTGTTGTGCACAAAACACCATGCACAAAACACCATGGTTCGGCACACTAAATAGAACGTTTCCACCAACTTACAGATTTACCATATTTTTTTTCGACATCAAAACCTAAAATGCCTGCCCTACATTTTGAGAAAATGTCTTTTGATTTTCTACTAATACACTTATTTTGGGTACTATTTGGAAGGATATTAATAAAGATATTCAAGAAGTAATAAGCATGCAAACAGTTACAATACTAAATATGTGGAGCAAATAAAGACATTGAATAAGTAACACTAACAATAGCTATTCGTTTTATTAAAAATGAGTATATAGTTATTAACGTCTACATAAGGTCTACATAAATAAAATAACGGACATGGTTGAATCTCAATCTGAGGCAATAGTCGAGGGTTATATATAATCAACTAAGTCCATTATTTGCGTATCGGCCGTGTGTCATTCAAGATTTTTTCGTAATTCAAGTTTATACATTTTAAGAAAAATTTATTAAAACGTAATTTAAATATCACGTGATGCTTAACGGCCCGTGGCCATTGTAGTCCTTAATGACCGGCTGCCGTTATGATCCTTAACGGCCGTCGGCTGTTATGAATGACTTCTCATTCATTTGTTTAGTGTAGTTAATAGCTATTTAAGTAACAAGGAGTGTAAGGCCCTATTAACATTTGAGGTAGGCAAGTACAAGCCAAGACGAAGTCGCGGCTTGTTGCCTGCCGAAAATGTTAATAGGCGATACATTCCGAGTTATCTTATTATATTTTTTCCCGCTGCTTATCGAAATTTTCCTAGATTTTTGAAAAAAACCGTTTGGTTTGTCACCTGTCACCAAGATTAGTTTTCGTGAGTCGTGTTACCTGTGAGTGTCACATGTCACATAAACACTTGCAATTTATAAACAAAAACGTCTAAATCTGCATCTTGCTTTGCTAATTTTACTATCGTAGGAACTTAATAATAATATTAAGTTCCGTTGTCAAGAAAAAGCAGCAAACAAAATAAATATAATCGCCGACTTACACGTTTTGTTACTAAGGCTGTATCACTGACTTACATGATCAGCAGCGAGAAAAATACAATAACGGTATAGTATTACAAAATAGCTTTTGTTATAAAGGGGGACATATTTATTTCACAAACCGCGAAAACAAAAAAGGGTAGTCTTAGTGTTAAATTCCTGTGGCATCATTTAGTAAAAAGCCTAACAAAATCGTATGGATAAATGATCTAAATGAAGGTAATAGAAAAGATAAGCAAATATAAAAAAAAGGAACAGGAGTACAGAATATAAAGATGAATTCGCAGATAATTCAATAGATGTTTTGTAAATATAAACCTTAAAAAGAGAAGATAACGCAATGAATGATGAAAAAGAAAGAAAATGAGGTAGGAGTACATTTATGAACAATGTTGATTTTGTTAATTGTTTTCTATTGTGTGTGGCGCAAATTATTTGATTATAGCATACCTACAGCTTATATACTTATGTCCCGTTATTTGCTAGCCATTGTTACATACAGACTAAAGATACCTACATTGGAAACGGCCAGGTTGTCTACTACTTCTTCAAAAGTATTTTCATGGGTGATAAGACAATACTTACTGAGTTAGTTTTTAAATCTTAAATATTGGCGACATATGTATATTGCAAAAAACGTTTGACTTTCCCAGTACTGAATTAGAAATAATTGGGATGAGGTCCGTCCGTCTGTGTTACCATGTCAGCGTGCAAAATAAAATTCAAGTTTAAGATTAAACTGGTTTTGATTAAATAAAAAATAAGATAGTGATTAAGTACAACAATTTAAAATTTCTGTTACTATCTACACCTTTTTTAAATACCCGCAAATAGATATAAAGTTCTTACCTAAATAGAGAAAGCAGTTGTTCTTGTTTAGCTCATAAGACTCCGCTAGAGGACGACCTCGTGCAAACTAGAACAAAAATAGTAAAAAATTTGTTACCTTGCAATAGTGATAATAAAGTAGCTCACATCAATTGATTTCTTGGCGTACCTAACGTTAATATATCTTCAATCTAAATCATTTTAGTATTGAAATTATTGCTTTAAACAATTTACAATATTGTTCAGTCGCTGGTTGGAATTTAAGTTGCTTTCTCTTCCGTAAATCCATTTTAATATTATTCAATAATTATACTTATTCTGCATTTGTTTTTTAACCATAGTGGTTATATTTATTGATATTAAAAATTTTCCAGTACTTCAACCAATAGTTATTTGCACAATTAGCGATGAAGGCGATACTTTTTTTATGAGTGCGAAGGTTGATGAACGACGGCGAAGCCGGAGTGGATCAATCAAAGTAGTAAAAAAGTTGCTTTTCATACGTATGGTACACGTGATTTTTTAAAATAGTGAGATCTTGTGACTTGAAATATGGCCGAAAAGGGCTTCAAAATTTACAACTCTCAAATTGACAATTCATAATCTCAATAAAAATATCTATTTAAAAAAGTATTACTTTTTTTTAAGATTTTTCGTTAAAAAATAGGACTTTCATGGTCACTACATAAAAAGTTACAATTTCCGATAAAATATTGATTTACTAAAATCATGCTGGTAAAAGTATGGAGCCTCATAAAAACAATCACGTAAATGAACCCAAAACGATAAACTTTCAGATAAAAGAGAGAACTAACAGATATTTCTGCTAAGGACAATGTTATTAGAGATCTCCACATAAACTGAAAAAATAATTTAGTTGGTTGTTGACGATTGGAGCGAACACAGTGTGCATGCCAATTAAAATCAACCTCAGATAAACTTCCTTTAATATCAACATTTGAAATAAACGCCAAAGGAAACTTGAGAAAATTGTAAGAATATCAAGTTACCGTTGCTAGATTAATACGTCCGCGATACCTGGTACTCATTGTTGAGGGAAAAACGATTACGGAAAATTATAGAGTGAAAGTGGAATGTACGAAATGCAAATACAATTAATCATACGAAAATAACTGTGAGCACTTTTCCCTAGTTAACCTTTTTCATAGAAAGTGTGCCGAAGGATATGAGTACTTCGGCATTTTTCGAAATCGAAGGTACAGCAGCAGCGGCGGCTCTTGATAATTGTATTTGGGGGGCTCTTAGTTTGTAATAATTACTAAGCAAAAAATATTAATGACCTACACTCCGTCGATGTTTTAATTCAAATATAGCAATGATTTTTAAATTTAATAATCCAAAAAGTGTTTAAAAAACAAAACACAATCATTTATTTTTCTTGTAAAAGTCTACAGAAAAGTATCTTGTAAAATTGCGAATTCCAACTTTATTTTGCAGGTTGAAATTTTATTAAAGTTTTTTTTTTAACATTTTCAACTAACGGTAGGTTTTTAAAATTAATGTTGAGAATACTTAGTTATGCTATTCTCCGCTGCTTTGTAGAAAACTGCATGAAACAACCGAAATCACCCAAAATAAATAAACAGCCTCCAACTGCAATTGGTAGTATGTCTAAACATGGCCCACAAGAATGTATGAACGCCCTTGCCTGCTGGCATTCATTTTCAATATCAAAGATTGCACATTATTTTTGTTTTATAGGCGCGGCAGTTTCTTTACGCAGTTTGCGCTAGGATCGCATTACATTTCGGAAGTACAGTGTTTATAAATAAAACAAGCCCCTGTATTTAACGGCTGCCTGGGCTACAACCCTGCAACGTTGTTTAGTCTTTGTCATGTTGAAACTGTGATGCTCTGCAGCGTTTTCGCCCGTAGTTGCCATATAAGTTTGGGCCCTATTTCAAATCGCCCCCACTAGCTGCCAGCGGCTCGTTGCATTGATGCCAGCCAGTGTGTTGACGCATAATTAATGTTATATTGACATACTTCTTGGATCTTCTTTTACATGTTTTAAGCGGTATCGAATAGCTACCTCCAATTGTCGTTACTTAAATCTTGTTATATTACAACGGTATGATATATGATAAAACATATTTATAGAAAAGTTCTTTCTAATTCCATATAGGCTGTTGACGGCTGGGAGGTTAGCGCCCTGCGCCCCTACGGAGCAGCCGCCACTGTACAGCACGTATTCACGTGCTGGAAAGTGGCGCTCGTTCGATTGCTTTGAAGACAAGGCATCGCCTTGATTACGGTGTGGTAATACAATTTTGATGATAAACCCGTTGCGTTTGCACGCGCATGACGCAGGATTCTGGGTGGATATATATCGACGCCGGCGACTATTCCGATCATCCGTGCTCACATAGTTGCACAGATGCTTACAAGCATTAATCTGAACAACCATTAGTACTTCTATAACATAAAACTACACCGGAAATGGAGCAGATTCCAAAGGAAGAAACTATCGCGCTCCGGGAGCAGCTGATTGGGTAAATATTGATTTTGATTTTATTTGAGCGGTGTATAAATTTTTATTTTTTGTTATCAGTCCGTCTTGTCAGCTGTTCTTCCGGAACGATCCCTTGAAAATTGTCCGTGGAAAGGGCCAGTACATGTATGATGAAAGGGGCGACGCCTATTTGGATTGCATAAATAATGTGGCTCACGGTAAGCATTGAATTTATTGCAGTCTTCTTTGTTATAGTCGTGATTTGTTTTAAAATGGAATGCATTCTCGATATCAAAAACTACCAACAATTACAAAGCTGCATTATGTATTCGGAAAAATATAAAGCACTCAGCCTTGAAACAAAAAAAAAATATATAAAGAACATTTGAAAATATTAACACCTCAGTTTACATTTGTAATTGCTGAAACCAAATAAAATCCTTTTTCAATTTTAGAATTTTTTTTACAAAAATCAGTTGATTAAAAGAACATATTTAAACAAAAATTTACTAATTTATGGAAATTATTTTGCATTGTGAAACTTTGTTCATAAATTTACAAACATGCATTTATATATTATAGATTTAATATTTAATCCATGCCTACATTTCATATTGTTACATCAAATACAGAAAGAAGTATGTATGTATGTATTATCTGTAACTTCATTTACCTTGCGGTGTCGAGGCTGGTGCTTTATGCCAAAGTTTAATTAAAAAAAACTGGCTTATATACAGTCGCGGCCAAAAAAACCGGGACAGTTTCTTTGACCTAATTTTCAAAATGCGAAAACAAGTGTTGACATTGACAATTCTGATTAGTAAATGTCATCAAAAGTCATTATTCAGATCTAAACAATGACGTTTGATGACATTTATTAATTAGAAGTGTCAGTGTCAACACTTGTTTTCGCATTTTAAAAATTAGGTCAAAGAAACTGTCCCGGTTTTTTTGGCCGCGACTGTAGCAATATACAGTCGCGGCCAAAAAAAAAACGCCACACTTTTTGACCTAATTCTCAAAATGCGAAAACAATTGCTGGCAATTCTAATTAATAAATGTCATCAAGTCATTATGCAAATTTGAAAAATGCCGGCACATATTGGAAATACGCATAAAGTCCGCGACGCATTTTGAAAATTAGTCAAAAAAATTGCCCCGGTTTTTTTTGGTCGCGACTTTATTTGAGGAGGGGGGTCAGGATTATTGATTTTTTGAATTTTTACCTTTTCAATGGCAAATGATCTAAAATGAAAAGTTATAATTTTGATCTGCAAAAATATTTACCTAAAAAAGTAGATTTTTTAACGATCTTTTTTTCGATAAAAAAACAACCAGAGTATCAACCATTTTTATTTTAAATATAAACGAAACAAAAACAGCAAATCATAAATTCTCAACAAATTGGTTGTACTAAAAAAAATATTATTAACCATCTTGGAAAAATTAATTCGCACAGTAGTACAAATTATTTTACGTATTATATTGGGCATAAGGCTGCTCCCCCCCCCCCCCCCCCCCTTATATACTCCACTGAATACAGATATTCAGTTTTTGGCAGCTAATGGTCAGATTTATTATATGAATGGAACAAATTTAATTTTCCTTAGTTTTCTAATGATATCCCGAAGAATATTTTAAGAGTAGTTAACGTATAGTGAAGTCAACTGTAATGATACCATGAAATAAAATATTTATTTGATACAAATATATGCGATTTATGTATCTAGCTTAATATTTTCACAAAGCAAGATAAATCTAGAAATAACTGGATTTCATCATGTTTGTTTTCTGTGTTATAATAATTTAAACAGAACAGATTGTTCCATTTAATATATAAGCACTGTAACAATTGTTCAAGCAGCCAGATTCCTTTGGGAGAGGCTGGTTATCTATCTAAAGGCACACTACACACAGATTTACTTTAGTAATTATTGCAATTTAAAAAATATTTCACAACATGGTCATAATCTCCTTTCGATATTTCCTATATTATGTGAATTAAATTTGCATAAAAGGCGAGTGCAAACATTGTTCGTAGGTGCTATGCACTCACAGTAGGTATAAGTGTTCCACGAATTACTTTCTCTTTCGAATATAAAGAATTATGAATATTCACGATTTTTCGAACTCACGATTCTAGTGGAAATATCAGTTTTTATGATTCAGAAAAAGCTGTTTTTGAAGTGATGTCTGTCTGTGTTCTCTCTACAGCCCAGACGGTTTAATCGATTCACCTGAAAATTTATACATTAGTTTTCAATATAAATTCGGAAGTGGTACTTTACTCTTATTTTTTTCAGTTTCCCAGCAAAATTTTATAATTGATCGGTAAAAATAAAATTTTAAAGTAACATAATATTTTGCAATTAGTATCTACTTTTGTTTAAAAATTTTTTTGGGAAAATCCTAGCCTAAATTTTTAGAAAAATTTCAAGTCCAAAACTAATGTTTTTCTTAAAAACCACACTTAATTTTTTTTAATGCTAAACTCTTTTACAATGTGTATTTTTTTGCAGTTGGCCATTGCCATCCCGATGTGGTCCAAGCAGGCTGCGAACAAATGAGTCTCATCAGCACAAACAATCGATTCCTTCATGATAATATAGTACTGTGTGCTAAGAGACTGATCAGCACCATGCCAGAAGAACTATCTGTTTGTTTCTTTGTTAATTCAGGCTCGGAAGCAAACGATTTGGCTCTCCGCCTTGCTCAAATACATACAGGAAATAAAGACGTTATTGCTCTCGAACAGTAAGTTTGTATTGCTGTTAATTTCGCTTGGCTTGTTTAGTAATAATCAGCGTGCAGAAAAACAAAATATGACAAGTGTGTCGAGTGTCAAGTTTATGTTGTCTTCGAAGTCATACCTGGTTACATCGATTCCCCTTTTCATATTTTGTAAAAGTAACACAGGAGTGAAAAAATATGCAAACAATTTATATTCTTATAAATATAAAAAATAATTTTTACACTCCTGATGCTAGCAATAAATTTTAAATATTACTTTCACACACAAACATTCAATTTTTCATCAACCATTATTTCATTAAGCTTTCTTTAGGGTTAATTTAATGGAACTATGTCAGTAAAGCTCTCTAATACCGCTGTTTTCATTTTTTTATTGCAGCTCTTGAAATAATAAAACCTAAGGATAAGAAGATACCAACACAGAAGTTCGTGGGCACTTCCCAGCCTGCAACAACGTGGCACCAATTAATAAGAAATCATTCACCATTTCAGTGCTATATGTGTGATCCAAAGGCTACCTATTGTTGGCCTATTTAGCCTGCATTTTAGGCCGTCTTTCATTGGCCTCTTACTGCCAGCATAGCATTAACATTAACATCCAAGGCTGTTAATCATTTAATAATCTTGTGATGATAATTGTATATTGTAATAGTGTGCATTGACAGCCTTGGAAAAACATCTATGGTTTTAATATTGTGGGGTGTTTGTGGGAAAGGGTTGAAAGGCAGAGATGAGCACTCTATTGTTTTAGTGCGTACCATGGTCATTTGACTTCCTTGATTGACATCTCACACTACAAATTTAATCTACCTGGAGGTCCATCCCAGAAAGACCATGTTCATATTGTAAGTTCCTTTTTACTATTTTAATAATTCTCATTAGTTTTTAAACATTTCACTATTTAATATTTACCTTTATAGGCTTCCTGTCCCGACACCTACAGGGGCAAATTCCGTGACACTACTTACAAACCAGAAGAATTAGGTAGCCTGTATGCCCAAGAAATTCAAGATATTTGCGACAAAGTTCAAGAAAATAGCAATGGCGTCTGTGCTTACATCGCTGAAAGCTTCCTGAGCTGTGGAGGTCAAATTATTCCCCCACAAAATTATCTTCGCAAAGTTTACAAGCACGTGCGTGCAGCTGGAGGAATCTGTATTGCTGATGAAGTTCAAGTAGGATTCGGAAGAGTGGGAAAGCATTGGTGGGCGTTCCAAATGCAGGGAGACGACATTGTACCGGACATCGTCACTGTTGGGAAACCTATGGGCAATGGACATCCAATAGCTGCAGTGATTACAACCAGAGCTATTGCTGAGAGCTTTAAGAAAACTGGTGTGGGATACTTTAATACGGTAGGTGTAATTAGATATTTCTCTATTTGAATGTTTAAAATTGAAATTATTTTCAATTCAAGAAAACCACCTAAACTGTTCTGACATTTGTTACCAAAACTGTCTTTATGGTAGATTGAACTTTTTTAATTTTTAGTATGGTGGCAATCCAGTTTCATGTGCCATAGCAAACGCAGTATTTGACACAATTGAAAAACAAAATCTCCGGGAGCACGCATTGGTAGTAGGTGAATATTTATTGGATTCATGTCATGTGTTGGAAAAGAAGCACACTATCATTGGGGATGTAAGGGGTGCAGGACTTTTTGTTGGCGTTGAACTGGTAACAGATAGGAAAAGTCGATCACCAGCACGAGAAATTGCCTCATATGTTGTCAGCAGGTAAATTCTACTTTTAAGGTTTTGTTTTGTACTAATATAAAGGGTGTCCAGGAATATTTTCTTCATTTGTTTGTTGAACATCTTGAAAAGTGGTGGGAGTAGGCGTGCTAACACCTCTTGTGGTTAAAGGCCAGCAATGGACCAATTCACCAGTAAACAACATGCCTTATGTATGCAAACTATCTATGGAAGTCGTTCAGATCATATTTACAGGAAAGTGGCATCTAAGCTGGGGGACATTAAAATTGGTTGTCCAGAACTCCAAATTTAACACCATTGCTGATTCTTTGTCTTGGAATTTCACTATAAACCTTTAATTTGAGATAACCCCAAAGGCAGAAATTCATGGGTGTTAAATCTGGACTTCTAGGAGGCCAATTAATGTCCCCCTGCTTAGAGATTACTTTTCCTGGGAATATGGTCCAATCGAATTCTATGGAAAAATGTGTAAAAACATTCCTAGGCGCCCTGCTTTAAATTTCATACACATGAACAATAAAATCATTATTGGAAACTTATTTTTTTGCAGAATGAAGGAGGAACACATACTGATAAGTTCTGATGGTCCTGACTGCAATGTTTTAAAGTTCAAGCCACCCATGGTTTTCACAAAGGAAAACGTGGATGAGTTGGTGTCAACACTGGATAGAATACTAAAAGAAGTTCGGGAGATCTCTGAGCTATCCATTCCATTATCAACGAGAAGCAGTTCCGCAACGGTTGGCAAGGGATCCATAACAATAAAAAAACCTATCAAAGAAGAACAGATCAAATCCATTTAAATATATTTATTTGCATTTCCACAATTCATGATGCCATTTATATTTAAGACACCACACCAACTTAAACATAGAGTATAAAACGATTAAACGATAAACATAACATTCATAAACTTAGTTGTAAGATACATACATTTAGTTAACGTTTTATACCTAAGAACATGTGTGTTGTTTTCTGTGAAAATGTTCGTGTTCTTATAATATATATTATGTTTTAATAAAAGTACTAATCGGATTCTAAGTGATCTTTATATTATATTATACCTTGTCATCGCATAGTACATTATGGGGCTGCTATGCTAACTTATATAATGATCAGTACTAATATTAATTGCACATCTACATAAAACATAATACTAGGATCCTACAGAAGAGCGTTAATTATATTATATTTAATTTAAGTTAGAAATCTTACATGTTTTCACAAATAAAATGGCATTCTGATGCATTTTGTCAAATATAGTTTTGACAATGTTGTCTGGAAACGGAAGCAGCATTGTCTATTTCTGTAGATTCATACCTGTACGAGTAACTGCTAACTACTCATCATAAGTAGCAGAACATTAGAAACTAACTGTATTTATTTATCTAGTTCTACACATTCATAAGCATCCCGAATAGTATTTAAAGACTACAGTCAAAATTCTTAGTAGTTTCCATGTTATTTGTTTCTAGACATTCTTCATTGGGAATACTTTTTGGATAATCAACATTGCAGTCTGTAGAGCTAACCGTAAACTCTGTTTTTAAAGATTCATTATCCAAACTATAAATACTTCTTGGGCAGTCTACGTTTTGGTCACTTGAGGCAGCCTTGGGCTGATTTTCCACAGAATCTTCATTTAGGCCAGTACTTTCTAGACATTTATTATTGGAATCACTAGGACCATCTACATCCATTTTATCTGCAAATGGAGTGTTTTCAACACAGTCAAAATTAATATTAGTATTCATACTCAAAGCATCTTGTTCCGGAGATTCCGCATCTGTCCCAAAGTTACTTTGCAAACAGTCTAAATTAGAGTCACTAGAAATAATATTTTCTTGTATTTTTGATGCTGTGTTAACAGCAGAATTCTCTAAACATTCAAGGTTGGGGTTAAGAGTAACTACATTTTCCGTTGTAGAAGATATTTCATGATGACTATTGGTGTTGGGAGATCCCACATTGGTTGAACTTTTGGTGTCTATTAGTTTGATATCAGAAGCAGGAGTATTGCTACATTCTATATCAGGGTTAAGTGAATCAAATGAACTTGTTTGACATAGTTGAGATTCTAATTTATCTGTACTGTCAGTAGTTTTTGATGGTGTTGAGTTGTTACTAGCAGTGCAAACGTCCATAGCAGCTGTTGGTTTTTCCAGCAAAGTTACTGAGTTACTACTGCTCTCCAACAGTTGTTCTTCCGACTCTAAAATACTTTTTCCATCAGCAATTTCATGTTTAGTTTCTATAGAATTTTGATTAGAATCTGCGCTATTTGTTTCCTGTGAGTTATTACTAATTGAACCACCATCTATACTACTCTCATCTTCTGCTTTATGAAGCTGCTTCAAGTCCGAATCTGTTTGAGAATTCTCCAGTTTGCTACCACTGGCAGCAAGTGTACACTGTATTTGTGATTCATCATCCGAAAGTTTAATATCATTATCCTTACTGGAAACAGATGTACATTCTGTACTCATGGGATTTTCATTTATTTCTAATTGTTCTAATTTTTTCTTTGCGTCAGTGATCTTTACAAGCTCCACATTTTCACTAACTTCAGAAGAAATTTCTGAGGATTCTATATTTTTATCTGTATCATGTACGTCACCTGTTGTTTCTACATTTTCATTAATTTCACAAGTGGGTTCTAACAACTTCAAATTTTCTTCAGTTTCATTAATTTCACAAGTGGGTTCTAACAACTTCAAATTTTCTTCAGTTTCATTAATTTCACAAGTGGGTTCTAACAACTTCAAATTTTCTTCAGTTTCATTAATTTCACAAGTGGGTTCTAACAATTTCAAATTTTCTTCAGTTTCTACAAAGATTGTTGATGTTTCCATTGATTCACTTGAGTTACCAGTTGCAGTTTCTTTCTTAGTAGCTGTAGCTGCAGTCTGTTTAAAGGTGAGGGGATGCAATCTATGACACTTCTTCTTATGTTTCTTTAAGTGAATCTTTTTAACAAACGACATTTCACATTTTGGACAATGATGTCTTTTTATTGTGCGAATTTTCTTCATTATTGCATCAACACTGTTTTGGATATCTTCAATTGTATCAGTTTGATCTGAAACAGTAGCATTAGCATTGGCGTTGTCTTCATTTGGAGAATTTTGTTTTTTCATGGTTTGCACTTGTTGAAAATGCGCTAAACTTTTTTTGTGAAATCGTAATTGTTGTTGGTCTGTAAATGTTTTATCACATTTAGCACATTTTAGTTGTTCAGGGTTTACATTTTTATTGTCTTCATTGCCATCATTATTGGAGGAAGTTGTATCAGAGTCACATGTGCCCTCTGTGACTGAGCTAGCTGGAGTATCGCTTCTCTCGTCTAAACACTGTAAAACTTCTGGTTCAGACAAAGGTTTTTCCTTTTCATCTTCTGTGTCAACTGTTAACACAATCTCTAAACTGTCTTGAGGTAAAAGCATTTCTTGCATGTCAAGTGGATCAATGTTATGGATTCGATAATGGCAAGTCATATTAAATTGTTTCATACATAAATGACATTGAAATTCCTTCTCTACATAATGATCTTTCATGTGTTGAAACATGAACGCATGTTTTTCAAATATAGTCGAGCATACCAGACATTCACCATTTTTAGAATATACTTCCCACAGACAGTTTTTCATAATGACGGCATGTACTCTCCTAAAATGTACATACAAAGATGAAGTTTGTGTAAATCCACGAACAGGATTACAAAAGTCACATTTATACGGTTTATCACCAGTATGTACATTATAATGGTCTCGTAACTGGCATTTCTGCTTGAACTTTTTCTCGCAAACATTACACTCATATTTAGGTGAAGGTTTAGCACCTAATGGCAGAAATTCAATATCACTAAAATGAATTGGAGTAGTTATCAAATCACTTCTAACCAACATTTCATCTACATCAGTCTTAGTTCTCTTACGCTTTATCATGTCTTCTACATCAGATAATTCCCTTTTCATCATTTTCTGCTGCTCCATAGTTGTTTCATTCAGGCCTATCAGTTTTCTTGCAAACGGAATACCATGCTTTGATATATTTTTGTTGTTAATGAAATTGAGATTCTCCTCTTCCTCTTTAAAGTTCAAATTTTCTTCCTCTTCATGTTCAATTTGAATTGCTTCATTAAAACTAAGTTGACTTACAGAACAGTTTCCTTCGTCTTCATTAATACTTTCATTTTGAATTTCCATTATAGCTTGTGGTTCTGCATTGTGCCCTACGCCGCTGTTTGTTTGAAGTCCCGTATTTCCCTTTTCGGCATCGTTTTCATTTCCGCTTCTAAATTCAGGACTTTTGGGCCTATAAACACTGTTAGGATGCTTTATTTTAAAATGACGGAAGAAATGCGCTTTTAATTTAAAAGAACGTCCACAACATTCATAAATCTCCATACCATTAATAATTACAACTCGTCCATAATCAGTTTCATCCACTTCCACTTCCTTCTGAGATTGTTCATTGTCGTTAATGTACTTTTCAACTTCTTCTCCTTCTGAATGAATAATTTCACCTTCATTGCCTTTAGTATCTTCACCACGTAGATGTTTGTTAATGTGACTAATTAAATAAAATCTTCTTTTAAAAGCTTTAAAGCATATGTGACATTTCAAAACAATTTTTTCATGGTCTAAAGAGCCGTCTTGCATAGGATCAAATGAATAATTGTGTTCTATTTTTCTGCCAGTTAAACTCTTTTGCAGACGGATGTTGTTGTGCTCATAGATGTGGTTGTCATATGCAGATTCATCTATGAATTCACCACAAAAGTCACACTGAATCTTTGGTGGGCTACGAACAACGCTTTTTCTTCTGATGGTAATTTCACTTGAGTTGCCAAATTTTATTTCTTCTACTTCGCCTAGTTTTAAAATATTAGTGTTTAATGTTTCGAACGTTTTTCTGTTGTCAATAGCTTTATATTGACTTTCATTTTTAGTTGGGATAAAGACAGTTGTATTGTCATCTTCATCATCACCATGTGATTCGTTACTACTCTCGTCGGTGTATTCTTCACTATCAGAGAGTATTTCAATAATGTCTTCATCGTCCTCAAACGAAGCGCTTCCTGCAATCGTATACAGATTCATCGGGTCCACTTCCATTTCAAGATCGCCCATTTCAAACGGTTCCTTATTGTTTCTGCTAGGCAAGTATTTTGGTTTTATTCGTACTGGACTCCTAATAAAGTCTTTGTGCATGCGTTTGCGGTGGGACTTCATAAACCGCAAACGGGCAAATTTTCTGTTACAGAAATTACAAGGATATGCTTTTCCTTCTTCTACTACAGGTACTTCCACTGGTTGTTGACATCTGTGTCGGCTAAACCAAAAATCACTTTTAAATTCTCTACGACAAATTTTGCAAACTGTGGTTTTGCTTAAGTGGACATGTAAATTATGCAGTTTTAGATAGCGCTCCTTTGCAAAACCTTTGTTGCAAAGATAGCAGGTGTAAACATCTGGACTTTCATAATTTGATGTGAATACATTTTCTGGTGATAGAATAGTAGGAGTATGAACATACATGTGTATGTTAAGAAAATTTTCTTCTGCAAAGCTTTTACCACATATATTACACTTGTACGGATTTAAGACATTTTTGTAGCTAACGCTTCTTGTTTGCATTAGAAGGCTCTCTTCTTTGGTTTCATATTCTTCGAGGTTTTCGATAATTTTCTCATCTAACTGTATCGTAGAAATGTAATTTGACCAATAGTTAGAACTAAGTATATTAGGAACATGAACAAATTTGCAGTGCTGATGCAGCTGTATTTCTCCTCGACATATTTTATTGCAAATTAAACACTTATAATACCTTACCAGTTTTTGATGGTACTTCTTCCGATATTTAATCTTCTCTAACGTATTTGACGGTTTCGCTTCGTCTTCAACTTTTTTATTTATAGGTGTGGATGTAGCAGCACTTGGGTTTGGAACTTCGACTATTTTTGCATCTTCACCGATACCTTTAATGTCACATGACATAGGTTCAGATTTTTCTTCAATAATAGTACCAATGGGTTTGTTTTCATTTAAAACTTCCGGTTTTATTGTAATACTAGCTTCAGTGGAGTCAGATTTTCCTGAAAATAAAGTACATTCATTTCAAAGTTCTCAGGTGAATTAAGGTTAGGGTCTGGTACAACTGGGCGCCGGCCGATTCGGCGCCAAGCCAACTGGGCGCTGAGCGATTCGGCGCCAAGCCAACTGGGCGCCAGGTCAACTAGGCGCCACGCCAACTGGGCGCCAGATCAACTGGGCGCCAAATCAACTCGGCGCCAGCAGCAAAATAAATTCCCAAAACTAATAATTAAATTAAAAAAAAAAAACAAATCCACACGACGGAAGAGATGCTGTGAAAACTCCCCAAAGACTGTTTTTTTCTCTAAAAATAAAACCTAACCTAATCGAACTCATCGAACCGCCTGTACTATGAGGCACAATTATTACGAAATTCTTAGAAATTTATAAATTGTTGTAAGTAGAAAAGTCTTCCAGCATTTGTCAAAATAATAATATTCCGTTCAGAATTTTGTTGCGTTGTTCGCATATCTCTGTGTATAACTTGGTGCCAAGTTGGGCTGGTGCCCAGTTGGGTTCGCGCCGAGTCGGTTTAGCGCCCAGTTGGATGTTGCCCAGTCGGCGGTGCCCAGTTGTCTCTTGCCGTTAAGCTTACTTGTTGAATTGTTAAATTTATAACATAGGGTGACACATAAAGGTGTTCCAAGTGCATATTTCGAGTATTTGCTGAGTGTAAAAAAAATTTTTGGAAGAGAAAGATGTGAAATTTCAGTTGTTGCAGGTTGCCGTCATTTAATATGATTGAATAGAGAAAAGAAATTAGTGATGGGCTGAATCAAATACTTTTCAGAATCGAATGATCATTAAAATGCAAAATCACACTTCCGAATTCAGATTCGAGTTGTGCACTCGCGCTCGTACTGGAGGAGTGGTGAGACGGTACACGTGCACAAAGCAAAAATAAAAATTTGTTTTGATTGTAAGCGGTTCAGATTACCATATTAATAACGGATATTGGTTTTTAAATACTTAAATTTATAGTACTGAAAATTAATATATGAAGGGGACTGTTTATAATAGTTATTTATGTTACAAGGCCGTGAACTAGGACTTTTTTTATGAAAATGAATATTATTTGTCGAGGCGCAGGCCGAGCCAAATAATCATTCGAATAAAAAAAAGATAGTTCACGGCCATGTGGCATACAAAATTTTGTGTGCAACTGTGAAAAATTACCAAAATTAAAGTTTCGATCGAATCTTTACATAAAATAAAATGTAGCAGTGTGCTTTGGTATGGTACCTAGGGCTTGCGTAGTTGCTGTTTATTATTAATTGTCATTCATATTTAATTGAAAGTGGTGCTGTTTTTTTGTGCTTTTTAAGGAAAATTCAGACTGATGCACTACTATATGCTGATGACATAGTTTTAATCGCAGACAGTAAAAGAAAAATGCAAAAGCTCTTAAATGCTTGGATAGAGGAGATAGAGAAAATGCATATGAAAGTTAACACTGATAAAAGTAAAGTAATGGTATTCAATAAAATAACAGAGGAAGAAATATACAATTTTAACTATAAAGGAAAAACGATGGAGGTAACAACAATAGACTACCTGGAAAGTACATTTACAAATGACGGGAAATATGATTTAGAAATAGCAAACAGAATAAAAAAGACAAATAAAACATACTACGCGCTTAATAAAACCATCTTCGGAAACAAAGAAATAAGTAGGAAGATTAAACTAATGATACATAACACTATAACAAACCCTATAATGCTATACTCCAGCGAGACCTGGACTACCTAGCATAAACACAAATCCAAGCTAACAGCTATGGAAATGAGGGTACTAAGAAAAATAGTCAACAAAACTAGAATGGACTGGATAAAAATAATGACATCAGAACCCAGCTACAACAAGAAGCAGTATGCAGAAAAATAGAGAATAAACAGATGGAGGCTAAACAATACAGAAAGAAGAAGAGGGGAAGACCAAGAACAACATGGCTAAATCAAATTATCAATATTGGACAATCTAGGGGAAAAACGATAAAGGAAATGAGAGAAGAGGCCAGGGACCGGAAGAAATGGAGGAAATGGATTCAAGAAACAGGAGATCACAACCCGACACCCGTTTAGGGTACCAGGGCGAGGGAGAAGAAGAAGAAAAATGAGCAATGAAAGTGAAGACGATTGCTTTCCTAATACTCCACCGGAGTTACAAATCGCCGCAAAGGTGGTAGTTTCAAATTTATTACCTGAAAAATCGAAAAAAATTTACGAAGCTACGTATCGACTATTCAAGGACTGGTGTGGCGAGAAAAAGGTTAGAAACATTTCTGAAAGTGTGCTTTTGGCATATTTCGACGATAAATACAAGAATTGTAAACCATCAACGACATGGTCTGCATATTCCATGTTGAAATCTACGATAAACATAAACTACAATATCGACATAAGTAAATTCCCTAAACTACTGCCCTTTTTGAAGAAAAAATCAGTAGGGTACCGACCAAAAAAGTCACGTACATTGTCAGGAAAGCAGATTAAGCAGTTTTTGGAGGAAGCCGATGATGACAATCATTTGCTAATGAAGGTAATTAAAGCAAAATGCCGCTGAACGTGTGTATCATTTTTTTAAATTTTAGGTAGTTTTGATTTTTGGAATCTCAGGAGTTATGAAAAGAGAAGAATTGACAAAGCTGACTGTTAATAATATAGAAGATCGAGGATGCATACTTGTCGTACACATACCTAACTCCAAGACACATCAAGAACGAACATTCAGGATGCGTACTTGTCGTACACATACACCTAACTCCAAGACACATCAAGAACGAACATTCACAATAACTCATCAGGATTATATTCAACTCTACCAAAAATATTATGCTCTACGTCCTACTAACGCGACTAGTCAACGTTTTTTTTTTAAGGTATACCAGAGGAAAATGTGCTAATCAGGTTGTCGGTATACATAAAATTGGAGAAATTCCAAGTATTATATGTATAATTAACAATGTTTGTAATCACATATTAATAAATAACGTTCGAATTATCTAATAAAAGCTAATTTCATTCAAGATCATGACCCGTAAAAAAAAGTCTTTGTCGGCCGGTAAAAAGTCTTTTTTTACGTTGTCAAGGCTTTATTTTACTATAAACAAATGTGCTATTTCACGAATCAAAATCAAGCAAAAAAAGTGACGTTTTTTTTGACAGTTGCACACAAAATAGTTTTTTTATTATTGTTACAGGCCTATACGTATTTTTTTTATATATAGACTGTGGCTGTGTTAAGCTAAAACTGAAACTATTCGAGTGCGAATCGTGTACCAACCGCCGCCACATTCGAATTCAGCATTCGGATCGGTATCGAGATCATGCCCGGCAAGATTTACAAACACCGATTCGAATGGATTCGAATACACTCAAAGAATCGAATGCATTCGAGATCTTGCAACAATCGAATACTGTAGTAATTTGCATTCTCTACAACAAGGCTAAAATAAAATTGATGTCACTTCTTTTCGAAGCGGAAGTCAGAATGTAATATTGATATACGGTATGAGTGGATACAATCGCTCAATTAATTTTGCTAATTTTTTTTCTTATCTCATCGAATAATCAAAATGTATGCCTGAGGCACCTTAGCTGGTACATTCTCTCCATTAATTTTTCTAATAAACATTGTTTTCCTTTCTGTTCAAATACTCAAAATATGTATACACTTAGAACAACTTAGCTGTTTTATCCTGACTATATGCATATACAGTGTGTCTGACAGCATGTACAATATATGGAAACTTTAGCGATAAATTTAGCTCAGAGTAATGTGGCCTTTGCATGCATTTGTCAGATTCGGCTTTTTGCACATGTGAAAATCATTCATTTACATCAAAGTAATGATCTTCTCTATGATTATGCGGTCAGATATACAGGGTGGCCCTAAAATAATGGGACACCAATTAATCATAGATTCCTTACGTAATAATAAATCGATTAAACACAATATATCTTAGTACAAAGTCCCTTCAGTAAGAAGTTATAGCGCCTTGAAGTTGATTTTTTTATTTTTTATTTTTTTATTAATTACCACAGATGTAGAGATATCGATTAGAATTTTGGTACTATGTACTGCACTAATACGAAAAATTTCTTAAATTAGCCTCGACTGTAAGGGGCACTTTACTTATTTTTCTAAACTTTTTTTGCTCTACCTTCGTTATCTGTAACATTTTTTAAAATTTTAGCCTATTATCTGAAAGAGAATTAAAAGGCACAAGAATAATATACTCTTAGTTCTTAAGCCTAAAAGCAACCGTTTACCTTAAAATGCCCATCAAAGGTCTTTGGTTGTCATTAAGATGTGCAATTATCAAATAGCCATGATCACAAAAACAAAGGGGTAATGATTGCAATCTAGTAAACAACAACAAGAAATCAATTAATGACCTTGGTCGTATTAGTTTTTTGTCTTTTGTGCTTACGAAAATGCTGCGACATAACGAACCTTTCAGCATTGGAGAATTCGTTATGTAGCGACATTTTCTTAAACATAAAAGAACAAATTCTTATGTCACTAATGTCATTAATTGATTTATCATTGTTTTTTACTGCATGACCATTGTTTTGGTCATCATGGCTACTTGATAACTGCAGGTCTTAATGACAACCAAAAACCTTTGACGGGAATTTTACGGTAAACGGTTGCTTTTAGGCTTAAGAACTAAGAGTACATTATGTTTGTGCTTTTTAATCCTCTTTCAGATAATAAGCTAAAATTTCAAAAAAAGTTACAGGTAACAAAGTTAGAGCTAAAAAAAGTTTTGAAAGATAGGTAAAGTGCCTCTTACAGTCAAGTCTAATTTATGAAAATTTTTTTGTTAGTGCAGTACATAATGGTAAGTAAGTATACCAAAATTCAAATCGATATCTCTTTATTTGTGGAAAATACCAAAAAAAAAAAAAATTTAAATTATACTTCAAGACCCTATAACTTCTTACTGAAGGAACTTTGTAATAAAGTATATTAGGTTTAATCGATTTATTATGACGTAAGAAATCTATGACTGATCGGTGTCCCATTACTTTAAGGACACCCTGTATATTGTAACTTATTTTGTATTTTGCTATTGGAATCAAGTGCACAGTGGAGTTTATTTTCATTTCTGTGAAAATTTTAGGATAAAAAATTCTTATCTAATCGGAGCTGTTCCCTATGCCCTAACATGCCAAAATTTTAGGTTAGCAAATATACAGGGTGATTCAGAAGAAATCTGCCAAACTTTAACAGTATGTTCCTCCAACGATTTTTAAACAAAAAATGGTATATGAACACAGAGCCGATTCGAAAAAATTAAAAAGTTTTAGCCTAGCAAAAGAAATTGCATAGCTGTTATAAATCTCCTCCGCGCAGTTTATCTAGTCGGCTATGGCATAATTTGTGTGCGTTTTTGTTTAGTAAACAACGTGAATTATCTGTCACCTAGTAAGTCTTACGCGTGTGCACAGGTGTGTAGTTTATAATCAATAATGCTGCCGCTTACATCCGGGATAGACCTCAAGTACTTCAAAATTCGACTAATTCTCTAGTACGACGAGCTCAACGGTGCATTGAAAATGAAGGTGGCCATTTTGAACAGTTAATGTAGTTTTAATAAAGTTATCTCACAAGAAGTGTTACTATGTTTTAAGTAAAAACGGTTATTTTCTAAAACCATGAATTTTTCTTTAGTAGGCTAGAACTTCTTTATTGTTTCAAATCGGTCCTATGTTCATATACCTTTTTTTGTTTAAAATCGTTGGAGGAACATACTGTTAAAAGTTTGGTAGATTCCTCCTGAATCACCCTGTATAGCAATGCAATCCAATTGTACTGGTTTATACAAATAAAGAAATTATCAATAATTTACTTTTTTTAGGCTAACAGAAATGATATTTTACAAACAGTAGGCACTAGAAAAATTTGAATACACATACCTTAAAAAATAGTAAAGTGGAACTAAATACAAAATTTTTGGAAACGATCGCATACATCCTTTTAACATTTAAAAAACATCTGATTAAGTCTTTTCTAACTTATTTTATAACAAAAATGCCAACAAACCTTACACAAAATTAACACATTTATTGGTGCCATAAGCAATTACATGTTCGATTAAAAAAATCCATTAACTCAAAAATGACTAGCCAAATTAACCATCTATTCTAATGGTCGTATACATAAAATTATCTATGTTTCCCTCTTCATTTTTTGCTAAATTGAATAATAAAGGCAGTACATAAATGGAGTTAACGAAAATGAAGAAATTTGATTATTTGCAAAAGCGTAGTAGGCTATGGGCTGTTTATAAAAACCAATAGCAGTGTTACCTACATCTTATACAGAAAAAAAACAGAATATTGGAACGTGGAAGACAAGAATTCGAAAAACAAATATGCGAACAAGTTAAAGAAGTGACAACAACGGAAATATAAGAATCATGGCAAAATATAAAGGAAAAAATCATTAAAATAGCAACACAGACCTTGAAACAAGAACAAATGCAGAAACGAATACAAGAATGGTACGATGAAGAATGCGAGGATGCAACTAGCAAGAAAAATACGACAAGATTGAAATGGATCCGCACAAACGAAGAACAAGCCAGAGAAGCATACAAAATAGCACGAAATAGTGCAGCAACAATAATGAGAACAAAGAAAAATGAGTGGATAGACGAAAAGCTAAGGGACATAGAAGAAGATAGAAAAAACCATAAAATAAGGCAATTCTACAACAAGACAAAGGCGACTAAAAACAAACCAAACTAAATAAAATATGGAAAGAACACTATACACAGAGGTTAACAAGACAATAGAAGATCAAACAACAGACGTTAGCGAAACAAAAGAACAAAAAAACAAATGCACCATTCCTAGAAGAGATTCAGAAAGAGATAAACCAAATGAAAAATAATAAGGCACCAGGAGAAGATGGCATAAGAAATGAGCTGCTGAAATACGGTGGAAAACGATTACACAAAAAAATACACACCTTAACCGAGCAAATATGGAAACAAAACGAATTGCCAATAGATTGGAATATTGGGATAATATAACTCATTCACAAAAAAGGTGACGAAGAATGTGCAAACTACAGGGCCACAACACTCCTGAACACAACATATAAACCCTACTCAATAAAAAACTGAAAACGCACACAGAAAAAATATGGCAGATCCACGGTTAATGCAATAAACATATTAGAACAAATTTGTCAAAAAGCTTGGGAATACAACAGAAATATACACAGGATCTTTATAGATTTCAAAAATACTTTTGATAAAGTAAACAGAAAGCTACTGATAAATGCAGGGGTAAAACAAGGAGAAGCGTACACAGACGACTTAGCATTAGTAGCTAAGACAAAGGAGGATCTAATAGATGCAATACAAAGATTGAACAAAGAAGCAATCAAGCTAGGCCTACAGATAAATGAGCAAAAAACAAAATACATGAACTACAGAAGGAATAATATCACAGATAGACCGCATCTTCGAAAATGTCACATCATTCAATTATCTAGGAGTACTAATAGGAAACGGAAAGGAAAGAGTATAAGAAAGGATTCAGAAAGGAATTAAATCTTATAGTATTAACAAACCACTGCTAAAAAACAAAAACCTAATTAAAGCAACAAAAATAACACTCTACAAGACTTTGATAGGATCAACCATCACCTATGCAACTAAGACCATCACACTAACTACACTGGAAGAAGATCAGCTGAAACAAATACAAAGAAAGATAGTAAGGACAATATTAGAGCCAAAGGTGACAGAAGAGGGAGAAAGAAGGGCAAAGACAAATCAGGAGATAAAAGAAGTTCTAGAAGGACAAAATATAATAAGACACATAAAAGCACGTCTAAAATGGTTAGGACACATCATGAGCAGGACATCAACGGATATAATAAAAAGAATAACATACTGGAAACCACTTCAACGAGGAAGAGTGAGGCCAAAAATAAGATGGTGGGACAACATCGAAAACGATTTAAAAGTGGTGAAGGTAGAAAATTGGAAAAATGTATGTAGAGATAGGAAAAAAAGGAAGGAAATAGTCAAGAAAGCCACGGCACATAAAGGTTTATAATGGAAACAGTAGAGGAGTGATCCATCTCCGAAAACGGATTTTACATCTTCTCCACCCAGGAAGAAGAAGCCATAATCCTATGGATTGCAAGGCTTGACAATGATGATGATATGGAGCAAATAATTTTTATATATTTTACTTTTCCCCAGAATTTAATACATTCCATATTAAACAACAATCAAATTATTGATGTGCTTACAGAAACTTAAACCCATCTTCTTATATTATGCGGTGTCGATGTTAATGTAAATGTAATATTTAAACCAGAAAGGATATATGTAGTCTAATTACGCAATTTTGTTGAAAAGAAATGGTCGAAAGAGAAAGAAATTATTCAAAGACATTCATTGGGTAATAGAAATAAAATTCGAAAGCGGAAAATATTCCAAAAATACATAAATTCATAAATTAAGATTATTTAATTGAAACATCTTTACTAACAAATAAAAACAAAAGTGTAAATTATACATTATAATTTTGAGATTCTTTTACTACTTTACTTAACAATAAGTTGATAAACTGATTTATAATTAAAACAGAGTAAATAAATTTCATTGCCGAAGTTAAAAATTATTATTTATATTTTGTTTTGCACAAGTAATGCTGTATCATTTTGTGGGCTCACATTCAAGTTTCTTTGGAAACTGAAGTGGGAGTATTTTGATTTATTTTTTACTAGTTACTTAGTTACTATAATTATTTGTATAAATTGGGATTAGTTAAATAAATACTATATTATGATACTAGTGTATAAGTACGCCTTTAAAGCACGTGCGACGAATTTAAGAGCATGACGCAAAGCGGAGTGCTTTGAACGTCGCTAGTGCTTTAATGTGTATCATACACTATTTTTTTACGGTCGTAACAGAAATATACTAACTTAGTTTGGTGACACTTCTTTCGTCACATTGTGTTAGATATTCTAGGTTATGTTGACATTCAAATTTACGGCAAAGCGTGTTTTAATATGTACAGTATTAAAACAGGCCCACAATGGCAACGTGCTAAAAAGACCTAATTCGGGCGCTAATACACTCCCCTCCAAAAAAACAGGATCATAGTTTGTAACACGTTGACGGACACAACTGCCATAGCAGTAAATTTCAATTGATCTACTGGGGCACTACTGCCGTAGCAGTAGTTATGGTTCGTCCTCAGATGGACACATCTGTTATAGCAGTAGGGTTTTGCACTACATTACATGCTAGTTTATACTGTACTGTCCCACGGCATATACGCCCCATTTGGGGCACTGTCGCATTAGGTCAAAAAAATCTGGTGTGATACAAGCACACAACTTCCTTTTACAGTGATCTTATAATTAACCAAAAATTTTATTTTAAATTTTTAAGCATTTGTCAAAAATGTTCAGAAATTACAAATTTTACAAAAACGGTACAAAATAGAGTGTTAGTTCAAGAGACAAATTTTCTCTAGAATTTTAAGCTGAATTCAAAAATGTAATAATATACCGGGTGTTCTATTTAAAATAGGAGTTAATAAAAAAAAACTAGAAAAAAAAACAAAAGAAACCCATTTTAGAAGTATCCAACTGGAAAATCAACTATCTCACATCAATACACATTAAAAATGCAATAAAAATGTAAAGTTTAAAAAAAAACGTTAAGAGCCGTTTTTGAAAAAATCGAAAAAACTGAAAAATCACAAGAGTAAACACCTACTTCCGGTTATGCGATTTTCTTCAAAAGCTTGCTGTCGCATCTACATAGTACACAAAACTTATATATGAAGTTTCAACGCCATACCTCTTTCCGTTTTTGAGATATTCTGTTCACAGACAGACGCACAGACACACAGACAAACCAATGAAAAAAAATATGTTTTTTGGGATCAGGGTACTCTAAAACGTGAAGATCTGTTGAAAACTCAATTTCGAATTTTTGGGGTAAATCCAATACTTCCTTTATTGTAAAAGGAAGTAAAACGGTGGTGCATTGATCAAATGTTGTGATTTGAATGGGAGAACCAGCCTGCGTCATTACTGCTTAAGCAGTAATGTGTGCATTTAAGTTTCACGTGTTAGTTGTTTTGTGCCCCCCGGAAGGGAAACAGGTTAGAATTATCTCTAAAATATTTGCTATGCGGCATTTTACGCAAATTATCCCTTTATAGTTAATTTATAGTTACCTAAACATTATTTAAACGCAAAGGATGTTCAGGAACCATACCGTTGTGCCCCGCTTGTTTTGAATCATATCACAAAAATAATGATGATTAGTATAGTTATTTTCGAGCTACATTTTTTTTTGTGTATTTGTAATATTTGTTTTATAACTTGCAAATAAAAAACGTTTCAGTTTTATTTTGTTGTAAATCTATGGGGGGGGGGACAGTACTTCTATAGCAGTAGTACTTTGTTTTTTACACGAATCACGTTATAATAACGAACAAATACTCCTGTTCAAATTTCATAAAAATCCATTGAGCCGTTTAGAAGTTACAGGTAGAGATGGGCGCGTGAGTGATTTTTCGCTCACGTCACGCACGTTTCACGCTGGCTTTAAACAGTCACGTTCACGCACGTTCACGGCGTGACACGCCACTCACGACGTGACACGCAGCTTTTATTTCAAAATTTAAATTCGGATAGAAGAGAATGTTCAAATTTAAAACCAATGAAAAAAACCCTAAAGAGAACTAAAAATATGTTTTGCACTTGACATAATTTAGGTGATATGTTGCAATCAGAATAGTTGACATAAAAAGAAAAAATGAAAATTGACTACAATAACTTTGACAAGGGATAAATACTGATTTCTCGCAAATATATTTCTTGCAGCTATCTTCAAAGTCATTACTTTTAATACTAAAAGCTGTCATTGGAATTGACGTTTCCTTTATTAGTATGAGTACAGAAGGTATATGTTGCTAAGCAACACTTTTAATTCGTAGGTTTGAAAGTACTTTTACGTACAAGGATCAACATTTTCAGCGTTAAGGCGAGTATAAAAAAAAACATTACTTTTATTAGAATAACAAGTTGATCTACACAAGTACGCAATAAATTGGTTTAAAAATAAAACGTAATTAACATTTTCAGTGTTAAGTCGAGTATACAAAACAAAACATAAGGTACTTTTCTAAAAATAGGTTCATCTACACGTCTACACAATACATTTGTGGTTTAATAATAAAACGTAATTAACATTTTCAGCGTTAGCCGAGTATAAAAAACAAACTATTACTTTTATTAGAATAATAAGTTCCTCTACACATCTAAACATTAAAATGTTGATTTAAAAATAATATGTAATCAACATTTTCAGCGTTAAGTCGAATTCTGCGCTCTTCTAAAATTCGCCCAGCTGTAGAAAATACTCTTTCGCTTGTAGCGGAACTTGCCGGTATGTTTAAAATTTCTCAAGTTTTTTTAACAGTGGCGTATTTACACTGTTTTTCCAAAATCCTAAAATGTCATCTACATTTCCGAATTTTAATTTAACATACTAATTTAGTTCTGTTTCGACATCATCATAATTACATGTGTCATCGTCAGAGCTATCTCTCTAAGTGTAGAAAGATAAGAATCTGATGCTGATGTACCAGTTTTGAGTCGTTTGCTATGTATTTCATCATTATCATCTATAGTTTTATTTGCATTATAATCTTCTCTTTTATGTGAAGGTATGAACTTTAAGAATTTATAATTAGGGTCCAAAAATAAAAGCATATAATGTAACTTGTTTGGCACAATTTGTGATTTAATGAATTTAAAAGTTGCTGCACCTTGCAGTTTTTTGTTCGTTACTAAATATTTAACGTGAAATTAACGTGAAACGTGAATCACGCCTTGGACATTTTCACTCACGTTCACTCACGTTCACGTCACGATTTTTAAATATTAGTCACGTTCACGACGTGACACGACTGTTTTCACGTCACGCACCCATCCCTAGTTACAGGTGTGCGTTTTTGAGGTTACCCACAAGTTTTCCACTGTCCGTCAACGTGTTAAGTATATTTTTATACAACAGATAATTTTTAAATGTCTCAATAGGCATTTTAAATTTATTTAAGTATTACTTAATAACATAGTGACCTTATGTCACTCTTAGTAACAATTAAAATTTGTGTTTGTTTCACTTAAAACAAATTTTGTCTACGATTGTGTCAAAATGTCAACTTTTTGCACAGTTTTTAGTGTCAAAAGTGACGTTTATAGCACTCTTTAATATTAATATTAGCGCTCAAATTATGTCTTTGTAACACGTTGCCATTGGTGGCGTGTTTTAATACCATATTGAAACACGCTTTGCCGTAAGTTTGAATGTCAACATAACCTAGAATATCTAACACAATGTGACGGAAAAAGTCACCGAACTAAGTTTTTATATTTCTGTTACGATCGTAGAAAAAATAGCGTATGATAGACGTGGATAAGAGCCATTAAAGTACTAGCGACGTTAAAAGCGCTCCGCTAGCGTGTAGTGCTTTTAAACTCGTCACACGTGCTTTAAAGGCATACTTATACACCAGTATCATAATATACTATATTAATTGTTTGCTGTTTTAGTGTAAGTTTGTCGAAGACTTCATAAGCAGCATGCCACCACAAATAGAAGCTATAATAAGCGCTAGAGGCGGAAATACACAGTACTAATCAAAGTTGAATTATTTTTTAATTTTTTGAAATCAAATTGTTGTTTTTCATATTACTGATCTTTACAATAAAAAAAAAATGCTAATTTTTATTATTATTGTCATTAAGCAATACCTATAAAATGCATATTCAGACATTTAAAAATGATGTGTTGTATAAAAATATAAATTAAAAAAAAATGATCCGCTTTTTTTGGAGGGGAGTGTATTAAGAGTGCTACAAACGTCACTTCTGACACTAGAAACTCTGCAAAAAGTTGTCATTTTGACACGATCATAGAAAAAACACTTTTCGAACACCACTTAAATGTAGATTCCAGTTTTCTGACATATTCACAGAAACTGTATGACAATAAAATACATATGAACTTGAATAATCAATATACCTGCATCAACTTGTTAATAACTAAAAATTGTAATGGTGCATAAATAACACAATTTCTTGTGTGATGTATGTATATTCGGGTGGGTTAAATTTTTTTTCGATATTTTTACAGGGGTAGTGAAAAAAAGTTGTCTTACCAGTGTGGAAAATTATACAAAAAAACTTGGCGGCTGCGTCAAATAAAATTTAGCTGTGCCCCTTCACCTCTAAAGAGGTGAGTTTTTTTAAATAATAAAACACACTTGGGGTTGTTCCTAAATTAAGTTAAGTGCTCTATACACCAGATCACGTTAAAGCAATTGTTTTAGAAGGTAATGCATACTTTGAGTGTACTGAAAATATCTTAATTTTAATGATGACAGATGAAAGGCAACAAGTAAAAGAGTTAGCGCTTAGAGGAATAATGAAAGCTAGGAGAAATACAACACAATACCAAACTATCAGTATTTTTAAAACCCTAAAGTTAAATTACCGAGCCCAAGACGGTATAAACTTAATTGACTGGATGCTAATGTGGTTGTCCACTTCTCTCAATGAGTGTAAGATGTAGGTTTAGACAACGGAAAAATACTACCTCACCCATACAAATTTTTTAAAGCAATTCTGGTTGCATGAGAAAACTCTTTATGGAGCGAAACATGTCGGAACCTTTATTTACTTACTTTAATACATTTTTATGGAAGGAGTAGTGTTTTTCTATTATTTTTCCTTAATTTGCTGGTACCAAACAAATACTTCACAGCTACTCCTAACGATGACCATGACTGAAGACAACTTGACAAAAATCCTCAAAATTAAAAAAAAACTTCAATTGGACAAGTTCCCATGCTACACGCAGGCTGTGGAAAGGGCAGTTAAACTTCTTCTACATGCATCAACAACTGTTTGTGGCCAAAAGTCGCGTGATGGTTACATAGGTCTAAACTTGAAGCCAGGAAAAGAGAACGAAGGTGGGTGGAACTCAATGTGCGGCCACCTCCTTGTGATGAGTTCTGGTTAATTTGGAACTCTGAGTTACTTTTTTAAATTACAAAGTAAATTTTTATCTTCGAAATCAGAATTAAGCAAAGAGCCGCACTTTAACGAAAAGTTTGTATGTCTTCTAGTACTGCAAAATTCTAGGCTAAACGGGTGAGGTTAAAATTCAAAGTATGCCATCCAGTTTTTTCCTGTGTTATACACAGCACATAGTTTAATTTAGAAACTACCCCGAGTGGGTTTTTACTATTTAAAAAAATCACCCCTTTGGGGGTGGGGGGCGCGGCTAATGTTTTTTGACACAGCCCAATTTTTTTGTATAATTTTCTACACCGGTAACACAACTTTATTTCACTACCTCCAAAATTAAAAAAACTTTTTTTTTTGGTCGTTTTCTGCTTACCCTAATGTATATTTGTGTTTTAAGTATGTGTAAAAATCTCAGTCACAATTAACATTAAAATTATAAAAACTTTATAGTTGAATACACAATTTTATTTCCTCATTTAGTAAAATATATGTAACCGTTGAAATAATTTATAAAGCTACCGGGTGTCTTAAAAATAATTACATCTAGTGTGCTTTGAATTTCCCATAATGCAATACCAATAACAATCTAGGGCACATAAAAATTTACATGGAACAAAATTTAAAACCTACTAGATGTAATTTGTTTCAAGACATCCGGTATAATTCATGGTTGGCGAAACCACCGCCTATTTCATTTCTGAACACAGCTGGTTTTGTGTGAGGTTTAAGAACAATAAATTAAAATCTAGCAGCGTAAGCCAAGACCATGACAGTGCAATGATTTAAGGTAGATAATTTTACTAGTCTTTTATGCAATAAGATTGAAATTGAAAATTTTGCTTATTAGGGCAGTAGGTATGTTACAAATATTTTCTCCATTAGGCTGAATAATTTTTATAAGGAACAACTTTGATTATGTCACAAATTTCAGTAAAAATACTAACATTTATTTTTCATATTTTTACTTCCTTTTACAATAAAGGAAGTACAGGCAGACCTTGCCGTTCGCGGGGGTTACGTTCCAGAAGCATGCCACGAAGCGCAAAACCGCGATGCGCAAGTAAACACATAAATGATAAAAACGGGGTTAGGTTCCATTAACTATATTTATTTATACTATGCAACCTCAAGAATTCAAAAATATATAAACATGCGTATACAAACTAAAATTCCATTTGTTGTCCATTTGTTTATTCAAGTTAAAATTTTACAATTTATTTCAGGTCCAATTTGGTAATAAGAGATTCAAAGGAATAGGCTCGATGAGTGTGTTTACAAGTTCGTGATAAATAATGTTACTTAGGTGTTCATGACATAAACCGCATACGTCTGCTTTATTTACTTACAGCCGGTCTTATGAAGGTCACTAACTTGATGTTAAAATAAACAAAAGCTCATCAAAACGTTGATGCTTATGACATATTATTCATTAGTAAACAAATTTTTATGTGTTAACGTCACATTAGTGGCCTTTATAAGACCGGCCGTTAGTGTGTGAAAGTTGAAACAGTTGGCAATTTCATCCGCAAACGGCAAAGCAATCCGCGAACGGCAAAGAAAAGGCGTAAAATCATATCAGCGAACGGCGAGGTCTGCCTGTATTGGATTCACGCCAAAAATTTGAAATTGGTATTTCAAGAGATCTTCACGTTTTACAGTCCCCTGAACCCAAAAAATCTAAAATTTTGAATCCTTCCACATAAATATAATATGGGTGTGAAATTAGAACTACATATGACGTTATTTTTAAATTCCTATATGACATTAAAATTTGAAATTTTTTGACAAAATTATATCGTGTGTTCTAAAAAAAAACTCATTTAGGGTAGGCCTTTGAAAGAATGATAGAAAATCTAGTCATGCCATAACTCAGATTTGTATAGTCCAAGAGCCAGCAACGGATTTCTTACAGTATTTTTAACAAGCGTGTAACTGTTATGAAGGAAACCCGAAATCTGGCAAGCCTGCGGTGGTGGTTTTAGCCCCCTTGCGTCCTTAAAGGGTGGAAAAAAATAATGTGTCAAAACTGACACAAAACCTATGAATAATATGTTGGTAACTCTGTAAGTCTATGTCATATTCGAGGTTAGGTTTTGCGTCAGTCTGTGTCAAAACTGACGAAAAACCTAACCTGCTAACCTCGAATTTGACATAGACTTACAGTGACACCAACATTTATTCATAAGCTGAGGATAATTTTTTTTTTGATTTCTCGATATTTTACTGTAAATGGTTCGATAATATGCAAATCTAGGGTAAACTTACCACCCGCAAAAGCGTTTGTCAATTTTTTTACCTTTAACATAGCAAAGCGCTAGATTTGTTATTATACTTTTTTCTTTATTATTTTTTCCATCCTTCAAGAACGCAAGAGGGCCAAAACCACCACCGCAGACTTGCCAGACTTTGGGTTTCCTTCTCAGTATATTCAAAGGGACCTTCCATAACAGTTACACGCTTGTTAAAAATACTGTAAGCAAACCCGTTGCTGCTCTTGGACTAGTAGGTGAATGTCAGATTGCATTTTGTTTAAGAAAACATCTATCACTGTGACAGGCAAACGTTTACACTGCATTAAGTTTATTTGTATTAAGCAAAACGAAAATAAGATGGCAATTACACAACAACAACAAGTGTATTAATCATAACAGTCAATAAAAAATGTTTTTATTTAGTGTTTTGTATATTTTTAGGAAAATAGTTCAAATCTCTGACTTATGGTAGTTCATTTGCTTCAATGGGTATCAATCGAGTTATGACAAACTTCAATTTGATCATGGCATGCTACGAATGAGTTTTTTTTTAAAAGCGCAATAGATTACTTTACCTACACGCCAGAAACCAAGTAGGACGCAGAAATAAACTCCGACCACCAGTTGGTCATAGCAGATAAAAGATTCTATGCGAAAAAACTGAAACCACCAGAAAAAGAATACCAGAAAATAAAGATAGAAGAATTAAGAACAGAACAGAAAAGGCTAGAGTATCGGCAATAAATCAACGAAATGTTAAAACAATATGAAACATTGGAAGAACAAGGAAGCAGTGGACGATACAAGAAAGATGGGGAAAACTCAAAACTACAATAATAAAAGCAACCACAGATGTATGCGGGAAAAAGAGAATTCGCCCAAGACAAAAAAGAACAAAATGGTGGAACGACGAGGTAAAACAGAAGATTAAAGAACTAAGCATGGGAAGACTTTGGGAAAGAAGAAGAAAAATTCAAAGACAACACCAACAATAAGAAAGAATTTTGGACGACAGTCAAACATCTAAGACGAAAGTATGGCAAAACATCATGGTGTATAAAAGATGAGAATGGAATTATAGTAATAGAAGAAAATAAAATCCTGGACACTTGGAGCAAATACTATGAGAAAAAGTTTAAGGCAGAAAGAATGAGACCAGAGAAAAGAAATGTAAGACAAGAACCAATAGAAATGGACGGTGAACAAGTAGTAACCAAAGAAGAAGCAACAGATTACCATAAACCTTGTATTAATCAATTCTGAACAAGCACCGACTTGTCACAAAAGTACAAATGTGAAATACTTTGAATGGTGTAATAAAAGCTTATTTTGTTAATCAGATCTTCAATTAAAAAGAGAAAATTAACAATCAAGATCCAAATGTTGGCAGATTTGGAGTTAAGTATAAAAACTATGACAAAAAGCAACTGTGCCTGTTGTTTCTGATCCAACAAACTTTGCATAAGTTCAAAGTGTATAGTGAAAAATACAAATGTATTAAAAAAAAAAGCTATTTCATATTTTGGCTTACATATGTTACGATTTTTCTCTGTGCCCTAAAAATTCTAGAGTTTTTGGAAAAGCTCTCGATTATTGTGTTATTTTTGGAAAGCTACATGTAGAACTGCCAGCGTGGCCGAGCGGTTAGGGCGTCAGGCTGCCGGTGCTACGGTACAGGATTCAATCCCGACATCTGGCAACTGGCGGGCGGCCCATTCAGTTGCTTTAAAAATTGGGTACCAAAACCACAGTTGTGGAAATAGGGAAAGTAAGGCAGTCGTCGAAGACATGATGCTAACCACATCACCCAGTACGCTGTTAACGGTGTGCAAGATGACTGGGTTTTGAAAAAGAGATATTTCGGCGACCCTGACTCGCCTTGTCTCAGGCCATGATCCTACATGAAATGAAGTGCCCGAACTTTACTTTACATTTAGAACTATATCAGATTATCCTTTAATTTGATTCAACGACAGCTAGGGGAAATGACTCATTCGTGGTATATGTAGCAACTGAGAAATCTTCCGATGCGCTATTCGTTTTAGCACACTATGACATTAGAGTATGCGCATTTAGCTACTTCCAAATTAAAACTAATCCCTCATGTATGGTCCCAAACAAATTTCAACAGTTTCACTTCTAAGTACCAAGATTGAACTTCAATGCTGAAGACTTCCAACTTGATTGATTGAAATTCTGTCACTATAACTGTCCTCTACTAACAAGAGAAATATCAAACGAGACCTTCCAGATGGTGATTTTGAAAGCACACAAGAAAATTAACATACTAAAATATCACTGCAGTAAAAAAGTGTATCAAATTGGTGACAGAAGATTTGAATTCAGATTATGAACAAGAAGAAAGAGTGATTCGTGTATGCAAGAATTACAACAAGATAAAGTTAAGTTCAGTTTGACACAAAAAGGGAATTAATTGAAACTAATTTCCATCTTCTTTTTTTTTATTTTGAAAATATCGAATTTACTTTTTAGTCATCATATCAATGACCTACACAAATTTTGACATATTCAAAATTGTTTGAATCAAAATACATATTTTTGTTATATAGGTGAAGTAAAATAAGAAAATAACTTTTAAAAAACCATCAGATTTTTTCAGTATAGAGACTAAATTTTATGTTATCAATCAAGGGGACTTAAATGCAATTTTCTGTAACACATATGATTATAACACAGAAGAAAAAATCCTACAAATTCATTCTGGCTTAATACGAACTACATGAAAGAAGCTTTTACAGCTTTGCTTTGTAGAATATAAATATTTTATCTTACCGCAGCTAGAAAATAAATTGTTCATCTATCTATAGCGACCCCTTCATAAATTGTGATATCATGGGTAAACTGAAATATTATTTTAAACACAAACTAGAAAAATATGCAATTGAAACCAGGCTTTTAAGAATTTTACCTGAAATTTATATGTAAAAGGTGTTATAAACTTCTAGGTGTGATTAGTAGGTAGATACTCATCAATAATGAAAAAAGTTCTTATGAACATGGTAGGAACTGAAAATGCATCTTAAAGGAGCTACACCATTGAGAAGCAGAAAATGAAAACATAGTTTTATTGAATTAAAATAATACAGAAATTATCCTAATAATATCAAGAATTATAAATTTCACTAATATCCAGTATTGTATGCAAACATCTTCGAATTAAGAATCTGTCCAACACTAGATGTCCCACCCGCAATATGAACAAGCAGTTTTTAGAAAATCCTTTTCCACCATAGATCATATCTACCTGGTGAACCAAAAAAATGCAACGAATTCTTGAAGAAAATCTATATCGCTCAAATCAATTACGTCAGGGCGTGTGACTTAGTATACCGTAACTTTATATACTAAGCGCTGATAATGCAAGGGCTACCAAAAACACATCAGAATTATTTACAATGTTTATACAGATAAAAAGCAGTAAGGCTCTTTTACAAAACCTGCTCATGGCAATGCTGCATAACTTTTCAAAGGCCTTGGAAAATAAAGGTACCAGTGTCCAACTTACCAATTTATCAATGATGCTCTACTTTTTGCCAACAATATAAAACAATTGGAGGTATGTTGAAACAGTCATATGCCAAGCGCAGTGCACTAGATTTAGAAATTAATTTTAATAAACCTATAAAATGACAAATGACAGAAGAAATCTTCAGAATATGTAACAATGAACTCCAATACGTCCAACGAGCCAAACACTTACGACCGAAAAAGAAATAACAAGAATTTTCTTGCGTTAGTGTTATAAATATGGTACCCCTCAAGGCAAAAGAATATCAGGCTACCCAAGGTAAATATGAAGAAGAACAGTTGAAAAGAAAACCAACATGGAAATAGTAGAGACGGGGTTGCTAGCCACGGACCATGAATATGGCAAATTCTTACAAATACTCTATGTCCCACTGGGGAATAATGGAACGCATAAACCATGGAATTAGAAAAACAATAGCAAAGTTATATTATGCATTGCGCAAAATAAAATATTGCAATTTCTATTAGGATAAAAAATCAAAGACAAAATATGACAACTAAAAGCAATGATGTAAGACCTGACAAAAGAACAACAAAAAATAAAAAAAGGCCATCTACAAAAGCGCTAGGTTGAAGATATACCGTTTGCTGAATTGAGCTGGATGGAGAAATCGCAAAGAGAATTCTGGAGAAACTTTGGGGAGTTCTTTATTTATCAATCGATTTGGATAAAATTTTATACCAGTATACTAGACATAATTTCTGATTGGCCGATAGATATACTAAAAAATGGCCGACTTCCGGTGTTACCGGAAATGATACCAACTTTGATTTTTTAAATGGAACACCCTGTATATTTTGTTTTTCTGAATCTACGAGTCAAACTACATATAATAGTCTTGCCTAATTTAAATTTTTTTAAACCAAAAAAATAATTTTTTCAAGTTTTACTTCCCCCGTCTGAAAGATGAAAGAAGTATTGTAATCACGAAAAAATCACCTTCCGAATTTTTTTTAGATCTTCACGTTTTAAGGTCCCTAGATGACGAAAAAGAGGTTTTCTCAATTCCGTCTGCCTGTCTGTCTGACCGGTACAATGTCATACAAATATAATCAGGGTGGGCACCTTAAAAAAATAAAATGTTGTTTATTTTTGTGTTAATTTTGAAATAAAAAGAAGTAATAACTTTCGCATAGGTCAGGCTTTACATTTGCCGAAAATAAGACTTAACCGATAAAGGAGAATGTCACAAAACACCGTGCTCTTCAAGAGAGGCGCGCGCCGGACCTTCCTCGAAGAGACTCGGTAGCGCAGCGGTATACATTTTTTTTTAATTTGAAAATGTATTTAATTTATTAGAAACGTGAAGATATTTTTACTGCTAACTTAATTTGATTTTTAGAATTATTTAGTGTCACAATGTAGACAAGGGAAGTTCTGGGTAAAGCTTTTTACAGATTTTTATTTTTTACCATAGAAGGCCTTGACTTGGAAAAATCTATTCTAATTGACTCTAGCAACTCTTAATAATAGCTATTTTATCAATAAGGTTAATAAACATACCTTTAATAAAAGAATATAATTTGCTAAACTCGTTTCTTAAGAAAGTCACTTTTTTAAATGGCATCTACTAAGGGCCATCTTGCCAGTAGATAGAAAATGTAATTACCAATCTAACGATATGCATCATGCACTACTTTATCTTTATCCGAAACTGAAAATTAATTAATTAATAATTTATTTAAATATAGTCCATTCACTTGAAATCTGTCAAACTGACATTATGTTGGCACCACTGTTATTTTTCATTTACAGCCACTCTCATAAAGGCCACTAATCTGACGTTAACTTTAATTCGCTGTTAAAATAAACAAAAGCGCATCAAAGTTTGTTTACTAATGAATAAAATGTCATAAGCACTGACGTTTTGATGCGCTTTTGTTTATTTTAACAGCGAATTAAATTTAACCTCAGATTAGTGGTCTTTATAAGACCGGCAGTTAAACAATTAAATTACTGTGCAGTCTAATAAAAAACACATTATTTTTGAGGTATAGTCAAGATTTTTTTTTAAATTTGACACTGACAGTGCAGATGTCAAGTAAATGGACTATAGATCACTCTATAATGTTTTATGTTTTTCGGAATTACATACAACAGTGTTGCCAAATTTGCTTAGGTATTATTAGTTATTACACAAAAATATTTAAAAAAATAATTAACTAATTTTCAGTTTCAGATCAAGTCGTGCATGATGCATATCATTAGATTGGTAATTACATTTTCTATCTAATGACAAGATGGCCCTTAGTAGGTGCCATTTAAAAAGTGACTTTTTCTTAAAACAAAAAAGGAGTTTAGTAAATTATATTCTTTTACAAGCAACCAGTGAGACAAATGTCTCATTTAATAAAACAGCGTCCCGGACGGACCAGCGTCCCGGACGGACCATCGTCCCGGACGGACGGAAATCACGTGATTTCTCGAAAACCGGAAGTGTCACGTGACTGAAATTCGGTTCCTGACCTGACATGACCATTCCAAACATAACTTTCATAACTTTTTTCTCTATCTCTTATGGTTACTGAAACAGCGTCCCGGACGGACAAAACAGCGTCCCGGACAGACAAGTCTATTAGCTATTAACCTTATTGATAAAATAGCTATTATTAAGAGTTGCTAGAGTCAATTAGAATAGATTTTTTCAAGTTACGGTTTTCTATGGTAAAAAAAAAATTAAAAAACCTGGTGTGATACACGCAGACAACTTCCTTTTACAGTGATTTTATAATTAGCCAAAAATTTTATTTAAAATGTTTTACGCATTTGTCAAAAATGTTCAAAAATTACAAATTCGGCAAAAACGGTACAAAATAGAGCGTTAGTTGAAGAGACAAATTTTCTCTAGAATTTTAAGCTGAATTCAAAAATGTAATAATATACCGGGTGTTCTATTTAAAATAAGAGTTAATAAAAAAAATAGACAAAAAACAAAAGAAACCCATTTTAGAAGTATTCAACTGGAAAATCACCTATCTCACATCAATACACATTCAAAATGTAATAAAAATGTAAAGTTTAAAAAAAATTGTTAGAGCCGTTTTTGAAAAAATTGAAAAACACTGAAAAATCACAAGAGTAAACACCTACTTCCGGTTATGAGATTTTCTTCAAAAGCCTGCTGTCGCATCTACATAGTACACAAAACTTATATATGAAGTTTCAACGCCATACCTCTTTCCATTTTTGAGATATTCTGTTCACAGACAGACAGACAGACAGACAGACTGCCAGACAGACAGACAGACAGACAGACAGACACACAGACCAATGAAAAAAAATATGTTTTTTGGGATGAGGGGAGTCTAAAACGTTAAGATCTGTTGAAAACTCAATTTTCGAATTTTTTGGGCGAATCCAATACTTCTTTTATTGTAAAAGGAAGTAAAAATAATTTTTTTGTTTAAAAAATTGAAATTTGACAAGACTGATATGTCATTTGAGTCGTGGATTCAGAAAAACATAAAATATACAGGGTGTTCCATTTAAAAAATCAAAGTTAGTATCATTTCCGGTAAAACCGGAAGTCAGCCATTTTGACTATATCTATTGGCCAATCAGAAATTATGTTTAGTATCTTGGTATAAAATTTTATCCAAATCGATTCATAAATAAAGAAGATATAAGCATGGCCCTAGTCTCATTGCACCCGGTATACATACTGGGGCTTAATAATAATACTAATAGAGAAATTTGGCATACAGACTTGATTTTAATGAAAATAATCTGCAAAATAAATAGAAAGTAGTTTTAAATTTTAGGCTATTTTGATGAAATATTATAATAAAAATAATCTTTTGAAGATGAAAACACACAAGTCGCCAAGCATTATAGGTATGTATTTATTATTTTGCTACACATCTTATATTTTTATACAGGGTGTTTTCAAAATGTTGCGCCACACATTACAAGCGACTTCTACAGCTCAAAATAGTTAAAGAAGCTTATATGAACACATGTTTGCAAACTTTTTGTTTTCGAGCTATGACTCTTTTCTACAACATTAGGGATAAGACAATGTATACATTTTTCGGATTTTCGATTCTTGTGCATCAACTCAAAATCGACCAGGAATTTTCCAGCGTCTAAGACAATTGATGATGCATCGTGTGCAGTCTTGTAGAGAAGCCAATGGACAACATTTTGAACATTTACTGTAGTTATCGTTAGGGCAAATTATTTTAAACCATTGTTGTAGAAAACGAGTCATAGCTTGAAAACAAAGAGTTTGCGGATATGTGTTCATCTAAACTTTTTTAACTATTTTGAGCAGTAGAAGTCGCCTGTAAAGTTTGGTGCAACATTTTGGAAACACCCTGTATACTAGTTATTAAATGTTGTAATTTTTTTTAAATTTTGCTGTTGAAATGGCTGTTATAATATATGTACAAAATGGTTTCACTTCTAAACAAAACGCTTTGTTTAATTTAATTTGTTTATATACCCATTTATATCGTGTGTAAAAAAAAAAACTCATTTATCATAAATTGTATCGAGCAAAAAAGAAAATAAAATGGCATGTACACAATAACAAGGAGTGTAATAATCATAACGGTCAATAAAAATTGTTTTTGTTATGTGTTTTGTATATTTTTAGAAAAATAGTTCACGGTAAAAATGTAATTTAGTTCTCTCTGACTTGGTAGTTCATTTGCATCAAGTTATGGCAAACTTCAATTTGATGATGGCATGCTGCGAATGAGTTTGTTTTTGGAACACACGATATAATAAACCACTCACTTATCAGCTATACACCAAACACGTTAACAATCAATTAATTAATTAAAATATTTGTCCCACTGGAGGACTCTTTCCTGTTTTATGTGTAATTTCTATGCAACACATGTTGCAAACAAACTTTATTTTAATAAGTTGAAAGCAGAATGCTAGCAAGAGTTCAATACCAAAAATTAATGTTCTAGCATTTTATATAAGGTGTATCTTAGAGGCATTTCAAAAATTTTACAAAATGTTTAGTGTATTAAATAATGCCAATGTAGATAACTTCGCTATATGCAGAAATGCACCCTTAAGAAAGTACAGCCTTGGTTTCAAGAATTTCTTGGATATTTTTGAATATTCTGAAGTCATAACTAAATAGATGCCACATCAAATAAATACGATAAACCTCGGCAGCCGCTTCTGTCAATTTATATTTTTAAAAGGACGTAGGCAGCTAAACTTATTCCATCTTGCATATTAAAACAAGACTTGGTTAAATGGTTATATTAAAAATATATTTCGACAATCTAGTGTCTTCTTCAGTTTATAAAAATTCTTTTACACTTTAAAAATCTTTACATGTGAGAGTCTGCGTTTCTTTAATTTGTTAAAAAGTTTATAACTAGTTTGATAGTTGAAATTATCTCGAATTGATGGGATCTTGTTTTTTAATGATTTTAAATTGGATAATTTTATAACACTCGTAGCTGGAATTTTTCAAAGTTCATATTTTTACAAGGATGTAGGCAGCTAAACTTATTCAATCTTGAATATTAATTGTCGAAATATATTTCTAAATAACTATTTAACTAATTCTTGTTTTAATATTCAAGATAGAATAAGTTTAGCTACCTATATCCTTTTAAAAATATGAACTTTCAAAATTCCAGCTACGAGTGTTATAAATTTATTTTTGTAAATGTGCTTAGCTTTTAATATCCTTATATTCAGATCTGCACAAAGCGATTCTTTTTGAAATTATAGTGCAAGAACCATACAGGGTGTTCCGAAAAGGATGGGACACCATCTAAGTGATACTCTTCTCATCAAAATAGACCAAGAGGTCCAAATATTTCTTAGTAAAAATGTAATTTTAAGAAGTTACGCTCGTGAGAAGTTCAATTTTTGGTTTTATTTTCTTCACAACTCAAAAAAAGTGCAATGATAAGATAATTAAAGTTATTATTATGCCCCTAAAATTGCTCTTGACCTTAGACGTAAATAATATCTGTCATTTCAAAATAGGAAAATTGGAGACGTTTTAACAATAATGATGAGCAATAAAATCATTTCAGCAGAATACGCGAGTTATAGTCCTAAGTTACACAAAAATTGCTCATATATTTTTAGCTTAAAAATAATTTAAAACATTTTTATTTCAGAAACCACTGAATTTTTGGATAAAAGTATATCTTTCTTGTGAAATTAAAATATTGTACCTGCGTTACCAAAAATGTTGAGATAAAAAATATTACACTTAATGTCAAGTGGAAGTAGGGTAGGTAGCACCTCCAATCCATAGATGATTCAGTTAGATGAGGATTTGAAAAAATTAATAAAACACCATGCCAAGTTGGACCTTGATCCAATAAACAGTTTTTGAATTGTAAAGAAAAGTCAACTTCTTGGGGGTGTAACTTCTTAAGGGTGCATTATTTACGAATTATTTGGTTCTATTGGTCTATTTTGATGAGCAGAGTATTCCCTTAGACAGTGTCCTGTATTTTTTCAGAACACCGTGTATAAAGGGTGTCACAGTTTTAAGGATTTTCACCCATGGAGCAAACAGCAAATTTTAAAATAGGAATATTATGGGCAGCACAATAGAACACAGTATTTTGTATCAACTTGAACGTATTTAAAGTACTTGGGCCTGTGGATCTCTTCCGACTGCTGTACTGTAAGTGATCCCCACATTGAGTTTCTGCTTTCCAGCTCCTAGAAGGTATAAATGGATGGACTACCCTGCCTGATACATTGTAAATCCAAACAAGGTGTAAGGCACAGAAAGCCAAAAAATTATAGAAAGTTATAAACCTAACGGTCGACAAATTTGGTAGAAAATACTAGCTGCCAACAACTATTTACTTTCCAACAATGAACACATTTACAGTTTATAAATTTACTATGTACTAATTTAAAAGTTGATCAAACTGTGGACCGCCAACTTACAAAACAACTAATCAACAGACACTGTGCAGTTTCTTTTTTAAATTAAAACTCTGGTAGGAATTTATTATTTGTGGAAAAATAAATAATATTCACGTTCTTCAAGCTAAAACAAAACTATTTTTGTAGTTTCTTAAATGTAGAAGTTGATAATGTTCGTAGGACTTACAATTTTTATTTGAGGTATTTCATGCTCCATAAGTGAAGATCCTTAATTAAGATTATTCTCTGTATTTAGTCACAGTTTAGACAGCAGCAGCTGGTTGTTTAAGGCATTGTATTGATATTTTTTAAATATATTTTAATTATCGGCAGGATTAAGATCCTATCCATTAATGTCAATATTCAATAAATGTAATTGTGTATATTTATAGCAAACAACACAATTTTTTTTCTTCTTCTATATTTACATTTCAGAATAATGCTGTGTTAACTATTGTAATTTTACAGTTGTTTTGTTTCACGTTAATTTTTATTTGTCTAATACTACACCTAAAAGCTTTTAAATATGTACGAGACATGATCAAAAAGTAAGTTCCAGTATGAAATTACGGCTATATAAGATAAGAGAGTAATTCCTTATTAGAAATTATTTTCTGGACGCACCTCATACAACAACAAACCCTGTCGTGCAGGTAAATTTACGATCATTTTAATATTGTGGTACTTTATTTTATATTTTCATATAATCGTAATCATAGAGAGTACATACCCAAGTAAAAAAGTTCTACCAGACATTTTATTTTTATTACCTTGATCACAACTCGAACTTTCAAGTTTTATATCTTCTTTGTTGATGGGAAGTGCTGGATTATCAGTGCTGTTTAAAGGTTTTTCTTCTTTTATACCATCACTAGTCGTTTCAACAGCATCAGGATCTGGCGGCTTTGTAATTTGAGGATGTGAGCCATCACAAGAATTAGGTGTAAGAAGTGACAATTTGTTATGAATTTTTAAATGCTCTTCTAAACTTTCACTTCTTAAAAATTGTGTATTACAATGCGTGCAACCGAATGGCTTATCATTAGCATGTTCTTCTTCGTGGATTTGTAACCAATATGGAGTAGAGAAACTCCTACTACAGAATTTGCATAGTAACAGGTCACTATTCTCGAAATATGAATTTGCAATTTCCTTTAATTCATCTAGTGTATATTTAGTAGATGTATCTTTAACAAGATCTTGTGTCAAAAGCTGCAGGCGAACGTGGCAACTTAAGGCATCTGGCTCAATTGCATTTAGTTTTAAATCAGGTATTTCTTCACAGGCCATTTTGATTATAGCCTGTGCATTTAAAACTGCTTTAGGTTGCGTTTTTAAAATAGAAATTTGGCTGCCTATATTATATTTTTTCCTTAGCTCAACAGAGTCGAGTTTTTTAGAAGTAATTTCACTAATATCTTTATCTTCATTATTATCTGGCAGATCTTCTTTCTTCTCCACTTTATCAGAATTATTTTCCACTGTATTAGAATTGCTCTCAATCTTATTAGAATTGTCCTCCATCTTTACAGAGTTGTTTTCCAATTTAATGGAGTTATTTTCTAACTTAATAGGGTTATCCTCCACCTTACTGGAGTTCTCCACATTATTAGAGTTGTTCTCCACGTTATTAGAGTTGTTCTCCATTTTATTAGAGTTGTTTTCCTCTTTATTAGAGTTGTTCTCCACCTTATTAGAATTGCTCTCCACCTTATTAGAGTTGCTCTCCACCTTATTGGAGTTGTTTTCCACCTTATTAGAGTTGTTTTCCACCGTATTAGAATTATTCTCCACCTTATTCGAGTTGCCCTCCATCTTATTAACATCAGTCTCCACTTTACTAACATTGTTCTCTACCTTATTAGGGTTATTCTCCACTTTAGCAGTTACTTCAACTTTTTTGGGTTCATTAGTGGCATCTTTTAATTTGTTAGCAATTTTTTCTTTTGAAATAACTTCCAAGTCAATTTCTGGGAGCTTTTGGGTAACATTATTTATATAGGTGAGTTGTTTACGTGGTGCTATCTTAGTTGCGTCATATAAATGATGTTCAGTAATATCAATACTTGTATCTGCTTGCAAATAATTTAAATTCCTTGTTTTAGGATTTTCCAGTTTATTACAATTTTCATTAAGTGTTACATGGAACTGGAGCTGCCTGGACCAACCCCGTAAGGCCTGCGGTACTTGTAGTTATGGTTTTGAAATTTCTGTTCTGTAGATTGACACATCCTTTTGAATTCATATGCTGTGCGAAGAGCAATGAAACAAGAGGTGCAAATATAAGATCCTGAGCTGTCTATTTTCTGAAACATTATTTACAACGGCATTATATTTGCTGCTTTATATATAGGGTGTTCCAGATAAGAAAACATAAGGATATAATAGTAAATTCTAGAACAGATCAGTATTATTTGTTTTAGTTGTCTGTACATGTTGCTTAATGCTTGAAGAAGATGTTAAACAAATTCAGTCGTTAAGTAGTGGGAATATGATGTGCTTGATACTTGTAATTATTTATATGTTATGATTTAATAGCTTTTTAGTATTGGTTTGAATATTAGGACGTTAATTACAATTGTTGAAATTTGTCTCGCAATTTAAATATGAGAATTTATAACACATCAATTCTTTAAAATGTTTTGATCAAGTTTGAAATCAATTGTAACATGTGATTATCCACTGTACAAGCAACTCAAAATATGACTATGTTAATTCTTTTAGAAATTTTGTATTATAAGACCCCTATGTTTCCTTTTACCTGGAACACCGGGTATATTTATATTTATAAAACAAGTAGAAAACATATATAGTGAACATAAACCAACACATTGCAATATGTACAGCACAACAGCATCATGCATTATTTCAATTAAAATCATTGTGGTGGCATTACATTAACATCTAAAAAAGAAATTGTATTATTAAAAATATCTACTCTTTGTAAATAAGTGCATGCATTTTAACAGTAATAATTATAGCTACAAAAATATTCAAAATTACCAATACCTTGTTAATCATTTTTACAGCATAACTTCTTATGTATTTATTGCTTTCTGTGTCATTTATTAAAAAGTTAAAAAAATTAGTATACATTTACAAAAAATATGGTAGTACGTATATTGTTATTGACTGAGACAATTGCTTGATATAAATAATGTCAAAATTTTCAAGTTTTGTTGAGATGAGGTAATTTAGGCTAGACCAGAAGTAGAAGCCTTACAAATTGCAGTAGCAAATATTATCAGAACACAATAAATGATCAGATTTTAATAAAATTAGGTTCGTAAATATCTCGTTTAAATCGAAAAAGTAAACTACAACACCATGAGGTGTCTATTAGTAGCAACAATAATCATTAATTGAACATTTTTCATTATCACGCCATCTGTGCTTTACAACCTATTTTTAATCTTTGCATTCTCAATTTTACCGCTAAGAAGAAGAGCTCCTATTGCAATGGAAGTCATTACTTATACACAGTATGACAGAAACTAGTTCATCAGTGAAAACATACCACAAAAAAAAACTAGCTATAATAGGCCTCTTAATGTTGGAAACAATTTTAAAATACATATATTGTTATTTTTTTAAACTGAACTCCTTTGCCAGCTATGCCTTACTCATTTTAGCAATAAAATTGTACACGGTGGGCATAGCTGACTGATGAATTTTGATTGACAATACCTTTTGATAATGGATCCGAAACGAAATAAATATTGTTTAGAAGTATAAACTTGCAGTTGGCTGTGCGCCACCCAGTATAATTCTAAAAATAGGCTTTAATTTAAAAAAAAATTTTTTTTGTACTATTTCATGAAAATATTATAAAAAATATTGGAACACAAAACTCTGCACCTATTTAAAATTACATTTAAAAATCTGATGTAATACATGCACACAACTTCCATTTATAGTGATACCTACTATAATTAGGCAAAAATTCGATTTTTAACTTTTAAGTATTTGTCAAAAATTTTCAAAAATTACCATTCTACAAAAACGGTACAAAATAGAGCGTTAGGTGAAGAGACAAATTTTCTCTAGAATTGTAAGTTATATTTAAAAATGTAATAATATACCGGGTGTTCTATTTAAAATAGGAGTTAATAAAAAAATTGAGAAAAAAACAAAAGAAACCCATTTTACAGGGTGTTGAAAAAGAGGGTAAAATATTTTACCCACTTATAGATCTCTTCAATACAAACAAAAATGTCCAAATAAAAATGGGTCCGGAAACGCTTCGTTTCCGAGATACTGGGTGTTAAAAGATTTTTTTAATTAGTCTTTTTTGCTATCTAAAAACGCTTTGAGCGATTTTAATTAAATTTTTTAGAGTTTGTTTATAACTTTATGAGGTATCTTTTGGACCTAATTCCAGGGGCGTGCCCATGGGGGCATAACGATTAGGTTTTTGCACAAAAAAATATCGCCCACGAGATTTTTTGCAATTTTTATACATTTTTTTAATAAAGCAACTAAAAATTCAACTTTTTTGTCTCCTCAGATTTTTTCAGCTCTCGCTTCGTTTTCAAGAAAAAAATGAAAGCCTATATTTTTGCACGTCTGTGAACCTGTTATGATAAAAACTAAAATGCTTCAATGTTATGTTTCAGTGTTATGATAGATCTCATTCGTGCTTTCGAGGCTAAACTGCAAGTTTTTCCCAAACTTGAAAAAATCACCAGAGATTTGGATTTACACGAAAAACTAGACCAAGCAAAAGTCACTGAAGAGTTTAATTCGGTAATTAATTCTTCAATCAAAGAATTGTCATCGAGATTTTCTCAGTTCAAAGAATTATCGGAAACACTGAAGTTTATTATGTATCCTGATGTGACTTCACTTGTTAAACTGAACTTGGCCAAATTTGATTGGTTGGAAATTGGAGACACTGAAATGTAGCTGATTGATTTCCAGTCTAGTTCAATATGGATTAAAAAATGTATTGAAACAAGGAAAGAGTTGGAATTAAATGAAATAGAAAGACTATCTGTATCAGGTAATATGAGTAAAAATGCCAATATCAAAATTATGAAAACGTAGAATTTAATTCCAGACACATTTAGCTGTCTGAAGAAGCTGGTTTTTGTTATCTTAACAATATTTTCATCTACCTATGCCTGCGAGTCATTATTTTCAGAAATGAATAACATTAAAGACTCACTTAGAAGCCGTTTGTCAGATGACTCCAGTTCAGCTTGCATTCTGCTAAAAGTAACAAAGTATGGAGCTAATATAAGTTATTTAGCATCTAATTTGCAACAGCAGAAGTCGCACTAATTTTTTCTTTCAATAAAATAAACTTAACGTTACAATTGCTGTAGCAAAATATATATTTTTGGTTGCAAATAAAGTGTTCAATTGATAGTATCTAGTTTTATATTTTCTCCATTAATCACTAAGTCAAGATTGTTTGATGGCACGTCATGGACTCATTAAACATTTCTTTAGAAAAAAATGGCACGTAGATGAATAAAGGTTCGCCACCCCTGATCGAGATAGTACACAAAACTTATATATGAAGTTTCAACGCCATACCTCTTCCCGTTTTTGAGATATTCTGTTCGCAGACACACAGACAGACAGACAGATAGACTGACAGACAGACCAATGAACAAAAACATGTTTTTTGGGTTCAGGGGACTCTAAAACGTGAACATCTGTTGAAAACTCAATTTCAAATTTTTGGGGTGAATCCAATACCCCTTTTAACGTAAAATGAAGGAAAAACTGCAAATGTTGAGCTATAATAGACTGTCTGTAACTGCTGACGGAATCATTTAAATCAACTGCTAACTAAAACATCAGACTCATTTGTGCAAAAAAATTATTTAAAAGCCATAATATATCACCGGTTATATTTTAGGTTAGAGAATGCCAATCTTTTAATATTATTTTATTTTATTTTTGAATTGCGATATGAATGTACTGTTTAGTTGATATGTCCCAAATTGCTATTTATACAATCATGCTTACCAGTAATTTCCTTAGTATACAGATTGTATGCAGGTACTAGGTACACACGGTAACTAGATACAGAGACGGTTTGTTTGTCTGACAACGCTGGCCGTCTCTGTATCCAGTTACCGTGTGTACCTAGTACCTGTACACTATCTGTATATGACATTGATCAATGTTTAAGCTACTATAAAATATATGTCGATGAAAAGTTTCCACCCTTGAGAAATTAAAACACTCAGTATATATTAGGGATGTCGGAGCCGACCCGGGTAATAAGACACTCGGGTATATTTTCAGGACCTGGGTACCCGACTAGAAAATTATGTAATTTCCTGAAAGTTGGCCTTTTTCAGAGATGATAAAAACTTAAAAAACAATAGGAATAAGTTGTAGAAAAACAACTATGCAGTAATAACAAGAATCACCCCATCCCATACCACATAATGTTGTTTCTTGATTCATATAAGGCAATAAATCCGCTTCACAGGAGTATTCAATCCGTCAATAGTACCATTACATCGCGTCAGTATGGGATGAAGTAACATAACATCCTCTGTGTGATGTTGATGCTGTTACCAATTTCTGATAAAAAGTGACGTACTTGAATTTAATAGCACTTGGAAGTGTGAAAATATTTATGAATAACACACGACTTACAGTTTGAATTAGTGACTAGGTACTAATTCAATTTAGTTCAGTTTAAAACTTGCAGCATAAAAGAAAGAAATTACAGCTACCTCAGATGTTCAGATGTACGCTAACATTTTTGTTATATATTTCGGGTACCCGAGAGTACTCGAGTACGGTTTTCGGGTACTCGGGTTTGACTTTAGACCGGGTACAGCATCCCTAGTATATATTTTGATTTTAATTTGTAGATTACAGATAATACTATAATTTATATAATGTTCCTGATTACATAACTAACAAAAACATGACATGTTTAGAAACGACTGAAGCATGTTTTGCTGGTTATACATAATTGGTCTATAAAAATATATTTTACCTCATTTAAAAGCTGGTTTTGTTCTTTTACATATAGCAGTATAATCATACTAAGAGCAGTCTAAGACCCTTGTTCGTCTGTTTAAATGTTACAAAAAAGTGATCCTGGTACTGATAGGATGTCGAAACGAGCATTTAATGCGCCCTTTTCAGAATTTATTGTAAATAATTTAAAAAAATATATAAAAGGAAGAATCTAAGAAATTATACCTACCTATGAAAAAACACTGTGTTACAAATGTAAGAGATTTATATGCTTTGAGGTTACACAAAAGGAGTTACTTATTTGCACACTGTATATCCAGCCTGTTCAAGCCCTCTTACCTACAGATTTCGCTAGTCATATGAAATTTTGCCGCTGGATCATTCAAAATCGGCACCTACGAATTTTATTCACGGTTAAGGCAATATCTACAAGGAAAGAATTAATGAACAGAAAGAACAGCCACCCTGGAGATTTGGTGAATCCACACTAAATCACAGTTTCAAATTCTCAACATAGGTTTGCAGTAAATGTCGGTGTGGAATTATTGATAACATGCTCATTGGTACATTCGTTTTTGAGAACCATTTAACTACCCAACAGCCAGGGCTCGATTTGAGGCGGAACGGCGTTCCGGGACCTCTCTCTATGAAAAAAAATCGGCACTAAGAAAGTTTAAAAAAACCCCCCAGACCCCCCTGGCAGTTCCGGCACCCCTATTTCTAGAAATCGAGCACTGCCAACAGCTATTTAAATTTTCTAAACGATCATTTGGGAGGATTGTTAGATGATGTCCCTCTGGCGATCAGACATGGTATGTGATAACAGAAAGATGGTGCCCCTCCGCACTTTGCGTTATGTGTAAAACTATTTTTGAGTCAACAATTTGAAGGACATGTAATTGGTAGAGAAGAATAGCACCCCTGGCCCCCAACATCTCCGGACTTAACTTGTTTAGATTATTATTTGTGGAGCCATATGAAAGATCTGGTATACCAAACACCATCAGATACTGTTGCAGATATTAGAAGGCACATTTTTGAGGCAGCAGAACTAATTCGAAATAATATGTTACGTAGGGCAAACAGATCTCCTTAAGAAGAGTCAGAATGTGTCTCGAGAGCAACGGTGGCCATTTTGAACGATCTTTATAGTGAATTTAAACTAAAATAAATATTAGCTCTTCTGAAATTGTAATTATTTAATAAATAATAATTAAACACTCGGTATTTTGAAAACGGTTTCTTAGGTCAAAAGTTTATTAGACTTTCTAACAATATTTGGTCTAAAGATTACGTACATGTAGTTGTGACCTCCGTCGTGAGACACCCAAGTAATCTCAAAGGTCGATGTGACTGATGTGAGGACTACTACTTCACACTTAGAAATTTATGCTGGCATCGAACCTGATGGGTCTTTTAAGGTAGACAATTTTTTAATATTACAGCAAAAATGCGTTGTTGTCTTTCAGGAAGTGGTCATAATATTACCATAGATTGATAGTTCACTGGTTTTAAGATCGTAGAATGTATGAAGAACACAATCTCAGCAAATTCGCATTGTGATCACCTTGCACTCACACTAAAGTTACATGTTTAGGTTTAACATACATACAAATATTCAAAATTCAAAGTACGTTGGAAATAAACATCAAACATTAATGAATTGTTAGAATTACAGCCTATAGAAGAGAACTACTTCCTGAAAATCCAGAGGTAAAAAACAGATCTGTGAAATCTTCCCTATATGCCGTTGGCCAGAATACGACAGCAGTATCATGTTCCTAAAAAAGGAAAAAATGTTATAGTTGTTTCATGAATGCAGAAAGATGATTTTATAATTTGACCAAAAGTGGTGTTGACATTGTGGATCTCGTATAACACTGCAAGAAATACCACAAGATGGCCAATGAACATGTTTATAACTTGCTAATGTCGTTGGAATCGATGCTTTTGTAATTTACAAATTTAATGACCCAAATGCAGAGTTTTTTTTTCATCAAGAATGTATGGCTAGATATTGTTAGCAAAAACATAAAAAGAGCAATGCTTAAAAAATCTACCTAGAGCCGTATGTCAATCAACGATTCAATTTTCAGATACATCACAAAACATTTTGGAACCTGATGATCCTGCTCCTGGAAAAGATGGGTGCAAGCCGTGTCCCTGATGTAAAGCAGGGTTCTTTTGCAATTTCTGTAAATCATGGATACACCAAGAACAGAAAATTGGGATCTGTAGTGACTGCAATGATAAAATTGTTGGTCAAATTTGAGTGCCACCAACTTGTGCACATTTTTTTTTTTAGTATCTTTTCTGATTTTTTTTATGAAAGTGTACTGCATTATGTATCGTTTTAATAGCTATTTAAGTAACAAGGAATGTAAGGACCTATTAACATTTGAGGTAGGCAAGTACAAGCTAAGGCGAAGCCGAGCTTATTGCCTGCTGAAAATGTTAATAAGCGATGCAATCTGAGTTATATTATTATATTTTTCTCGCTGCTTATCAGGGTTGGCAAAAATCCGATTTTTTTGAGAAATTATCTGCCCACTGGGTTTTTTGGGTTTTTTCGGGGTTTTAGATATATTCACTGTTTTTTGATTTAGGTATCCTATGCAAAAATCTGAATTAATTTTAATTTTTAGGTAAAAGGTAGATACTTGGGTAATTTGTAATTTACCTATAAATATACAAATAAGCATTCTTTAAACATGTAAATCGTGTAAATGGGGTTATATGTATACTTGAAAGCAGGATTATCAAATTATGTTCTACAGTAAGGAATTTCCATTGATTCTGAGCGACTTCCTTCAAGGGGATTCCTCATTCAATGATTTGCCGTTTTAGAAAATTAGATGTCATCACACAACTTTCTTTTACTGCTTGTAAAATTTAAATTTTGTGACTTTTTCAAAATCGATACTTCCGAAAAAAACTTTTTATTTTTGTGAAAATTTAATTTTGCAACTTTTCCAAAACTATACGTCTTGCAAAAAACTCTTAACGAAAGTTACGTAATATAAAATAAAGTTTTAATAGTATATTACATACCTAGGTATAAAGCGTTTCATTACTGTTGAGAGATTAAGTAGTTAACTGAGATGCGAAGCGTCAAAGTTCACGTTATCTCGAGACAGGAATGAAACTTTTAACCATGATATGTATAATATTTTATTCACAACCATTTTATTGTAAACAGGAATTGTAAAAATGAATTTGACAGTTTTTCAAAACTACCGTTAAGCTAATAATAATAACACAATACGGATAAAATTTGCTGCCATAACAATGGCTGGGAAGTCGACGTTGGTAATAGCTCATTTTCCAACTTTTGAAAAGGCAGTAATGACCTTATTACATATACGATTGTGAATAAAATGTATTATATTCCTATTATTAATTTTTGAGCCCAAAGAAATCTTTGTAAAAACGCAATTTTTCAAAAAACTATACTTTCTACAAAACAACTGTTCAAACAAAAATTGTAAATTATTGCATAATATATAATCCTCTTCTATAAAATTTAATTTTTAATAAACAGACAGACTCACAGACTGACAGACATCACTTCAAAAACCGCAAAAATCACTAGTTTGCAAAAAATTATGAAATTGTTATTAATAGAAGATTACAGCTTTAGAATACTTTTTTGTAAATTTTTGAAAAAACCCAGATTTAGTCTAAAACCTGCGGGTTTTTTCAGGTGGGGAAAATCATGCCAACTCTGCTGCTTATCGAAATCTTCCTCGATTTTTTAAGAAATTGTTTGGTTTGTCACCTGTCATTTTTATACAGCTACTGCTTTTCTTGGTTTATCTGTATTGTTGTTTAGTAGTTATTTTACTCAATATCTCTCAATAGACGAATCATAACTATAGTGATTTTAACAACAGCAACGTCAATCTTACACATGAGTGACTTTTTGATTACCATAACTCAATTAGTGAGTTTTTGGTTTACGCAATAATGTTTAATGTCATTTGCGTTGTGATGTCACCTGGTAACCGAAAATGTAAAAACAAAAAGGTGCTGTGATTTCAAACAAAAATTTTACTTTGAGGTTTTTTCCGGGTTTATTGAGAGGTGTGGATAAAATGTTGCACTGCAGGCGTAGTGTTACGAGGTATTGCCCCATATGGCCTCGTGGGTCAAACTTGTTCTCAAGTGAGTAATATCCACATTAACATTACTTGTATGGTAAATAACTACTTTCCAAATATATTGCAATGTATTTAATAAAAATACATCAACGTTCAGATATATTAGAAATTTTGAAAAAGTTAATTATTTTAACTCTAAACAGTAGGGGAGTTCGGGGTTAACTGAACCTTGGGGTTGACTGGGCCATTGGATTTAAACTAATTTTGCTTGTTTGAATTTCCTAGCAATATTTAATTTCGAGTCCCCATGATTGGCACTACTGTGGATGGTTGACGTGGTAAAAGTCGTGTTAGCTTCACAAAATAAAAACGAAATTTGACAGGTAAGAGTAATTATTTTTTACTACATATTTTTTTATTGTAAGAGTAATATGTGGAAGTGTAGGTTTAAGTTTTTATCTGTTGATATTAGTATTTCATTGCCAAAAAGCTAGTATAAAGCGAAAGTGCAAGAATGTAGAGGGTTCCCAGGGAACATGCATGTAGAACTGTCATGTGTGTTTGGGTTAACTGAACCTTTAATGGTTGGGGTTAAGGGAACCGGTACAGTTAACCTCATTTTAATTTTTCTTTGTAGAAAATGTCGAGAAATTGCAAACGCACCACTGAGAGTCGTTCCTATTCAAAAGAATTATTGTGCATGGCGATTTTACAGATAGACAGGCATCAACAAGTACTGGGATACCACAAAGTACACTAAAACGATATGTGGATAAAATTAGAGCAGCAGATGACCCAAACAGAGTTAATTTTCGTCCTCAAAATGAACATTTGCAATTTTATACCATCGAAGACGAGCTTTTACTTGTGAAATCTATAAAAACGTCATCCAATATCACCCCATGAAGGAGCTTGGCCTGCGAGGCATTATGGTTTAAGCAAAATGTCAACAAGACAAAATAAAATGGCAGGAGAGGACTAGCTGATCCAGCTCAGAAAACGCCATAATTTATCTTTACGTACAACAGATACAGCATAGGGAGACCAGCAGAATTACTTAAATGTCGGCGCTCTGTTGTTAAGAAGTGTAATTTTCATGACCTTCGTTCTTACCCCTACCACACCATAAGGGGACTGGTCGACCCGGCAGGAGTCGTCTAGCAGCGAAAGCAGACAGAGCTAGCTGTATTAGAAATTTTGATGTAAGTCGTAATAGTGGAAAACATCGTTGGACATTTGCCGAATTAACTAAACTCCCATTGATGTAACGAGACTTGTACAAAATTAATTTAATTTTCCAAATGACGTGACCGATTCATTATAAACGAATTTATGTTGACATACTCCGGTGTACTACTAATAAGGTTATTTAATTAAGTAGATTTTTTTAACCTTAAACGGATTATAACAATTAACTATACAGGATGCACTGGTCATTTAGAATATTGTCGGAACTTTTATTAGATTTGATAATTTCTATGGATTCTAATAAATTTAATTTAAAACCTTTTTCTTGTACATGTTGTTAAATCGTTTAGATTTGAAAAATTGTGGGCTGTCTCTGACACATGATTTGCAAAGGTCGAGTCTGGTTTTTTAAATTACGTTCGTTTAGATGTAACGGTTTCCACAATAAAATTTTTCTAGTAACAGTATGTTCCATTAAAAAATATATACCTATTTTCTAATAGTTTTAATCCAAAATTACTGGATATAAATCTGGGAAAAAAGACAATGGAAGTTTTTCAACATTTTATATTTAATACTAAGATTACATTTTAAATCAATTAAAATAATTCCAAATAATTTAATATTAATTAGTTATGTTTCCATATTATTAATTTTCTATTTGACCTGGGTAATTTGAAATTTACATTAATGTTTTTTTATGTATAAAATATTCTAATTCTGACGTACTACTTAATAACATATTCTCGTTGAAAATGTTTGCAAGGATGTGTAAATGGTATATTGTTAAACAAATTTACAAATTCTCGAACCATGTTGGGTTCTGGCGCAAATGTTGATGTTTTGTTGAAATAATACTTCCAAATATGTTACAAAATCTACAAAATTTTGATTTGGCATATATAAACTACCAAAAATATTTTCTGAATGGTTATATGCTTTCACGTAACAAAATAGGGAAGTGTCAACTAATTCATCGTATTCTTTTGCATAAGCATTTTTAATAATAATTACAACTGCAAGTCACAGAAGTAAATAATACTACTACGGCTCTGAACCAACTGACTTGCCACAGAACAGACATCATTAAATCGAGCCACGAATTTCAACAAGACTAATGTTAAATCATTTTATAACAACTTGGGCAACGTCAAAAGAAAGTTCAAATTTGGTCCCCAGGATATTTGAGAAATTTGTATTACATTTTGCAAAATGGCTCAGTTAACCCAACCACTAGGTCCAGTTAACCCTATCAGTGGGGCTATCTGGATCAAAACTACTTTTTTTATTTCATGTAATTTGGTAAAAGATATTGTAACAGTAAAATTTCTACCAATTCCTTAACTTCTAGAAAAATGCACCTAGATAAATTCAAAATTGAAGATAAAATTAAACAAATAAAAAATGCGGTCCAGTTAACCCCAACTTCCCCTATATCAACATTAGACCCACATACCCCACCCGTGGGATGGTGTAATTTTCTAACCACCCATGGACTGGATGGTTAATGATGCTGTACAATCATCCTCTACATATTCCAATTAGTATAAGCTTTGAAAAAAATGACTCAATAGATTCCAGACCATTACATCATAATAAAGCGGAAATAGCATGTCATGAGGATGACGCTGTACGTTTTTTGTTTAAACATATATGATAATTACCAACAAAACAATTTTAAAAGTGTAAATTATGGATATTTCCCTACTGTTAAATTTTTTGATATTTTGGAAAATTCGCTATTTTAGTTACATTTTCTAAGTATGACCTTATTATACATCTATATTTAATTTAAAAATACAAGGGTGCCTTGCATTACGTTTTTTATTAGAAAAAACGAAGTCGAAACTTTTAAATGGTGTTGTCTAGTAGTTGACATTTTGTTCCCGTGACGTTTTCATTTGTATTACCAAAAACTTGCATAAACTTATGGTGATACAGTACTCCTGTAATCGTGTTATGTAGTTTTTGTTTGCATTCTAAATATAGAAGTGCACGTCATAGCGCCGCCATTTTAGGTTGCTATAAATGAATCATGGCTATTGAATTTCTTTGTGAACTACAATTTTTAGATATTTCGTTTCAATTTCTGTTTTAATAGCTGTACTTTTGTTATATTGTGAACAATGTAACTGAAACGGGAAATCTGCGATATAATGTGTTTATAGCAATTTCGCTATTTATGCAACTCAAAATCCTTTCTTATAGGCAACTTCAAATGCACTCGTCAGCTGTAGCGAATTTTATATTTGGATTTTTATATTTGGATTTTGGAATGCGCGATCTCCATATTACTGATGATTTTATTTCCTAAATTTTATAATTGGAACTTATTCTACCGAACATTAATTTTAAATTTACTGTAAGTTATTCTTTTAACGAGTTCACTGAAAGAGAACAAAGTATAGGGACGGCAAAATACTGGCTCAAATTTTTAAAATGGGATAGACTTTATTGCCATAATCAATAGTAAAAAGAACTAAAAATGATGCGATCGCTTACGCGTGACGCGAACGATTTAAAGTTGCCGCGGCGAGAATGGTATATAAAATGGCCGATCGCTATGCAGGTATTGACCACCAACACGTATTCGTGTACTATTGCGAAAATGGCGAGATATGCGCTATGTTGCAAGACAAAATAAATAGTTGGGTACCCAATTTACACAAACGCAATTCTCTGGGACACGCCCAATAGCGCGCAACAATGCGCCAAGTTTGACGTATATAGTAATCTTTTGTTTAATAATTATATTTCTACAAAAGAATCCATTTATTGTTTCTCATATGGGAAAATGTCTTAAATAATTTTCAATTTTGCAATGCATAGTATTAAACATTGTTTATACATTTTCCCAGAATAGATATATCCTATATCTATGGGGTTATTAATAAAAACCGCATGATTATGATATAAACATCAATAAACTATATATACCAATAAATTAATGTCTATGATTATTTGCTGTAAAGCTTCTATGACTAATAATTGTTTGGATTTTAATTCTATTGGTTAGATCTTAATCCAAAGTGATCAAACTTAAATTCAATTATTTGGAGATATAGGAACATCGATATGTTAGGTATTTTAGCACATATATGCGATTAATTTTGTTGCTAAAAGCCTACAAATTAGATAAAGTATTGCTCTTCTCTTATTTGTAAGAATATGGTTATTGCGGAATGCTTCAAATTTAGGTCTCCAATATTGCTTTTACAACAATTAAGAAATCCATCCTTTTATCTACAATATACAGATAATGGAGAAATTAAATAAGACACATATTTCTCGATAAAACCATCTCTGAAATTTTTATATTTAATGATAACACATCAAGGAGAACTCATTATGTGGTTGTGTACCGTACCAAAAAAGAATCGCCTCATTAAAACTTTGTTTTACTATAAACAGATTTTTAAAAAGGTGTCAAATATAAAAAAAATCCAGACAGAACTACGGCCAATTTGTAAAATTCACAGCTATATAAGAGCTGATAAAATTTGGTGCTGGTACCATATCACCAGATTACAACTTATCTGCTTGAGGCATGAACGTCACCATTTTGCAAAAGGTCAACTATTCACCAATGCGACATAAAATCCCACGGATGCTCAATACACATTCTACAATCGTATCAATTATCCAAATATACAAATATCTTTATTTTTTGGAATCAGCTTTTCACCAGTAAGGAGTTCACAATCTATTGGCATATCTTAATGCAAAATGAGCAACTTTGAATCTTGGTAATCATAAATATACAATTTTAATCTCTAGTTATGTGATCATATTTCTATAGAAACAGAATACTTTTTATGGGTTTCATAGATTGTTTACTAGGATCAAGTTTGGGAACGCATAAAATGGATTGATAAGTTGATTTTTGTTTATTTTTAAACTGGATATGGTCTTCAGTGCATCTGTTAAATATCTTTTCAAATACTAGTATTACAACAGCAAATCATTTTGTTATTGCCTTTATTTCATTATCGTATAATAAATATTGAGTTATCAATGTTATTAGACAGCAACAGTGCTGAGCAATGGTCAAATGGCCAAATTGGTGCAATTATATGGTGTTTAAAATACAACACACACTATGTAGCTATATCATGTCATTATATTGAAAAATAATTGCCAAATGAGCTTATATGTGTTCTTATACACAAATGCAGTATGGTATATATTTTTTCATATTTTAGAAGTTATAAAGAAGTCATGCTAATAAAATCAACAATTATTATAAGATTATAAATATAATAACAAATATTATACAATAACTACTGTCAACGTGTATAGACAACTGGAAATTGCATGGCTTACTAAAAACAAACCTAATACTAGTTTATTATAATACACGTTTGCTGTAATCTACTGCAAATTAATCTACTATAGCGACTACATTCCACACCCTTTTGAAAGCTTGCAAAGCAGTGCTCGAGCCACAAATTACTTAGGAATAATAATCCCAGAGCGTGCAGAACTTGAAAATTAATTCACACACACATCTAAAAAGCTAGCAATTTGAACAGAAGTTTCAGTCATGAATTGTATAGTTACCATTTCGGGAACAAGATAAATTAACTGCGCTTTGAGGTTAGGAGAATTGGACTCCCAAAGCGGATCGACGGAATCGAGGCTCACAAACTTAAAATCACCTCTCGACATCTGCAAACAAGTCCGACACATCCTCGGTTTGTGGTACATCTTGGATAGTTAACTATTTACACCGTAACATTAGCTGTTGTGTCGACAAAATTAATAATACATATTTATTATTATAACGACGGGTTCAATATGCCTATAGGATTGCCGCTCGTTATGATTGGTGGTTCGAGCGGAGCATAGCCCACTTCAGACCGAGCACGCGGGAATTTTGAAATTATATATCGAAGAAGCCTTGCTACGTGTCTGCTATTTTATCGTAATTGCCAAGCTATTTTTGAATAGTTTATTTAATTTAATGTTCCTGTCATTAAAACGAAACGTAGTCGATACTCACTTGTTCGAAATTTTATAAATATAGTTTAAAATTAGTTTAAATTATATTGTTTGCATCAATTGTCTAGCATTATTTGAACGTTAGATTTAGCAATAACCAATAATATGCCAATTATGCAGTTAAGTTAAACTTCCGTATGATCTACTTAAAACACAAATGTTATGTAAACTATGTCGAATATTATGTTTTTGTCTAGAATATAAAATATTTGAAACGGGGTATAAGTATATAATGTATTTGAGTATATGTGTCTGTAATATTATACCATTAAGGGGAAGAAAACTAAAAATGTAAAATGTATAAATCAATAGAAAACACCAAGACCGCCATCTTTTCGTCAAACAGCTCACTGCTGAAGGAGGCTACAAACGGGTTTCCGATTCAGGTTCCACTACCCTAACCGTATATGCATTACATTTAACATTCAATGCGTACAAAGAAGTTATTTAAAGTTTCAATAGAAAGAGAACAATGACTGTTCTAAACGAAATAAGGAAAGACGTAGTATTCATTCCAGTATGAAATAATAGAAAGCTGGGTGCTCGGAAACATGGATTGTTTTGACTTGCTTTTGTTTGGCATTTGCCAAAATTTTGCCAAATTAAAAACATAAGCGGAATATCAATATATAAATTCAAAAACCACATACATACATTAAAACCTATTTTTGTATTGCTTGTACGTACATAGATACGTATAACCTATTCTCTATCGAAAGGTCTCTTTTCTAGGAAATTTCCGCATTTATTTTAATATTTTTAAATATCTGATACGTCAGCCTTGAGACTGCATAGCAAACAGCAAGTTCTTTATTCGTACAAATCAGATTTCAAATCGAATTTGTAGCGCTGCTATGTACCTACCTATGCATATATTGCAAAGCACATAGAAGTTCTGTCTACTATTATAACGCAGGGATATTCGAAAATAGGCCTTACTGTTTGATATTTAATTTTATTTTCCACGCTCTCGAGTATTTGACGCCCACTATTGATTTTTCTGGAATCAACGACATTGAATGCTACTAGTACACGAATAATATATCGACAGATGCACTCGAGTTTTTTGATAAAATTCAATGGTGCTAGTGCTAGTAAATGCAATATGAGCGGGTTCAAGGTCGTCGCCACAGTTTTATGAACCTTGCTTGGTTGCTAAGAGACGGCAGCTATAGCATTACTGTATTGTAGAGTAGTACAAATTCCTTATTTTTTCAATCCGAGGTTGTCTTTGATATTCTATTCATTCGTTCTCTTTTAAACTGGCGAATACGAGTACTGTTTATGCACTCGTTTTTATCCTCAGCACGGTTTCGCCTTGTGAATGTGTTGTTTGCGTTTCATAGCTAGAACTTTCTCGAACGTCGAATGGTTATTGTAGAAGCAAACAATGCTTATTTACGCGAGGTTATCAGTTATCAGACGTCCCGTTTTAATGGCATGTTGTCCCATACAATCATACAAGAAGTGTGGAATGTTATATATGTATATTTGCATAGTATATTACTGATATGTTACATTTCTATTCCATGTGGCATAGATTCAGTACAGTTTATTGCAATTTATTTTTAATGCACCAATTACGTTTGGCTCAAATATTACCAAGCACTCTTGGTCTGATTTTTTAAACGGTCAACCTTCATATTAACTTAAAAATAAATGAAACTCTTCTTGTTAATTATTTAAAATATCGTGAATATGTCCAAGGAGCAGTGGATTTTGGTAAAAAGGAATCGACAACATATTTTTCTTAGTAATTCATAGCTTACTAAGCAAAATTATTTTTAGTACATTCACCTTTACTTAACCTTTAAAGTAGGTACCAAGAGTCTAAAAGTGAGGCGTAATACCAAGGCAGTTGCGTCTCATCGAATTTCATTATGTACCTAATTCACTGGCATTAACAAGTAATTTTTATTCTAACTGCAGATTTATACAAGTATAATAATACAGTAGACCTCACTTATAATGGACTTCATGGGATAGTAAATATTAGTTAATTATAACGAATTTGATTTTTCAAAAATTGAAAACAAAATAAAATTGTAAGTTACAAAATGCAAATTTAGCAAATTTTTAGTCCATTATGAGCGAGTCCATAATATCCCATTCTATTTACCTAGATTTAAATGACTCTTAGTAGGGACTTTTATAATCGGTCCATTACAAACGAAAGTCCATTGCAAGCAAGTTCATTATAAAGGGTTTTTTATAGGAGGAAAACTTTAAATTGAAATAAAACACAGAAAAGTGTTTTTAATATCCATGAAATTGGCTTTATTTGAAAGATAATTTTATGGCATTTATGTTTGAATATGATTTCGGGCATGTGACCGCCGCGGCTGGCGTGTACATGACGTAATCTGAAGGTCCAATTTTCACACACTCTTCGCAGTAAATCAGTAAATCGCTATAACGCGTCGAATGTTGGCTTCCAAGTGTTCAATTGTTTCCGGTTTATCGACGTAGACATGCGACTTTACATATCCTCAAAGAAAATAATCTAACGGCGTCAAATCGCACGAAAGAGGTGGCCAGTTAACAGATCCATTTCGTGGATCCATTTTGTGGATCTGTTAACTGGCCACCTCTTTCGTGCGATTTGACGCCGTTAGTTTATTTTCTTTGAGGATATGTAAAGTCGCATGTCTACGTCGATAAACCGGAAACAATTGAGCACTTGGAAACCAACATTCGACGCGTTATTGCCGAAATACAGCCTGATTTACTGCGAAGAGTGTGTAAAAATTGGACCTCCAGATTACGTCATGTACACGCCAGCCGCGGCGGTCACATGCCCGAAATCATATTCAAACATAAATGCCATAAAATTATTTTTCAAATAAAGCCAATTTCATGGATATTAAAAACATTTTTCTGTGTTTTATTTCAATTTAAAGTTCTCCCCCTCTAAAAAAAACACCCGTTAGATGGACTACTATATAAATTGATTATAATGTAGATATTTTGAACTTATAAAAATTAAATTACATATTTACTTACTTAACTGTTGTTGCTGGGCTTATCTGCCGTTAGGCATAATACCATTTCGGTTCAGTTGCAAATCTTCAATTTCCTTCTATCTTTTGCTATTTCCCGTACTTGTTTCCATTTAACTTCGCTTTTCTCCAGACGATTCCTGATTTCTTCATCCATTCGCGCCTTGTTTTTTTTTCTTCTTTTTTATGTACTTCTAGCCATATAAATCTACTTGGCTATTCTATGATCTTGCATTCTCAATATATGTCCGAACTGTCCAAGTTGTCTTTCTGCGATTTTCTCTTTTATCGGTATGATCTTGAGTTGATTTCTTATGGAATCATTACGTATGTTATCTCGTCGGGTTTTGTTTACTATTCGCAACTTTTGGTCCGGTTGTTGAGTGTTCAGCTTTTGCAACCTTTTCCGGTTTTTGTTTTTGGCTAAAAATGTTGTCCCCACTTCCTTAAAGACCGTTCCCACAGTTTCTATCTTTTTATTGACATCGTCCTCAATTCTGCTGTCTAGATTTTGCAAACGCCCAGTAGTTTATCAGGCTTGGTTTGTATTTCTTTATTATATCATCGATTGGTATTCTACTCCTTTTCATGTTCTGAATTTGTAGGACTTCCCATGGCTCACTGTGATTAGACAGTTGCAATTTTTATGTAAGATTTACTTGCTTTGATAATTTTTTGATTCACTCCTCTCTTTTTAAAGATTTTTCATGTTTCTTCCCTCTTTAATTTATAAAATCCCTCCCAAAAACAAACTAGGACAAGGTGTTTTCAGCTTTGTGAATTTGAACCCTTAACTGAAAATTATTTGTTAGGCCTTTTTAATTTAGATTCTGGGCGATCTTTCAAAGTAGCATAAAAATTGGTACCCTTGGGTGTAAATGCCGGCCGCCAGCCAGCTCAGCGATTGGATGCCGTGTAGTTCTTAAGAACGAAAATGAATCGGTAGAACATTAATTATTAAAAGCCCAGAGCGCCAACAATTTTTGAAAATAATGGCAAATGCACCCCGGTGAACTAATGATAAATTGTAAACTCTATACCCAGCTAAAATACACTCCCTGAAAGATAGCTTTAACAAATGCACTCAAACCATAGCTGACTCACCCTGTACATTGATAATTTGAGATCATTTAATTTCATGCATCGATGGGCAGCAACGTCGATATTAATTTTATAAGCGGATGTTAGAGAAACAGGAACACTCCCTGAAAGATAGCTTCAACAAATGCACTCAAACCATAGCTGACTCACCCTGTATACTGATAATTTGAGATCATTTAATTTCATGCATCGATGGGCAGCAACGTCGATATTAATGCTATAAGCGGATGTTAAAGAAACAGGAACGGTTAAAGCACGAATTAATCTCAGACGTGGAATAAATTATATTGAAATGGCTGATATATTACGATGAGGAAGGCAAGGAGAAACCACCTCATTAATTTCCCTAGTAAAAATCATCATGGCAGACACACAAAAGGAGAATAATTTTACTGATCATGGAAATCGGAAGCCAAGATCCGACAGGAGAGGAAACTACAGGGCCTCTCAGGTCGTCATCATGCGAAACCCCTGTCAAAGGAATAAAGACACACAGCTAAATAAACAATTAAACGAACAGAGAGGAAGAAAAAGACCCGAAAAGACGATGAGAATCTCTACTTGGAATGTTCAAAGTATGCATCAGCCAGGAAAACTACATAACATCATCCAAGAGATGAATAGAATGAAGATCAATATCCTAGGAATAAGCGAAACAAGATGGTCTAATTCGGGATAATGCTCAACTGACAACGGAACAATGTATTATTTAGGAAACAGCGACACCCAACACAGACATGGGATAGCCATCCTGGTAGACAAAACCAGTAATAGAGCAGTAGAGGGATTTCTCCATGTCTCAGAAAGAGTAATGATGTTACAATTAAAGGCACCCCAAGCTAGGCTTAACTTAATACAAGTATATGCCCGAACTAAGCAGGGGAGCGAAGAGGAGATGGAAATATTCTACCAACAAATACAACAGGTGATAAAACTTGTAAAAAGTAGAGACATGACAATAGTTATGGGTGATTTTAACTCGAAAATAGGCAAAGGATGCGTCGATAAACTTGTCGGACAATATGGATTAGGCGAGCGCAATGAAAGGGGAGACCGGTTGGTACAATTTTGCCAAGAAAATAATCTAGTGGTCAACAACACCTTTTGCAAGCTACCAACAAGAAAACTGTATACATGGCGAGTACCATCAGATAAACCAAATAAGATTCTTCGAAATCAAATTGACTATATTCTGATCAATGAAAGGTATCGGAATGCTATTAAATCGGTAAAAGCATATCCAGGAGCCGACGTAAATTCAGATTACAACCCCCTGATTGCCAACTTTAGACCCACACTAAAAACTTGTAAAAACCCCAGGAATAACTTTAAAATAGAGACAAGAAAACTACAGATACCGGACATTAAAGAAAACGTCAAAAAGAAAATCTATGAAAACTTAGATAAGATACAAAATGATAGGGTAGATGTAAACAAACAATGAGAACAATTTAAAAAAGCTGTATTAGGACCGTCCAAAGAGTTACTAAGAGACTCTAGAGAGAAAAGAAAAAAAGGATGGATGACGAAATCTTGAAAATTTTGGATCAAAGAAGACACCATAAAAACAGGAATATGGGAAAAACAGAAAAATTAACTGTGAGATTAGAAGAAGGATAAGACAAGCCAAATAAATATATTTTGAAAAACAATGTGAAGAAATAGAAGAACTGCAAAATAAATAATATTTATTTAACTTATTTGAAAAAGTCAAAGATTGCTGGCCTACAATCAAGAAAACAATCTTGTACACTCCTAGACAAAAATGGTAATATCATTGCAAATACACAACAAAAACTAGAACGATGGAAGAAATATATAGCGGAACTATTCACAGACCAGAGAATAGGTCCAGAACCGATACCCACAACTCAAGAAGAAATAGGACCGGACATCACCAAGGAAGAAATAACATACGCCTTGAAAAGGATGAAGAGTGGTAAAAGCCCTGGACCCGACAAACTCCCCAGCGATATCCTTAAAATTATCGACGAAGAACATATGAACGTCTTGCTAGAACTTTTCAATCAAATATACAGCACAGGAAATATCCCTGAGGAATGGTTACTATCAGTCTTCATCTCTTTACCCAAGAAACCAAATGCCAAAGAATGTCAGGACCATCGTACCATCAGCTTGATGTCACATACATTAAAATTATTCGTAAAAATAATCCACAATCGTATATATCAAAAATTGGACATGGACATCACGAAAACCCAATTTGGATTCCGCAAAGGCCTAGGAACAAGGGAAGCGCTGTTCTCGTTCAACGAATTGGTCCAAAGGTGTCTGGACGTTAACCAGGACGTATATGTGTGTTTCATTGACTATAACAAGGCGTTCGATAGAGTTAGACACGACCAGTTAATAGATATTCTCAAACTAAAACTAAAGACCTTCAAATCATCTCCAATTTATACTACAACCAAAAGGCGACAGTATGCATCGACAAAGTAACATCAGAAGAGATAGAAATAAAAAGAGGAGTGAGACAAGAGTGCGTCCTGTCACCAATGCTATTCAATGCATACTCCGAAGAAGTCCTCAAAAAAGCCCTTGAAGGAGAAACAGCTGGTATTAAAGTAAACGGAACACCCATCAATAACATAAGATACGCGGATGATACGGTGATTCTGGCAGAATGTATCGAAGACCTTCAAAGACTGATGAATAAAGTTGCTGAGTGTAGTGAGAAGACAAAATTCATGAGGATATCGAGGACATATAGTAATAACGAAGATCTTACTGTCAATAAAAATATTATCGAACAAGTTGAAACATACACATATCTTGGTACAAGTGTGAGTGCCAATAACGACTACACCAACGAAATTAAAACCAGGATCGAAATAGCACGAACAAATTTCATCAAAATGAAAAAAAGTACTTTGCAGTAGATACCTGAATCTAGACCTGAGGGTTCGTTTGGTTAAATGCTATATCTTCACCACTCTTCTCTACGGGGTTGAAGCATGGACACTCAATGTGGCAACGCTCAAGAAAATAGAAGCGTTCGAAATGTGGGCTTATAGAAGGGTTCTCAGAATATCGTGGATGGACCGAATAACTAACGAGGAGGTTCTAAGAAAAATTGGTAAACGAAAAGAAATTATAGATACGATAAAGAGCTCAAAACTACATTATCTTGGACACATCAGAAGAGGAGAAAGGTACGGGATTCTACAGTTGATGATACAAGAAAAATTTCAAGGAAAGAGAAATGTAGGAAGAAGAAGAATGTTGTGGCTGCGTAATTTGAGGGAATGGTTTCAATGCACATCTGGGGAACTTTTCAGAGCAGCAGCCTGAAAGTTTAGAATTACTGTGATGATTGCCAAACTTCGATCTGGAGACGGCACCTAAAGAAGAAGAATTTCATGCTAAATCACAGTGCAATTTTACAACGAATAACTTACAACTAGCATAAAATGGAATGTTAGGGATGCCCTAGATTAATAACTACATGCACTAAGTATACTCACAGTTTTTAACATAACAGCAGTTTATAACATATTAAAAACAGGCAGCTTCGCAAAAGATCCTGGGGCTCAGTTCTGGAAGACGCTGAACGCGTATCTCGAGCTTTGGCCGAGAAGTTCCTACAGCCGTCGGTGGTAGTTCTGAACGTAACACAGCGCTGCTCCAACGGGATCAAAATGCCAAACCTGGGGGCTAAATACACCCTACAATGCGGTTCCTCCTTGTGCTCTAACTGAGCGCTGGCGACAAGGGAAAGCGGTTCCGTAGAGGCTCGACAGATCCACTCGCGAGACCTGCAGCACGTTGCCATAAATTCAGAACGAATTCAAGAAGGGTAATAAATTTTTGCCTGGTACGGCTTGCTGTAAGAGGGAAAAAGAAGGTTCTAGTAATCTAGTAGAACGCGCAAGGACAGGCTTCCTAACGTGAAATAGCTACTTACCCCAGGTGGTTTTTGGGCACAGAAAGAACAGCTCGAGCGTGCAATAACTGACAAATCCGCCAAAGCGAAGGAAACATCGTCCTTAAATAAGTTCGAGGTCTCAAATCCACGAAGACGTGAGGGTTTACAAAAACTCTATACAAGCACCCCCGAACTTGTGAATTACACCTTTTATGAACTGCTCGCTTGCAGTTGCTAGCGAAGAAGGAGCGTGTCAAGGCCTGCCATCGGTTTTCTCCAGATAAAAGCTTATCGCAATTGTCACGGCCAAAAGCCGGTGCGCAGTGCGAGGGAAAAATAATATTCGAATTCGAAATTACGACAGGCGGCGCATTCTACACGTAACATATTTTAAAACGTCACTATCAATAATACCTAGAATGAATTGAGTTTCAAAAGTTGAGATTATTTATTGCTTATAAAACTATATAATTATCCGGCAAATCAATGGAGGCTGCTCCTTAGGAGCACAGGGGCGCTAGTCTCCCAGCCATCAACAGCCTATATGCTATTAGAAAAAAGTAACTATTCTATAATTGGAAATATATTCTATCATCGATCTTGCCGATATAATATAACAAGGCTTAAGTAAGGAGATCCGCAGGTAGTTATTCGATACTGTATAAAATGTGTTAAACAACATCCACGAAGTATGTCAAGATAATATAAGTTACAAGGTCAACACAGGACAGCTGTTTGGGGCGATTCGACGTAGGGCCCAAACCTATATGGCAACTACGGGCAAAACGATGACGCTGTAGATCGAGCTATCGCAGTTTCAATGTGACGGAGGAACTAAACAACGTTGTAGCCCAAGTAGCGGTTATCGTCTTATTTATAAACACTGTACTCCCGATATGAAATGCGATCGGAGCGTAAAGAAAACCGGCGGGCATATAAAACAAATGTTCAGTCTTCAATATTGAAAGGAATGCCAGTGCAGCAAGAACGTTCTTGCATTCTTGTGGGCTGTGTTTAGACACAATAGCGATTGCAGTTGGAACCTCTTTATTTATTTTAGATGATTTTTGGTTGTTTTATGCAGTTTTCTACAGAAATTGCGAAGAATAGCATAACTAAGTATACTCAACATTAACTTTAAGAGCATACTGTTAACGGAAACGGTTAAAATAAAAAACTTGGATTAAATTTCTACCTCCAAATATACTTCGAACTCACAATTTTACAAGATATTTTTCTGTAAACATTTACAAGAAACACAAATGGATTTGTTGATCTGATACATTATTTTTTCCATTATTAAATAAATGATCGTGTTACGTTTTTTAACACTTTAGTACAGTTTTTGTTCTGTGCATATTGTTTAGATTATTATTAAAATTAAGAATCATTGCTAAAGTACGTTTTTTTTTCTATAATAACTGTCAAAGTGTTACAATGTTGGTAAATATGTGATTAAAACGCTAGGAAATTTTTATACCTCGTGTTGGTAGAACTTTTTCAAAATTATGGTTATGTGTCAATCTTGAATGTCCAAGTTTCTTAATTTGAACTCTTGACAAATTTCTTTTTTTAACATGGAATCAATATTAAATTATGACATATCTGTCAAAATGACAATCATTTTTTTAGTGGAAGAAAAGAACTAAAAATGTATGTACCAACATTATTAAAACTAGGGACCCTGCAGGAATGCAACTTATCCCCTAGAAAGTTGACCATGAAAATTATTATAAAAAAAAAATGTACTTTATATTTCAATTAAAACATCAACGGAATGTAGGCCATTATTTTTGCTTTGTAACGTTGTTTCTAGCTTTGTTATGTCATTGCTGATCAGAACAATGTCATATGCAAATCTCAGGTTGCTTACGTAACTACCGTCTAGGTGCACTCGTTTTGGCTCCCAGGGTGAGTTCTTAAAAACATCTTCAAGAGCAAGAGTATAAAGTTTAGGTGATCTTACATGTCCTTGGCGAACACCTCTTTTCACTTCGATCTTATCGGATTTGATGTGATGGTCTATTTGAACCTCGACAGTCGAATTTATATATTGCAATGGCTTATGAGATATTGTTGTAATATGATTGATAAATAAATTCAATCAAAAGTCCACCACACAAATTATTTTTAATTTTGAAAAAATCAAACTTCGACTGATTAATTTCTGGGTTCGCCGATTTATAATATTCGCTATAGTAGTTTGCCCTATATTAATAATGCATCCATCTGTTAATAATAAATTGCTAGCTCAGATAAAGTACACATGAAACTCAAAATCTCAGGTCTTGGGTTCCTAATTTCAATCGAATTTTAAAAACTGGCTCGGACGCCACTGCAAAAGTGATTTGAAATTCAATTCGAACCGTACTGCGCCGGTGCAGATAAACTGACAGATAAACTGACCCACATAATTCAACTTACGCTGTCCGCCTGCGTTTTGAAATGAATTGTTAAAAGGTTTTAATGAGCAATTTGATCAGGTAAGTTTTTAATCGGCTTTCAATCGGCGTCACTAAGCTCTTTTGTTTTCCAGGCTAAAACCGCGATTAACTTGTTCCAAAAGGACGCTTCCATGCAATTGTTATTCTTAACCTCAAAATTTTGACTTAAAATGGAAATCTTGAAGACGTAGCTGCTCATGGACAGGAACAATCGCTGGATTTCGGTTCCGCAGCTCGTGTTTTAGGTAAGGTATCACTTTCCCTGCTTTTTGCGCCGTTTAATTTTGGCAAATGCACTAACCTTACTTCCTTTCGGATGCTGCCTCGGAGACCTCTTTTATGGTGCCTGCGCTGTTTGTTGAGCCCCCTGGATGCTGAGACGGATGTGCGGAGTCTTGTAGACCTCGGCCGGACCTGCTGGTACCCTATATCAGCCTCTGGAAAGCCGCAGAACACTTGCTCGGGATGCTGGGACGACTGCCGTTGGAATCGGAGGAGGTAGCCGACGAAAATTAATTTTATATCGTAGAAATCGCCACCTTTACTCTCACTGATGCAGCACAAATTTCTCTACACACTGGTGATATTTTAAACTCAATATTTTTATGTTTACTATGAGAAAACTTAATAAAATAGTAGAGCAAAAACTGGCATGTCAAGAATAATTTTATTTCAATTGTTTGTCACCAAGGTCCTTATAAACAATAAAGCATCTAAATTCGAATTGACAAGATATAAACTGGGTACAAATTAACAACTTCCAACAATAAATTCAAACTTTACAATACATTTTGTGAAATTTCTTACAACTAAAATAAATGTTTTTCAAATTCTTCTTTAAAAACGTCTCTTAGCGCTACTCACTTCGTTTTATTATAATTGTCTTGTCGCGCAACACTCTATTGATTTACTATTTACACTAACTTTGTTCATTTCCTGTTAATGTGTGATTTTCCTCATCAATTAAATAATGTGTCCTTTTCCCCAACTTTTATATTAATCTTGGTTGAATGTTCTATTTTAGAATTTTCTTCTGGATTGTGCTCTATTGCACCATGTTCCATTCATTTATCCTCTTCTCTTACCTTATTTTAAAAAGCTCATAACACACGTCTTTCTGTAATTATTATTTTAATAGCTAACGCTTCATTTTAAGCTGTGCATATTTTGAACTATTGTGCCAGTTTTAAAAAATTTTTAGGTTCTGTTTCTACATTGCCCAAACCTTTTCTATTATGTTTAAAATTATTTTTACTGACTCCAATACATGAAAATTGAGCTTCAATATTTTTCTATTAATTCAATTACTTTCAGTGTTAATGGCCAAGTTTCGCCATTGTGGTTATGATTTGATAAATTATACGGACTTTCTCAGTTGTATGCATTACCTTAACTCTGTGCTTTAGTGACATTATTTTTAATTTCTTTGCATTGCTACCAGAGCTGAGTAGAGGGCTAAATACCACTGCAATATATATTCTCAAGAAGTCTAGAAAATTTGGAATTCACGTACGCGTAACAAGTTGAAATGACATATTAACATATGTCTCTTGTTTTACCACTTCCAAAGCGTTACTAATAATTATTTTTAATATTTATTGTAGTTAAAGTTATAGTTCAAGTTTCCTCGATCTTTTGCAAAAGAGAAAATTATCGACAATAATGTGAATAGGGCTGCACCCTACGCGCCTCGGCAACTATATTCCACATTCGTGATCAAAAATTGAACTTCAGTGCCGTAGTACACAAATCACTTTTTATTGAGTTTATAATTTTTTTCAGATGTAAGAATTAGTGAAAACTACAAAAAATGGTATTTTATATATAAAATTATTTGAAATGCAGTAAAGAAAAAACCAATTATAGGGTGAATCTGCACTCCGCCTCAAATGAAATGTTGCATAGCCCACCCATTGGGACGTTAAATTTAACTGAGACGTCTCATATGCCTTACTATTTTTATACATTAATTGCTCTTGTTGTTCACCTAGCTAGCTCAGTGCACTGGAAACTCTAATTTTATTTGAACTCGTGGCTAGAAAGCATCAATATACAATACTCACAAAAAAGACTAATTTGTTTACACAGCTAAACAGATATATTCACTTTTACACATATTAAACAATAAAAAAAATCAGAATTAAACCGTATAATAAATGGTAATTTACATATACGGTATTAACGATTAACGCCCAATAGCTCGTGGCATCTAACGGCTTTATGTCGTTAATAACTATACCTCTAACGCAAGAAGTAACTAGAATAACTTTTCAATCTTACTTCCAGTTCGAAATTATAAATTCCACATCAGCTGTCTATTTTTAACATATTGGCTAAAAGTAAACAGTTGATTTCACTTTTAACATGCTAAATTATAAAACGTCACTTTTAGTGAAAAAGCTAGCGCTAAAACGCCTACTTTTAGTAGTGGTCGTAGAAAATAGCTATTTATGCAACAAGTGATAAAAGTTGACGTTTATGCACGAGACATGATAATTATGAAACGAAGCCGCAAGCTGATTTTCATAACATGTCTCGTGCCGACTTTTAGCACGCGTTGCATACAATATTTTATCTACGACCTTAATTTTACTGTTATTAATCCATAAATATCCATTTAACAAAGGTTTGCATCTACGACACTTCTAATTTATGTCATAATCATAATAAACAGTAGGCCATGCCGCGCGGGCGAATGTTTGCGAATGACAGTATTCAAGGTCAGTTACGAAATGTAATTATTAATACTCCACATCTGACTGTATTCATTACATAAAGCTTTAATTATTTCAAAAACACTTTACCTGTAACGCAAGAAGCAACTAGAATAACCTTAAACTTAACTTCCAGTTCGATATTGTAGTTTTATAACCTCACTTCACTTTTAGCACATGGGCTAAAAGTAAACAGCTGATTTCTTTAACCACGGTGAACTATAAAACGTCACTTTTAGTGAAACAAGCCAGCGCTAAAATGCCTACTTTTATTAGTGGTCGTAGATAATAGTATATTATGTACGAGTATCAAGTTTTATAGACGTCATTTTAGTCACGAGTTTTATTAATCACGAGCGAAGCGCAGCGGAGTTACATACTGTACTTTTTCTACGACCACAAATTTAGAGAATATAACATCATATTATTTCATTAAAATTTTGACATTTATTATATTAGGTTAAATTATGCTTGGCAAACGTCAAAGTGACGGTTGAAAACTAACTTGATTTTAGTTTTGGCTGTGGCTAATGAAGCAAATACTATTTGAACCTAACTTCACCCCATAACTAAAACATCGTTGCCAACTTCAGCTCATGACTAAGAGGCTCTTTAGTCATAGGTTATGAAGGCATGATTAAAAGGTCACTTAGCGACGTGTATGTTAGTATGTTAAATGGCATTTTAGTTACAGGAGTAGAAAAAATATTGTACGATACACATGCGTAAAGCATCTTTAGTCACTCGCGGGGCTTAAAACGCTCGCTCACTCGTGTTTTAACTCTACCCCACTCGTGCCTAAAGAGTAGCTTTACGCACTTGTATCGTAAATTACTATTAATGCACTTTTCCGTTCGTACTCTAAATCATATGCAACCCAGTTTACAAACATGTTCTCTAAATCATACAGCTCTCTGTCTCGTTAAGGAGAACGTGAGTGTTCGTAGCCAATGAAAAAATCTTGCTTTGTGTTTTAACATGTCATATTGGAGCTGCAATTTCTGCAGCACAAGTTGGATATTCAGCTTCACGTTGTATGTGTAGAAATTTGCAATTCTCTAGCAGATAAATGTAAAGGTTGTTTTATACTATTCGTAATACTTCGCTTATTAAATATTCACAATTTTTTGTAGGTTTCATTATTTAAGAAAAATGTCTATCTGTAAAATATGTCATGTTTCAACTAATTTTCGTTTTTGTGCTGCCATTATCTTTCCTTGTGGAACCGCCAAAAGTTGTAAAAGTCGCAAAGCGATAAATCCAAAATATAAATAAGATGTGCTATTATTCTATACTAAATATTTCAATTAGATGTTCTACAAGAGCAGCAACTTGGAGAGGCGAGTCTTCAAACAAAAGAATGACATAGTTTGTCAGAAGAATGCCTTTTGTGCGTACTCTGTCATATACATTTTCTAATCCCACTTAGCCAAAGCCCTTCTCGAGTAGCAAACTTATGCATAAATAGTATCCTCGGGACCTGGACACTACGCCGACTGGACACAACGTCGACCGTGGACACTACGCCGACCGTGGACACTACGCCGACCGTTGGCCGTGGACACTACGCCGACCCTGGACACTACGCCGACCGTCCTCTGTGGACACTACGCCGACCTTGGACACAACGCCGACCGTCCTTTTTGGACACTACGCCGACCGTGGACACAACGCCGACTATTAAAATAAAAATTAATAGCAAATGCAACACTGTAGTGGACACTATGCCGACCGATCCCTTTGGACACTACGCCGACCGTGGACACAACGCCGACCGTACTCTTTGGACACTACGCCGACCATGGACACAACGCCGACCGTTCCCTTTGGACACTACGCCGACCGTTGACATAACGCCGACTCATCCTCCTAGAATAAACGTTCGTAATAGGTCTCAGTGTGCATATTTCTTTACGTCGGCTGCGATACAATTTTCCTTACTAGGAATACACTATTTTTTCTACTCCCGCATGTAAATATTCTATTTTCTTCACAATCCACAGAATGGATAAGTGGGCAATTGTAGTTAACTGAACGAATATGATTTCATATCCACATACGGGTGGATATGAAATACACCAATCACAAACCACGTTAGTCGTGATTACCTAGGCAACTTTCATTTATTGTTTGTTTTGTTATGGGCACGCCCTGCGGAAATGTGTGTGGCACACGTGATTTTGTTGTAAGATATCTTATTAACGTTGAATACATTTTTCTTTAATTTTCCAGTTTGTACTTTCTTTTACAATAAAGGAAGTATTGGATTCACCCCAAAAATTCGAAATTGAGTTTTCAACATATCTTCACGTTTTAGAGTCCCCTGAGCCCAAGAAACATATTTTTTTCATTGGTCTGTCTGTGTGTGTGTCTGTCAGTGTATGTATCTGTGTGTCTGTGTGTGTGTCTGTCTGTCTGTGAACAGAATACCTCAAAAACGAAACGAGGTATGGCGTTGAAACTTCATATATAAGTTTTGTAATTTTGTAAAGCTCTTGTAATTTTTCAGTTTTTTTTTTCAAAAATGACTTTAACGATTTTTTTCAAACTTCACATTTTTATTACATCTTTAATGTGTATTGATGTGAGATAGTTGATTTTTCAATTGAATACTTCTAAAATGGGATTCTTTTGTTTTTTCCCATTTTTTTATTAACTCCTATATTAAATAGAACACCCGGTATATTATTACATTTTTGAATTCACCTTAAAATTCTAGAGAAAATTTGTCTCTTCAACTAACACTAGTTTTTACCGTTTTTGTAGAATTTGTAACTTTTGAAAAATTTTTACAAATTCTTAAAAATTTAAAATCAAATTTTTGGCTAATTATGAGATTACTATAAAAGGAAGTTGTGTGCGTGTATCACACCAGATTTTTTCCATTGATAGGTCGTAGAAAAAATACACTGTACAACTCGAGTGGAATGTCCACTCTCGTTGTATAAACTACTAATAAATAGCACTGTAATACTACCAAAAGTATAGCGTTTGGCTGTTTCACATACAGTTATGCCTTGACAATGTCGTCAAAAAGAGCTACTAAATTTAAGAAAATAAAAAAAAAATTTACCGCAGTACCGGTATATTTAGACAAACTCAAATAGCTTTAGAACGGTCACAACGTCATATAGTAAAATATCAGGTATGGAGTATTAGATACAAGTTTAAACAAGGTGATTTTTCCCACCATTAGATATGACAGACAGCGTACCTCGAGGGCAGGCGCAAGCTTCAAATATCTGTGATGTTAACACCCTATTCACGACCTTTTAAGGAATTAGCATAAATCATCGTAGAAGGGAATACTTTGAAGTCCCAGGTACGGATGCATCTGTGAAAAAGGTTAACGAATAGATAATCCCAACTACATTTGAGTGTCGCCGACAGAGCTTGGCCTAACACGGAAGCGCTTGTAGCAATAGCGTTTACTTAATTTCGGTTTCATGCGACCTCTAAAATGTCTTGATTTATTTGTAAGAGAAAGAATAATATTTAATATGGCCACTTTGCCCTGTTAAAAATTTATTTTCGTTAAAATTTTTAATTTAATTGAAGTATTGGAATCGTTCGATCAGATATCTCGGAAACCACTGGTCCGATTTAGAGGAAACTTGACATCTATGGATGCAGTCAGATCAGTTACTAATAAAATGATTTGGAGCGGAATCGGAAACGGAAATCAGACATGTTTTTTGGGCGGATATTTTCCTTGCCAATCGTTATATACAGTGTGTCCGCGGATTGAGTTCACATAAGGTATAACTGACAAAAAATTTCGAGTTACATGTTAATATTCTAGGAATCGTTCCTGCTTGTTCTCAAATCAAGATTTTGAGAAAATCAATCAAATTAATTAATATACAGGGTGTTTCTAAAATCGATTTTTAAAAAATGGCCAAGAGTAAACTACTTTTATTAGAAGAGATAACAAAAAAAGTATTAAGGAAAGTTGTTTAGAATTAAGGGTGATGATAGACTTTCAATTTTCAGACAAATCGGCCTACTTTGATTTTTTTAATTTTTTTGGATTTTTATATCAACATACCTTTTATCGTAGCTGTAGGAGGCACTGGATTATTTTTTTAACATCTTAGTTCATGAACTAGTTAGAATGCCTCCTACAGCCAAGATAAAAAGTATGTTGGTATAAAAAACCAAAAAATATTTTAAAAAACAGAGTAGGTCGATTTGTCTCAAAATTTGAAGTCTGCCATTAATTTTAATTCTAAACAACTTTTCCTAATACTTTTTTGGTACCTCTTCTAATAAAGGTAGTTTACTCTTGAACATTTTTTAAAAATCGATTCTAAAAACACCCTGTATATTATTTAATTTGATTGATTTTCTCAAAATATTGGTTTGAGAACAAGCAAGAGCAATTCCTAGAATATTAACATCTAACGCGAATTCTTTTTGTCAGTTATACCTTATGTGAACTCAATCCGCGGACACACTGTATATAATTCTGCTGTACGTGTGTATGTGACTGAACTCCTCCTAAACGGCTAGACCGATTTTGATGAAATTTTGTGTGTGTGTTTGAGTGGGTCCCTGGATGGTTTAGATTCACAATTGCATCCGGTAAGTGGCGCTGCGGCGCTGCAATCGAGTTCTAGGATTTTTTAAAATTTTTTGACGAATAGTTTTTTAATTTTTTTAAAGATTTCTTGCATATCAGAACATATAACCCCAAAATTTCACACCCCTCCCACCACCCCCAATATTTTTAAAAATAAAGACAATCGAAAATTCGAATATCGAAAAAACGTTTCCTGAACCAGCTAATAGTAGGCAGAGGACAGGACAACGTCTGTCGAGTCCGCTAGTTTATTATAATTTTTTGGTAGCAAACCTATGCAGGACCTTAAAAAAACGATTATTATAGAAAATGGCGGCAGTTATTGAAATAATTTTGGATTAAACTATATCTCTTAACGATTGTAAATCAGAAAATTTACTCAAACTTAAAATTTTACCAATTGGGCCGATTTCAGAGTTTTAAAAAATACCATAAGACATCGGTTATTTACATTGATACATCTCAAATTTGAGCTTGTTATAATCCAAAAATAAATTCAGCCTTACTCAAAATTCTTTATTTATTGTGTTACATAATTATACAGTGCGAGTATAAAGTCTAGACTCTAGAGCTATCGAAATAGAACATTTATCAAATGTTTTTGAAAAAAATCCTCGAAGACGTCAATTTTTATTTTAAAAAATACATATTTTACTGCAATTGTCACTTTTAGATTGTCTTTTGTTTTTGAGTTATGCTTATGACGTTAGCGATACTTTTTTTAAATGGAAACCCTAAATTTTTATGATGAATTCGGACAGCAGCATGAAATTCTAAGACCAACTACGCCAAAAAAAGCATGATACTGTATTATTTTGAAATTTTCGAGTAGTATTAAAGTTTAAAGTATTAAAACAAAAATGGAATAAAGATCAAGTAGCCATGAAACAATGAGTTAGCCCTAAAATTATGACAGTTCTTCATAGTTTGTTTATCTGTTTTTGTAGTGTGCTCTTAATTAAATAACTAGGTAATGTGCGATATTTGAGTGAAAAAGAACGAATTGAAATTTTAGTATTATGGGGATGTGGTAACCGTACGATGTTCTCGAAAATTGCACAAGACAGTATCATACTTTTTTTAGCGTATTTGGTCGTAGAATTTCATGTTCTGTCCAAATTCATCATAAAAATTTAGGGTTTCCATTTAAAAACAGTATCGCTAACGTCATAACTCAAAAACAAAAGACAATCTAAAAGTGACAATTACAGTAAAATATGTATTTTTTAAAATAAAAATTGGCGTGTTCAAGGATTTCTTTCAAAAACATTTGATAAAAGTCCTATTTCGATAGTTCCAGACTTTACACTCGCACTGTATAATATGTTTCATAATGGCTGAAACATAGGTATATAGGTGGGGCCATAATTATATCTACCGTTTGTCTCAAAATTCATAGAACGTAGGGATTCTATTATGGTAATTTAAAGGATTGATCGACTACGGCTGTGCCCGTGTTATTAAATGTAAAATGCAGAAGGGCACAATTGTTTCGCGAACGCAACACAGGATGCGAACATTCATTTCGCAGTCGGCGGCCGTTAAATCAAAGGTCAAAACTAGGGTCCCTAGATTTGTGTAATTATTTTTGTTTTATTTGGGAAATGTGCGACCTCAGCGACAATCTCGAGGACGCTAAACGATTTCGCGGACATGGTGCACACAATATTTTGTGGTCAAGAGTAATCATTTACGTAATTGCAAATTTTATTGCTTTTAAAAAATGATTAAAGTTTAATTCATTTAAATAGGTAGGCGGGTGTCATGTGAAAGCGTTTCCATGGAAATGAAATAAATAAAACAAACCATATAATCGGCAACGTTAAGATTGATCAAATGTGATCAAATCTATTCAATAAAGAAATAACTCCGGGTTCGAATGTTTTCAAGAAAGAGAATAAAAAAATGAAATGCTATAAGTGAAAGAGAGAGAGAGAATGATCATTCATGCAAATATCCATTTCGATTAATCCATCTTGTGTGCTTCAAACAAAAATGATTACACAAATCTAGGGACCCTAGTTTTGACGTTTGGTTTAACGGCCGCCGGCTTCGAAATGAATTTATTTTTTCGAAAACTGTCATCAAATGTTGACATTTTCGTGAAATTCTCAGTAAGCAAAGTGATTCTTTTTTGTCACTTAACTGCGAAATACTTTTATGTTCTAGAATGCAAAATTCTTTTTTCTGCAGCCATCCCGAAAATAAAACTTTCTGTATGATTTATTAAATCGAAAATCCCACTTTACACAAATCGTACCGAAAGTAATATTTTCGGGACGATTTTTTTCACTTTCGGAACTATTTTTTTACTTTCGGGACGATTTTGTGTATCCATGTAATCTATGTAGACGGCCTTGGCAATAACATCAACCTGTTTTTGTTATTATGACAACGCTTGTCATATAACATTCGTGTGTGTTTTCGCTTTTCCATTTCAAAAAATGGAAATCGGTAGTGAGTGTGAGGCCGAACTAATTCCACATGAGATTAGTGAAGCTGCTAAAGCGGCTACTTATGAATTATTGCCGCTAAAGTCAAGAGAGAGGTATGAATTGGTCTACAATTTATTTCAAAAATGGAGCAATGATAAAAATGTGCATACTATAAATGAAGAAGTCATTCTTGCATATTTAATGGAAAAATCTAAAACCTTAAAGCCGTCAAGCCTCTGGAGCAATTACTCGATGCTTAAGTCCACAATTAACATTAAAAATAATATAGATATAAGCCGCTATCCCAAAGTTATTGCTTTCCTTAAAAGAAAATCCGTTGGCTATAAACCAAAAAAATCAAGAGTATTGAATAAAGAAGAAATAGATAAATTCTTATCAGAAGCTGGAGATAATATCTACCTAATGACAAAGGTAATATAATTAAATCTAATTTCTCTTCTTCCTTTTGATTAATTTCTTTGTATGTTTAGGTTGCATTAATAATTGGTTTGACAGGCGCTTGTCGTCATGAAGAGCTTTGTAAAATGAGTTTAGATGATATAGAAGATAGGACAACCATGTTAGTGATTAAAATTCCTACTTCTAAAACGAATATGGAAAGAACCTTTGTCGTCATTGGAGAAAATAATATTTCGTTATACAGAAAATATTTGTCATTACGTCAAGCAAACACACCTCCTCGTAGATTATTTGTATATTACAAAAACGGAAGATGTACTACACAACCTATTGGTTTTCACACTTTTGGAAATATCGCTTGCAAAATTGCTGAATTTCTTAAATTACCGCATCCCAAAGAATACACCGGGCACTGTTTACGAAGGAGCTCAGCCACTTTACTAGTTGATGGTGGTGGTAGTATAACCAATTTGAAGAGACACGGAGGCTGGAAATCAACCAGTGTAGCAGAGGGATACGTAGAAAATTCTTTAAGAAACAAAATTCACATAGCTTCGCAGATTGAAAAGGGCCGTAACGAAATTACTATCTCGAAAACTAGTACAAATACTAATACGTCTAATACTAACTGCAACACTGCCACTTCTGTTAATATCCCTAATAATATTAATATAAGTAATTGTTATAATTGTGTAATTAATATTCATAAGTAATGTATTCATGAGAGTGATTGTTATATGTAATTTGTATAATATAAAGTTCATAAGTAATGTATCCATCCATATTCTTTTTAACATAATAAACGCCAGCAGAAAAAATATTGTACGTAACACGATCCAAAAGTGATTTTACGGGCCTCGCAGGATTCCAGGACTCGCCTACGGCTCGTCCTGGAAACTTCCTACTCATCCCGTAAAATATCACTTTCGGAACTTATTACGTAAATTACTATTTTAGACGACCACATATGAAAGTAAGATTATCGCGACAGCAGCCTACTACAGAAAGTTGACAATTTCATACACTAGCACGATATTATATCGCACTAGTAATATCGTAACGGCACAAAGTTATTCAAACCACGGCCTGCTTAATCAAAGTGACGTTTGTCACACAATTCAGCAGACCGTGATTCAAATAATCCACACGCTTTTGCTTTATTCGTTGCTCTGCTTCCAACAAGCTCTAATTTTTTATAATTGTACCAATAATAACATAACAATCAATTTTGCAAACGAAATAAAAACAATTCTTAAAATATACGGTACCCCCCACCCAAGAAAAGCGCCCTTCCGTGCTTTCCAAGAATACTTCGATACTCAGCATCACTCCGTTTCGCTAATACAATGAAATGCTATGAACCAGTTATTTATCAAAAAAAAAAAAATTTTTTTTGCCGACGACCATAGCTCAAAAGTTGATGTTGCCTTCATTTTCGGAGGACCTATCGTATGACAATGATCCAAGACTTGAGGAAGGTTCCTGGCGACCGGAATCGTGTACACATACGAACATACATCCCCCGCACAGCACGTTTAGGCACCCCCCAATACGGGGGATTGATCTAGTGGGCTGGGATCTTCACCAAAAGATCCGCACCGCCGGCGCCGAGACGGAGATTTGATATAGTGAGTTCATTAGTCGGTTGGCCCAAATTTTAGAGATATTTGACTGAGAGTGGTTTTCGATATGAGGGAATTTCAATACTTCGTACACTTCGTGTCGAAGTAAAATAGAATTTACTTTGAGTGGTCGTCTAAAAAATAGTGTTCATAACTCGCCCGAAAGTGCAAATATCTGTGCTCGTGTTTTTGATCCACTCGGGCTTCGCTTCGCCCCGCCCTCGTTTGTCTAATCAACACTCGCACGATATTTTCTACTTTCGAAGCTTATAATGAAAATAACTATAGCGTTCTAGAACATAATGGAAATGTCAACAAATTTGTCATTTTTTAGGAACTTATTTGTGATTTTATTAATTAAGTAATCTACATTAGTTTTTTATTAAGTAATTTAAAATTTCAATAGATACTAATAACTATTATAAACTATTATAAACATGACTAACTTATGTTGTACTACATGTAAATTGAAGGTGCCGATATTGCAGTCAGTTAAATTTATACGTCACTTTGACGTTTGTCAAACAATTCAGCAGGTCGTGGTTCAAACATAAATGAATCGTTTATGAAATATAAAATTGTCAATTAATGTTGACAGTTACCTTATTTAATTTTTTTTTATTCTTATACTAGTTTTATTGCAGTTTTCGAAAAATCATTGTTTGCATCTCGAATGCGAAATACTTTTGCGTTCTTGAATGGGTATTTTGCCTCGCTAAAGCTCGGCAAAATAACTTCCATTCTCGAACGCAAAAGTAGCATTTCGCATTCTAGATACAAAAATAGCCATTTGCCTCTTGTGTTGCGTTCGCAAATATTCATTTTGCGTCCACTTGACCACAAAATATTGTATGCAACATGTCTACGTAATCCTTTTTCGTCCAATTTTCTCTCGGTACGTTAAATAGTAATTTCACGGCCTTGGCACACAAATATCTATTTTCTACAACTGTCAAAAAATGCAATTTTGCATCCTTATCGATGCGCGAAGTATCTCACTTTTTCACATGGCCGCAAAATGATTTTTTTAAGATCTTGTGCGCAAAATGAAACAAATGAGTCATGTTATGACAGTTATGATTTTTTGAGGTTAGGTTTTGTTGGAGGCGATTAATAATAGCAAAGTTTTCTTTTTTTTAACGTCGTAGAAAAAACGTTGTTTGTATTTCGTGGCAAAATTAGTGTTTTTATGGCGCCTTCGAATTTATTTTGGTTTCAACCTGGCGGTCTCGAAAAACTCCAATTTTGGGCACTTAATACAATAATAACTATTTCAACAATATTTGCAAGCGCTGTTGCTATAGTTACGCAGATAGCTAGATGGTTACATAACAATTTTCATAGCAATATAGAAATAGAATTGGGCAGATTAATACTATAAATGTCCTATTAAGTGTGGTGCTCATATAGAGCTTTAGTTAGTATAGTGCGTAATATAATATGTGTATTCTTTTTGTAATCTGGATATGTAACAGTTCAAAAACCCAATGTATTATTTTAATATAGTTTAACATCGAAACTAAATAGCATTTAATTATTTGATTTTACACTAAATGGAAGAGATACATTGTACGATTCGTGGAATTAGCGGTTGATCGTAACAATGAATTAAAAAATGGTTTATGGCTAGTGGTGTTTTTTCGAGACCTGGGGCTAGAAAGTAAAAGAAGATCAAAATAAAAGATAGCTGAATTATAAATGTTTCGCTAGACAAATTAAAGAGATTCAACCTTCAACCTATCTAGTGGCCGCGAATCTAGGACAAAAAACCCTGGGACAAAAAACCCCGGACATAAGACCCCCGGACAAAAAACCCCCGGACTAAAAACCCCCCAGATAAAAAACCCCCGGACTAAAAACCCCTATCATAAAGAAAACACCTTCAAATCATCTGGGGTCAGTGATAGATTATTATTTTTATTAATAATGAGTTATTAATTATAATTATAATTACCACTGATGCAAGAATGCAGATCAAAATGACACATGTAAAAAGTAGGGCATTTATTTAATACAAAATACATTAGCAGGTATCTTTGTATTATAGCTTTTGTTATCAATGGTAATCATAGTTGTCCAATAAGAAGGCAGGTGATTACTATTTTCTAAAAATTGCAAATGGATTCTTGCATGAGTACGGAATGATAATTAATAATTGGAAATTGGACAGACTAATCTAAATTGACTTTCTCTGAAGAATACAAGACCGACATATCAAACTTTGCAAACCCGCCTGAAACAAGTATTCCAAGAGCCAACATTATACAGGGTGTATTAAAACGTGCGGAGAATATTTACAGCACGCAATTGTATGTCAAAAATTGAACCAAATATTATAATTATCATTTGGTGTTGGACGAATAGTTTTTGAAATATTAGCGTTGAAAAGATGTTAAATTAGGCAACGTTCTGCATTTCGACAGCAACGGATTATGCATTCGCATGGCATTATATTAAATAAATGCCCCACTTTACATATCTCATTTTTTATGCATTCTTGTATCAGTAATGAATGATATTATAATTAATAACTTATTTTCAATAATAATAATAATAATCGCCCACGAACCCCACATAATGTGCCAGTGTTTTCTTTATGGTGGGGGTTTTTATTCCGGAGGTTTTTTATCCGGGGGGTTTTTAGTCCGGGGGTTTTTTGTCCGGGGGTCTTAAGTTCGAGTTTTTTTGTCCAGGGGTTTTTTGTCCTGTAACGAGTGGCGGCTCGCATGGACAGGCCAGTTTGAGTGGCCTAACCTACAATAATTGTTTGTCCTGTTTTTTTTTTTAATATTGTTTTGTAATCTATTTATTTATGATTATACACAATTATTTATTTTATTATTTTTGAGTTTGTTTTCATTAAAATTGCATTACAGTAGCAAAACTTCACATTGCATAGTCTATACTTACCAATTTACTCCACGAAGCGCCACTATCGTCTATGGCCATAACGTCTTACTTTTTAGATGCAAATTACAAGGCGGTCTTCTGTTGTGATAATATAATTTTAAAATTGATTATCATTAAATTTTTATTGGTAGCTGAGCGATTTTACAAATTTCAACTTTGTGATTTTAAGAAAGAAAACTTAAATTGCAGCACTGGGTTACCTAACAGGTAGTGGTCGGTTAAGTAGACAGGAAGTTGTAATTTATTTTCATCTAGAGGAAAGTCCGACAAAGGGATTATAGTAAGTTCTTCTTGGATAGGATTGTAGCGACATCGCCACAATTAACTTTCGCGCCAGAATCCCGTTTCCGAACCTGCGCGTCCAGCCAGCACCAGCGGATCCAATGGCCCTCTCGGCAATACTCTCGGCATCCGCGGCGCGAATGGTAGCATCTAGCATACTAGCTGATAGTTGTGATAGCTTTGTATAAGTTATATTTGTAAAAATTATATTGCATATTAATGTTGAAATAAAGTTAGTTATTCCACGACATTCTTAATTGTAACTACATTGGTGACCCCGATAATTAACAGTAAGTGAGTACACCGCGTTTTCTTTTGTGTGCCCGGACCACGTGCATCTCCATTTCGCCAAGCTGAAACCACGATGTGTGAACAAGAGCATTCTACAGAAGAATCGTCATCGCAAGCAAGAGCGGCAAGTCCTCATGTTGAAGAAGTTCGACAGGTCAAACTTCCACCTTTTTGGCTGGCAAACCCCACGCTATGGTTCGTGCAAGCTGAGGCGAATTTTCACGCGTTCGGAGTGCGGTCCGACCAGAGCAAATATTTTGCAATAATTAGTGCGTTAGACAGTGCGGTTTTGCAACAAATCGCGGACATTTTAACGAAACCCCCTGAAAAAGACAAGTATAACTCGTTAAAAGCAAGTTTAATCGCGCGATTTACAGACTCCGAGGAAAAACAATTACGTAGAGTGTTGACCGAGATCGATTTGGGCGATAAATCTCCATCCCAGTTATTGCGTGAAATGAAAGTGCTCGCGCATAATAAACTAAGCGACGAAGTGTTAAAAACATTATGGCTGGAGAGACTACCGGCATCAGTACAATTAATTTTAAGCGCAAATAGGGCAATGCAGCCCACGGAAATGGCCGCGATCGCGGACAAAATCGCGGAAGTGAGTTTGCGTACCGGCCCAAACATCGCCGCCATGAACAGTCCATTTTTAGCCACAGCGACGCCATCGCTACAGGGAGCAGCTCAGGGAACTTCCGCCGCCGACAGCGCCATGTCCGTCGCAGCCGTCACAGCACCGCAGCCAACAGCTATTACTGCTCTCGAACAACAGGTGGCAGCATTAACAAAGATGGTGGAGGAACTTATGTCCAGTAACCGGCGACAGTATACAACGAGCAAGCAACGCTTTCGAGGTCGCTCACGATCCAGATCCAGAAGTTCAAACCAGGACTCGGGAATTTGCTATTACCATCGGCGTTTCCGCAGTAAGGCTTTCAAGTGCACCAAACCCTGCAGCTTCGTTTCCACCGAACAGGAAAACTAGAGCAACCGTCGTTGCTCGAGGCGGTCAACGACGGGCTCCATACACCAACTAACCGTCTTTTCGTTATGGATAAAACATCAGGGACTCGCTTTCTTATAGATACCGGCGCAGACGTATCTGTGATTCCCGCGCCGCGAAATGAAAAACGTGTATCCTCAGATTTCCGTTTATACGCTGCGAACGGTTCCCCCATAGACACTTACGGAACCCAACTGTTATGTTTAAATTTAGGCTTACGCAGGCCATATAAATGGCATTTTTATGTTGCACAAGTGTCGAAACCAATAATTGGAGCGGATTTTCTTCGCAACCACGGCCTCCTAGTGGATTTGCGAAACCGCCGTTTGCTCGACACTGCGACAAGTTTATTTGTAAAAGCTGAATTACAAAAAACTTCTGTCGATTCTCTCATCTCAACAGTAAGTAAGCTAGTTGATGTCCACCCACTTCTTAAGGAGTTCCAGGATATAACGACTCCGTTTTTCACTCCATCACATAGGCGCCAGGACGTGCAGCACCACATTCAGGTTAGAGGGCAGCCAATCGCGCAGCGACCACGACGCCTCGCTTCAGAAAAATTGAAAGCAGCAAAGGCGGAATTCGAATATATGCTGGAGCAAGGAATTTGCAGGCCGTCAAGCAGTCCATGGGCAAGCCCGCTTCACCTAGTGCCGAAGAAGGAACCAGGAAGTTGGCGCCCATGTGGAGACTATCGCCGCCTAAATTCTGTAACAATTCCAGATAAATACCCAGTTCCGCACATACACGACTTTGCTCACTCATTAGATGGGAAAACTGTTTTTTCAAAACTGGACCTAGTGCGCGCGTATCACCAAATTAAAATTGCAGACGAAGACATTCCAAAAACCGCAGTTATAACGCCATTCGGATTGTTTGAGTTCACCGTAATGACATTTGGATTGTGCAACGCGGCACAGACTTTTCAGAGGTTTATGCACACAGTTTTGCGCGGGCTTGACTTTTGCCACGTTTTCATCGATGATATTTTGGTGTTTTCGCGAACAATCGAAGAACATGAGAAACATTTACGGAGTGTATTCGAACGTTTTCGTGAGTTTGGCGTAGCGATCAATGTCTCAAAGTGTATATTAAATGTACCAGAGATCGAATATCTGGGTTATTTAATTTCAGCCGAGGGCATTAAACCACTTCCAGCACGAGTACAAGCTCTCCAAGAATATAAGAAACCTGAAACTGTGATAGACCTACGCCGTTTCCTAGGCACTATAAATTTCTACAGGAAATTCGTCAGGAATGCGGCCCAAATCCAAGCCCCACTTCACGAATACCTACGGAATACTAGGAAAAACGATAAACGCCCTATTATTTGGAACCCTCAAGCTACAGCAGCATTCGAATCGTGCAAAAGGCAGTTAGCCAACGCAACGCTACTTGTTCACCCAGCTGAAGATGCCCACCTAGCCCTTACTGTTGATGCTTCTGATTTTGCTATCGGCGCAGTACTAGAGCAGCAAAGAAATGGCATCTGGGAACCACTTGGATTCTTTTCTAAAAAATTAAACGCAGCTCAAAAGAACTATAGTGCCTATGACAGGGAGCTTCTTGCAATCTATGAGGCTATTAAGTACTTTCGGTTTATGGTCGAGGGTCGACAATTAATGGTTCGGACCGATCACAAACCCCTCATTTACGCCTTTCAACAAAAATCTGAAAAAGCAGCTCCTAGGCAACTTCGGCAATTGGATTTTGTAAGTCAATTCACAACAAATATTGTACATATTTCCGGTTTACAGAACATAGTCGCAGATGCCTTTTCAAGAATCAACTCGATCAACATGACCACTGCAATTACAGCTACCGAATTGGCAGCAGGGCAGGAAGGCGATGAAGAACTCTATCAGCTCCAAAGTTCCCTGAAAATGGCCAAGTTTACACCTCCAGGTGAGACGGTACAAATTTGGTGTGATACTTCCACAAATAAAGTAAGACCATACGTGCCAGCCAGCTTGCGGAAACAAGTTTTCGACATGTGCCACAACCCCTCGCATCCAGGCATTCGAGCAACTGGTAGATTCATCCGAGAGAGGTATGTTTGGCCAGCGATGAATAAACACATCGCTCAATGGACTCGATCATGTATGGCATGCCAAAAAGCTAAAGTCCAGAAACACACAAAGAGCCCACACGTCACATTCCCAGTTCCCAACGAACGATTTCAACACGTCCACCTAGATTTAATCGGTCCAATGCCAGAATCGCAGAGCTTTCGCTACTGCTTGACAATGATCGACAGGTTTACCAGGTGGCCCGAGGCAGTACCCCTCGTCAATATCACCAGCGAAACTGTAGCGGAGGCATTCTACGTGCATTGGGTCTCTCGTTTTGGCGCTCCACAGTCAATTACAACCGATCAGGGAAGGCAGTTCGAATCTGCACTCATGAGCTCGCTAACCAAATTAATTGGCACCGAGCGTGCACGCTGCACTTCATACAGACCTCAAACTAACGGTATTCTGGAGAGATGGCATCGGACATTGAAAACCGCGCTAATGTGCCACCAAACTCAAAGATGGTCGGAAATGTTACCAATAATTTTGTTAGGACTTCGAACCACATACAAAGATGATTTAGGATGTTCACCTGCTGAGCTGGTGTATGGTACAGCCTTACGGATCCCAGGCGAATTTTTCGTTGATCAGCCAACGGATGAATTGAATCCAGCATCGCTTCCAGAAACAATTCGACAGAACATCCGGAAAATACGTCCGTCAACATCGCATCATGGGCAACCAGCGATTTTTGTACCGTCGGAATTACCCACCTGCAGCCATGTTTTCTTAAGAGATGATCGGGTACGAAAATCCTTACAACCACCATACGCAGGCCCATTTGAGGTTCTCAACCGAAAAGGGAAGGTATACACCATCAAAATTAATGGGAGAGTTGTCAATGTGTCCATGGATAGGCTGAAGCCATGTTATCTACTGAACACCCCTGCAGGTGAACATCAACAACCAGCACCTACAGCTACCACTAGGTCTGGCCGCACCATCAAACAACCCATCCGTTTCGATTTATGAATTGGATTGCGTCACTAAAGGGGGGGTGATGTAGCGACATCGCCACAATTAACTTTCGCGCCAGAATCCCGTTTCCGAACCTGCGCGTCCAGCCAGCACCAGCGGATCCAATGGCCCTCTCGGCAATTCACTCGGCATCCGCGGCGCGAATGGTAGCATCTAGCATACTAGCTGATAGTTGTGATAGCTTTGTATAAGTTATATTTGTAAAAATTATATTGCATATTAATGTTGAAATAAAGTTAGTTATTCCACGACATTCTTAATTGTAACTACAAGTCTATTTAATTAACACCGCACAAAACGCGGGTGACAGAATAATTCAGAAGTGCTGATTACTTATATACATGAGAGGAAGAAATAACCGATTCCTTGTAGGAATTGGGTTAGAAGAGAAGGAAAATATAGACGTAAAAGCTACTAAAAAAGCGGTAGCAACGCTGATTAGCTTCAGACATGCTATGATTAAAGAGAACATCAAATAGGTCACGATAGCGAACACAACAAAAGTCGAAATAGAACAACTGAGGAAAATCATAGAAATAGTTCTCCGCGGACTAGACATAAAATTAACTGTACTAGTTACTGGCAAAGAATATAAAGGTATAGCTGAAAGAAGCAGCGAGTGGGGTATAAAAAAGAAAGCAAACAGTAGGAAAACCTACAAAACAATTTATATAATACCTAGTGGAGAGGAAAAAAGTACTTATGCATCGATACTAAGCAAGATAAAAGAAAAAGTAAACATGGATGAAATAGGGGTGGACGTGAGCAGAGTAGAAAAGACAAAGAATGACAACCTGAGAATAGTACTAAAGGAAAAGAAAGAAGGCGCCTATAGAAATTGCTAAAAAAATCAATGAAGTATTGGGAAACCAAGCAAAGGCGGCAAAAGAAATAAGGGCAGACAGGCAAACGATGCAGTTGTATTCCCTAGCTAAATGTCCATGTTTAAGGCATTTGTAACATGTTTTCAAATTCTCCACATGTTGCACACCCTATTTTATTTTTCTCTTTCTTTAAGAAGGTTCTTCCGTGTTTCTTTGCCATGGTGATCGTAGTACTCGTGTCGCTCCTCCATATATCCCTTTTAGTGCCTGTACGTTTATTTCGTCGCCCTTAGCATGTAGCGCCTTTCTGATTCCTTTATTCTTCTTTAATCAGGAGGAGACATATATGTAATACTTTACATATATGGGAGGAGGCAAGCATGAAGGAAAAATGGGACATTAAAGGATTGAATGTGAGGAAGAGCCGTGATGCCATGAGTGCAACGAAGCGGTCACCAACTGTAACAATGGATTGTCCCGTATACAAACAATGTGTAGACTTGTAGAGCTAATAAAAAAAGAAGAAGGAGATCGGGAGCTCAAAACTTTCGCAGGCACAATGGCGACATATCTTCAAATCAATGTCAATAAAAGCAGGGGTGCCCATGGCTTCTTGAATGCAACTGCCATAGAGCCCGGGCAACTGACGTAATGGTAAGCGAGTCAAACAAAGCCATTATAGAGAATCATAGCTAGCAGAATGTTAAAAACACGGACACGGCGATCCCTATAATGCAATTCCAATAGAAACTGGAGAAGGAAACGGATATTTATGTGTAGACATAGGAAAATACACTATCTACAACTGTTACATCTCCCCGACTCCTCAAATAAAGATTTAGAGGAATATGAGAAGTTTATTCATAATATAAATACCAGAAAAGAATGCATTGTAACTGGAGATTTTAACGTCGAGTCTCCTGAATGGGGTATGACAGCCGAGAACAGAAGAGGAATAGTGTTAGCAAAATCGGCTGCTCAGCTAGATCTGACAATAATAAACGAAGGAACGACGCCAACTTTTGAAAGAGAAAAACCCGGGAACCATAATCAATCTAACAATAGGCATTCATAACATAAGCAGATATGTTACTTCTTGGAAAATTAACCGGTAATGCTGAGGTCTGCCAAAAGAGAACCATGGAAAGCACTATGGGACGATATAGATAGTGACATCTGGGGACAAGGGCACCAAATTACTGTGAAAAGGCTGCGAAGGCTACCAAAGGAAGCGCTAACAATGGAGAGAACAGAATAGGTTGCAGATGTTCTATTTGTAACACAAAAGAAGTAGAATGGGACCCGCCACAGCTTGTACCCTTCGAACCATTTGGAGAAAAAAGCTGAAAAATGCGACTGATTGCATCAAGACAAGGAAAGCTCTGGGTCTCGAGGCGATAACAGCTGAAATTATTACGGTAGTGGTATATAACTCACCGGATATATTCCTGAGAGTGTACAATAACTATTTAGACAGAGAGACAAAATTCACGTTTGTTATTACTCTAAAAAATAATAAGCCATCTAATGATGCGATATCCTACAGGCCGACATGCTTCTAAGACGTCGAGGGTAAGCTACTTGGGAAGATGATCTTAACCAGGTTCAACAAGGAACTAGAAGAAAAGGGAGGGATCTCGAAACTCGAATCATCAAAATCCGGTTTCAGACAGAAAAATTCGACTGTAGATGCCAATAATAGTGTTCCGGAGATAGCAAGCGAAGCGACTAAAGGCGCTTATAAAAAGCGAAAGGTATGCGCGCTGATCACTCTAGACACCAGGAATGCTTCTAACTCGCTATCTTGGCAAAAACTACTGGAAGCACTAAGATGTATAAGGGTTTTAGCCTACCTGTAACACCTAATCAGAAGTTCCCTAAATAAAAGGAAAGTAACGTTAGAAGTTCAAGGACGATTCGAAGAAAGAATAATAAACAGCGGGGTATCACAAGGATCGATCCTGGGACACCATTTTCAGCATTGGAAGGCAAAGTTTGCAACAGCACCCGAAAATCAGGAACCACGGAATACGCGATTGGGCGACTAATGCCCAATATCAGAGGGCCAAGATCCAGCAAAAGAAAGCTAATAGAGTCGGTAGTGCTCTCAGTTATGCTATACGGAGCTTCCATATGAGCAAAACAACTAAGCATAGTCAGATGCAGACGTAAACTAACTGCAATACAGTGACGCTTAGCCATAAGAATCATAAGCGTGTATTCCAAAAAAACTCATTTAGGGTAGGCCTCGGAAAAAAAGATAGAAAATCTAGTCATGTCTTAACTTAAGTCTGTAGATGAATGTCAGATTGAATTTTGTATATGAACACATCAGTTATTGTGACAGTTTACACTGCATTACGTTTAATTGTATCAAGCAAAAAGGAAAATAACATGGCATGTACACAACAACAACGAGTGTAATAATCATAATGGTCAACAATAGTTATTTGTTTGATTAGTACAAAAAATGCATGATTTCTGGACAAGTAAGACAGATCTTACGCTTCCTGAAAACGCATTTTTTGTGCGAATAAAACATACTGGTTTTTCTCCAACTACTCATAAATTCGGTAATATGACTTATTATTTAGAATCAAACATTGTAGGTTATATGGAGAACTGTCATGGCTCAAATAATTAATTACTATACGGGGAAAATAAACAACAACGACGGCGAATGCCGAATATTGACGAAGCGTTTGTTTTTTATTTAAAATTTAACATGTAAAACCGTATCTTGCGTCCATTTTTGTACTAGTGCAAATATGAATCAAAAAGTGTACAGTTGCCAAGGTAATTGGTGAACATTCCGAAATGACCTACTTTTTATACAAAATTATTCGACAATATGGCGTCTTATCCGTGTGGTTGGAGAAAAAAATTGTTTTTGTTAAGTGTTTTGTATATTTTTAAGAAAATAATTCAAAATTAACATGTAATTTAGTTCTCTCTGACTTGGTAGTTCATTTGCATCAGTGGGTGTCTCAAGTTACGGCAAACTTCAATTTGATCATGGCATCTTGCGATGAGTTTTTTTTTTTGGAACACACGATAGAATGGTATTAGGAGAAGCGACGCCACCGATGGACCTCATCGCAAAGACAAGAAAAGAGATCGCGGAAGGCACCCAAACGACGGCAGCAAAAGAAGAGATGCTCATGGAACGGCAAGAGCAATGGAATCGGGCCTAGAAAGGAAGATGGATCCACAGATTAATCCCGCAAAGCCGCGTCTGGGTCGCACACACTCATGGAGCTGTGATTCTGGCTATCCCAAGCACTAATCGGGCATAGTTGCTATAACGCGTATTTACATAGCCATAAATGGAGAGAGACTGAGAAGTGTGTATACTGTGGAAAACCAGATACCCCAGAGCACACGATATTTGCATGCCGAAGATGACAAGGCTGCAGAGCTGACTGTTCTCGGAAATTAAGGGAAATCGCACTCACTTCAGAGAATATTATAGAGAACATGTTAGAAAGTGAGAGCAAATGGAACGAGATAAATCATCTGGTAAGCAGTATATTTGTGACAAACACACAACATGAGTTAAGGAAAAAGATATAAAGACCAACATAAATAAACAGCACAGAACGACAAATGAACAGAAGGGTGCTATCTCGAAGTAATGAATCAACGATTCCCTAATACATTCCGCAAAGAGGCAGAAGTTTTAGTGAGTAAAAATCCTACAACCCCCTGCTGGATTGAGCCACTTCCCTCAGGGACTCTTTTGAAGGTTTTTCCTCCACACAAAAAAATACAGACATACGAACAGACAGACAGACGGAATTGAGAAAACCTGTTTTTCGTTATCTACGGACATTGAAATTTTCGAAGGTATTTTTTCACGAGGGACGAGGGAAGTCATGAAGAGTTGAGAACTGTTATTGTACTTGATCTGCAAATAATAATCGTTTAATATATACAGTGTGTCCCAGGACTGATGTTACATGAGGTGAGATGGACTAAAAATTTTTGAATTTTATTTTAAGATTGTGAGATTAGGTCCTGCCTGGTCTGAAGAAAATTTTAAGAATATGTTCAGTTTTTGAAAAAAACAAGTCGGCCTTGAGAGTGAAGCGAAAACTATTCTCTTTTCAGGTAAACTACTCTTTTTGTGCATACGGCAAAATTTTACCAAGAAAAGTGGTTCAGAATGATAAATTATGGCCCTATACAAAATTTCAGGAAGATCTACCTACTTAGATTAAACCATCATTTTTAATAAATACAATTTATTTTGCTTGATTTAAAAAAATTACGGTTGAATCTGAGTAGGTAGATCTTCCTGAAATTTTGTATATGGCCATAGTTATCATTCTGAACCACGTTTTTTGGTACAATTTTGCCATGAACAAAAAGGGTAGTTTACCTGAAAAGAAAATAGTTTTCGCTTCACTGTCAAGGCCGATTTGTTTTTTTCAAAAACTGAAAATATTGTTAAAATTCTCTTTAGACCAAGCAGGACCTAATCCCACAATCTTAAAATAAAATTCAGAAATTGTTAGTCCGTCGCACCTTTTGTAACATTAATCCTGGGACACACTGTATGTCTCTATAACTACATATTTTGAAATCTTTGATGAAATTGTGATATTTATACAGTATGTTTTTTTTTAAATACTGTGGTCGTAGGGGTACGTGATAAAAATTATACATTGTGTTAACCTATGTTTGGGCCATTTTGAAGCAAATTAAAATTTTTAGTAATAAGCTAAATATTTTTCTACATAATACACACTGCTAAAATAACATGAATCTGTTTTATTTAACTAGTTTGCCATTGAAAGTTGAAATAAATAAACGTAAATAATTGAGCGGGAATAATCAAGATAACTCAAATCCTATACAGGCAGACCTTGCCGTTCGCGGATGTGCGTTTCGCTGATTTGATTTTACGCGGGGCACTTATGTGCTCCCTTTTCTTTGCCGTTCGCTGATGGAATTGCCAACGTTAACTATTACAACTTTCACACACTAAGTAAATAAAGCAGACGTATACGGTTTATGTCATGAACACCTAATAACATTATTTATCACGAACTTGTAAACACACTTATCAAGCCTATTCCTTTGAATCCCTTATTACCAGATTGGACCTGAAAGAAATTGTAAAATTATAACTTGAATAAACAAATGGACATTCGAGCTTTAGATTCAAGTGGCAGACTTATGTTACGTATGGAATTTTAGTTCAAGCCTTACTGTTTTCTCGGACGTTTCTGCCGAAAATTTTTGAATTGAAATCTAGTATATAGAACCTAATCCCGTTTTTGTCAGTTATGTGTTTACTTGCGCATCGCGGTTTTGCGCTTTGCGGTATTCTTCTGGAACGTAACCCCCGCGAACGGCGAGGTCTGCCTGTATTACTCACTCACAAGTACGAGTAATTATTGTGAAATTTATTTGTCATTGGGATATTGTTTAATAACCCCAGGAAAACATTTTGAGCAATTTCTTTATTAATAAATTAGTTTTTCGAACTTTTTGTTAATATTGTCTTATGTTTGTTAATTTTCTTTGGTTCAATAAAAAGGTAAATAACATTTATTAATAAATGTTTTAGGAAGGTTTTCAAAGCTGTGCACTTAACGTAACAAATGAAGAAAAAGTTAACATGAGGTAATTACTTTAGCGCCCAAATCCTTATGGCCATACTTAATAAAACGTACTATGTATATCCAGATATTTTGAAAGCAATTGGCAAGAACTGTAACAGTCACATTAAATATTGCTCTACAGAATAAGTTAAATTCCTGCTGAAAATTACATGATAATTAAAAAATTTCTTCGAGTGGTTTTAGTAATAGGGTTACTGACTTCGTTAATAAGATTTTCAGTGATTAGAAGTGGCGGTCAATTGGTGAAATAACTCGTATTCTTGTGCATTCCTTTGTCAATAGCTTGAAAGTTGTACAAATTTTTCTGTGTGATCGAGGTCAATACCACCTGCTTATCAAAATGGTTGATAATTGTGGAGCATGCGGTGCTGTGATTGCAAGAACAGCCACCAAAATAAAATGCAATGCCTGCAACAAACTCTATCACAGTGCATGTGTGGGTATATCGCAATCTGAGGTATCATCGCTCATTAGCAAGGGCTCCTGGATATGTAAAACATGTAGTGGTCCTGAACCAGAAACGGCAACTTTATCTGGAATTATGAAGAAGCTGAACAGCGTTCTTAGTGAATTATCAGCTGTTACGACGTCGCGTCGGTTGAATTATGTCATACTAAAATTGATTAAACAAACGAGTTGTTAAAGGTTCAACAATCACTAATTACCGAATGTTTCGCTAAAATTGAAAATTTGGAAACAAAAAATAATAGCTTAAAGGCCGAAAACGATCTTTTAACGAATCGCGTTAATGATCTAGAGCAGCGATTCTCAAACTGCAGGCATCGGCGGACCCCTTATTTGCTTACAAAAATTCGAGGACCCCCATACAATTTTATCGACCATAGATAGTGTATGACTTATATACCCCTGTGACCTTGAAAACAGTTTACTTTGCTGATACATTAGGTATAGGTACTAAAATTAAATAATATTTGAGAGCTCGATATTTTTATTATTAAAGTCGGGCTAGTAAAAACACAAGAACACTTACAAAATTAATAGAATCTGTAGTATCAATACAGGCGTACAATAATAATAATAATATTAATATAATGTGAATTGTTAATCATACATAATAATAACTATTGTTATTGCGAAGGATGGTGTTGTTTTACAGAAATAAGATTAAAAACGTTTGGCTCAAAAGTAGAAAGTTTTAATCGTAGTTGTGGTTCTACATTTTTTAAGCAATTACCGTATTTTGATTTTATGTATACAAGTGTATAGGACGCTCGTTCACATAAATATGTCGAACAAAATGGCATTAGATGCGTCAAAGCTTTTTGTGATAACGCGTAATCAAATCGCAGTCGTAACCAAAAGTCCGTCACGTTTTAACATTGAACCAAATTTTAACCACTGATGTTTTCGTTATCGAGTAAGCGCACGTGCAGTTATTTGGGGAGGTTTGTCGAACTTTACCGGCTGAAAAAACATGCCTGAAATGGTTCAAAAATAATTGCACAAAAAAGTTAATCTTTAAATCTGTGTCAGTTTTATATAAATACATATTATCCATATAGGAATACCTATTGATCAATAATAGATCTATTTGGGCTTAACTCGCGGACCCCTTAGATTGCGTTTGCGGACCCCCAGGGGTCCGCGGACCCCAGTTTGAGAAACGCTGATCTAGAGCAATATTCTAGGATTAATTGCCTAGAAATTCAAGGCATCCCTGAAGTTAAGGGCGAAAATGTATTCACGGTGGTGAAATCTGTAAGCAATGCAATTGGTTTCGATTTAGAAAACAACATGATAGATACAGTGCACCGTTTAGGTGCGAACTCTAGCCGTCCAGATCAGCCCAAAGGGATTATTTTAAAGTTTATTCGCAGATCGGATAAAGAGGAATTTCTTCGTCTCAAAAAAGTTAAAAGAACTCTTAGTGTAAGTGATCTTTCACTCAAAGAAATACCTGGGCAAAGTAACCAAGTTTACGTGAATGAATCACTCACGCAACAAAACAGGTACCTCTACTCGAAAGCGCGCGAGTTTAAACGCGATAACAAAATTAAATTCCTTTGGTGTCGTAATGGCAAGAGAGCAGGGTTTTCCTAATTAAATCGGTGGAAGATTTCAAGGATGTTCACTAACACCACGGATATAAATATTTACTACCAAAATGTACGTGGAATTAGAACAAAAACTAATTTACTCTTAAATAGTGCTCTCTCAGAAAACTTCGATGTGTTAATATTAACAGAAACGTGGCTTAATTCTAACATCAGCGATAGCGAAATTTTGGATGATAGGTATGTGTTGTGTTCCGTCGTGACAGAAACCTACAACGTACGGGTAAAAGTGATGGAGGTGGTGTCTTAGTGGCAATTAAGAACAAGTACCTACGTAAGTGTTAGGTTAACACAATTTGAAACTAATCTAGAAGATCTGTGGATAAAAGTTAAATGCGGAAAAAGTACTTTTTACATATGCGCCGTATACTTTCCACCGTCAACTACATACGCTGATTATATGTTGTTATATAACACTTTTGAGTCACACGTAGATATCATCCAACATAAGCTTCTGTTATTTGGTGATTTTAATTTGCCTCATGTATATCCTAATGTAGATATTAGATATAATACAGCTCATAGTGATTATATGAATTTCGTAAATTTTTTTAATTTGATACAGTATAACACTTTAATTAATGGGATGGGTAGGATTTTAGATTTTGTTCTGTCTAATATACCACTGTATGTTGTAAAATGTAATAATTCGTTAGTTAATGAGGATGTACTTCATCCGTCATTTGAGTGTTCCTTGCAGTGCACAACAATAAAATCAGAACATGTATTTGGGGGTGAGCAATACAATTACAAAAAGCCGACTTTCTAAAGCTTTATCACAAATTGCGCAACACTAACTGGGACATTTTAAATAATTTTACCGACATCAATTTAGCTGTTGAAAAATTCTACGAACTTTTTAATTTAGCTCTCACTGGTTCAGTACCAAAAACAAAACTAATTAAACACAAATATCTTCCGTGGTTTACGTTAAATATTATAAAAAATATCAAAAAGAAAAATCGTTTGCACAAAAAATGTAAAAAAAGGCCGCACGATAATCACTTTCATGGTCAATATATAGAGCTTCGAAAACAAGTTAAGAAGGATATATTTCATGCTTTTAATTAATTTTGTACGTCCGCCGAAGAGTCGATTCTGAATGATCCCGGAAAGTTTTGGTCGTTTATAAAAACTAAACATTCAACAAATTCAGTCGCTGAGAACATGCACGTTAATAATTTATATTTTAGTAATAACACAGAAGTAGCGGATGCTTTTGCTGATTATTTTGAATCAGTTTATACCCGGGATGATTCAGTTATGGACTTGGAGGAGCCATTTCGCATGAATGCTATATTTTATATTGACCGTATAACTGTTGAAGATACGATTCTAGCTTTAAGATCTATGAAACCTAAAACTGCGACTGGTTTTGATGGTATTCCTGTTTACATTTACAAGGCATGCTCTGAATTTTTAGCTTCTCCTATAACAGCCTTATTCAATCTTTCGTTGCACACTTGTACCTAGCCAGATGATTGGAAAATTGCCAAAGTATGTCCAATTCTCAAAAAAGGGGAAAAAACCAATATACTAAACTACAGACCTATATCCATATTACAATCTATATCCAAAGTATTTGAAACCATCTTATAATAAAAAATATTTTCCTTTGTAAAACCAGAAATATCAGTTACGCAGCATGGTTTTATACCCAATCGATCAACTGTCACTAATTTATATGCTTTCACTCAAGAAATATCTCAAACCTTGGACAATAATTTGCAAGTTGATGTTGTGTACACCGATTTCGCCAAAGCTTTTGATGAAGTGGATCACAAAATCTTAATTAAAAAATTACACTCCTTTGGATTTTTAAAAGAATTAACATTGTTTTTCACTTCCTACCTTAACAATAGAAGACAACGTGTAGTTTATAAAAGCTGTATATCTAAAGAATATAATTCATTATCGGGTGTTCCTCAGGGTGCAAATTTGGGACCGTTATTATTTCTTTTGTTTATAAACGACTTACCAGCTGTCTTAGAATACTCAAAACATGCTCTGTTCGCAGACGATCTTAAAGTATGGAACGTAATAGAATCTGTTAACGACTGCCAATTACTTCAAAAGGATATTGAAAATATTTATCAATGGAGCCAAGAGAATAAGCTATGCTTCAATATTACCAAGTGTTCAACCATGACGTTCACCAGAAAGAAAGTTTTTATTAGGTATCCTTACAGTATAGATAACAATTTGCTTTCAGTCAAAAATGATGTCCTAGATCTAGGTGTTACGTTTGACAGTTCACTAACATTTTCTAAGCATATCACCATATCTGTAAATAGTGCTCTGAAAATGTTAGGTTTTCTAATACGAAATAGTGTAAATTTCAAAAATACGTCTACATTAATTAAACTTTATAATGCCTATGTTTGATCGAGGCTAGAGTTCTCTGCTGTTGTATGGTCTCCAGCATACAGCATTTATAAGGAGCAAATAGAAAAAGTTCAAAAACGTTTTATGAGATTTCTATATTATAAAGCTACTGGAATATATCCTTTAATGGAACCTTCTTACATGCAGTTACTAAATACATTTAAATTTCATACCTTAGAAATACGTCGCAATATTTATCGTCTTATTTTCTTATACCGTGTAATTCATTACAGAATTGATTGTTGCTCTTCAATTTTGATTCAACTAAATTTTTTTGTGCCAAGACATACAGCTCGTTTTCGAGCTTATTTCTACTTAGATAAACCGAGAACTAATATTCTACGTTACTCACCTTTATATGCAACCTGTGATTTGGCTTACAAACTTATCGATGAAATTGATATTTTTAATGGAAACATTAAAGCATTCAAAACTAACTGCTTCTGTGCACTGCTTGAACCGCTTCCTGTTTCTTGTTAAGTCTTATGGATTGATTTTTTTATAGTAGTTATAGTTTCTTTATAGTTATGTTTCCCATTGTTATTGATTAATATTATTATCACTTTGTTATGATTTTTACTTTTATTAACATATTCAAGTTTAGTTTGTGTGGTGTGTAGCAACGGTTTGCTGTTGTTGACACTAGTACTAGCAGTTTTGTTATGCAGTTGTTTGTTTGTTTGTTTGTTAATGGACAAGGTCTAGGCATGCAGAGTACCAGGTACCTTAGACACCGACTGCTTTGGTCATATGGTCAAAGTCCTACTTAGAATTTTGCCGAGACTAAGGAGTTCCAACCCTAGCAAGGGATCTTTTACATGCTACACATCGTAGTAACATGGGACCCACGGCTTTACATCACTTCCGAGTGATGGCATTCTGTAGAGGCTTTTATCTGCATTTTTTTAATTTTTGAAAACCTCACCGGGACCGGGAATCGAACTCGCGACCGTTAGATCAGTTGAATTTAATTTATAGCGACTTCGCCATTGTATTTTAGGTTATGTTTCTATCGTGAATGTATGCTGTGGCCTAATTTTAGTGCGTAAGCACTGTTGGCACCAGCTTAAACAACCCAAATAAATAAATAAATAAATATTAAGGATGTGATGGAGTTCTTATCTGATAAAGCATTTACGAAAAAGGCTTCATCAAACAATGCTGCTCATTTAAGCTCAAGTGTCGTAGCAGGAACAAAACCGGAAAACTACCGGAAAATATATTTTATTGAACATCTGTCAAAGACATGACTTAGGAGTATCTTTTAGTTCCAGCTTCGAATTTTTTCCCTTATTTCAAATATAGCCGGAAAACTTCGAAAGCTTATAAAACTTTTATGCCTGTGAAACGGCTGATGAACATCCGAAGTTTTCAACGAAAATTTAATATGTTTTAAACTTTCAACCGAATTTCCGTTCTCGTATTAAGACGAGGGAGTAAAAAGATTACAACATTTTGTAAGTCAACTGAGTTTTAAAATATTAAAGAGGTAGAATTTAGAATACCTTTGAAAATTGGAACTTTAGCGGGCGCAGTCATTGCAAAGATTTATATGCAACAAGTAACTAAGAACAAATTTGTGGACAACTACAGATCATTTACTTATTCGGTTGATTAACCTACACCTGAAAATCGTTATTTGTTTGAAATGTCGTAAGGCAAGAAAACCCGAATATAACTGCTCGTAACTTTTCATTGAGTAAGTTAACTCTAAATTGTTATGAGACTTTATTGCTGCGATTTTAATGTAAAATTGAGCGTTGTGAATATTATCCACCATTTAGGATTCACCAGTATAATAGATATACCGATTTGTTCAATACCGTAGCAATTACCTAATTACGACAAATTTTTCTTAATTCTTGAACTGCTGTGTGGTTTTAGTCGTGTTTTGCTGAAGAAATATTGAAGATTATACCACTCCCTCTAACATCAACCAATGAAAAACGGCAAAATGCATAGTTATGCATGTACTAGCTTTTGATAATGTACATAGCAACTGATAATCATATACCTTCCTGATTACCTGCTGTCAGTACAATTGTCATAACAACCACATTAATCGTACTTTTAATATTTAAAATACACTATTCAAACGTTGTTTATTGACTCGTGATATAATTTACCGTTCTAGCCGAATGCAACTTGTGTCTTCTTGATTATCAAATCATTTCTGTTTCCATTCGATATATTGTTTTATATATATATATTGTATAGAAATGATTATTTGATAATCAAGAACCCGCTAGTTGCATTATATATGATAATCAGTTTTTAAAGAGCAGTAACCATGACAGTGTTCGTTCTGATATTGAATAATTATCTGGAACCGTGGGTGATCCCTCTCATCCAAAAATCAGGGTCAAAATATGAACTGACATATCGAAGGTTTAAAAAATGATACATCGAGAAAGATTGGAGAATAGTCCAAATGAAAAAGTGATAGAATATTATGATATTAAACTCGGAAGTCTTCTCTGTCGATGTTACGATCCATCATAACCGCAAATAAAACCGGCGATGTAAACATACTTATTTAATCATATTTTTTAAAACGACATCGAATGGCTATCGAACAAAGAAATCATAATTGTTAGGTAAATATGATATTTAGTTTTTGCAAAAAATGATATCGATGATAACGATAAAGGTTATGTAAATTGTTCTGCTTGATAGAGATTGCAGTAGTGAAGAGTTAACAAACTTATTTTTGGATTTAAAAGATAATGGCCAGTTTTTCTCTTTCGTATTGATAATGACCAATACATTAATTTGTTAAAATATTGATGGAGTAAACATGGTTGGATGGTCGAAATGAATGGACCATAGACGGTTTCTATCGAAAACATTAATGGCAATTTTGACAAACAACCTGTTGGTATCAACACATGTGGTAGCATGCCAAATATTATTCAAATCGCCGCTTCAAGTAGTTGACCACGTCATTGTCAGCTGTGTTAAAAGCTGTAGTACTAGAGTGCCATATTTGTTGAAAATACATTAAAAATTCAATTAAAAATAAAAAAGAATGCTTTCAAAAATTCCGAGTAAAATAGAAAAATGTGGAGCTGAGATTACAATTTATATGTTTGCGTCCTTTACAATGACGAACTAACGGTTATTAACAAACACTTATCTTTAGTCATTTGGGATTAATTTGACGAAGTGCAAGAAATATATGGTTTACATTTATAATAAATAATTTTGTATTTCGTTTTTTATAGTTAAGGTCGTATTTATTGTTAATAATATATAATAATGGTAAGGAACTAACACCCCATGAAGGAGCTTGGCCTGCAAGGCGGAAGGTCAGAGCTTCCGTTTCCTCGCTCTCACACCCGGCTGTCGCATCACGCATTAGACAACCGCATTATTAGATACCCCTTGTTCTTTCGAACGCAGGTCCCCATTTATTTAAAGCGACTGGGTAGGCCGCCCGCCAGGCATCGATTCTGGGATTTGAACTCCAGACTTTCGCACCGTACTCCAGTGCTCTAACCACTGAGCTACACATTGTTAATATTTATATAAAAAGATGAATGTGGTAGTTAGCTGTTATCTCACTACTGCATTAATGCAGGTTATTACTTAATTGATACGTTTGATAATTCTCACTCTTTTATTATTCCGTTTACCTTAATCAGCATCGCAAGAAGGACCCTATCGCACGGAAAATAGCAAATTAAAAAAATTAACATATTGTTATGTTGCTATTTTTTCAAATATTTCTTTACTTAGATATAAAACACTCATAATCTTTTATTAACAAGAATATTTTTTTAACCGTTTATGGTTAGGTCTTTATTTAAATTAAATTCCATTAGTTTATTATGTAAAATGTTCAGTGTCGTATAGCTGTTTTTCTAATCAAAGACTTTAGTTTGGGTGTATGAATTTCTGAGCATATTTCTCATCTTATAATACAGTGACGTGTTTCTGGGATGTATTTTAAAGCTTTTCATTTTCATGTTATTGCTTAAGGGGTATAACAGCATTATTTACCGCTTTATTGTTTAACTTTGAGTTAAAAGCCACCAACAGTTACACATATACTCGTTGGCGTGGTTATACAATATGCTACCAACTTCAAGGTATATGCGGCAAACTTTTTAGACTCAAGTCCCAAATTAAACAAAGTCAATTTACTCTAACCAACTTTAAATCGTACCATACAAACGATCAGGCAACATGGGGATTTCGGAGGCCCGACTAGCTACAGCGAAGACGTTGTACGGTTCTTTTCTATAATTAGCAAACGGTATCTGAATTACCAGGTGGCTCCAAAGAGTCTTTTACAACCGATAAATACATTAGCTTACGAGGACTCTTAAACCCACTAAAGCACTATGCTACGATTTGAAACAGACTTAAAACGTGTTCTACACCTCAATCGCTTGTATTAGCCATACACAAAACCATAGTAAACATGAAGAGGGTTATATTAATTAACGATCATAAATATGATACAAAATGTGTCATCAGTTAATTTCAGCACTTGTATAAATTACAAATGCGACCCAGGCTACAGGCGAAAGCAAACTCAATTATCGCTACTAATTATAGAAGTTTAGCTAGTACATAACAAAGTTAAATATTTAAATAGGTAACAGATGTCTGGGCAAATTAAATTAGTGAGCAATTACATATTTATGATGATGCCACAGGGCGAACATAGTAGGAGAGCGATAATAATAGTATGCCAGCATACGCACGTAGACATTTAGAATATTCTTTAAATGCGCCAGTAATTACGGAAAAACTCGGAGGTAATGCAACACTAGCCAGTGAGTCCAATTTTTCGATGCGCTTAATGTACAGATTTGTTTTTACCTTCACAGTACAAGATCGTGTTTTAATACTCTCAGTAAAAATGCGAAACGGCACTTCTCAGTAACAATTTCTAACCGAAGAAGCAAACGGAAAACTCAGCTATGGTTTCAAAAACTCGGCTGCCAACTAGTAGCACAAACTAGCTGTTAATACTTTAACGACTCCAAAGTCGTAGTTTCAGTTTACAGCTGAAAAACTTAAAACGCGGGTCCAGAAAAATCAGCAAGCAACTACGATAGGTAATTAAAATCCAAATATCTTCGATGAATATGACTCATAAAGTTCAAACTTGCTTATATCAATCACTAATAAGCAGCTTCAAACTCACACTAGAGTCGCACCAGAACAGTACGCTTGCGATCGGTTCAAAAGAGAACGAAAGACAAAAAACATCGTTGTAGGTACGCGGAGATAATTGAAAGCCAATTGGCATAGTTACACATGACAACGGATGGATAATCCATCTCATGCGACTCAAGGCCGTTCAAAACGAGTTCTGGGACCTCGATAACTGTAAAATGTCGAGCGTTCGAACAGAGTTATCCAAAATGCATAAAATTAAACGAACAATTAAAGAGTTATAATGCGTTACGCTTTTTACCCGTAACAACTACCTTTACTCTTTTACAGCGACAGTTTTTGCTAAAATATAATATTTTAAATGAAAAATTTACAAGTTGTAAATAATCTTTTTTATCTATATATTTTGTAAGTATTTAGCATGTTAACATTTTAGAAAAAAATACATGGGTCCATTAGTTCAAGAGCCAGGCCAGAATCTAGTTACTTAAGGGGAAGGGAGCACTTAGAGTTTCCTATACATTTTATATAGGTGGCGCATCTATCGAAAACCTTTCAAATGTTTGAGATTAGGCCACCAACCGAACAGCAATTATCGAGTGAGATTATGCAAAACTAATTTTACTGATATGCACTTAAGTGCCTCAATGTTAAGGATTAAGTTGTCAAGGTAGACACTAGCACTTTCTCTAAAATGAGATGGTGATTCATATTTGTGTAGTTAGGAAAGCACCGCTCTGAGGAGAAACTATCACTTGTTTGTTTATGTTGATTCCATAACTACCAAAAACTACTCGATTTTAAAAATTTCCAATAAATTCTCAAAAAGTAACAGTTTTCGATACCGCATTGGAAAAGAATTATGTGTGCAACGCGTAGAAAAATTGCACAGTTTTAGATACTTTTATATCAACATTTTCAAGCATTTTCCCCCAGTACGTGAAAAAACAGCATGTGCAACATGTGAGGAAAGTGCTTTTTGTGCTCGGCTCGTTTTTAATCTTGGCTTTGCTTCGATTAAAAAGCTCGCGCACTTTTCTCAACTTGTTGTACAATATATTTTTCCGCTAATCGTACTAGAATTGACACATTATTAATACAATTTTGCTGAGTAAAGTCAAACATTCCATTATATCAGCCGTTGCTAGGTAATTGACAATAAAACTGTACAGGAATAATATTCCTGTCCTAGGCAGAGAATATTCGAGTACTATTTCCTAATTTAATATCCCTTTTCCCTGTGCATTTACTTTATTAGGTACCTGTTTTCTATGTAAAAAGTCGCTAAAAATTCTCAAATCTAGCAATTGTTAAATTTAGTTATTAGTTTTGACATGTTAAAATACCCTGGTATTTGTATATGTGCAAATGTTCACTAGTAATTAATTGATTGTCACTGGGCGAAATTCTAAAAATACAAATTTTGTATTGCAAAAAGTTGTCAATTAGACTATTTAAAATTACTGGAGGTAATACCTATATAATTTTTACTTTACAGTTTGCCGGAAGAAAAGCTTCTAGATCTATGTGTCGAAAGTGAGAAACCCAGCAAACCCATACTTACGTCAAATGACAACCGAATAGTTGACATTCAATATTTTTTAGGATACTGTATTGGTAACTGGCGTTTACATAGTTACAAATGAGTCCGGTAGATAAAATTTACCGGCCTAGACCAGTAGTAGAACTACCGGCCGGTAAATTTTATCTACCGGACTCGTATCCTAAAAAATCTTATACGATACACGACCGGTAGCATTTTTATGGTCTTGCCAAACATACAGGTCTCGCCCTACGGGCTCAACCTGTAAAGTATTGGCGCGGCCATAAAAATGTTGCTACCGGTCTAATAACGTAAATAGCTATTTTAGGATACTGCATTGGTAACTAGCGTTTACATAGTTACAAACGAGTCCGGTAGATAAAATTTACCGGCCGGTAAATTTTATCTACCGGACTCGTATCTTATACGATACACGACCGGTAGCATTTTTATGGTCTTGCCAAACATACAGGTCTCGCCCTACGGGCTCAACCTGTAAAGTATTGGCGCGGCCATAAAAATGTTGCTACCGGTCTAATAACGTAAATAGCTATTATAAGCCACGTACGTAGATTGACAGTAGATGATTTATCGTGTACCATGGGGAAAATGAATCTCGTTAAAGAAACTAGGATCGGTCTTCAATCTCACTTACATTACTACTGCGAAGTGGGTAATGTTGAAATAGTGTTAAAAAGCCACAACTGTAATAGCGACATCAATCAGTCCTTTGTATGTGGTGTCTCTCTCTGTTACAGGTAGTGGTTTTTCACAATCCGAAGAATTATTTTCAATATTAGACATTCCGATATTGAATAAAAAAATGTATAAGAAAGAAATGGAAAATCTGCATACGAGATGGAAAAAAATGTTATCTCAACAAATGTTCGAAAACGCCATGGAAGAAAAAAACTGGCAATAGAAGAAGGCTATATGAAACGAGGGTTACCGTATTATCACCGTTATAGTGGATGGTGGTTGGGCCAAACGTTCATATGAACATAGTTACTCTTCGTTATCTCGGGTAGCATGTATAATAGGGCGAAGAACAAAAAAAAATTATACTTGGGAGTAAAAAATAAATTTTATCAGCAAACGTCATAAAAGTGTCTTTATTGACAAGGTAAAAGTGTCACTTTATCGGATTAAGCAGATAAAATAGCAACTTTTCCGTACTTTACCTATGTGCCTAATCACACAAAATACAAAACTCAAACATTTCAGCGAAATGTTTACATCGTAACCACGGAAAAATTGTATTAGGTATTAGATTATTTTATTCATTTACCTCACTAACGTTCGGCTAAATAAACTTCAGCTTCGCCACATAAAGTATCACTTTTACTCCTAATAACATAATCTACTATTGCTACGCATGCGCTACAGATAGAGGACCACATAAATGTTACAAAAATTACACAGGTTCTTCAACTGCCATGGAGCAGGCAATTATTGTCGAATGATTCAATGAAATCGTAAATGCCTATGGAAGCAGGTATAAATATTTAATAAGTGCCGGAGATTCCAGTGTTTATACCCGAATAATAGAAAACGTCTCCTACGGTCGTTACATAATAAAATTAGAATGTGCTAATTATGCTACGAGGGCATTTACTTCCAACTTATATAAATTGGTAAACGATAAAAATTACGATTACGCTGCTAGAAATATAATTAAATCAAATATTCAGCATTTCAGTTCGTTAATAAGAACAATAATTGCTCACAATTCGAATATCAATAATTTAGTTGAAGCAGGTTTTTTAGAAAGAAAAACTGCCATTAAAGGAGGTGGAATATCCATTTGTAGTTCATATTTTGTCTATTCCTGGTTTTAATGACGTTTTTAAAGTACTTAATAGAAAATTTATAGAATTTGTGTAAAACTGTATTCAAAAAATTGTTTTATGACTTTCAAAGCAGTAGCCTATCGTCAAAAATAATTATCTACTTTAATAGAAAAGAAGAAACGAAAACATTAATTATTTATTAATAGACATATCTAAAGATGATTTGTCTAGCTAACAGAAATATCAGTTACTAAATATGCATAGTGAAAAAAAAACGGTACAAAATATCGATGATTGTATTTCCGATTATAATCAGACAATGCAAGTAAAGACTGAAATAATCTTATTTGCAATAATACAACGTTTTAAATCGATTTTATTTCACTTTAATGAGAGCCATGCGAAAACGGAAGTTTTTAATAACGTCTCATCGCGTCGCTTTAATGTGAAATAAAATCTCTAACAAAATTTTGAGACAATGAATTTTGCTTCATTTGTTTGGTTGCTTGGTAAACGTCACCTCGTATCCATCATTTTAATTTTTGTTGTTGAATAAATGAGGTCTTGAAGAAAATAATAATTGAGTTTTGGAATCAGCTGCCTTACAGGAGAATATCTTATACGATTGCCCAATGGGCACGACTATTAACTTTTCACATTGTATCAATTGTGTTTCACTATTTGTCAAATGTAATTCCCATTTGTCAACACCTGTCAAAATTATATCAAATGTATTTCCCTTTTGTCAAAACAGTTTCACAATGTATCAAACGTGTTTCCCTTTTTCAATAGGACTAAACCATATTTATTCAAATGAACACTACACATGTAACTATTACAAATAATTGTGGTTATATGATATGCAATATTATGAAGTACAGTCGTGTGCAAATAAATCTGGGACAATGGTTTTTTCATATGTACAGTCGTGTGCAAATAAATCTGGGACAGCGTTTTTTTCACATGCAGATTCAGTTAAGAATTTGAAGAATATTTCCATGGATTTCCTCTTATCAGAGAGAGTTACGGGTTTCAGTACCTGTTAAAGTTTAATGTAACTCTTTCTGATAGCAGGAAATCCATGGAGATATTATTCAATTCTTAACTGAATCTGCATGTGAAAAAAACACTGTCCCAGATTTATTTGCACACGACTGTACATTGAGTTAAGATTTGAAGCATATCTCCATGGATTTCCTGCTATCAGGAAGAGTTACATTAAACTTTGACAAGTAAATGAAAATGTAGCTCTTTCTGGTAGCAGAAAATCCATGAAGATATTCTTCAATTCTCAACTCAACCTACATATGAAAAAAACCATTGTCCCAGATTTATTTGCACACGACTGTACACACATATCATAAATTAATTATGTAAGAATTTCACTCCTTTGTAAACACAATCCCCCAAGTACGATTTTATATGTTGTAAATGTTTTGGATACAATTTTCTCAATGCATTGGGTTTCACGTCAAACTGTCTTCCCATAGCACCAGAAAACAGTCCCCGATTCATGAAATTAATAATTAATCAACCCACCTCACTGTTTATTTTCCTGTTTTGTCTTCTTGCGCGTTCAATATTTGACAAATGTTGAAGGAAAATCAAGTGACATAAATGAAAATTGTTTTAATAAAAAAGGAACTTAATTGATAAATGATGAAATATATTTGGCAAATGGGAATCTCACTCGATAAATGTGGAAACATAATTGATAAATGATGAAAAGGCAATCGGAGAACCCTGTAAGAGGCTACAAAATCTGTACAGTTATTTATGGCCCATTGTGTATATTAATCTCCCGAGCGCTGTTTTAATTGATGCATTCTTTTTTATGCCGTAGCCTTAGCCGTAGACCAATCTGCAACTTCAAAATTCAAAATTGCTGAATTCTCAACAGGAGTAATAACGCCGCAGGGCAAATGCGTTTTACCTGCACCTTTATCCAGTACCATTTGCGTTGCTTTATCTCGTGCATCTAAGCCGGTCATTAGTAGTAGCGGTGGTCTGCAGCCATCTTGTGTATTGTGAATTATTAAAAATTGCAATATATTTTTGAGATTTAACATATTGTGTAATTATTTCATTGAGGCGGCTTGTACCAAATGACACAACGTCACGCGAAGAAGGGTATGACAAAATTTCAAATGGTTTGGACGGCGCAATCTCATCTTAATTTCGCTTATTTCATAAAATTTTATCAAATAGGTCAATTTTTTGCTTATAACTACATTTAAATTGATTATACACTCACCATACTGTTTCATACCACGTATGGAAGTTCATAACATCAACCTTTGAAATTTCAAATCAAATCAATTATTATTTATGCAGATAATCACAAAACATCTATTTTGTTCTTATCAGTTGAAGAAAAAATTTTCTTTTCAAATTTGTTAAAAAACTTAATTTTAATCGTAACTACCAAAGGAAATCAGAAAATAAATTAAATTATAAGATATAGAGCCACTTTTTACGTCTCTGGTTTTAGGGTATACCCTGTCCTTAAAGAGTGCAAAAGCTTGATTAGTATATTTTGTTTATATTGGATAATGTTTGTTTTGACCTTGTAACAGGGCACTGGTTATGTTTTCGTTTAAGCTATTGACATTTTCATCGGTGTTCTCCAGCAATTCATTAATGCATTGCTGGAATTCTTCCGCATCTGACGGGCGCGTCCATGGTCTATTGATCTTCTTATTGGCCATTAAGTAACAAACGACTTTTGAATTGAACCGTGTTATTATTGAGATCGAAGAACTCAACATTCCGCCCACTTTCGCAAGGGGTTTTATCAGGAGGAAAGGTAAAAGAACATGGTAACTCAACGTGTAAACTACGCCAGAGGCGAAATAATTCAGAAGAGTTTCGCCTCTGGCGTGTAATGTAATGGTATATAAATCAGTACTCCAAAAAGAATCTACAGCAAGTAACGCTCAATATATGTAGTTGTCACGAATAGACTTGTTTTGACAAACTGTTTAAGGGCAAACAGAAAGTAATTACTTACTGTGCCTCGTATCGAATCGACGTACAGAAAGTGTTTATAACAGCATTTCCATAACAACGATCGTTACGTAAATGAAATGGAACATTATCTAAGCGTCCAAATGTTAATAAAGGGAACATTTTGAAAATATCAAATGAAAAAATATATTTAATTTTTTAAAGGTGTCTACACTGTATATATTCAGTTCAAAATAATACTATTATCGTCAAGGGTAAAAACCTGAGCTATATGCAACAGATGAATTTTATTTAATGAAAAGTTCTTGCGTTTAAGCAAAATAAACAAAATTTTATTTTTAAGGTGCGTACCCTATATATATTTGACCGAAAGTATATTCGATTTCGTGCCAGTAGACATCTAATCCGCATGCAAAGTATCATCTTCCTGCAACAGATAGTTTTTGGCTATACCGCCAACAAATGGACGGACAAACAGACAGACGGTATTGCGAAAATACTTGTTTTTCATCATCTAGGGACGCTGAAACTTGAAGATCGGAAGAAATCTCGGAACATGATTTTTTCACCATTACAATTCTTTTTCACCCTAGGCGAGAGCAGTAAAAAACCTAACTTTCTATTAGCGAGTAGGAAAAAGCAGTTTGCATACGATCGGTTAGAACGCTTAGAAAATTTAATTCTATTTTAAATATAATATATTAAAACTATTATCAGTTTCTGCAACCTATATAGAGAAATGACATAGTTATGACATACCGCCTAATCAGTAAAATCAATTATTAATCTTATAGCATATGATTTAATACTACTATCCTTCAGATGGCTGTTAAATTTTAATTTTGTATTGTTAATTTGCCTGCTCATAAGGGTTAGATATTCTATTTTGCGGTTTGCAAAATTGTGGTTAATTCAGTTAATGAACTGTGAACGTCTGCTTTGGTCTTCATTTCAAGCAGCTTTGATTAGCCGTTTGAATCTTCCACCCAAATTTCAACTTCGTAGTACCAGTGGTTACGGCTGTGCGTTGATTAGTCAGGGTTGTGACTTTCCTTTATAATATATGTAATAGATAAACAAGATGAGGCAGTTCAAGCTGCTCAGGTTAGAAGTGAGGTGAGAAACGGTAGAAATTTGCATCTCTTGATAATTAAAAACATCTTTCCGGAGCGAGATTCAAACTCGCGATTTCAGGCTCGGCAGTCCACTATTATTCCACTACACCACTCTGTCAACCTAGTTAGGCGACCACTTAACGTCTGCTACTGGTAAAGCGCATACCTATTAATTGACAAAAAGATACATAGAGAGAAACGACCAATCCCGTGAAAATGCAGTTCAGTTTTTTATACTATATTCCACATGAACTGGCGCCAAAATCATCCTGGAATGTTATATCTTTCTCTAGTTAGCGTGTTTGCATCCATCCGGCGTGACATACTTTACTGAATTTAATTTTCTCATTTCCTTTAGAGCTAACGCGGTTGCTGTCTTCACACGAGTTATATAGTTTCATGAGACTTTTTGTATGATTTTGGGTTGGTCGCGATCGATTGAGCGATTGCGAAAAAAAATATAAATTTGTAAAAATGATCGGAATGCAATTCGTACAGCTTCATGTCAGCATACTCATCAAATGTGTATTTCAGTTAGATAGTAGTAGCAAACAATTAAGAACAAAATGATGGGACAATTACTTGATACTTTTTCAGTGACACAAAAAATTGTTTAATCATAGCTTCTTATTATTATATTCCATGTACAGTATTATTAAGTTATCAAAATAAAAGGTCTTGTGTCGTCATAACGAGAGATCGGGGACTCTTTTTTAAATTTTAAGCTGCTAAGTAAATTCTCAAACTTTTGGAATTCCTCTAAGGAACATTTCATAGTGTTATAGTGTCAAGGTGTCCTTAAAATATGTGCCTTAATCACAGATTCATGGGAATTAAACCCTTAGCATACCTATACTCAAATGCGTTTCGTTAATCTAGCATTCTGATTCATTCATTCTGATTTTATTTTTATTTATTATCATAACAAAACTATACAACGCTTTGAACGATATTTGGACTGACACTCCAGTCAGTTTTTTATATGATATTGGTTCTTTGCGATGGGTCACTAGTGGCTAAAACATGGATGTCAAAACGCAGATTAGACGGTAACTCTTTAATGTCAAGACCGATAGTTCTTTTTTTTTTTGACAGAAAGAAACATTGTTTCTTTATAATTTTTGATGTCCATTGCGATTTAGATAGAAAAACAAAAGCAAATCGGCGTGACTGCACCATGTTTTTGGAAACAGATGGCATGTGACAGACAACTTAATACGACGTATTATGCTTAATTTTACCATCATTTTCCTGGATGTAAAGATTGATTCCACCCAAAAATTGAACTGCATTTTGTGCAAAATTTCTGTATTATTTTTAATTGAGAGCTTTGATGATTGGGAAAGAATTGCTTTCGCTATTCAAAATTAGTTTTAGTCATTTTGTGTGGGCAACTGGACAATTAGATGCCACCTGTTTAAAAGAAAGTGGTTCAACCACCCAGGTTATTTCTTTTCTGTCTAAATCGCACAGATATAAAAAATGCAGATACAGAAAATTACCAATGAATGCCTCTATATAAAAAAAAAGAGTTATCGGCCTTGCTATAGTACATATAAGACTTACCTTCTGATCTGCCACGTGTCACCGATGTTTCATCATCTAGTAGTCTACATAATAATCGGTATCGTCGCAAAAGAAGACTTACATCCATATAAAGTGTCATGGGAATATCATCCAAATGAATACAAACGTTCTACTATTATCAGTAAAATTACTTTTTAGGGACTACAGCAAAATAATGTTTCCACGAAACGCGTTTAGGTATACGTAAGTTGCATCGCTTTATTGCTCGATGTTGCAACCCAACGTACAAATATGTACAGTTATCTAGAAGCCATACTCATTAAAGTTGTTATTGAAACTTCCGTATTCATTTATAAAATTAACGGAACGTATTTTCTGATTCTACTTTGTGCAGCGGATAACGCTGCAGGCATCGCTATGACATTCACAGTATACTAAAATACTGTCGTTCTGTTATGCCTGTTAAATATTATGATTTAAGTCATATTACAAGTCTTTAAACTTATTGTCAATTGCTTTAATCAACATGTGGTTTACCTTTTAAAAATCTTCATGATTTATAATTTTTTTTGCATATACGGTTGTTACCATTTTCTCCAATTTTTATTAAATTTAAGTTTGGCATGATCAAATAAACAAAAAACCAGAAAACAAAATCTAAACTAACATGGACTAAAGAAATCCTGTCATGTATGCAATTGTTTGTGTACTCATCTTTGGTTCATGGCATGATGCGTTTGCAAAATATTTATTACAGTTTTTAAGCTATTTCTGTCTTAAACTAGCAACAAATTTAATTCAAGTAAAGCAGTGTCATATTAAAGGCATTTCGATTGAACCACTATCAATCCTATCAATTCAAGCGGCAAGCAGGAATCTGCATATATACGATTTACCATACTACAAGTATTTCCCTATGTTCGCACCTTAAGTGAAACACTCGGTATAGAGGATATCATTAGATCGCGGAAAGAAAATATAACGTACGGAATTTCAATAGATACCAATACACAAATAAACAATATGTTATTTGCTGATGATATGGCAATAATACAACAGACAGATGACAACTTTAAAGATCAGTATTCGAGTTTAACAACATATTCAAGCTATATAACTTCAAAATCTCAATTAATAAAACGAAGACAATGTCATTTCATGAAAAATACTCCACGAGAACAAAAATTGTGATCGAAAACCATACTCTTCAACAAATATCACACTAATTATTTAGAATGTGATATAAGCTATGAAAGTGATAGGGATATAGAAAATAAGTTACTAAGATTTCAGTATATATGCGGTACCATTCAATGAACATTGAAACGACAAACAAGAACAGAAACAAAACTTAAATTTTGACACAGTCACAGTCACAGCTGCTCCTATACTGTTATATGGATCTAAAACTTGGGTTTTAAAAAAACAGACATTTACAAATCATTCAAACAGCTGAAATGAGATTCCTGAGGAGTGTCAAGGGATGCACTAGATTAGATAGACTCAGGAATGGAGATATTAGACAAGATATACATATACACAGCATAAAAATTATAGGATTCGCGAAAACAAATACAGGTGAAAGAACCACGTTGAAAGAATGCATCCAGTTCGGTTTCCTTATAAATTATTGCATTATCAACTAAAAAGAAGGGAGACAAAGGCAAACCTAGAAAGAGATGGTAAAGCTGGAACAGGCGAACACGCCTAAACCAGGAGAGTAGAAGAAGAAGAATTGGTTGCAGCAGATTACAGGTAGTTATCTCATAGAGGTATTAGGCTACGCCAAGGAATTAAAAAGGTTTAACAAAGTCAAAATCTTTTATTTTATATTTTTCTCTAAAGGTTTTAGAATAGTATATTACAGCCCGAGATGGGAAGTGTTTCATTACTGTCGAGAGATTAGTTAGCTGATTGAGACCCGAAGCGTCGAAATCAGCTATTATCTCGAGACTAAGGAAACTTCCTGTCGAGGTTTGTATACTATTTTATTCGCAACCACTTTATTCTAACCAATAATTGGAAAAATTATTATAATATGATACGACAGGTTGTGACGCGCATGAATGGATCAACGAGATTCCCAGGGTCCCTACTTACTCAGCGGTCGGGAATGTACCGTTGCGGCCAACTCAAAGTGCACGGCAGATTTTTAGCTTGTAATACGATATTCTAATCATAGACGTCGAGTTTTGACGTTTACGTTTGTCATCAACTGTCATAGAACTAAAAACTCGGAAAATTCCCAGACATTTGTCAGAAGCAGAGAAAATGCGAGCTATTACAAAACTGGAAGAGAACTGGTCACTGAGTCGAGTCGCAACAGATTTGCATGTGAGCAAGAGCTGCACTTTCAAAATTAAAAATCGTTGCAGCAGAGACCTCTCCAAGAAAAGTTTTTTAACACCAGAGAACAAAGAATGAAGAGTACAATTTGCAACCGCCTATTTGAATGAGATCGACGACTTTTGGAACACGACTGTTTTCTCAGGTGAAAAGGTATTTCAATCATTTACCAATTGACGATTAAGGGTGTGTAGACCACAAAATTCAAGATTTGAAGAGCAATATTATGTTCAACCCTTAAGGAGTAGTGGACGATTCTCTGTAAACGTATGGGGATGGTTCAATGATCACAGATCTGGGAAATGCTATAGAATTAATGGTCGACTGAATGCTGAAAATTATCGCAACATTTGCAAAATGTGATGCTGCCATCTGTAAGAGAGGTCTTTCCTAATCAATTTACTTTTCAACAGGCAAGTTATTACCTAATTAATTAATTTTGTTTATGTTAACGTAATTGATAACATTATTTTCACAGGATAACTGTGCTGTGCATACAGCAGGGGTTGTTCATTGATGGTTTGATGAGAATAATATCAATTTATTACCATGGCCTGCAAGAAGTCCGGACTTGAATCCCATCGAAAATGTTTGGGGCTATTTAACTACAAGAATTTATACCAGAGATTTTGCACCAAACAAAACCGATGAATTATGGGAAAGAATAAGAAATGCTTGGAAGGAACTGAGAGAAGGATACAATATGGAAACATTGGTCAACTCTATGCGAAACAAACTGCAAAGCGTAGTAGCAATTGAATACTGATACATATTTATTAAATACATATTATTATATAGTTTGTTTACTTTTGAAACTTTCCTAAAATACAAACATTAAAAAAGTAATACCTATTCTTATAACCACAAGCAACGCCACTGGAGAAACCCCCATTTAATAAGCCGAAAAATAGCAAAAATAACCATAGTAACAAAAAACCGTGCACTTTGAGGTGTCCGTAACTGTACTTCCCGCACTCACTTCCCGTACTTGAGCGGGAAGTGAGTGCGGGAAGTAGCGGGCTGAAATGTACGACTTCCCCACTCAAATGAGGTCAGGAATGTTAACATTACATATATGGTTGCGAATAAAATGTTTTTCATAGCGTCTGGAAGTTTGGACTGCGACAAGAGAAATGGCCTTCCTGCCCGTGTGTATACAGTTTGTATCGTGTGTTCCAAAAAAAAACTCACTCGCAGCATGGCATGATCAAATTGAAGTTTGTCGTAACTTGACATATACTCATGAGGCAAATGAACTACCGTAAGTCTAAAGAGAACTAAATTACATCTTGACCTTGCACTATTTTCCTAAAAATATACAAAACCCTTAACAAAAACAATTTTTATTGGCCGTTATGATTATTACACTCGATGTTGTGTACATGCCATCTTATTTTCCTTTTTGCTTGATACAAGTAAACTTAATGCAGTGTAAACTTTTACCTGTCACAGTTACAGATGTTTTCATAAACAAAATGCAATCTGACATTCACCTACAGACTTAAGTTAAGACACGACTGGATTTTTTATCTTTCTTTCCAAGGTCTGCCCTAAATGAGTTTATTTTGGAATACACGATATAATATGTCATTGCTTCGTGATCATATTCTTTTAAATATTTTAAGTATTATTACTAGTACCAGTACGAACCTTTTACTCAAATTGTTGCTGATAATCGTCTCTACATGTGGTACTTGATATTTTTATCTTATCAGCGAAAGGCAGAAACATAAATCAATAGTTCCCTGTTAGAGCACAAAGCAGTTGCTATTTTTAGCTTCTTTTCAGAATCCAATTTGCTTATATAAAGTAAAATAAGTTTCATAATGGAATTGAGCTTAGCTTCAGAAGTGGGTGTCGAAATTTATGATTTTACACTTAAAAATTAAATGTTTCAAAGTTTTTTTCAAGTTATCGTCGCTGGAGAAATAAATGTAGTTATTTATTAAAAATTTCAGACAAAAGTCGACTTCGAAAGGGATCTGGAATCGGAAATTGAAACGCCGCCTCGGCGGTTATCGGATCATTGGGAAACCGTTTGAATTTGTGGGGGTTAAAGAAAACAGAATCCTTGACTATTTCAGAAGATTTACAATGCTTTTAAATTTAACGACTTAATTTACTTTTATGTAGGTTGCGTGAGTAACTATTACATTGTGGAAACCAATAGAGAGGCTTTGTATAGAAAACCCGAGTTTACTCACTGTCGGGTGTTTTATTTTGATAGACATATTGAAAAATATTTTCAAATTACAATTCTAGTTAATACCTATTTGATAAAATATATAAGCAGATGCAGGTATCATCACAATGCCAATATAATTTCAGAGCTTTCATGTGTACCTATATTGTGATGTTAACTGGCTGTGACAATAATTCATAAAGATTAAGCGACAGTGATTGCTGGTACTTTGGGACACTATTGATTAAAAGATAGGGCAAACATATCTGCAAAATATTTGAATAGACAGTTATCTAAACCACAATATGTCGATATAACCTACATATGTTGCAGCACCCTAGGTTCTAGGCAATTATAGTTTCGGGGCTACAATAGTATATTATGTAACACGTTTTATTAACGTCACTTTAGTGACGAGTTTTTAGGCACGAGCGGAGCTTAGCGCAGCGAGTGTTTAATAACGAGTGTCTAGACGAGTTTATATAATTTGTTATATACTATACTTTTTCCACTACCACAAATTTAGACAATATAACACCATATTATTTCATTAAGATTTTGAATAATTAGGTTACGTTAAATTATGCTTGACAAACGTCAATGTCGACTGTTGAAAACTAACTTGATTATAGTTTTGGCTGTGGCTAATAAAGCAAATACTGTTTGAACCGAACTTCACCCGTGGGTAAAACATCGTTGCTAACTTCAGCCCGTGACTAAGAGGCTCTTTAGTCATAAGTTATGAAGGTTTGATTAAAATGTCACTTAGCGACGTGTATGTTAGTATGTTAAATGCCATTTTAGTTACAGGAGTAGTAAAATAACGTTTTCAATGCTAGTTCTCTTAAACACAGTAACAAATATTCAAGTACTAGGAACCTCGATGGTTTGAAACGATAGCGGAAGTTTCAGTAAGAAATCCGAAGAAAGTAATTTGTAGCGATTTCTTCAGGGACTAAAAAATTTGAATTTTTGTAATTTTATTTAGTAGGAAGACACTTTTTACTTACTACGTATTATCCTGCATGCCATAATGTAAATTTCTACATCGGCTTTCTCCTAAATAGTAAGATTGGCGCTTCCGAATAAAAACCCGTTTTAGCGTTATATAATAGTAAGTTGTTCCTATACAGAGGTAATTATGGTAGTTGACATTTTAATGTATGTCGTTTATCGTCTATCATTTTGTGTACTTAAAAATCTGAGATTGAGCACATCTTTGAATGTGTGCAAGAATATGTTGCAAGAATGTTTAATTTATCGCTGTTAAGACTGGGTGGGCAAAAATAAATATATGCAGGGAGATAAAAAATAAGTTTGATCGCGGAATCCATCGAAAACAATAATACTTGCCGAATCTGTAGCATGCTGTTGTTGGTATAGAACTGTCATATTTTTTGGAAGTTTCAAGTTAATTTTTAACAGCTTGGTTAAGTCATCCTCATGTTGTTTTTAGTGTTACCCATCAATTTAGTCTACAAATGCGGTTATTACACTGTGTACTAATAATAATTGTAGTTGAAATGAAGTATTATAAAGTGCAGTGTAGACAATAGTTATATTTTTTATGGGTTGCCGTGATCAATTTTATTTTTGATAGCTCTGTAATTATTAGCAGCAGAACAAAATGAAAACATAAGGTTGTTTGGAAGATAGGGACATTTTGAACTTACTGGATTATGTATTTGTAGGCCTTGGCATAGGACAGAGAACTATATAATAATGAAAGTTAGCTAACGTCCGACAAATAAAAACATATCGAAAAGAAGTCGAAAAACCTCAGAATGGCTGAGACAAGAAAAAGGGAATTGTAGCAATAAAAGTTTCCTATCCATAATTTGATATCGACAAAAAGGGAAATAGGAATACTTGTAAACCTACTTTATAAATATTTGCAACTTCTGCTTTTATAATAATAATAATAATAATAATTATTATTATACAGCATAAATGGAAACGTTTGTCCTATTAATAATTCCATTATTTATTGAAGCTTTAAAGTTTAAAGCTTGTACTGGATGTACGACGTTAATAATTGATAGCAGCACTCGATTTAATCAATTAGGAATAAGGAATTCTTTGTTGAAAAATGACGCCGAAACCGCTCTTCATCATAATTTATGTGTTTACGTCAATCAATATCCAGCAAAGGGTTTATATAGCTTCACTTTAGTGGTTCGTTTTATTAGGTCGTTAAATATACCGGGTGTTGACTTGCTCGACGCAACATAGAGATGTCAATGTTAAATTATTGGCTCTTTATTTTAGATCTAGGTGCAAATAACTTCTTTGTAGAGAAAAAAATATTGCTGCTATAAACACTATCACATAAATTTTCCATTTTCGTTGAGATATCGAACTAATTATTATTAATTTCTATTCGAGTACTAAACACCAAATAAAAGTATTAATATTTCGTTACCATTAAAAGAGATTGTAACTGGTGCATTATTTATAAGACGAATCAAAATTGAAATTTTGTAGAAGTAATAAAGGGTTTAAATGACTGTTGGCTATTCTTCTTTGTCTCTTGGTATATGTTACTAGACGTGTAGATTTTGTTGATTTCAAAGGAAAGTTAATAAATCCTTGTTTAAATAATATTAGTTGTGGAATGAGGATACTTAACAAAGCCCATATACTGCATTTGAAGTTATAGGTAGGTACCAAGAAAATCAATTTGTCGCCACTTGTTTAATGCGCTTTTTGAGGCTTTATGGCTAAATAAGCAAAGTAGGTAGCAATTGAAATTTTCATACTTTGGCCCATTATAACCCCACAATGCGTGTTTTACAATATTTGCAACATTGGAGATAAACTGCGGTTATGATTTATCAAAAATAGCATTTTTCAGTTATTGCAAACAGCATGACCTTTTCAGTTTCAACTTTCATTAGCAGAATACTGTAATGAATAATAATGAATACGCAGAAGAACAAGAAGAAGGGAAAGACTGTTATCAGTTATCAGTTAATTGCTTGTTCCATACATTCATTCTTTTAAATATCATCAAATGATAACACCTGTACCAGAAACTTCCATACTTTGTTTTGATTTTCCTTTGTTATATTTCTGTATCAATCATTACAATTGGTTAATTTCCAACCATAGGTATCTTTTCAGAACTTTTTTTATTTTATTGCTACCTGTTAGTAGTTTCAGCAGTAATATTGCTGATACACAATCCACAAGCTAAGGGGCGATCAGCGCTGACGCAGTCTTCGTATCTTATGTGAATATTCGTTACATTGAGTTGCAAATTATTCACAATGTTTGCAAGTAAATGCTCGGAGAAAGAGTTGGGACCTCCAATAAATTCCCTCTCAGTATCTAATTCGGATAAAACTTTTCTCTTTAAAGCTCTCATTAAGCGTTTGTCTTTTTCTGCATCGTAGCCTCCAATGTTACGACAGGTTCTGCTATTATATGTATGTCTTCGATATTGACCACGACTGGTTCGTTCCACAAATAATTCCATGGTATCTTTAACCATATCTTCCCGATTGTTCCGATCTTGACCTTTATTGGCAGATTGAGTTCGTACTGAAAGATTAAATACATTTTATACTAATTTAATATTTATTAATTTAATGCTAATATTAAGTTATTGTTTAGTTCATCATGGCCTATTTTTTATAAATAATTGTACTAATTGAAATTATGTAGGTATTATTTCAAGACTGTCATAATTAATAATTGGTATTTATTACGATTAACTAACATAAAAATTTAATTTTACATCATAAAAATGGGTTCTTTTGGAAAAAGCTAGTATACTTAGACAAACGCTTGTATGACAAGCGACGGTAAATATCAAGATCTTGAAACAAAGAATTAGTTCAACTGGTGTTTTAACAGATACAGTATTTTATTTTTGAGCTATATAAATGACATATTAATATAATGTATACTTACTAATGCTTCAGATTTCAGCTGCAGATCCGTTAATTGCACATGTCCAGAAAAAATTCCCACATTTAAATTTTCGGTGTCAAGGTCCACAACATACTTCCCCAATAATTGGTTTAGCAACCTTGCGATTACACTCTCCAACATTTTGCACTAATAGTAACAAGCGCTAGAATAACTTTTTTGCAGATTTCAGTGCAATCTGTCAGATAATTTTTGGAAAATGCAACGTAACATGTCGGTTCGCGAAATTAACAAATATAGTCATTGCTCATCTTGCCACTGAACTGATTAATTGCAATCAACACGTGTTTAATAAAATGACTGTCTCACGCTCGCTCTGTTAAACAAATTTCGCGTTCGGCAAATTTGAAGCTGCACTGACGGCAGTGTCATATGACATTATATTGATTTAAATTCGGCACAGAAGCAGTGCGGTTCGGACCACCGGCATTTTGTCTTGAGGGGTTGGTATACTGGATTGCCCTTCAAAGCGTGGCGCCCACCTTTAAATCAATATCACAATTAACTGGCTAAACATCTAAAATTAAAATTTTCAATTAAAGAAACGGATTTTTGTTACTGTTAATGATATTGGACTCGTCTTTTACAGATTAGGAGATCATTCAATGATGTTAATGTTGTCAACCATTTATCATAATTACTGAAAGTAAAATTTATAATAAAAAAAGTACTGTCGTTGCCGAAAAAAATGCGTATACGTTTGTGTATTTTAAATTTATTTTATGCGATTTATAGACGCGAATTGAATTAAACGTTCAAATAAAAAGAAACCACATATATAAATCATTACATTTATTAATATGAAATGTAAAGCAATGCATTTGGTATTTAAGGTTGCTGATATATTCAGCGAATAAAGTATTCTAACATGTACCAATATTTTGTACACGTTCTTCTGCTGCATCTATGTTGCACAAATTTCAAGGCAAAAATTTGTAAATAAGTATTTTCAGTCGGAGTAAAATCAGTTTTTGACTGGTTATACGTAGTAATATTTCAAATTTATCCAACTATCTTTTCACTATCCGGGATGTGTAAACAGATTAATCATTATACTGGAATATAAAATGCGTTCATTAAACTGGAGTAACTGATGGAAGCATTAAATTTTCAAGAAAACTTCTATAAAATTCTTCCGTTAATCTCTATTCCTACATAACAGCTTGACCTTGTGTGTTTATGTATGCATTTCTTCACATTTTCATGTTTCAGGGTCCCTAGATGACGAAAAAACAGGGTTTCTCAATTCCGTTTGTTTGTCTGTCTGTTGCCGGTATAACATAAGAATTATTTATTGCAGGAAGACGATATTTTGGATGCAGATTATACAATATATACAGGGTGAGCACCTTAACAAATGAAATTGTTAACATTTGTATTTTAACTGAGTAATAGATAGAATTAATAATTTGCATATAGCTCAGGCTTTACACTTGACGAGAATGGGACGCAACAGATACAGGGTAAATGTAAAAAAAGTCAAAAAGGGACAACGCACTTAGCGCTGTTTAATACCGCCGCGCATCGCCCAGACCGGAGAGGTCTTCGATGGGCTCATGGATCAGACGGGTAGAGTTAAAATTGCATTCGTAGACGCGCTCTAGTTCGAATCCCATCGCCGGTAGTGGTTTTTTATTTGAAATTGATTTAATTCGCATTACCAAGTGTTTTCTTTTATTGTTGCAGTATCATTTGGAACGTGAAGATATTTTTACCTCTATTTTCTTTCAATTTTTAAAATTGTTTAGTGTCACAACGTCCACTTGCAAGGGAAGTTCTGAGTAAAACCCTTTACAGATTTTTTATGAAAAATCGCAAAGAAAATAATACTTTTTGAACTGTTTTATAAAATTGTGAATTGCCAATTTGACAGTTGTAAATTTTGAAGTTTTTTTTTGACCAAATTTAGAGTTTAAGGGATGACTATGCAAAAAATCTGTAAAAGGCTTTACCCAGAACTTCCCTCGTCGACATTGTGACAATAAATAATTTTAAAAATCAAATTAAGTTAGGAGTAAAAATATCTTTACGTTTCTAATAAATTAAATACATTTTCAAATAAAAAAAATGTAACCGCACTCCTACGTAGAGATCGTATCTGCATCGATAAATCCAACTACGCTACCGAGCCTCTTCGAAATACGTCCGGCGCGCGCCTCTCTTGAACAGAACGGTGTTATTGTTGAAACGTTTTTACCCTTTTGTGACATTATCCTGTATGGGTTGAGTGTTATTTTCGGCAAATATAAAGCCTGACCTATGTGAAAGTTATTACTTCCTTCTGTTTCAAAATTAACGCAAAAATAAACAATATTTAATTTTTTAGGTGCTCACCCTGTATATATTTGTATGAAATTCTACCGGATTCTTGCGAGGTAGATATATAATATGTTGCAAAATATTGTTTTCCTCCGACAAATAGTTTTTGAGCTATACTGCCAACAGACAGACGAGGGAAGTAATAACGTGTACAACACGTATGAAAGTAACTTTTTTATAATAATTTGCTCGATAAACTCGGGCTTCGCCCTCGTTAATCAAACTGCAAATGTGTGAAGAAAATATCGCTTCTATAACTAGTTGTACAGGATTATTCATTATAAATTACCCACCCCTTATCATCGATATTATTGCATATAGAAAAAAAGTTTTAAATAAAAGTTGTGTAGTTATGACTGAATTTTGTTAAAATTTTATTAAAAGTACATCTTATTTTGTATATAGCAAGTAAATATTTTGACTTTTTTTCCTCACTGTAAACGATTTTGATTATTTCATTAAAGAAATGTCACTTATCAAACATAATAGTTTTCATTTTCATAGCTTACTTTAATAATGTTAACTTTTCCATATTTACAGAAACTAGTTTAACTAAGATATTCGACGTTTAATAACTCAAAACGGTATAAGGTAGGGGTAACAGATTTTATATTTTTGAAATCAGGAAAAAAGATCATTCCAAAAATTCAATAATATACAGGATATCCTATTTTAAAAATATATAATTTTTTTGTATACCCTGAATTCAGTTATAACCACACAACTTTTATTTAAAACTTTTTTTCTATAGGCAATAATAACGATGATAAGGGGTGGCTAATTTATAATGAATAACCCTGTAGAACGTCTAAAAGACGAAGCAAGTATTGTAATCGCAAAAAAATCACCTTCCGAGATTTTTCAGATCGTCACGTTTCAAGGTCATCAGATGATGAAAAACAGGTATGACTGCTGTCTGTCTGTCTCTTGCCGGTATAACTCAAAAACTATTTGTTAGAGGAAGAGCATAGTTTGCATGCGGAGTATATGACTTTCTGTCATGACACCGACAAAATTTCTGTAAAATATATACAGGGCGAGAACCTTAAAAAATACAATTTGGTTTGTTTTTGCTGAAACCTATTACTTAATTGGAAGTAATATTTTGCACATAGCTAAGGTTTTTACCTTTAGCGAAAAAGCGCATATTGTGGACCCAACATATACAGGGTGAGCACCTTAAAAACAACATTTCATTTTGTTTAATTTTGCTTTAAAAGTAATAATTGCACATAGCTCAGGCTTTACACTTGACGAGAATGGGACGCAACAAATACAGGGTAAATCTAAAAAAGTCAAAAAGGGGCAACGCACTTAGCGCTCTGTTTAATACCTCCTCGCAGTTCCCAGCCCAGAGGGGTC